>JARYHS010012519.1:25566116-25654074 GCA_031002005.1 Vandiemenella viatica | reverse complement strand
CTGCCATTTTTCATGGGTGGCCCTGTTGAACGGAATATCGTAGCGTTCTTCATAAGCACAAAGGAAATTTTTCTTACAGCGTAAATTTCATATAAGCGACAGTAAAAATTTCTGATCATACCAGAATTCAAGAAGGTGACCGGATGAATCATCTACCACGAGCAAACATACCGTTTTACCTAACCGAGTGAAAGAGCGTCTACTCTGAGAAGTCGTGGCGTGTTGTACAGACAAAAATACGGTTTGTGAGAGATGAAATTAGTGGCCACGGTACTGCGGTTGCTGCTGGTATTCAAACCACGAGCTTCTGGAAATATAATAGAACACCTTATCCGTTAATATGGTTTTTAAGTAACTCTCCTCTTGAATAAATATGTCTCTAGAAATATGGTAACGAACGGTTCTTTTTTTTTCGTTCCACAACAGATTCACCAATAAAAACCATTTTCCCAGCTAACAATTAAAATGAAATCTAAATTTGTGTGATCTTATAATTCGGCGACTGAGTTTCAAATTGCAGTCCGTTGCGCCTATGCCATGACTGAGCCTTCAGTTTAAAGTGGAGTCAAATCATGGAGCACCTTAACCTACTTCACACGAACCGAGAAAAAGTTTTCGATTGGTGACAGTCAGATTAGGATTAGGGTCCGGACAATAAATTCGCCTCATAGGTAACTCTATGTGTTCAAAAGTATCAAAACTGTTTTAGATTAGCGTCATTGACTACGCAGTTATGTAATGGAATTAATTGATTGTATATAGTGCAAACATTACTATATCATCCGTTATAGTTGACTGAAGGTTTAGTGATAGCCTCTAATTAACCATCAATTGAAGTACCAAAATTTATAGGAGTTTTATGAGAATGGAACATTTCTCTCGGGATACTGAACGACTAAGGAAATAAAACACATTTAGGCGACAGCTAGAACCCCCAACAAAAGGTTTTGCTTGTATTAGATAATTATTTTAATGTTAGCTCGTTCCGTCAAAAAAAAAAAAAAAAAACGCTAAGTATTTATTGCGTATACACACATAGCAGTTTTTCTACTAAAATGTGGAAAAGAAAATGATCTGACTGAAATGTGGGTTGTTTGGCTAATACATTAAAACAACTGCAGTGTCAGATCAGGGACACTAAATTTTGGTTTCAACTCGATGACTTTTTACAGTGAAGTAAAATTTCAATTGTTTTTTTTGCGAAGTTAAAGTGACACCCTATCAGCTCTAAAGATCGTAGAAGTACTAAAACATTTTGCAGGTTAATTACAGATAAAAAGAGATAAACTTAACTTATTCCACAACCCGAAGGTTGGTTGGATCCTCCCGAAGGAGGCATACTAAGCCATTGTGTCAGAGGTAGGACGGCCAGTTCCTTTCCTATGGAACCTATAGTTTAACGTAGAATCCGAACCACGGAGCGGCCTGGCATAGCTCATATGATTAAACACAACTTTCAAAATTCCTGCGCCTGCCGGGATTCGTGACCGTGGCAGGAATAGAGAACGTTTTGAAAGCAAGCGCCTTAGCCACTGAACTACCAGGACGATCAACAAGAGATATACAGGTAATAAATACGAAGCAAACAAGACTCTCCTTGCAGAAATCCAAATCGAAGTTCGTTAAAAAGGATCTTTCGTTAGAAAACCTTCACAGTTTTAACAATAGAGCCCAAAGCTTTTCGATAACATTTTGGGTTAGAACGTGTATGTATTCAGTTAAATGAATTTCGTGGAAAATATATTGCTACTTCTAGTTTCATTGGATGATAGCAGTGTATAAGTTTCAGTTGGAAACAAATGAATTAGTAATCCCGTATTATGGTAGCCAGTCGCTAAATAGAATGGAGTTTTCAAAAATTCATGCTGGGTATTATCTTATTACTTTCCAGTATTAACAAGAGATGGCTTGTAATCAGTCTAGCCTTATGAAATCATCCCTACATCATTTTTTTATCACTAGAAATTCTTGTAACAGCCGATAGTGAGTATGGAAAAGTTGATGCGAACACACACCACACGTCTAGTTTGAAAGATTACCATATCATATAGCACAGTAGTTGGAAACAATGATTTTGTATTCGAAGGATACATCTGCACTTAAATATTTTGTATTAATTACGGATGCATCGATCATTATGCATGTGACCATTTTCGGAAAAAGTTTCTTGATCTTGTCCTGTGCATTACTACGATAGCATTACTTACATAAGAACGAAGTTTCCCTCGGCGTTGAGAATTTATGAAATGCTCTTGGGTAACTAGCCGAGTTAAGAAAGTGTCGACATCTTTACCAGAAGATGGTGACAGTGATTGTGATCGCCGAAATATCGTGTGATAACACTTCCTTAATTCGGTTTGTTACCCAAGAGTACTTCATAAATAGCATCGGTTATTTCCCGCCAGTACTACCATGACATAAATAATAAAATTTTGAACTGGGACGGCAATAGTTGAGAATTAGTCAGTTAAGCCTGCCTGAAGCAATGAACTATGTACTCTATGTTTCTGGTCACAGTAAGATAGTAATTACTACTACCTCGCGCCTATGTTGAATATATGAATGCTTTAATATACCTCTGCATATTAACTCAAGTGTAAGAATCAACACAGAAATGAACATAAATTATTACATTCAAACACTGATAATCGGAAAAAGCGTTTATACGAACATTTATGGATAGTGGACTCAAACGTGCTAACAATGCATAATAGAAGACGGGTAAGCTGAAGATGAAAAAAAAGGCTGTCCTTATTTATTGATGAAGTCACTGTCTGGTCTTTCGGTTTTATAAAAATTAGCTACCGACAAATCTACAAATTCAGACTGACGTCATAAACGTTGTAGCGCCCCGTTGTGTCACTTGCGCCGCCGTCGATGTGTACTGCAGGTGTCCGGTGTCCACCAGCTACTGGTCCCACTCCTTCGCACCACATGAGCAAGAAGCTGGTGGTCTAGTCTGTACCGGCTACAACTGGACACAGTTACCGCAGATAAACTAACAAAACAACACGATACCAAACAGTTACAGTCCAGAGAAATACCTGTCAGTCTAGAGATGTCACTAAGGAGCGCATAATATTGTGTCCACTGGCAGTCCTGTGTTGCCAAACCAGACAGAATTATTCGCATGTCCACCATTTCCGACACGTACAGACACTATAAGCTGCGAAAAAAGCTTCCGCATAACTTAAGCACACATTTCAGCAACCATGTGAACAAAAGCAGCATGGTTTTAGGTCAATATAAGTGTTTTTTTTTTTAAATTATGGTATTGCGCCTCGTCGACGTCGAGGTTATTAGAGGCGGGATGGGACTGTCGACAAGGAACGGGAAGAAATTCGACCATGGCCTTTTGAAGGAGGCATCCCAGCATTCGCCTGGAGTGATTAGGAGAAACCATGGAAAATTCAATTCTTGATGCCCGGACTGTGTTTCTAACCCGCGAAGCCAGAGAATTACCGCTCACCCACCACGCTCGGTAATGTCATCTAACGAAAGTAATCATTTGATACGGATCTCGAACGCCGGATCTGACAGCGTTGTAATCTTTATATATATAAAAATCTCGTGTCACGATGTTCGTCCGGGATGAACTCCGAAACTACATAACCGATTTAGATGAAATTTGGCTTAATGTGTGTGATTTAGTTCAACTTAAAAGATAGGATAGTTTTTATCTGGATTATAGACCTCAATATTTATTATTTGCGAAATAAATGTTCATTAAATGTTTGTCATAGGACAATGGTTTGTTATTATTTGTAAGCGATCAAGACTAAGCGGTCTGCTGGCTAAGTGGTTAGGGCGTGTGACTGGAGATGGAAAGGTTCTCGGTTCGAGTCCCTGTCTCGGCGAGGATTTTTATAGACACTTAACCCGGGATTAACCCCCGGCGCAGCATGCTGTGTGAGGTGAAATACGCCAGGACGGTACTGTGGTTCGGATTCGACGTTAAAATATAGGTACCCTGTACCAGGCAGGTTGGGCGGGCTAGGTAAAGGCGGCTACGACAGGGACAGAATGCCCAGCCAGTAGAAACCAGGTCATTACGACCATACGTAATTATTATTATAGTTCCATAAGTTTCTAACAGTTGGCGATGTATTAACTTATCTATACAACACTTTGTTAGCTAGGTTGGGTAATCATCCAGTAGATCACGTTCTGTTTCAATTTATTTATGCTACAGTTTATTCCTGACAGATGGCGGTGTGTTAATTTATCGAACCATCCAGTAGATGGCGTTGTATTTCGATTTATTTATGCTACGGTCTATTCCACGCCATATGTACGAGTTTCTTCAATTTTAATTGTGCTGTGAATTGTGTTATAATTATACTGTAATGTTGTTCATCGTTATACCTAACGACAAAGTAATTACACACATGAATATAACATTGAAGAAAACGTTACGATAAATTCGAATAGTGTAAGCATTTCTCGCTAACTTATCATTTTTCTTCTTCTTTTTGTTATGGTCAGCTAGACTCCACGTATCAATTTCAATTCCTCTCCTGTTGTTTTTTCTTTCTTCCTCCCCAGTACTCCTTCATTATTGCACTCCTCGCTACCCTTGAATCCTGCCATATTCAAAGTCTGCTATCGAAAAAAATTTCTTTCCATACCTCTTGAAATCCTGGTGTCATTCATGATATAAATGCATCAAAAATATATCATTCTTCTTTTTCTGTTATTTTTTTCAATGTTATTTTATATTTGCTCATTAAGTTCTTAACTTCCATTTAACTGTACTTTTCAATGGACCCAAAAATTCTGGTTTCACCACTGTATTATAGTGTCTGATTTTAAGGCTTTCAGAAAGGCACGTTTTGTTGTAATTCAAATATTTTTCAGTGAAATGTCGCCAAAGAATCTAACCTCGACAATGCGTGTAGCAGAGAGGCAAGACGCACGACGAGAGAGCTCATCAATCAGCAACACAAATCGCGGCAAGTAAGGAAGTTCAAAGAATCAGGACAGCTGAGCATCGTATGCAAGAATCTCAAGAACAGCATGATGAACGTCTGTGACAGAATATATCGAGAACAAGAGCGGCACGAGAACAGCAGATAGCTACATATAGAGAAAGAGAACGAGCGAGACAGTTAATCAGCCGTGCTTTAACACGTGTATCATTTGTTCGTCTTGCGTTCCAATATGCACCAGCCATTGATTACTCTGCACATTCAAAAACTGCAATCGGTGCAGTGAGCAAAATATGCCAGTATTATCAGGCGTTGAAATTCCGCAATGAAGCAGCCGGCATGTGTTGTGCATCAGGAAAAGTTGTATTATTACCACTACCCAATCCGCCAGAACATTTACAATCCTTCTTGCTGGTAAATCAAACGATTCGAAATTGTTTCTGCGCAAGACACGCAAATTCAATTCTTGCTTCCAGATGACGTCTTTTGGGGCAACAAAAATTTGCGATCTTACATCTGATGGACGTCATTTTGAAACTAAATTCAAAATATAAGGCCAGGTGTACCATAAGATTGGGTCGTTGATACCGATACCAAACGATGACCTGAAGTTTCTCCAAATCTATTGGAAATTGTGAGGAACGCTTGAATACTAGGTGCCAGTATAATTTCATCGAACAAGCTGAAGAGAGTGCAATTGTGGTATTGTTGGAAAATTGTGTGGAAAATAATAATCAACTTATTCAATTGTGTCACCACAATTAAAAAATGACAAACTATCAAATTGTCATCAAAGCTGACAAATTACCATCAGGAGAATACGCTGGCAGATTCAACGCGCCAACCGTAGATGAAGTTGCAGTTTTTATGGTTGGTGACTCAGTTGATTAAAGTCTCACGTCAAGATAGAACTGTTAGTATAATTTCGGATCTACACCGTTCGTATGACGCACTCCAGTATCCACTGATATTCTGGCAAGGGCACAATGAATATCACATCAACATCAAACAGCGTGATCCAGTTGCTGGTAAATTTAATATTCAACTATTTAATTCGTTATTTTATTAGTACAGTAGACCCGCAGTATTCCGACCAGGGGCCGGATTATAGCGGGCCCTCTATATTGATTTCTAATTCATTTTTTTACTATTTAATTTATTATTTTTCAGGTAATAAAACAAATAAAAAGTTACTTCTTCTTTTTTCTTTTAATGGCATTTGGCAACGAAGGCCATACAGCCAGCTCAATGAAATTTTGTAGTTTTTCAGTGTGTAAGTCATCATCCAGTATATATTGTATTTTCCAATGTATGGACGCCACAGGACGGACAGGACATTCACACAACACTTAAACATCCATTCCCGTGGCCGGATTCGAACCGGCGGCCCCTACGCTACCGAGGCCGCGAAAAGTTACTTCAGTGATGTACTACGCCCCCCGATTGATGATTAGACGTAATTAGGATAACTATATCCCTCGATATCGTCAACTGTGCCTTCAATACGTCGTGGATATGTACGCCAAGGTTGAAAACAAGTATTTCCGATTTATTCGATACAACCAGGTTAAATTACGATCGGAGGAATACATCCTCTTACGAGATATTGTTATCGGCAATATTTATGAAAATTTTAACGCCAATGATATCGGTAATGCATTTATTTTACCTTCAAGCTACATCGGCAGTTCACGGAACATGCAGGAATATATACAAGATGCGATGACTTACGTACGTCATTATGGTCGTCCAGATTTGTTTATTACATTTACATGGAATCCGAATTGGAAGGAAATACAAACTTTGCTATTACCAGGCCATCAATCAATGCATTGTCATGATTTCACGGCACGTGTGTTCAAACAAAAATTAAAAATCATTGATTGATTTAATCGTAAAACATTCAGTTTTCGGTAACATACGTTGCTATCTGTATTTGACTGAGTGGAAAAAGCGAGGTTTGCCTCATTCTCACATTTTGATTTGACTTGAAGTTAAAAGCCGTCCAGAAGAAATTGATCAAATAATTTCAGCCGAAATTCCGGACCCCATTAATTGATCAAGAATTGTTTGATATTGTTACCAGTCACTCGATCCACGGACCGTGCGGTGCTTTTAACATAACATCGCCATGCATGGAAGGTGGAAAATGTAAGAAACGTTTTCCAAGGGAATATACGAATGATACTATTATGGATATCGATGGTTATCCGTTGTATCGTCGCAGAAACGCTGAGAATGGTGGCCAAACATTTACAATGCGCATGTCAAATTCTACAGTAGAAACCAGGTTGAAATTGACAATCAGTGGGTCGTACCATACTCACCATTGCTTTCAAAAACGTATAAGGCTCATATTAACGTCGAGTTTTGCAGTTCTGTAAAATCCATTAAGTACGTTTGTAAATACGTTAATAAAGGCAGTGATTTGGCCGTAGTTGAAGTTCAAAAAGTAAATAAAAATTACGAAATAACACGATACCAAATAGGTAGATACATCAGCAGCAACGAAGCTATCTGGCATATTTTTAGTTTTCGCGTCCATGAAAGAGACCCTTCCATCCAGCATCTTGCAATACATCTTGAAAACGATCAACGTGTATATATCACCGAAGAAAATATTTTCCAAAGAATACTTGAGCCACCAAAAACGACAAACCACAATCTGAATTTTTCACATTATGTCAAAAATCTGATGTGTTCCGCCAATTCGCAAAAACATTATTATATACCGAGGTTCCAAGCTATTTTTCATGGAACAAATTAGGTAAAAAATGGTAGCCACGTAAACAAGGAGAACCACATCCTTCGATCGCAGGCTTATTCAAAGCAAAGACTTTGCATCCAAAACAACGTGAATGTTTCTTTCAGCGTTTGTTATTGGTGAATGTTCCTGGACCAGCTTCTTTCGAATGTTTACGAACAGTTAATGGTCGAGTGTTCAATACATGTCGAGTGTTTAATACATGTCAAGATGCATGTCGCGAGTTGCAGCTGCTGGTAGACGACAATTATTTTGACCTGATACTTGCTGATGCAGCGTTGACAGCCACGCCGAATAGTATTCGTGAAACTGTTTGCAATTCTTTTGACAACATGTTATCCAACACAATCTTCGAGTTTGTGGGAGAAATATAAAAACAGAATGACTGAAGATATAACTGAAATTTCAGTTTATATAAATAAATAAAAAATATTTTTTATATAAATATCAATTTTTATATAATTTCATTTAAGAAATTTGTAATGAAATGTAAATTAAATTTTTTTATGATTGTTTGTCCTTAATTTCAACTCTCCGTAACTCTTTACCAATTACATTTGAATTTCCAAATCGACTACAATGTTTTTGTCTTTAATGGTGAATATTACTTTGACTACTTGAGGAAGTTTAGAATAACATTAATCCAACGTACTATAATTAGTAAGTCACAGCAACGCGTGACCGGGTCAGCTAGTCTTTATATATATAAAAATCTCGTGTCACGATGTTCGTCCGGGATGAACTCCGAAACTACATAACCGATTTAGATGAAATTTGTCTTTATGTGTGTAATTTAGTCCAACTTAAAAGATAGGATAGTTTTTATCTGGATTATAGCCCTCAATATTTATTATTTGCGAAATAAATGTTCATTAAATGTTTGTCATAGGACAATGGTTTGAAATTATTTTTAAGCTACCAAGGCTAAGCGGTCTGCTGGCTAAGTGGTTAGGGAGTCTAACTGGTGATTGAAAGGTCCCCGGTTCGAGTCGCAGTCTCGGCGAGGATTTTTATACACACTTAACCCGGCATTAACACCCGGCGCAGTATGCTGTATGAGGTGAAATACGCCAGGACGGTACTGTGGTTCGGATTCGACGTTAAAATGTAGGTCCCCTGTACCAGGCAGGATGGGCGGGCTAGGTAAAGGTGGCTACGACGGGGGCAGAATGCCCAGCCAGTAGAAACCATGTCACCAGGTCATTACGACCACACGTAATTATTATTATAGTTCCATAAGTTTCTAACAGATGGCGATGTGTTAACTTATCTATACAACACTTGGTTAGCTAGGTTGGGTAATCATCCAGTACATCACGTTCTGTTTCAATTTATTTATGCTACAGTTTATTCCTAACAGATGGCGGTGTGTTAATTTATCGATCCATCCAGTAGATGGCGTTGTATTTCGATTTATTTATGCTACAGTCTATTCCACGCCATATGTGTGAGTTTCTTCAATTTTAATTGTGCTGTGTATTGTGTTATAATTATACTGTATTGTTGTTCATCGTTTGTGTGTCTTTATACCTAACGACAAAGTAATTACACACATGAATATAACATTGAAGAAAACGTTACGATAAATTCGAATCGTGTAAGCATTTCTCACTAGCTTATCATTTTTCTTCTTCTTTTTGTTATGGTCAGCTAGAGACCACGTGTCAATTTCAATTCCTCTCCTGTTGTTTTTTCTTTCTTCCTCCCCAGTGCTCCTTCATTATTGCACTCCTCTCTACCTTTGAATCCTGCCGTATTCAAAGTCGGCTATCGAAAAAATTTTCTTTCCATACAGTTCACTGGTATTATTTAGTTTCAAATCTTTCTAAGCCTCTTGAAAGCCTGGTGTCATCCATGCTATAAATGTATCAAAAAATATCATTCTTCTTTTTCTGTAATTTTTTTCAATGTTATTTTTATATTTCCTCATTAGTTCTTAACTTCCATTTTACTGTATTTTTCAATGGACCCACTGTATTATAGTGTCTTATTTTAAGGCTTTCAGAAAGGCACTTTTTGCTGTAATTCAAATATTTTTCAATAAAATGTCGCCAAAGAATCTAACCTCGACAATGCGTGTAGCAGAGAGGCAAGACGCACGATGAGAGAGCTCATCAATCAGCAACACAAATCGCGGCAAGTAAGGAAGTTCAAAGAATCAGAACATCTGAGCGTCGTATGCAAGAATCTCAAGAACAGCATGATGAACATCTGTGACAGAATATATCGAGAATAAGAGCGGCACGAGAACAGCACATAGCTACATTTAGAGAAAGAGAACGAGAGAGACAGTAAATCAGCCGTGCATTAACACTTGTGTCATTTGTTCGTCTTGAGTTCGAACATGCACCAGACATTGATTACTCTGCAAATTCTAAAATTGCAATCGGTGCAATGGACAAAGTATGCCAATACTGTCAGGCGTTGAAATTCCGCAATGAAGCAGCCGGCATGTGTGGCGCATCAGGAAAAGTTGTATTATTACCACTTCCACTTCCACAGAACCTTTGCAATCACTTCTTGCTGGCGAATCAAACGATTCGAAATTGTTTCTGCGCAAGACACGCAAATTCAATTCCTGTTTCCAGATGAAATCTTTTGGAGCAACTAAAATTAGCGACCTCACATCTGATGGACGTCATTTTGAAACTAAATTCAAAATACAAGTCCAGGTGTACCATAAGACTGAGTCGTCGATGCCGATGCCTAATAATGTCCCGAAGTTTCTCCAAATCTATTTTATGGGAAGTTTTGAGGTCCGTGTGACAACTCGGTGCCAGTATAATTTCATCGAACAATCAGAAGAGAGAACAATTGTGGTATTGGAATTTTTTTTGGAAAATAATATTCAACTTTTTCAATTGTTTAAAAGAGTGTCGCCACAATTAAAAAATGACAACTATCAAATTGTCATCAAAGCTGACAATTTACCGTCAGGAGAAGACGCTGGCAGGTTCAACGCGGCAACTGTAGATGAAGTTGCAGTTATTATAGTTCGTGATCCAGTTGACAATCGAGCCATTAAAATCACACTACGAGATAGCACTGTTAGTATAATTTCGGATCTACACCGTTCGTATGACGCACTCCAGTATGCACTGATATTCTGGCAAGGGCAGGATGAATATCACATCAACATCAAACAGTTTGATCCAGTTACTGGTAAATTTAATATTCAACTATTTAATTCCTTATTTTATTAATACAGTAGACCCGTGGCATTCCGAACAGAGGCCGGATTATCGCGGGTCCACTACATTAATTTCTTATTCTTCTAATTTTTTTTCCTATTTAATTTCTTATTTTTTCAGGAAATGAAACAAGTAAAATCGTGACTTCAATGAAGTACTACGTCCACCGGTTGATGATTAGACGAAATCAGGAGAACTATATCCTTCGATATCTTCAACTGTACCATCAATACGCCGTGGATATGTACGCTGAGATTGAAAACGAACGTTTGCGATTTATTCGATACAACCAGGCTAAATTACGATCGGAGGAATACATCCACTTACGAGATGCTATAACCGGCAATATAGACGAAACTTTAAATGCCAATGATATCGGTAATGCATTTATTTTACCTTCAAGCTACATCGGCAGTCCACGGAACATGCAGGAATATACACAAGATGCGATGACTTACGTACGTCATTATGGTCGTCCAGATTTTTTTATTACATTTACATGTAATACGAACTGGGAGGAAATACAAACTTTGCTATTGCCAGGCCAACAATCAATGCATCGTCATAATATCACGACACGTGTGTTCAAACAAAAATTAAAATCATTGATTGATTTAATCGTAAAATATTCGGTTTTCGGTAACACACGTTGCTATCTGGATTCGATTGAGTGGCAAAAGCGAGGTTTGCCTCATTCTCACATTTTGATTTGGCTTGAAGTTAAAATCCGTCCAGAAGAAATTGGTCAAATAATTTGGGCCAAAATTCCGGACCCGGTAATTGATCTAGAATTGTTTGATATTGTTACCAGTCACATGATCCACGGGCCATGCGGTGCTTTTAACATGACATTGCCATGCTTGGAAGATGTAAGAAGCGTTTCCCAAAGGAACATACGAATGATACTATTATGGATACCGAATGTTATCCGTTGTATCGCCGCAGAAACGTTGAGATTGGTGGCCACACATTTACGATGCGAATGTCAAATTCAAGAAACCAAGTTTAAATTGACAATCAGTGGATGGTACCATACTCACCATTGCTTTCAAAAACGTATAAGGCTCATATTAATGTCGAGTTTTGTAGTTCTGCAAAATCCATTAAGTACATTTGCAAATACGTTAATAAAGGCAGTGATTTGGCCGTTTTTGAAATAAAAAATGTAAATAAAAATGACGAAATAATACGATACCAGATAGGTAGATACATCAGCAGCAACGAAGCTATCTGACATATTTTTAGTTTTCCCATGCATGAAACTGAATAAACGTGATCCAACGTACTATGACTACTGAGTCACAGCAACGCGTGACCGGGTCAGCTAGTTATTATATTGGTTTCGCTTTGTAAGATTCCCGGTTTAGTATCGGCATGGACACAGATGGGTTTTATAAAGTATTAGCAGCTTCTTGTGACTGCTAGCGCAGACTTTTATTGTACATGCTACTCTCTAAATCCAAAGTGTTTCTACAAGATCCGCTGCCCTTGCAGCTTACAGTCACCACGAGCAACTGAGACTTCATTCGTCCAAATGATATGATGGCACTCCTAAGTTGAGACTGCAATAAACATGTGGACCGCAAGAAGTTACTTAACATTAAATGGATACTAATTTGTGGAATCTTTAATTTAATTCCTAACCTTTACCACGATACATCAAAGTGAGACACACCCTGTACAACCCGCGGAAAAACGGGCTGTACATTAATCAAAACCCAGTAAAATCTGAGCAGTAGTTTTTTTCGTAAATCAGGTTCTCGAAAAAAATTACCTCAAGCTTACCAGCTTTATAACATCACTATACATTAATCAAAACACCATCAAAATCCGTCCTGTTTTCGGCGTGGATCATGTTCAATAAGTATTTAGCCTATATTTCTTATTTTTTCTACCTTTCATCAAAACGAAATAAATATATTTCTTTTTTTTCACACGCTGGACTATGGGCCGTACATTGATCGAATGCTCATTTACAGATGACCAGTATTTTTTGGTGAATTTTATTCAACCAAAAATTATACTAGCCTGGTAAATTTCTGTTTTGCGAGTCCACATCAACATAAAACATACTCTATATAACACGTGTTATCGCGGTCTGTAAATTAATAGAAACCGCACAGAAATTCGGACAGTAGTTTCTGCTTCTCACTTCACGATTTTACATCCGCTTGGAAAATACCGCAATTTACCCGGGTGATCACAGGCTCTACTTTAGCGAACCGTGCCAAGATGCAGCCAGTAATTTTTGAACGAATCGCCCTCAACGGAATAGTGACGCATTATTTCTAAATTTCTCATCTTTTCGATATCATATCAAAATGAAATATACGAGACCACGTCCTGTACAATAAACGAAACCCACTCAAAATCAGGCTAGTAGGTTCTGCATGAATTCAGTTCATCCAGACGCAGACATACATACATACAGACAGACAGAAATAAATTTAAAAAACTGATTCCTTCATTGTAGTTGATTAATTATGATTTTATAAAAAACAATCTCAAAAGTAAAAAAATCTTCCTGGTTACAGTTTTATTGAAACCATGTATTATCCTCCTTTAGTGTTGTCGATGTAGTACAAGTGTTACCACCCATACCGCTCAATGTGTTACACCTTCACTTTCTTTTAAAGTTTATAACGTTTCATTTCAATTTTATTTCATTAGGAGCATTCAATAATCAATATGATTTGATAATTAATTAAGAATTAACTGATTACTTTTTATCAAAGCGGCATTCGTATAGTGAGAGATACCAATCTTGAGCTCATTGTCCAGGTATAATCTCTTATTAACTGGTTTCGTAATAATAATTCTACTTAACTGTTCCTTTATCAACCGTTACGATATTTTCATATTCAGTATTCCTCTATTGTATTTCTTATTGATATTGGGGCAAACGTATTACTTTAATTATAGGAAAGTGATTAGAACATTAGCCATAGGCCTCTTGAATGTTGTTGTTACGTTTCCTTCTTTAGTTTCTCACTCTTTCAAAGGACTCGAAAATTAGGAACATTCTGTTAACAATCATCTTTATCAATCTGCAAACAGGTAACCTTATCACTTCGCATAACTTTTGTAATTTCCTGCTGCTCCCGTATTACCGTCAGCATTATGTTACGGATGTCAATGGAAACAGATCGCCATGGGAAACTGCAAAAAGTGGTGTCCCCCAGGGCTCAGTCCTGGGGCCACGGTGTGGCTAGTATCTTACGTTACTGTTATTACCATCTGTACGCTGACGACCTACAACTATACCTTAGTGCATTACCAAATGAGGTACACACTATAATACAACAAATAAATGCAGACCTTAAGAAGCTTTGTGATCGGGCAAAGAGATTTGGATTAGAAATAAATCCCTCTAAATCTCAGGCTGTTGTTATTGCTAGTCCAAAACTGATAGGCAGCAACTTCACATCAAATCTCCCAAAAATAAAGCTGCAGGGAACACAGTTAAACTATAGCGATTTTGTAAAAGATCTGGGAGTCCTAGTAGATAGTAGTTTAAACTGGTCTGAAAATACTGTTTCAGTATGTCGCAAAGCATTCTCTTCTCTTCATTCTCTGTAAGAAATTCTTCCCCACTCATTTGAAAAAGCAATTGGTGCAGATCCTTGTGCTTCCCCATCTCGATTGCTGTGACGTTGTTCAGCAAAGTTTGAGTTCGGCAGACATAAGGAAACTTGAACTTGTTATGAACTCTTGTGTAAGGTTCATCTGTTACCTACGACTGTACGACCATGTCTCACCTTCATACGACCGCTTACAGTGGTTGCGCGTTTGGAATCGACGACGATTCCACACTCTATGTCTTCTTCACCGCCTCATACATTTGAAAACTCCCGCCTACCTTTGTTCTAATATCTCATACCTAGGACTTTCCCATAATATTAACACCAGATCCCTGAACTCAAACATACTAACTATCTACTCCCACAGCTCGGAAAACCCTAGCCAATTCCTTCATTATTTCAGCGGCCAGATTGTTGAATGATCTTCCCCTGAAAATTAGAACTTCCAAAAAGATAGGCTCATTTAAAATTCTTTTGAGAAAGCATTACTTATTCTAGCCCTAGCTAAATCACCTCTCCCTTCATGCATAACTTACTTTTAGATTTAGGTAACAATGAAAGGAAAGAAAAGCCGCGAGGCAATATTTACATGGAAAAGAAAGGGAAAATACACCTAACACTCACCAAAGTTGAAGGGAGGAGGGCAGCAGCAACACAAAACAACACACAAACAAAGAAAAAACAATATTTCGAAGAGTGAAAATCCCTTTTTCCACCCGTCACAATAAATTCATATATTTTTCAAAAAAATTCAATTAAATATTTTTTAATTACTATTATTACTATTTCAACCATGTTAATCTTTCTTATACTCGCGGTTATATTACCGTTGCTCCGCCCACCACCTCTGACGATCTATTGCGTTCTATGAGTGGCTGCATCGAACGCAAGTCTTGCACAAGACTAGCTAACCACCTCTCTGTTAACTTGAAAAAGGGATTTTCAGCCGATATATTGTTTTTTCTTTGTTTGCGTGTTGTTTTGTGTTGCTGCTGCCATCCTACCTTCAACTTTGGTTAGTGTTTGGTGTATTTTCCCTTTATTTTTAGGTTTGAATTATATTGGTTTATACTGTGTCCACCTGTTTATTCTATCTTCCCTATTTTCAGTTTGTGTCTTTTGCATTGAGTTTGTGCCGTTTACTTCTTATAACTTTCACTAGCATTAGTTTATACCATTAAATGATTGACTAGTAAAACATGATTACTATTAACATTTTATTTAGTATTGTACTTATAAATATTATTAAGTTTTTTGTTAGTATTCATCTTGAACTTAATTTTTGCCAAATGTTAAATAAGTTTGTGTAAGGTGTATATTATTTATTATAAACACCTGGTATGATCTAAGAGAGAACTTAACAGCCCTAATCTTGTCAGGCTAAATAAACCTTTACATAAATAAATAAAATAAATATTATCTATCAATCTTATGCATACCATTTCTTTAATGTCTAAATTTCACTTTTTCAGGCGAATAGTCTGATCCATTCTTTCTTTGCATTTACAATGTTTCTTCAGGCAAACCAGTCTTACCACAATTTAACTTCTAACTGTTTTTTATTTTCCAAATTTCTAATTCCGTTGAAAGGAACGTATTAAAAAAAATGAAAGTAATGCGTCTGTGGGGTGGAGCTTGGGATTCAGCTACCACTAAATACCAAAAAGACATTAAAAGCATCTTACTCAAGGACTGTCAACAGTAACATCACAGTTAAAGTGTACTTGCTCAGTAACATTACGATATAGACGACACTACAAGCAAACCCTGACTGCTTAGTACCTCCATTTTCTTCAAGACTTAAATTCGGACCGATCGTGGTGGCCTCGCATTCCGGAGAACGCCGGTTGAAATCCCCGTCCGGACATCCAGATTTGGGTTTTCCATGGTTTCCCCAAATCCCTACAGGTGAATTCCGGGAAGCTTCCTTCAAAAGGCCATGGCCGAATCCCTTCCCGTTTCCTGTCCCCAGTCCTTTCCGGCCTTTATTGACCACGACGTCAACGAACCGAAAAGTAATAAGCAAACAAAGTTCGGCTCCCGTCGACTTTGTTTGCGTATTGTGTGCAAACGGGTTTCTGGTCTTTGTGAAATATGTGTCACTCGATGATATATACTCTCTATCTTCAGTATGAAGTAATATCAACAATTACAATCATGATTTAACAAATCAATATTGAAAATAGTGGAAATTTTTTTACAGTTTCAGAATGTCACATCAAATAGTCATAAAATAGAAGATCAATCTAACTAGCAGCTCTCGGCATAGAAACTAAAGTCAATTCGAAAGATATGTCACAGACCAAGATAGAAAAATTTCGTGATCTTGGAGATACCTAATGGAGAAGGCTTAGGAAGGAAGCGAGAGATTTTTCTTTTGATAGCTTTTGATTGCTCGACGAAGTCAAGGTAATTGGACTTGAAGGAGAATTGGAGACAAGTAACGGGCGTTTTGAGGGAACCAAGTCATCATTCGCCTTTGTGAAAACCGAAATCTAGATGGCCGATCGAACATTCGTTACTTCTTCTCACACATCATTTTCTCTTTTTTTTCCTTCTCTGGCTTTACGTCTCGTCGACATCAAGGTCATAGGAGGTGGTAAAGAACTAAGGGCAAGGAACGGGAAGGAATTCAACCATGGATTTTTTGAAGGAATCATCGTGACATTCACCTGGGGAAAACTTGGAAAACGCAAATCTGGATGGCGGGAAAGGAATTTGAACCCGCTTCCACCCGAATGCGAAGCCAGAGGGTTACCGCTCACTCTGACATACCTGTTGTAGATAAGTTACATGTTCTTTCTACATCGTAAAACACTGTACTCAAAATTCCTTACATCTTATAAGGTAGTTTGGAAAACTCTTGCGATCCATCATCGCTGTCTTTTAAGGAGCAACTGGTTAGTTTTCCGGTGTTTGATAGCTTTTTCTACCCAAGGTCAGGTTTACGCTTAATATAAAGTGGAGTTGGTCATATAGTTAAAATTAGCACTGTAGCAGGGAATCAGAGTAAACAATTTTAACGCGTCTCTGCGTCTCATTCCTCTGCTATGTAAATTAACAGACGCGTATAGCCAACTAAGCTTTTTAAACAACACCGTCGTTCTGACACCTCCGCGATTAATATCTGGTTCTTGACGAAAAAAATTGCTGTGGTAAAGCACGCTTGTGCTAACATCCAGTATATATAACGACACGCTGAAGCATGTTTATCTCCATGAAAGGTCTATGTCGTTAAACTCACATTTGCGTGGACTCTCACCAAATTCCCACCCTGTCCGTTCAGATTTAAGTTTGCCGTGACTTCTTCAGATGTCTTAGTAAAATATTTATTGATCAGTGCTCCTATGTTTCTGATTAAACATCCTGAATGCCCAACCATTAACTGCTGGAGATACTCAATTCGTTTACGTTCTCCCCAATTGTCTCATACATATTTTCTGCTAATGGCTATTTCCGAAACCTATTGCATATAACGATTAATTTGGTGTATAACACAATATAATGGTTCATAAGCTACAGCAGTGGTATTACAGACGGTGAAATATCAGCTCTACTTTTGTGAACAAGGAAATATCAAACAATACTTCGTGTACATTGACGACTGATAATTAAGTGTTTCACGAAGAAAATTAAATTAAATAAACGTTTTTCAATCCTTTTACCTGTTAAATATATCCAGATAAATACTTTTAGAGAAATTTCGTCACGAAGGGCCGTTTTGATTTATTTTAAATCATTTTAAAAAAAAGAAAGACGCTGTCAAATAAGAGAGCCGGGTTAATGCAGTTAATGCATCTAACCAAAAGTAACACTGGCATATACCGCGTAGGGCATACAAGATTTATTAACAATCTGAGTTTTTTTTGTGTTTTTTTGTGTTTTTTTTTTTTTTGTAAAAGCTTTTTTTAATAAAAGCTTTGAATTTATGAAAATTAATTAAATTTGGGCATAGTTTAATGAGTTTAGTGAATTAGATAACAAGTGAGTTCTTTGTGAGGGCGTTTTAAGCTGAGTAGCTAGTTGAGTTGCTGTAAACGCGTTTTCGATGTCATATTACCGCTGGCTGCTGAAGGCGAGAGCCTGGCACCCTCACGGGGCTCTCTCTGCCCGAGTCTGGCAGGTGACCTTCCATTCGGCCGCCGCGTTATCGCTCATCCAGCTGCAGGCTGCCTCCAGTTCCTTCCGTTCCGGCCGGAGCCGGAAACCAAGATCCTACACTCCCCCACCATCTTTCCAAAAATCGAGCACTCGAGGTGTCACCCATCGCCAACTCCTCTGGTCGATTCGCATCGACTGGCAAAACATCTTGGTCCACCATTTGGGAAACGAGTAAAGATCAATATTAATGTTAACGAAAATTTACTCTAAAAAATCATTACTGGCTCCTGCTGTTCTTGCCACTACTCTCATCTACCAATTTCTCCGAAGCTTTTCTTTTCGATTAAGCACATCCCGTTTACTTCAAATCTTGTGCACAAACACGGCCTGGGCAAAATTCCAATGAAAACCATCGCATATAGAAATCACCCCAATAGGGAGAGTCTATAAACTACGTGGCTCTGTCTATGGGGAGAGGAGGGGTTGGCTGGAAGGCTACGATGCGCTACGGGGGGGGGGGGGAGGGGGAAGAGGGGGGGGGTTCCGTGTCAGGCCACGTAGCTTTCATTCATATCATTTTTCACAATTAAAATGAGGTACAAAACTCACAACAGCATGTGAATATTTATTTTCTTCATTTATTCATCTCTGTATGTAATTTACAATAGTCTGACAAGAGAAGACGGTCCATAATGTCTTCTGGAATCAAAAGGTAAAAAAGCTACGTGCTTCGTGAGGGGTGGGGAAGGGAGGGTGTAGAGACAAAAGTCACGTCGGGCTACGTTGGGGGTGGGGGGAGGGGGTTCATAGGAGGCCAAAATGGAGCTACGTTATTTATGGACGCTCCCTTAACGATAAGTTGTTATATCAGCTATTTATTGCGGCGCTTATCTTCAGTGGTCATCGTTGAAGTATTCGTTTCCTTTCCATTGTTCTGGACCGCTTTCCGGCAGAGGTACCTGCTACCATTCACTCTACTACTTTTTATATAATCCCTCTCCTTTAGAGAAAGTCATTCATGCGCAAAGTGCCTGTGGCTTGTGACAATTTCAGACATTTAAGACGGTGCGCAGTATTACGAAACATCGTGACACACTTCTAAACCAAACGGCGGTGTCATATGAAACACTTATCACTTATCTCATACGACCAGTAGGAAAATCAGTTGCGTAGATCAACGAGCGATATCAGTGCCTGCACTATCCACCACTGTCAATCAGAATTACTAAAAGTTTAAAACAGCTTCTTCAGTCATACCACAGCTTGTAATTTGGCTTCAGCGAATCTGTGCTTTGGTCGTTTTTGTGTATTTTCACTGAAGGCAGAGGTGCAAATTTTTCGACTATATGTCTGTACTGATGTTCCACTCTATGCCCTTAACGTAAAGTCTGATTAGAAAGATCGGTCTCCATAACGAATTCTCTTTTGTCTATCGAATCACTGTCTTTTCACACTTTGTCTCTCTTTTTTATCTTGGATCCTGTATAGTAAACAACAGTTATTTCTCACAACATAATTTCGAATTTAATACATTTTTTCCCACTTTCACCATATCACTCCATTTGCTGACCCCCCGAACACAGTTGTTTGTTACCACAGCTGCCCTATCTTCTTCTTCTGGTCCCAACATATCGATCAGCTGATAGCAAAATAGAATTCCCGACTAAATATAATAAGAATGGTGTCAGGTACTTGGTGGGGCTCCCACCCAAAAACGCTCCTACTACTTTACCGAACACTAATTAGATCGCTATTAGAGTACGGTTCCATGTTTTACCAATATGCTAGAAAGGACGCTCTCAAAAAACTAGATAGACTTCAAGCAGCTTGCCTAAGAGCTTGTGTCGGGGCAATACGCTCAACCCCAATTAACGCCCTATTAGTGGAGGCAGGAGAACCTCCCCTTCATATACGACGATCATATCTTGAGGAAAAATTCATAATGGAAAAATTGGTACTTAATACCCACCCGCTCCACCATCGATTTGAAAGGATGCAAGCATTAGCGAACAAAGGAAAAAGCCAACTCAAGCTCCCGCTTCTAAATGCTTACAAACATTGGTCTAAATATAAAGATAAAGTAGCTTCTTACGACATACACCCCATCTTTCAAGAACCATACGAACTCCGACTAGAAGAAATCCACATACACTTTCTGGAAGGAGACATAAATCCCACCTTAAACCAGAAACTAAATAGACTCCTCGCAGAGATAGGGAAAAACACAGTTAAAATATATACAGACGGCTCAAAGAATTCCGAGGAAAACAGAGTAGGAGCAGCTTTCTTCTGTCCCAACACTAATCATTCAGCTCAATTCTCGCTACATGAAGAAACATCTATTTTTACAGCTGAAGCGAAAGCCATACTGGAGGCGGTTAAGTATAGCCAAATGATCCAAGCGGACAAAAGCATCATATTAACGGACTCCATGAGTGTCTTAAAACGGCTACATAACAACACGTGGAATTATCACCTCCCGATGACGATCTTAGAAATTAGGAAACAAATAAAAAGCAGTAAAGAACGGGGAATCACTACCTACCTGCTATGGGTTCCAGCTCACAAAGGTATAAAATACAATGAACAAGTGGATACTTTAGCAAAACAGGCCATCCTCAACGGATTTAAAGATGGTATGAACCTTCCGACGTCAGATATAATTCACACAATCAAAAAACGAGCCAAAGAAAAATGGCAAGAAGAATGGAGAACATCTCTAACCACCAAAGCATCGCACTATGGAAGCATCCAACCAACTATTCCACCTCAACCTTGGTTTTATAAATGGATCACAAGCAGACGACTAACAACAATGATTTCCAGGCTGCGGTTCAACCACGGAAGATTCCCCAGCCACCTCTATCGACTAGGTCTGAGAGAATCTCCTCTCTGTGATTGTTCAGAACAGACTATAGGAGACACCAACCACATTATATTTTCCTCTAGAAAATTTAAACGGGCTCAGGATACCATGATCAAGGATTTAGTCAACATAGGAATCCCTCTTCCTACCAACCTAATCCTACTCCTAGTTAGCGATGACAAAGCAGTGTACAACAGCCTTATTAGATTCCTAAAAAATGGAAATATAGAAATCTAAGACCTCATCATCAAAAATAAAAATGTCAATAAGCATAAAATGAATTGTATAAACGACTACAACGATTCTGTTTTATTCCTTAAAGATTACGAGTAGAAAAGTATGACTTAAAATTGTCATCAGTATAATAAAAATTGTAAGTAGCCTAAGTACAACTATAATTAGCATAAGCAAGATTGTAAATAGTATAATCAAACCTGTCAATAATTAAGCATAATGAATTATCTTACAATTCACGGATGTATGGTCATATAACCGAATGTGAACAAAAGAAAATAATAATTTAGACGCATGAATACCAATGTCGGTATTGCCTCACGTATACCTGCAATATGACTTGAAAACGAATTGTATCAACTGCTACTGCGATCCGGCTTTATACCTGAAAGACTTTAATTACGTTTAGATAAATTCTATTTAAAATTGTTACCAATATAATCAAAATTGTAAGTAGCATAAGTATAACGATAATTAACAGATGCAATATAATAATGAGTATAATCAAACATGTTATTAGTTAACGATAATGAATCATGTTACAAGTGATGGCTGTATGGTTACATAACCGAATGTCAATAAATAAATAAACAAACAAACAAACAATTGACAACGATACTCAACACATTCTTGAGATCTTTGTCATTCATCAAAGAACTCGAATTTTGTAGCTATGTTGTTCCTTCTTCCATTGATGCAGAGAAGCGTTTCTGAAAGGGGGTTACTCTAACCTCTAGGGGTTCGCCAGTTGATCGTAGGGGGTTCGCAACAAGATTTTCGTAATAGCGGACTGCGTAACTCATACGTTCACCAGCGCCTGGGACATTTTATGGGGTACATGCCCTTAAAAGTTATTCCATAGGGTACTCACGTTCTTACGGTGTGGTTTCTTGTGGAATCTTTTTTGTCCCTGGATCTTTTTAAACTGTGATTGCTCTCTAAAGTCATTTTCTATTATTTATTTATGTCATTGATCACTTCTGTTCGTCGTGATGTCTTAATCTTTCTATTCTTTCAATGGTTGAGAAGCTGGTTGGTCGGCAAGTTTGAATTCATACTTGACTAGTATCCATAAAAGTATGGCCTCCTTTTCCTTGCCATATCTGAAATTTATTTAGCTGTGATTGTAAAGTTCTGATTTGGTGGTCTTCTGTATCTCTATTTTTCTTCTACTGTTTTAATACTTTCTCTGGTTGAATTTTTAGAATTCTGCGATAAGACTGATTGCTTTACGGATTAAGATCTTATCAGTCTGATAATTATACCTACCAAGTGTTTCGGTTTTTGTGAGGTCTATTTCAGCAATCATCAAAGCGAATTTAAAGATCTCGCTGAATGAGGCTTCTTCAGAAATTACGTATAAGTACAGTCTTTCGTTACTGAAACTGTGTGTGGGTATCAGGCGATTCTCTCCTCTGTACAGTTTAATCCCTGAGATCAAAAGGTCATAACGAGGATTAGTAAATTTTCACCTGTTGAATTACCATTTTACTGTGTTCCTAACCCTTTAACTTACTGTATATCCGACAGTAATCAAGTTATTTTTTTGGACCTACCATTATTGTTTTGAGATTATACAGGATGATTTGAAAACGACCTCTTTTTTAAAAAGGAAATTAACTCACATAACTTACAGAATCGTTCTGTCATTCTGTACCAAACAACTTGAAGTTTTATTCTCGTTGTGTCGTTTCAAACAACAATCTAAATGTCTGGTTTCATTCTTATGTAACATGCTAGCTACTTGTTTACGTTTGATGTAATTGTAAATGACTGGAAATTTCGTTAATCCAACAGTTAGCTGCAAATAAATATGATGTATGTATCATCTGCTACCAGCTAGACGGCGCACCAACCCATTAGCACACAGCAGTTCGGGTGAAGGGTTAACTAATGGGTTCATTTACAGGGCTTGTTTGATTCGGATTAAGAAATCACACGATGACCGCGAGTTGCTGATATTGTTAAGATTTATGAAACCTTTCCGAAGAGAACAACGCGACGTGCAGCTCGCTATATTGCCTAAAATTTTGGCCTTGAAACCAACCAAATTTAAAATAGTGCAAGAAATTACTGACGCAGGTAAGATGAATCGAAGAGAATTCTGTAAGTAATTTTGTCTCTTTCAGAACTTTAGATGTGTGGATTTATTGGATTAATAGTTAACATGCTTGTAACTAACAGCTAAAAAAGAATAGTCATTCTTGTTACTCAAAAGTCGCTAAACACGTCAGTAAAATTAAACAACTACCATTGAACTGTGATAACTGGTATACGAGTCAAAGACTGCAGTCTACGTTTGTAATGGGACATCAGTCTATCGGCTGGTTTGATGTATTCGTCCACCTGTTTCTATCTTACGCTAACCTCTTCATAGTGACGTACCATTTACAACGTACATCTTCAGATACCTGCTTCATATATTCTAATCTTTGGCTACTTTTACAGTTCTTACCTACAACTGTTCCCTCCTCTAACAAATTAACCAATCCCGCATGTCTTAAAATGTGACCTACTGTCCGTCTCTTCTTTCCAAAAACTTCCTTCCTCAGCCATCACTTCCAAAACACGTTTATTTCATATTTTATCTGTCCACTTAATTTTCAGCATCGTTCTATAGCACCTCATTTCAAATTCTTCAGTTTTCCTTCTAAGCTGTATTCCTAAACAGTGCCGGTTCTAGGAAAAAGGGAGGAGGCAAACCGATGAACTTGCGCCTTGGGCAACAATCTTCCGGAGGGGGTGAGGCAAAATCATGATTGAAGGGGTGGCAATCTCAAGTTGTTGTCCCTGCTCGGAAAATTAGTAGATCCTTCACTATTCTTTAAGCCAGTGGTTCGATATCATACAGTGCTGTGCTCCACACATAGAGCTTGATAAAGTTCTTTTTAAGTACTAGATCAGTATTTAAAACTAAAAGATCTCTCGTTTTCAAGAAGGCTTTTTTCGGTAGTGTTATTATGCTTTTAATATCGTTCCTGTTTCGGTCATCAGATATATTTTAACTTCACAAGTAAATAAATTAATTAAATTCTAAGGAATTTGACGACTGATCCTGTTTGCTTATTGTAAAATTTGGACATTGAACTTTGATGGCAACATACCAGCATGTTATATTTTTACGGGTGATAAATTTTTTCATTACGAACTTCACAAAAGATGCCAACCAAGTGTATCAAAACGAATTTACCACCTAGTATGTGCTGATTGCTTTTTGAACATTAGATATTCAGGACAATACTACATAAAATATCACTACAAGCTCATGTTATTCTCCCTTTGAATTAAATCTGGGATTTTGCTAGATAAGATAACATTTTACTCTTAAAAACTATCTCATAATCTTCTACGAATCTTGGAGATATTCACAAATCAACAGATGATTACAGAGACTGGTTTTATACAAGTTTATTTTTGGACTTCACTATATGATGCATTTAATTCAAAGTACTTTACGCATGAACGTCTTTAAGAAGACACTGTAAACATGTGTACCTTCAATGAAAACTTAAAATAATCACAGGGCTACAAACATGACTGTAAAAAAATTTTTAGAAAAAATTTCTGAGCATAGTTAAAATACATTTCTGGTTGCTACGTTGCGTGACTTCTTTCCTATTCCCGCCACTTCGACACTTCTGAAACTTCTTCAGCAGAGCCGGCCGCCTGCTGAGTAGACAATGCAAGCAGCCAGTTCCTCTGAAGAAGAGCGCAGGTGGAGGGTTCGAAAGGGCTTACGCAGCCGAACTGCCTGCGAAGTATTTTAATTAATATCAGTATGAAAATTACAATGTTTTACATTTCAGGGGAATGTTTTATTATCCAACGGGTGCCTTCCTGATAACGATGCTAGCGAGGAAATGAAATAAATACTAGGGGCTAATAAAAACTAAGTTAACTGCGTCTGTTACTATTAGTGGTGTCTACTGTAAAATTTTGGATGAACCTGTTAAGTTGGAACAAAAAGAAACAGCAGCAAAAGCATCGCAAGTCACGGATGAAGCCATAATATTGGTACACTAGCACATATTAAGAAGACATTATCTTTACATAAGAGGCATTGGGTTTATTAATAATATCAGATTTCATGTATTAGAAGAATATTTCAGATGAGTTAAATCCTTTTACTCGTTTATTCATATATTCGTTACAGTCTTTCAGTATTGTGGAACGCAATTTAACAATTACCGTATTATTTCCTTACCTGAAGTCGCTAACTGAATTATTGGACCACTCAATAACATTTAATCAGCTATTGTTTTTCGTTGTTGCGTTGCTTCAAGTGTCAGATTAATTTCTGTCGAAAATCGCGTTCTTTTTAAGGACAATATTGCCTTCACTTGCACAGTCAGGATTCTGCACCAGTCATGAAACAACTTGTCATTGTTACTAGTCATACTTGTATGTTGTAAATTGCGACGGGCATCGCGGCGTTCCATGCCACTGCTGTCAGTGATGTTTGTGTCTATGTCACTACCGTTCTTCTGTTGCTATGAACCTCGTTTGTTAAAAGACAGTTGAATGTCCGCGTGGAGAACTAGGCGGCGTGCATTGCTGTTATTCTAATGGTGTGACCTATTAGCTCCCGAAGTCTATCCAACAGAGTACTTAACACTCTCATCGATTTAAACACTGCCATAGCTGCAAATATCTTAGTTCCCGAGGGTATATGCGCTTACAAATAGTCATTAATCCTAGTCAAAGAATGGGTAAGTTTACGGTATGTCTTATAAACCGTAAGCATATTCCAATCACAATTACGTTTGAAGAGCAGTCAGTGACCTCAAGTTGCAAGCAAGTAGTTCATTATTTCGCACATTCAGTTAGGGATAGTATTATCGAAGCTACACTATTCCACCGCACCATTCGTTCCCTCCAATACGTATGTGTTTTACCCGATGCCACTATCACACAAGTATCACTTTTTCAGTCACAACATCGTGTACTTAATATTAGGGGTTTTATGTAATGTCTTCTTCACTTAAAAATTAGTCATTACACAAATTATCAAGACTAAAGGCAATAATAAAATAATAATCTAGTAGACGTGTGACGAGAGAAACCATTCGTTCTCTGTAAAATGAATCTAATATTAGTCTAAAATTATTTCATTTTTTAGACCGCAATTTAAATGTACGAGTAATTGTGATACCGAACAATAAAATCTGTATCTTCGTTAATCATTGCAAAAACTATTATTTCCACATGTTCCGTATCTTTTAACAAAAGCTGTATCAGAAGTATTTGATTTTGACAGGTCTGTGGGATGTCACACAAAAATTAGTTTGGTCTCTTGCGTAATTATGACATTATACTATACTCGCAGAATATAACAATTTCTATAACCTTATATGGCTTTTTGTGCTCAAAACTGAGAACAGAATTTCAAACTTTCACTTTTGTCCAACAACATATTCTGGAACATCCGTAGTGAAGCCTTGAATGAAGTATCTGCTTGTTTACTCATTAAACATACGTTCTTTTCCCGTTACGTGAAAACAAGCTCTTAACGGCCAAGAAAATGTGTTGCTGGCAATCCTTAATAGCTTGTTTCATGTTTAATACAATTCCTTAGGTACAAACCAATGACTGAAAATGCAGCAGATCGAAGCTGATGTCATCCACTTTATCTTTATAAATGTTAAACATGGGAATTTCTTGATTATCGATAACAAATACTACCCTTTATGGGGTAGCAAATAATTTAGCTCATATACGAATTGCTTTCGGCAATACATGAGGTCGTAAGAATTTTTTCGAACAGTTAATAGTGATTAAAGAAGAGAAAACTGTCTGTAACATGGTGGTGTCTTCTACAGAACCTATTGTGCAGGATAAAAGTGGTCACCACGACAGGCAGAACCAACAAAAAGTTTTCGAGACCAATGCGGCATCAATTTTCACGTACTGATTACTCCATTGAGTTATCCGTCATTTGAACGTAATACAGGAAGTTACTTCCATTTTTGTAACTTTCAAAGAAAAATCCAGCAAATTTGTTAATAGTT
The DNA here is from genome assembly GCA_031002005.1 of Vandiemenella viatica. NCBI lineage: Eukaryota > Metazoa > Arthropoda > Insecta > Orthoptera > Morabidae > Vandiemenella > Vandiemenella viatica. The sequence goes on along the minus strand of JARYHS010012519.1, from coordinate 25,626,401 downwards.
GTCGGACCGAGCGTGGTGGTGTAACGGATAGCGTTCTGGCCTCGCATTCGGGAGGACGGCGGTTCGAATCCCCGTCCGGGCATCCAGATTTGGGTTTTCCATGGTTTCCCCAAATCACTCCAGGTGAATGCCGGGATGCTTCCTTCAAATGGCCATGGCCGAATTCCTTCCCATTCCTTGCCACCATCCTTTCCCGTCTCTAAAGACCACGTTGTTAAAAAGGGACGTTAAACTGTTACAAAAAAAAAAAAAAAAATAAAAAAAAAAAAAAAAAACTAGTTGTCGAGTGACGTATTTGTTCTACTAAAAACTGTTTCTAGATCTTTTTTATATAAATATAAGATGTTGCGTAGGGATCGCCATAACTGTCAGTGGCTCAATCTCCAATGAACCGAGAATTTTTTTCCAGGAAGCTGAACGACTCGTAAGCTGTCCAGTAAGATCTCCGACTCGTACAGTCTGGGGTGGAAGAAAAATCTTTCACCCATATTTACTTCTGTTTAACCTTCTAGAATATAACTTAACTAAAATTTTAAAAATCATGTTCGGTTCGGGTCAACGAATAAAACAATATTTACAGATTTGAATTCTGAGACAGATTCTATTTTATAGTTAGATGCCTGTAACAGACAGGGAACCAGCGAAGGGCAGTAGTAACTTCTCTGTGTACGGAACCCTTATGAAACAATCGACGGAATACACAGTGCTGAGAGCGAAAATTGTAGTGCGTTAAAGTGTCAACCCTAAGCATTGCTCTACATAATATTTGGAATTATTCAGTACCCCTACTCTCAAATAAGGGTGATGGTGGAGGAGGTTAAGATGCAAATTTAGATTTTAAGATCTAAAATATTATCTAGTGACGAATAATCAATGCCTGCAACCCAGACTTTAGATATTTTCCTTAACAATATTGAACAAAATGGGAAACTTTATTCCCACAATAGTTCACAACAGTATTTTCTTTAAAAAATTAGCCCCTTAGGCTATTCAACTTATCCCAAAGATTTACGTCATTTTTAATTTGCTGCAAATTTTTTAATTTTTTCCCCGTGCCAATTTCTATTCATCATCTTCTGTTGTTGTTTCTTCTTCAATCCAATACTACTTGATCTCCAGCAAGCGTCGTGACAAATGCTGCCATTTCTGTTTTCTTAATTTACAGTTTTGCGGTTAGCTTTCATCTCTGAATATTCACTGTTATTGCAGAGCAGTAACTAGTTGATCTCCAGCAACCACCGTGGCAAGTTCCACCATTTCTGTTTACTTAATTTAAAGAGTTGTTGATAGCTTTTGCTTTATGTGTTTGAATAGCAGCAGCGTACAGTAATTGTGGTCACTTTTAAATTTTTTCTGTAGGAAGGTGCATAGAGCTTATTCGTTTTTTATTTATTACTGTGTTTAGTTAATACGGTTTACTGGTACGTCCTAATAACTACTCAGTGCAGTATCCGCCGTCTGTTCTAAATTTAATTACCTCCTTTGTTATGTTTCATTTAAGCCGTGATTTGTGGTTTTTAGTAAGTAGTGAATAGTATGTTATTTTTATCACTCGGTTAGTTCATTTTTTCATCCTATTCTCAGTTTTTGTTCTGAAACGTAATATATGCAGGGACTGTGAATGCTGTATGCAAACATGGGGCAAGGTGGCTGATCTTCGCGCTCAGTTTGCAGCTTTGTTAACGAAAGTTACATGGCTGAAAGCCGCTGCAGGTGACTGCAGCAGATGTGGTATGCGTGACCCTGTTGAAGCTAGTGTTCTAACAGGTTCTCACCTATCAATCATCGTACCTGCAGTCCAGGCTGAGATGTTGGGGTCTGTGTGGCGGTCACCTGAAGGTGACTGGCGTTTGGTTTCTGGACGTCGATGCCGCTTGCGGGCGCAGTTGTACAAGTCTGAATCCCAGGAAGACCAGCTTGTACCACTGTCCAATCCAGGATTTCAATTTGGGAGGGGCTTGAGCGGATTTTGGTTTATGGGTTACCTTGAGTTTGGCAAGGGTAGTTCTTATAGTCTCCTCAGATTTCTGCCAAAAAAGCTAAAAAATGGTCTCCAAATTTATGATGTCTGGAGTGGATCTAGATACTTTGGGGGGGGGGGAGGGCTTGAGCCCCCGAACCTGTCCCCCCATCCCTCCCGTGGATCTCCCCCTGGTCCAATCTGTTTGGTGTATTGTCCAGGACTTCTTCAGTTTTGTAATGGTCATCCTGAGAGTTGCCATTTCCCCAGACCGCTAGGTCTGAGTAACTACAGAAGGTGATTCCGGTGGTAGGAAGCTTCAAGGTTAGGCGCTCTATTGAACCCCTTCAGGTAATGGCGAATAAGGCAGGGATCAGATCCAATGTCCATGCATTGTGCATTAGAGGAGGTCTGATCCAAGATGTGGAGCATGCCCTACAGAATACCATTGAACGGAGGGGGTGTAGCCAGCTACAGATTGTATCTCATGTTGGTATCAATGATGCTTGCCACCTTGGGTTGGAGGATATCCTCTCTTCCTTCCAGCGGCTTGCTGAAAGGTTGAACTCTGTAGCTAATGGCCGCAAGATTTCAGCTAAGTTAACTATCTGCAACATCGTCGAGAGAACTGAATGTAGACCTCTGGTTCAGAGCCGAGTAGAGGGTCTGAACCAGTGAATGCGGTGTTTCTGCTATAGTCATGGCTGCAGATTCCTAGATCTTCGCCCTGGGGTCTAGTTGTGTAGGGTTCCCTTGGATAGATCAGGTGTGCACTACACACCTGAATCGGCTACACGTGTGGCAGGGGCCATGCGGATAGCATTGGAGGATTTTTAGTTTAACGGAGCAAGTCCCGAAACTGGGTTTACAATTACAGGCAGCCCAATTAAATTCACACCATACGTTAGGAGTAACTTAAATTAATCTGGACCCTTAATAGTACTCGTAATTAACTGTGGAAGCAGCCTGAGTTTGAAATCGTTATTAGTAGCACAGAAGCAGATATTGTATTAGGTACTGAAAACTGGTTAAAACCGCATATGAGTTCAGAAGTAATTTTTAACAATACCATGAACGTTTTTCGGAAGGATAGGTTGCATTCCAATGAAAGTGGTGTATTTATAGCTGTTAGTAAAAACCTGTCGTGTAACGAAATAGATATCGATACGGTCTGTGAAATCTAATGGATTAGACTCAACGTTGCTACGGCAAAACTTGTAATAGGGTGTTTCTATCGTCCACCAGACGCAGACGTAAGTATTGCGGAGGCCTTAAGGAGTAGTGTTAGTAACATAGCTCGTCAATTTCCGGATTATGCACTAATAGTAGGAGATGACTTCAACTCTCCCTAAATCGACTGGACTAATCATGTTCACGTTACTGGTGGCAGGGATAAAACAGCCCGTGAAATTATTCTTGACCTTTTCTCAGATCTTCATCTTGAGCAGTTCGTCACTGTACCCACGCGGGTCCACAACGGTAACGAAAACATTTTAGATATTCTCGTTACAAATAGGTCTGAATTATTCACAGACATTTCTACCACCACGGGAATAAGAGATCATAAAGCAGTAATTGGTACAGTAAAATTAACAGCCACGTGCAGAAAGAAAAAAGAAAGGATCGTTTACATATTTGAAAAGTCTCCAATGGAGTGTTTTAGAATGTATTTTAGGGATAATTACCTTACCCTCATAGAAGCAAGAGGCTCGGTTGAAGAGATATGGCTTCGATTCATGTGAATAGTCAGGAAAGATATGGACTTAAATATACCGAAAAAGAAAATCGGAGAAGAGAATGATCCCGCGTGGTGTACACGTGAAGTTAAAAGGTTACTTAAAAAGCAAAAGATCATACATGCACGCTTAAGAAGGACGACGTATAGGAGTCATTTAGAGAAGTTGGCTGAGATAAGAGGACAAGGTAAGAATGCGATGCGCGGGGCCTTTAATTACTTTCGTTGCAATTCACTTTCCAAGAGCCTCAACGAAAACCCAAAGAAATTCAGGTCGTATGTAAAAAAAGTTAGTGGTAGTGACAACAATATGCCAGTTCTACTACTAGACGGTCGGGAAGTTGACGACAGCCGCGACAAGACTACCGTATTTAAAACCAAATTTAAAAATTCTTTCACTGATGAAAACATGGAAAACATTCCCGCTTTTCCACGGTGTGTATAATTTGATATGGATCCGGTTCAAATTGAGGGTGCAGGTATTATAAAGCAATTATATTTCCTGAAGAGGAGGAACGCGCTGGGTCCCGATGGTATACCAGTAAGAGTATTTTCAGAATATGCAAAAGAAATTGATTTCTGTCAGTTGTATTCCGTAAATGTTAGAAGAGAGAAAAGTACCTTCTGACTTTGAGAGAGGATATCGGAGGGATTCTAGGAATTATCGACCCATATCTCTAACATCTGTGCATGTCATATGCTCTAACATTGTGAAGTTTATCGATGACAACGAGTTACTTATGTAATACCAACATGGATTTCGGAGGAACAGATCGTATAAAACACAATTGGCCCTATTTTTCCATGTTGTAATGTAAGTTATCAACGCAGGTTCACAAACTGATGCAATTTTCTTGGATTTTCAGAAAGCTTTTCACTATGTATCTCACAGCTGACTTTTAGCGAAGATTCGAGCATATCGTACATCGGATCAGATTTGTGAATGAATACGCTCCTCTTCAACGCTAGATGTTACTTCGGGCATTCCTCAAGGAAGTGAATAGACCCACTTCTTTTCCTGATTTTTATAAACGGTCTCTGTGACAACGTAAATGCCAGGTTGCAATTGTTTGCTGCTGATACACTTATTTACAGGGGTGTAAGATGCTCTGACGATTGCTTAGAAATTCAGCGCGATCTGGATGGTATCTCGGAATGGTGCCATAAATGGCAGATTTCGCTTAACTGCAAAAAGTGCAAGGCAATGCAAATAAGTAGAAATATGAATCAGTTTGTTCACGAGTACAAAGTTAACAATTCAGTTGATGACACGGTTGATTCCTGGAAGTATCTGGGCATAATAGTACAAAACAAAATGAAATTGGACTTGCACATAACTTCCGTCGTAGACAAAGTAGACAAAGCTAATTCTAGATTACGATTCATAGGGTCGTATTTTGAGAAATTGTAATGTTCATACAAAGGAAATAGCGTACAATACACTAGTGCGGCTGCATTTGGATTACTGTTGTGAACTTTGGGATCCGTATCACAGGAGATTGATTGACAAGTTTGAGAAAGTACAGAGGAGTGCCGCTCGATTCGTGACTGCTAGTTACAGTCTTTACGAAAGTGTCACAGAATTGATACATTGATTGGGCTGGCAGACAGACTAAGTGACTTTCGTTTGAATTTATTGGAGAATATAAGGAATTCTTTAATTTACGAATACACTGAAATACTTCTTCCGCCTACCTATTTAGGTCGCAATGACAGGTGGAATACGATTAGAGAAATAAGATGTCGTACTGATGCTTTCTTTCCTCGTTCTGGTCGGGACTGGAATGCACAAAATTAGGATTAGTGCTTAGCTGCATCTGCCACCCACAATATTTGTGAATTATTGAGTATAGATGCAGATCATTTCACTGTGTTTGTTCCTTCTCTCCACAAACCAAAGTACCATATTTCTTTGCTCCTCTGTCTTGGAATACTTCCATACGCTAAAAATCTTCCTTTCTTAGTTTAATCTTCTCTTCAAATTATTTCTTAACCTTTTGAATCCAGGTTTTTGCCTGTTTTTTCTCCCAAAAGAAATGAAACATATTTTTTGTTAATCCCTCCAACCACTCATCTCCTTTTTTTATCGACTCTGTTATATTTTCTATGTTCCGATATATTTAATTGTTAGTTCTGAATTTCCATAGTCCTGTTGCTTTCTTTCGACCAAAAGATTTTTCTCACCATTCTTCTTCCTGCTAATTCCCATTTTTCTATAGTTCAATACTACGTATTACTCGCGTAGACATTGTAGCACCGTAATAAAAAGATTTTTAGATAAGCACTTTTCGTTATAATAACGGTCTTTCCAACTTGTGTATCATTCCTTCTTTGGCAGATTTATCTAAAAAAAATTGTGTAATTAAAATTTTAGAACATTTTTATTATTTGTGAATTTTTTTCCCCCCTTGCGAAAATTCTCATACCTGCTTGGTTGGCTATTACTTCCAATAAATTGTATATATTATAATTATTAAGAATAAATGACAGCCACCGAAACTCTGAAAATGACAGTTGTTCAGTAATATCCTGGGGCTAATCCATCACTTTTTTTCTGTCTAAATCACTAATCGGTAGGGTACGCCAACTTGAAATTTCTGCTGCACCAACTCTTCAGTATTTGTGACCTGTGTGCTCACAGAAGTTGTGATGTTCCAGAATGGACAACCGGTTCAATGTGAGTCCGGCGAATGCGTTCAGCTCAACGACGTGTCTGGTAACGTCGGACGGCAATGCTGAAGGACGCGGCACCGGGAGGCGAAAGTCGTCTCTGCAGGCCCTGACGCTAGAGGCGTTGCCGAGGCTGGACAACTACCGCTCATGGGGCGCCCCCAAGAGGCCGTCCCTCGGAGCCCTGAGAGGCGAGACGGGGCTGGTCACCATCACAGACCAGGACGGGGTAAGTGCACCTCACGGTTCAAATAAGTTGCTATAGAATACACAAATTCACACCCTTACCTGTTTATTCGTGTCCAAATCATCATGAATGAATGGACCCAATATTCCGTGGTACAAGCATTGGCTAACCGGAATAGCTTTGCCGTGAGCGGAGCTTGTTTAGTACGCGTTTCTGCCGCTAGACGTTTATAGTGAAACTCATTGTCAGTTCAGTGCCGCCTGTTGTTGTCGACCTGGCTGGTTCTGTTAATCTGCAGTCACTGTTTTTGCAGTGATTGTTGTTACTTCGTTTTTGATGATGGCAAGTTTTAGTGAACCATGTGCAGCTGTGAAATTTTCTTTTCTACTCAATATGCTGCTGAAACTATTTTAATGTTGAAAACAGCTTACAAAGATGACGTTATGGGAAAATCTCAAGTGCATGAGTGGTTTGCTCGGTTTAAAAATGGCGATTGATGACCAAACCTCGTTCTGGACGTCCAACAACTGCCCGGATCAACGAAAATGTTGAAAAAATTCCAGAGCTTGTGCTCTCAGACCGTCGACAGACAATTGATCAACTGTCAGAGATTAGTTGGTTTTCTTGGAGCTCTGTTCAGCGAATTTTAATAAAAGATTTTGGAATGAAAAAGGTTGCTGCGAAGTTTGTTCCTCGGGCTCTGACTGACAATCAAAAAGAACGCTGAGTTGAAACAAGTCGTGCTTTGAAACAACAGCTTGAAATTTATCCAGATTTTCTATTATAAGTCATTACTGGTAATGGGTTATGGTGCTATGTTTACGACCTAGAAACAAAGCAGCAGTCGTTGCAATGGAAGACGTCATTGTCACCCCGTGAAAAAAAAAAAACCAAAATATTTCTCACGTGTTTTTTTTTATGCCAATGGCGTAGTTCATTCAGAGTTTGTTCACCCACATCAGACCGTCAATCAAATCTTTTATTTGGAAGTTTTAAGAAGATTACGCAACAGTGACAGACACGACAATGCACCTGCACACACAGCAATCTCGGTTAGGCAGTTTTTGGCTAAAATTGGCATGGTTCCACTGCCCCACGCACCTTACTCGCCAGACCTGGCTGCGTGCGACCTTTTCTTATTTCTACGCATGAAAAGGGACATGAAAGGACACCGATTTGACAACATTGAAGAGGTCAAGAAAAAAACGAGTGAGGAGCTGTCAGCCATTTCTAAAGACGACTACAGAAAATGGAAGCACCGATGGGACAAATGTATTAGTTGTAATAGATAGTATTTTGAATGGGATAAGGTTGTTTCGTAAAACATTTGAACTCATACAGTATAACTTTTAAAAAATAATTCTTGTTTACTTTGGATACTGCCTCATAGAACTAAGGTGGTTTCGCCTTTGTAAAAACGTGTTTGTGTAACTCCGGTTGTGGTTTAGGTACCAAAAAAGAGAGAGTGTGAAAACAATTACTCGCTCATTAAGATCAGCTCTTCGGAAAGGCATCCATCATGTTTAACGTCCCAAAAAGACTCTGCATGAAACGAATCGTAGAGGTCTCATATTTAATTCAGGATTTTGATTTATAATTAAGAAGCAAGTACCGCACCCCTCTTACAGACTGTGTTTACCAAATGCATATTGATTAAAGCCTCTTCTAGAACAGGAGCTGCGATCAGCCAACAACAGAGGAAGTTTTATATTCTCGTTCAACGATTCCGAGTTTGTTGGAATAGTACCTCTTCATTCACTCCCGTCAGGCATGACAGTAAAGTCCCACGTTCCTGTAGTTAACGCCACCTTCCGCCAGTCCTTGGCCACCATTACCATTTATCCTCGCAGACAGGAGGGAACCTTGTCAACAGCCGCATACTTCCTTCTTAAAGGTGCATAATAAGCCACTCAGATGTCAGAAATCGATATTTACTACTCACATGACAAGACGTAGTTAAATAGCCTTTCTGTCGTTTACGATGTAACAGTTCCGTTAACTCTCCATAAACGTATGTTTAATAGTTACAGTCATGTAACAAATCAAGGAGTGCCATGTGATTGTGTATTAAAAAATCGCTGTTTTTTATTCTAATGAATAATTCTGTTGTCGGTTAAATGTTTTAAGTTGTTTTTCTGCACACATTACGTTATATTGAAGAATTAAAAGAAGAAAGTGAACGGATACTGATTGATCTGGATAACATATCTAATTGTGTAGGTAAACGCGAATGTAAAGATGAGTAATAAATAAAAATATATTACGTACAGAGATAGACAAATAAAACTTGTCTGATTTTAGACTGGAGAGGTCTGTCCACTAGGTTTCCAGTACGCGATATTAACTCTCAGGTCTAATATACCTACCTGTGAGCTGTATGGTCGGTGTACATAATCAGTTTTGTTTATTAGATGCAAGATTAATAACGTGTTAAATTTTATAATAAAGTCTAGTTTTCTGTTATCGTGGTAAACAAAATATAAGGGTAGTATCGGATGTAGCAGAAGTAAAAGATTTCTATTTTCTGAAAGGAAAAATTGTAACTGTTACCTGAAACAAGAATAATACCGAAACTAGATCGTTATCAGAATAAAGAACTTTCTTCCAAAGAAGGAACATTTAGCTGTGAACGTTCATAAGGAGAATAGTTGCACAGTTGGTTATCCAGGGCACTAGTTTCCTATTTCCTTCTGCATACCAGCAAGATGGGTCGTTTGTTTCATGTGACTTTAGGAGACAGTTCCAATGACAAGGGCAACAATATAACAGCTTCATATCATGAATACTTAGTATTAATAAACTGATTACCGGAAGCATTCGTAATCCAAATACGGTTTATAATTTCTGTTTCATACGTATTTGAGGATGGTCCAACCCCAAGGACAAAATAAATACTGAATTACTCCCAGATCCTCTATAAGTGGCAATGGTTTTGTATTACACACATACATACATAATAATGGAAATAGTAATAGTATCTTCAGAGACTCCGACCTGAAGACTTGAATTCCAAAACTGAAAATTTTCACACATACAATAACTAGTTTAATCGATTCATTTTCATATACGTCAACTAAGAGGAGCTAAAATTCCTTTTGGAGGAATTTTCCCAAAAACTGAATGTCAAGAACGATTCGTGAGGTTCATTCAGCCTACTGTAAACAGTATTGGGAAGGAGAGGGGTCAGACAGGCAAAGCCAGGCTTCTACTACACCATTGATGAAGTATGGGAAGGCAATAGGGAGCAGTGTCTCCGTCAGTTTTATTATTATCTAGTCAGAAACATGCATACACAGTAAAACCTTGTATAAGTTAAATACATTACATACATTTCGACCAGTACTTCGTAACATCATGTGCATTCTGCGTTGCAAGAAGACGTACACTTGGGCGCTGGAGTATGTTTCAAGGTTTGATCCTCACCACATATACACCGAATATTGATAGTGTCAATATCACCCAATGGGCAACCGATTCAAGGATTTCCAGACATTTCAGTTTACGGTGTAACCAGGTGTTAGGTATTCAGCAACGGTGAGTGGTCTTGAGATGTTAAGGATATTAGTTTTCAACAACTGTGTTTTTGCCGTCTTAGATGACCCATTTAGTTCCCTCGATGTTCTCAGGAAGCCTTTTTTGAACTTGAGTCTCTGATTTGTTGGTGTTTGGCCGTGCAGTGGATGGGCGCTTTCCCATTCTACTGTTGTCCTCTCCTTGTTCGCAGCCACTTCTCTCCGGATACTTTGTGGGGCTATCTCTGAAAGCGGATATATCCTGTCAACTAGAGTAGGCTTTAGGCAGCCAGTCTACAGGCTGCAGGATTTATTGAGGGCTACAACCACCTGTTTGTTGTGAGATGATGAGTACCAAACCGGGAATTAATATTTTGCAACAGAGTAACAAAGGACCACTGCAGATGTACGAATAGTTTGTGATAGACTTTCCCACAGTGATCCAATCAATTTGCGCAGCAAGTTGTTTCTTGCGGAGACTTTCATTTTGCAGTTCATGCAGTGTTTCTTATATGTGAGGGTCCTGTCGAGCGTCACCAGGTAATTTGGGGTGTTACAGGTCAGAAGTTCGATACCTGACCAGATTACTTTCAACTCTAAGGAACTGATATACGTGCACAGTGTGGGATTACTGTCACTTTTATTAAAGAAATGAACTTACGCGAATTAAAATAATTCAAACTTGTCGTTGAAAAGAAATAAACACTTACTTTTCTTCTTCTCTTCAGTATCGGCCATCTAAGGACCACGAAAAGTAATCCTGTGCATTCATTTCGATCCTTCTTTTCTTGACTTCCCATACTTCTTCATCCTCTCACTTTGCTGTTTCCTCCTTTCTTCTCCTTCTCCTGGAAACCCTTGAAATTTTGGATCAATCTCCTAAAAGTTGCTCTATCTTGTATAAAATCTTCTGTTATTCCGATCTCAATCATATCTTTCTTTATTCCTTGGATCCAGTGGTTGCCCTTCTTACTCTTGTAAACAAGATTGAAAATTCTTTTTGTAAGTCTATTGTTACACTTACTTTTATTTATATTCCTTTTAACATTTAAAATATTTAGTTATTGAACACTTATTTCTTTCTTCTACGTTCAGATTAACATTTTTTCTTGTTTTTATAATCCTTTTTACATTTTTAATCACACTTCTATCAAATTTATGTTACCATGCGTTGCTATAACTTTACTGCTACAAACTTCCAAAGAGTCTGCTCTGAGAGCCGGTTCCGAGAACATGAATCTGTGGTTGAACTATATGATATCTGATTAAAATTAATTCTGTACCCAGAAGAATTTTTCACATTCAATCATAATGTATATATGGTGTTCCCTATAACAGGGAAACATTATACTCAACAAACATTTTCTCTGTCTTTCTACGGCGAATGTCGAAATATGATTTCCTTATATCGTCTGACCTCTATTGCAGTTATTATTAAATAAGTAGAAAGAAAATAAGAAGAAAGTAGTCTTTGCCAAGCGTTGTAGTTTTTACTGAAGCGCCTGGATTTGGCCTGGAGGATCAACGATGAATCTGAACGTCCGGAACGAATTCCCAAACCCTCTCAACTACTAATCCAATCACTAAACCCGCATGTAAGGTAAAGTTGGTCAACTCACGAAGCAGACTATGTCATCTTCTCTTTAGAGCCTCCGGTCAGTGATGGGATTACCGAGTCCTACCTCCGCTGATCCGAACGCGTGATCCTCTGGGCCTTATCGCGATCTTGTCTTTTAACAATGGAGTCCATTATTGAAAAGGGTATGATGTTTTGACTAAGCGCTGGAGGATATGCAGACAGTGCAACTGGTATAAAACTGAGAACTGATTTCGTAAGCGTGGCGCTCAGCGTAAAAGTTGACATTTCATCTCATCTTAAGTTAATCTGCAAGTTAATGAGGAATTAGCCTAATAACTACGTTGACAGTGGTCGGATGGAGTAATTCAGAGTGATGCGGTTTCTGTTGACCTACTCGGCGTCGGCAACGACCTATACGTCCCAGGGTTTTGGGCCGCGTCGGCCTTACGTGAGTCAGGGGTACCAGATCCGAGCCGGTGGTAACCAGTTAACAGCGAGCAGCAACCCTGTCACGTGGCCTTTCAATTTCGGTTCGATGCTCTCCTCATCACCTGTAGCCTTCACCGCGCGAACGAGCGCGTGTCGTGTTTGTCAGGCTGCTCTCTTGTTCGCTGACCTCATGAAAAGTTTTCAGATTTTTGGGATCGGCACGAAAGACATGCTGACTTCCGTCGCCGTTTTGATTTCTGTCCCTTTTCCCGGGGTCATTAAAGTTTGTGGAGTCATCATGAAATTAAGGATGTTCTCCTTTACTATAGTGTTCGTCATATTCCGTTCTTCACTCTCATCAGTGCTTGTACAATGTTCCTCTAATAGTTTATTTATATATATATATGAGGAAGGGGAGGCAGCTCTACGATGTTTTACGACCTGTCATGTTTCATTAAAAACATCTAAGGGATAAGGAAGGGTACTAAGTGTCACCATCTCTCAGCGAAGCATGTAAACTTTTGTGCTAAATACTTTTTGTTATGTTTAGACAGTGATAAGTGTAGTTATGAGGAGTTCTCAGTTGTCACCTTACTAAACTGAATTTTTAACCGTTAGTTTTCGATACAGGCTGGAATTTTTACAGTGAACAAAATAATCTTTCCCTGGAGGGTAAACGGTTAACCTTCTGGCCTCGCATTCGGGAGAAAGCCGGTTCGAATCCCCGTCCGGGTATACAGATTTGAGTTTTCAATGGTTTCCCCAGATCACTCCATGCGAATGCCGGGATGCTTCCTTCAAAAGGCCATGGCCGCATTCCTTCCCGTTCCTTGTCCCCAATCCTATCCCGCCTCTAATGGCCACGACATCGACGAGGCGTTTAGCCATAATTAAAAGAAAACGTCTTTACCTCTGGTAAAGTTTGTATTGTACAAGAGAAGTTAGTTGTGATTGTAGGTCCCCGACGGTGCTTTCTTTGTGTTGTGACTAGTTAAAAGTTTTTGACAATCTTTGAGTTGGAAAGTGGAGAACATAGACTGTAAATTGGTTTAAAGAATGCGAACGCCTATACAGAGTTCTGAACCGCGTTGTTGATACGAGTTACGATGAGCATTGGTATTCAGTTAGGGTCTTGCACGAAAAACTCATCGGCATAAACGTTTAAGCACTGTACCTTGGAAACGAGTCGATTAGTATGAAAGCATCAGTGGTTCCATTACGTGCACAGCAAAGCTCGTCAAAATCAGTGGCGCCTTTCCCGCTGTCAGAAAGAGTGCATTAGCTCAGCTCTTCTATACCTTTGAACTAATAATCATTCTCGGCCTGACCATCATGATTTTGTTTTCCGATGATTTTCTGAAATCAATCCAGACAATTTAGAAATGATTTCATCACAAAGGCCATGGCTGATTTCCTTGTGCCCCTTTCTCCCCCGACATAAGCGTTTCAATTATCTATGACGGTTGGAAACAGGCACTACTTTACCAATTTTTTTGGCGGTAATGGATGAAATTACTTAGCCAGTATTATCAACTTACGTTTTGGCGAGGCATGGCTTAAATCCAGACTTGAGCCTGGGTGGCTTTGGTACTTCTCCTATCACAGCCCAACATTGACTTATGAAAAATTTTGATGGCTGAAAGTTTGTCACCATCACATTGTTATTAGAAAGTATCAGATGTTACATTCGTCGTAAAAATCAATTGCTGTATTTAACAAATTCACGGAGGTGTGTAGTGAACCGTAACATTTTTATGCTTATTTACTAGGCCTATTATCACGACTGTGGAATCTGGGGCATTCATCAAACACGAACATCGCATGCATATAATGATTACAAATTAAAGTCCTACGATTCATATTAAACGCACACTACGTAGTTATATTCATAGAATTTCATGTCATACCTGTTCTACCAATCAATCAAGCGATAGCAAGTGAAACAGTAGAGTTAATGAGTGCTTCCTTACTATCGGTAAATATAAACTAAAAAGATGGTATAAATATAAAGTGCCTGTGGATATTCGGTAATAATGAAGAAAATATAGAAGGAATACGACTCTTGAAGTGATCCCAATTAAGATCTCAGAAAATATCAAAGCCTAATTGCTCTTTAGGGGTAAAATAAAAGGCGACTTAAAACCCCATTATGAAACACGTCTGACATTATGCACTGCTACGAACCACCAACCGTTTTGGTGAACTAGCGCCCTGTCCATGAAACATAACTTGTACGTTCCTTCCAAACTATATGTGAAACTTTTTATTATTATTATTTCTCGTTAGACGTCTTCTAGTTCTCATAGGTCGAGTAGCAACTCAACTACAGAGCCGAATAAACAAATAAACGCTTCTTCATTCTTTCATAATATGTTCAACTCATCTACAATAGGAATGGCACGTCAGCAAAGATATTGTCTAAAACACAGAATTATTTAAAGACTTCAATTAAAACAGGTAGCAACATTATTAATAGTCTGTGTAATGATTAAATAATATTAAAAAGACGATAAGCTTACTTACAAAACTTCACTATATTTGAGTAACAACTATATAACAACTAAACTTTAACTAATAAGGGCTCCAAAATGTAGCTTATGAAACGTGATGGAAGAGTCCAGAAACACAGAAACCAGAAACTAAACAGTGAAACATTATTAACTTATTACATAACAATATACTATTTTAAAAAAGTGTAAAAATGGTTACAGAAATTAAGGCTCGCTCAAAGTACTTTAAATGGAATAAACAACTGAAATGAATCAAAATAAGTCTAAAATAAGGTCTTTTTTTTTTTTTTTTTTTTTTTTTTTTTTGCTGTCGTCAGTGTTTCGACTGGTTTGATGCAATCCTCCATCCCTTCCTATCCTGTGCTAACCTCTTCATTTCTACATACCCCTTACAATCCACATCCTCAATTATCTGCTTCATATATTCTAATCCCTGTCTTCCTCTACAGTTCTTACCTTCGACTGTTCCCTCCACTAACAAATTAACCAATCCAGCATGTCTCAAAATATGACCTACCAGCCTGTCTCTTCTTTCTGTAAGCTTCTTCCATAAACTTCTTTTCTCACCCATCATCTCCAAAACTCATTCATTTCTTACTTTGTCTGTCCACCTAATTTTCAGCATTCTTCTGTAGCACCACATTTCAAATGCTTCAATTTTCTTTCTTTCCGGTATTTCGCTACCATAAAGTGCTGTGGTAAATACAAAGAGTTTTAAAAGTTCTTTCTAATTCCTAGATCAACATTTGAAACTAAAAGGTTTCTCTTTTTCATGAAGGCTCTGTTTGCTGGTGCTATTCTGCTTGTAACATCATTCCTGCTTCGGCCATCGGTTGTAATTTTACTTCCCAAGTAACAGAATTCACTTACTTCTCCAATTGCATCCGATCCTATTTTTATATTTAATCTACTAGTATTGGTATCATTTCTGCTACATTTCATCACTTTTGTCTTGCTTTGATTTATATTCAGTCCAAAATCTTCCTTCAGTATTTTGTTCATGCCATTCAGTAACTTTTCAATATCTTGAGCCCTCTCTGCAAAAAAGACAATGTCATCAGCAAATCGTAGCATACTGATTTTTTCTCCCTGAACACTTACGCCACATTGAAATTTTTCTTTGACTTTCATCATTGTTTCTTCTACATACAAGTTGAATATTAACGGGGATAGACTACAACCTTGTCTCACACCCTTTTTAAATGATGCATGTCTCTCGTGATTCTCTACTTTTATTATAGCCACATGATTCTTATATAGTTTATAGAGTATTCTTCTATCTCGATACTTTAGATCTGACTTCTTTAAAATTTTGAATATCTTGTCCCACCTAACATTATCAAAAGCTTTTTCTAAATCAACAAATGCCATAAAAGTATCTTTGTTTTTCTTGATCCGCCCTTCAAGTATTAATCTTAAAGACAGAATTGCTTCCCTTGTACCGCGATTTTTCCTAAACCCAAACTGATCTTCACCTACTATCTCTTCTACTACCCTTTCCATCCTTCTGTATATTATTCTGGTCAGTAATTTTGAAGCATGTGATGTTAGACTAATGGTGCGATAATTCTCACATTTGTCGGCTTGTGCTTTCTTTGGAAGTGTGAAGATGATATTTTTATTAAAATCAGTTGGAATTTCTCCTGTTTCATAACTTTTTGATATCAGCTTGAATAATCTTTTGATTCCTTCCTCTCCTAGAGACTTAAGAAGTTCTGCAGGGATCTCATCAATTCCAACTGCCTTATTTGCTTTCAAGTCATTCAGAGCTTTATTAAATTCTGTCCTCAAAACAGGATCTCCTAAGTCATTCATGTCGACATCGCCTTCCTTTTCCAATACACTATTGTTCAAGTCGTCCCCAACATACAGTTTCTCAATGTATTCTTTCCATCTGTTAGCTCTATCTTCTGAGCTTAAAAGAGGTTTCCCATCGGCAGCTTTAATGTTCATACCTCTTTTCTTCATTTCTCCAAAATTCTATTTGATCTTTCTGTAGGCAACATCTACTTTTCCTGCGACCATTTCCTTTTCTACTTCTTCACACTTTTCTTGTAGCCATTTTTCTTTTGCTATTTTGCATTTCCACTTCATTAGATTTCTAAATTGCCTGTACTGCTCTCTTCCTGCTTCATCCTGAGCATTTTTGTACCTTTTCCTCTGATCCATCAGCTCCAAAATTTCTTCTGTGATCCAAGGTTTTCGGGCAGCTTGCTCCCTAAAGCCTAATGTTTCTTTACCAGCTTTCATTATTTCGGTCTTTAACGCATTCCATTCGTCCTCGGTTGAGTTCCTTTCACAGTTACTTCTTAGACCTAAGTCTACCATTTCTGCAAACTTTTCTCTCATGCTAGATTGTTTCAGTTTATTCACTTCCAATCTGTTCTGCTTATACTGCTTCCTTATTCGCTTAAATTTCAGCCTGCAATTCATTACTATCAAATTATGGTCCGAGTCTATGTCTGCTCCTGGGTACGCTTTACAGTCTAGAACTTGATTCCTGAATCTCTGTTTGACCATGATATAATCTAGCTGATATCTGCCTTTATCCTCAGGACTTTTCCAGGTGTATATTCTTCTTGCATGGTTCTTAAACAGAGTGTTTGCTACAACAGACCAGAAATCCTGTGCGTCCTTCCATTTAATCTCACTAATCCCAACAACATCTAACTTAAGTTGTTCCATCTCCCTTTTTAAGTTTTCTAACCTACCTGCTCTATTCAGACTTCTAACATTCCACGCTCCGACTCTTAGAATGTTTCTATCCATTCTGATGACTCCTCCCTGAGCAGTCCCCACCCGGAGATCCGATTGGGGGACTATTTTACCTCCGGAATATTTTTCCCCGGAAGAAGTCATCATGATATATGTAATTTGAGAGGATTACATGTCCTCGGGATACCCTTTGGGTCTTTAATGCAGTGGTTTCCCGTTGCCTTCTGCATTCCCATGCCGTTGATCATTTCTGATTCATCCGCCTTTAGGGGCCGTTTCCAACCCCAAGGGCAAGAGGGTGCCCTGAACCGCTCCCCGCTCTTCCGCCCCCCTTTCAGAGGCCGTTGGCAAGCAGTGGGTGACTCCTTATACCGGGAATCTTTCAGTCGCCGGAGCCTCGTCCGTGCAGACAGGGTGCACCACGTGAAGGAGAGGTTGACATTTGGTTGGAAAAGCCTAGTCTAGTCTCTTCCATACCCTTACACCCCCTCCTGCTATTATTATTCCGTAAATACTTTAAAAATTATTTTAATTTAATTAAGTAGGCCAAAAACTCTTTGTTCCATTACTCCTACCCTAAATTCAACTAAAATTACTATATATATATATATATATATATATATATATATATTTAAAGTATACATTACTGTCATGAAAGAAGTATTAAATCATCTCCTTCCAATCTTTGCGTCCGATATGAGTACAGTTCGTTAAAATTTGATTTGTGGAATAAATCTTCAACAGGGAAGGAAAGGTATTGGTTCAAAAGTACTGACTACCGCAAGTAAAAAGTGTAGACATATGTTTTGTACTAAGACATGTCACTGAATCCTTGAGGTGACATTGGATCAGGCAAAGAACCGTAGTCCTTTAAAAGACCTCTGCTTTTAAGAAACATTTAGTGAATAAATTGTGTCACGGATTTGGGGTTTTTAAACGAATTTCATTTTAATGTTTCCAATCAAGTTGTGAACATGTTTTATAGAGAAATTTATGAAAAATATTAAATACGTATCAGATTGTCGAAGAGAAAAGATAGTTTTTCATAGAATACTCATGGACTGGCTGAATATGAAAGATTTTCATGTTGTTGCAAGTAAAATGAATAAGCAAAAATTCTTAGAAATGTTATCAATCATATTAAGTTTATTTCATTCTTAATAAAAGCAACTAAAATGCATTTAATAATACAAAATTAAATTGTATGAAAACATAATGATGAAATTCCTGTGTCTCACATATTACCTACTTACCACGCATATCTCGATTCAACTTTCATCATAAACTCCTTAAAGTCAAAACAGCTCGTTACAGAAAATGAAAAACTGGCACGAGAAAAACAAACAGGTGGAAGATGCTAGACTGAAATTTTCTGATCCTTATTGTGTCATTCCCTTTAGCATGTTGTAGTCGGTTTGATTTCTATCTATGACGTCGATGGTGATAGTAATTAAGCGCCCGTCTTGTGTTTGACTTTGTGTCCGGTGCAGGGCACATGGGGATGACATAACACAAATTTGAGCGAGACTATACGGCTCAAGAAAATAAAATGCCATTCAAAACACAAGTTCTTATTTTAATAAACGTTGACTAATTACTGCCGTTATCATCTTTGACGGTGTTACGGTTGAGAATGGTTTTATCCTAAAACCGGCTACCCAGATTTTCTTCCTCAAGGATTCCCAAAATCGATTCTGACGGATGCTGCGGAGGCTCCTTAGTATCATTTTCAGTTTTAATTACGGATGTTGGCCTAACCAACGATCTGTCCCTTATTTTAAACACTGATAGTGGCAATGTGGTGAAGGTTTTGAATTTTTGTGCACTGACCGGTCTTGTACCAAAATTGTTGGTGAGACTTGATTATTTTTTAAATGGATGACTGTCTCCTTTACAGGCACCTATAAAATCACATAGCACCTGATACTTTTAGCTTTTAGTATTCTATGTTGTGATTACATTTCGAGCTCTAGTTCTTCAACTTACAACCAGTGAGTTTTTTTTATTTTTAAATGTGTTTTTCATCTTGTTGGGCTTATACAGCTAACCAGATAATGTTTTTTCTAGAATTTTCGGTTAAAGTCCTCCGTACAGATAATGTTTATTGTCTCATCTTATATTACTGATTGTACGGCTCACCAATTTACAGTTGGTCACACTGTCGATTTAGCCATGTTGCGATATCGGTTTGTGCTATGGGTCTAATAACCCCAACGTTGAAGCACCCTAAAGACGCAACAACTGCAACAACAACAGTTCTCGGAATTTCGTGTTCAGTTTAAGTAAATTAGTAAAATTTTGGTTTTTTAAATGTGAAGTAGGGCCTATACTTGTTCATGACCAATGAGATAAGCTTAAGTGTAACTAAACCAGGATTTTCTAACATTAGAAAAGTTTTTCGAAGGCATGAATAACCATCATTAATGTGAAATATTAGTTGTTCAATTATAAGTCACAAACCCCTGTATTTTAAAAGAACTTTTTGAATAATGTGTCTGGATAGAGAACGCATCTTCCCGACAGTAATCCGGAAAGCTCTTTCCAACCATCACGGGTAGCCACGCCAAGCTCTATACCTATGCTTTGCAATGTTTCAACCTGTACAAAGGAAGTTGCAAGACATTAATTACTAATTTCACCGCGAACGTCAAGTTAAATGGAACAAAAATTTACGTTTTTTTTTTTTTTTTTTTTTTTTTGTTTTGTTGGTACCCCCCTCGTAGATTCATCAATATCGGAAGAGCAGGATGTAGATCATTCTCGTTGTTTCGTTGTTTGTGAAAAATATAAACAGTACAATGTTTTAGTTTATAAAAAAATAAATTCAGTATTTTGATACGATCGCACACGTACACACACACACCCACCCCTTCAGAAACCTGCACTTAACTACAAAGAGCCACCCTTGAATTTTCCAGAAAGGGTTGGTATGCCAAAGAATATTTCCAGCTAGTGCAGCGTCCAGCAGACTTGGCGAAATAAAATTGTCCAACGAAGCCCTCTTAGTAAATGTGTTATTAATAATCATGAAGCCGTCCCGGAAGTGGACCGCTTCACAACTCCTGCTATTGGTTGGGTTTTTACGAAGTTGCTGCAACACGCTTCGTAAACATCCATCAATCACTGCGTTACCGGTACAACCAAGTCACTATGTGGATTCACTCCGAATCATGTGCAACTATGTTCCAAATAAATATAAAGCTTTTCGAACAGAGGACCACTTCACATTGAAAGTATTACAATTGAAATATCACTTATCGATCCATGATAGGAGTAAACTCTTCGGTATTCAAGACGGAAATTTTCAAAAAGTCTATCTAATGGCTAATGAAGATAGTACTTTTATGATAGTTTCATCATAAAATGTACGGAATCTCGTTCTATGTTTTTTCTTCAATCTACGTTTGCGTGAAAAGCGTTAATAAAAGGCTTATAGAATCTTTTCATAATAAATGTGTCTAATATCACTTATTTTCAAAACATTCCTAGAAATCAGCTCCGTGTATTTTCTCATGTTGCTAGAATCTTAATATGGTCAACTACTGAGTGACGTTTAATTTATCTGTTATTCTTTTATTAGTTACATTATCTAGCAGTGTAAGCCCTGCAGTTCTTTTACTGGCCAGACTTCACAACCATAAGTAAGAATACGCCTTGCCACAATTTTTCGTGTCTTATTTCCGATATGCCTTTGAATTGTTTCAGATTTATCAATTTTATGAAAGATTACCCTCAGTGCCAAGTTGTAACGCATATTTCATCGAAATTTGTGTGGTGGTATCCAATATAGTTAAATGTGTTAATTCCTTATAAAATTTAGTTACTGGTATTCTTAACGGCATTTATTTTAAGCTGCTAAGCCATACGCCGTTTACAATTTTCTATATTTCTCCATACCTTCTTAGAAAATGTCCTCATGTTCGCCAAAATTGCTAACAGACGTTAAGAGTGCATATTTTACAATACTCAACTGTTGTAAGGTGTATTTGAATTACATTTGTTTCAAGGAACAATACACAACCTTCGAAGTTATTACAAATGATGTGGGCAGTATCAAAAATTGTCACCCTGTGCCTAGTTGGCGATTTGAAACGTTGTGACTATAACATCCAACGTGTACGATGTGGTTGGTCTCATGCCAAGGATTCTCTTTCAATAATGGTTCTGCTATTTTTGTGGAGTAAAACGTGCAAGGAATTCCATGTGCCTTCAAAGGTTCCCGGTTCAGTCTGGACCTTTTCTGCAGCTGCACACGTTCCATCCTGTGTATGAGTTAACAGGTCTTGACTGGGCTACTTACAAACGCCACCTCCATAAATCACAAAAAAAGCAGCTGACATATACAATACTTACCAACGTGTTTCTTCCCATATCATATTAATAAATAGCTTCATCCTGTGACCGATAAATAACCTTTATGGCGTCACATGAAGAGAAAAGATTTTCCTTAAAAGCTGATGATTCTGACGAGCTGTGGTTGATCTCAATCAAGAAAAGCCGCCACTTTCTGCCATTGAGTTTCTCCTGATGCCCTTCACTCAGGACGTAATATTCAATCATTACCCTAAATTGTCTCTAGTCTCGTCCAAATTTCTTGACGACATTCCGCACAGATCTTGAACAGGTGGCGTTGTCCGGACTTGTTATAATCTGCCTGAGGCAGAATAAACTAGTTCCCACGGCGTCGGTCGTTCGCCGAGATCGAGCGGGAGCTGGCTGATACTCCGTTGAACTTGCTCTGCCAGGACGCCAGTCAGTAGGTGAAGGTCGCTCCAGCTGTCTCGGCGACCTCGTCGGCGGCTGTTCGCCAGGGTTTCGGCTGTCGCACCTAGGTTCACACCTCGCTGAACAAGCGGTCGTGTACAGTAGCCCACACACCTTCAGTTCAGCCCCATGCTGTACTTTGACGAGTCTGACTCGTGATAATTTTGGACCAAACATAGATATCACGAGTCTGACTCGTGGAACTAAGTGCGGAGTCAGAGTGGTGAGGCAAGAGCAAATGTGCTACTGGCATTGCACTTTAGTTTCTAGAAAAATTTAATAAACCTTAAGAAGTCACACCTGAAGACGCCCAAGAAGATTATAATTCCTATTAAATCATTGTTCGTGTATATATTATTTTTGAAACTGTGTTTTCTTGTTTACTGTGCAGGATTTATACCACTAATATTCTGAAGTATTGACTGAGATATACATTTGATAATGTTAGGTGGTACAAGATGTTCAAAATTTTAAAGAAGTCAGGTCTAAACTATCGAAATAGAAGAATACTCTATAAACTATATAAGAATCAAGTGGCTATAATAAAAGTAGAGAATCACGAGAGACATGCATCAGTTAAAAAGGGTGTGAGACAAGGTTGTAGTCTATCCCAGTTAATATTTAACTTGTATGTAGAAGAAGCAATGAAGAAAGTCAAAAAAAAATGTGCATGTGGTATAAGTTTTCAGGGAGAAAAGATCAGTATGCTACGCTTTGCTGATGACATTGTCTTGTTAGCAGAGAGGGCTGATATTGAGGGGTGATATTGAGATGTTACTGAATGGCATGAACAAAATACTGAATGAAGATTTGGACTGAATATAAATCAAAACAAGACAAAAGTGATGAAATGTAGCAGAAATGATACCAATACTAGTAGATTAAATATAAAAATAGGATCGGATTCAATAGGAGAAGTAAGCGAGTTCTGTTACTTGGGAAGTAAAATAACAACTGATGGCCGAAGCAGGAATGGTGTTAAAAGCAGAATAGCACTAGCAAAAAAAGCCTTCATGAAAAAGAGAAACCTTTTAGTTTCAAATATTGATCTAGGAATTAGAAAGAACTTTTTAAAATTCTATGTGTGGAGCACAGCACTTTACGGTAGCGAAACATGGACTTTAGGAATACCGGAAATAAAGAAAATTGAAGCATTTGAAATGTGGTGCTACAGAAGAATGTTGAAAATTAAGTGGACAGACAAAGTAAGAAATGAACAAGTTTTAGAAATGATGGGTGAGAAAAGAAGTTTGTGGAAGAAGCTTACGGAAAGAAGAGACAGGCTGGTAGGTCATATTTTGAGACATGCTGGATTGGTTAATTTGTTAGTGGAGGGAACAGTCGAAGGTAAGAACTGTAGAGGAAGGCAGAGATTAGAATATATGAAACAGATAATTGAGGACGTGGGCTGTAACGGGTATGTAGAAATGAAGAGGTTAGCACAGGATAGGAAAGAATGGAGGATTGCATCAAACCAGTGCTGAAGACAGCAAAAAAAAAAAAAAAAAAAAAAAAAAAAAAAAATAATAATAATAATAATACTATATAATTCCTATGCTCACTCATTTACTAACCTAGATACCTATTGGCTGGAGAATGGTGTCACGTGTCAGCCTCCGCTCGCAAAACAGCGACCAGTGATACGATTAGAAGAAATTCGTGGTTATGTCCACAGTTTAATAGCTACGAAACTGCTACCAAATTAATTGCCATAATGCATTCAGTAAGTTGGCTTTTCGTAGCGTTTCATAGTTAAAAAAAATATTGCTAAATTTTGTGACTGAAAAAACGTGGATCTGAAAGCAACTAAAAAAACTTAAATTTTTTTTGCTGTAACCACGAATACCAATTGTTATTCCGGTTAAGGATAAATTTCAGTTTAATTAAAACTTTCACTAATGCTGTTGCTTGACCAAAGTTTATGCATTTTGGTTTATTTGCTTTTCAGGTATTTTACTGACCACTTTCGTTAGTGGTCTTTCTTCATGTTCGCTGTACGTGAGTTATTAGGTTATTTCAAGTGGACATCAGACCAAATATGTTACCGAATCAACTATTCTGTCAATTCATTTCTCGGAGCTGCTCAACTGTCTGCGGCCGTTGCAGATATTATGACCTATGATTTCATTATGAGTGTTTGCCCAGTCTCAGTAAAAAACGTGATGCTTTGGAAACAAACAGGATTTTTTTAAATTGTGTCAGAATGAATTTTAAGGATCAAATACAAATTTGTACTTCAGCAAGTTCGAGTCTATGACTTTTGAAACAATTATACGACTGCGCTATCGTCCCTGTTCATATTTAATACCCACTTCTATCAATGCCTCTGATTTCTTCAAGCTCAGAGATTTTATTCACCCTGAAACACAGGTCAAGTTTATATTTGGTAAAATCAGGTCAACCAGTTATAATCTTTCATCCTAAAAACTGGAACTATTCTGGACCTGTGACGATACGCAAAAAAAACGGTCACGGGCTTACACTAGTATTGTGTAAAAGGTATGTATATTAAAAAGTAATAAGGATTAAATTAGTGTTGACATCCACAAGAAGAGTATCCCGTGGAAGAAGTAAGCTTATTGCTATATACACAGTCCAGTCACATTAATGTGACCACCTCTCAAAAACCAGAACAACCACCTTTAGCAGAGCGGACCACTGCGAGGCATGCAGGAAGAGAGTCAATTAGGTTTCTGAAGGTGTTCGCTGGGATGTTGAGCCATGCCGACTCCAGTGCCGTGGCCAGCTGCGCTAGATTACGCGGTTGAGGATCCATGGCGCGAACAACCCGATCGGGGTGGTCCCACAGATTCTCGATTGGGTTTAAATCCGGTGAGTTTGCTGGCCAGGGGAGTAAGGTAAACTCATCCTGGTGCTCTTCGAATCACACACATACACTGCGAGGTGTATGACACCTCGCATTGTCCTGCTGGTAGATGCCATCATTCTGAGGGAAAAATATTCGAATGTACGGGTGGACATGGTCCGCAAGGACAGATACGTACTTGTACTGATCCATCGTGCCTTCCACAATGATGAGTTCACCCAGTGAATGCCAGGAAAACATTCCCCAAACCATAATGCTCCCTCCTCCACCCTGGATCTTTCCGGCATTTGTTGCAGGGTGTTTGCTTTCAGACGTTTCACGCCGTATGCGCCAACGTCCATCTGTCCCCACTCTGTGGACGTCCAGTTGCGGTACTGGCGTGCAAATTCCAGCCTTCGTCGCCTATGAACAGCAGTCAGCATAGGTGCATTAACCAGGCGTCTGCTGCGGAGGCCCATGCGCAGCAACGTTCGCTGAATCGTTGTTGAGGATACACTCTTCCTAGCCTCTTGGTTCATCTGGGCGGTCAGTTGCGCAACAGTTGCCCGTCTATTTGCCCGAACGCATCTCCGTTAGCCTTCGTTCGCCTCTGTCATGTATAGCCCGTGGTGCACCACAGGTTCCACGCCGCTGATTTTGAATAGTGCCATTTTGCCATGCACGGTATACTTTCACCACGGTGGCACGTGAACAGTTCACAAAATTAGCCGTTTCCGAAATGCTTCCACCCTTGCCCCGAAAGCCAATAATCGTGCCCTTTTGGACGTCGGATAAATCGCTACGTTTCTGCATTACGCCAACGTATGAAATGCTTTCCGATGCCCTAGGACATCCTTTACATACACTCCACTGTAATGTGCTGCCACCTGCCTTCTGTGATTGGTTATTTCACGTCGACGTCGAAAGTAGGTGGTGGTCACATTAATGTGACGGGACTGTGTAACACGTAACCGCACGTCGGCTTCTACTGCGATAGTCTCGCGCATCGCGCTGCCAGTTTAGCGCTCGTTCCCAACCGCTTGGGCACGGATTTCGTCGAGCTCAAATGGTACGGCAAGGGGTTAAGTATGCAGTTGTCTGTCCTAACTAACCGAGTCAAAATGTGTACAATTATCTTGAGTGAGGCTGAATATAGCTGCGTTCAGTTATCCCTCGGCTCTCTCAATAGTGGCATTCCATGCAGTATTCCCGACGATAAAGTGACAATGGGAGACAGAAAAAGGAAAGCAGCAGTTTTTTATGTACTTGCATCCGTGTTGCTAGAAGAAGATGTTATGATGGCAACAGGATGAGATTCAGATGACTGGCGACAACATTGTGCGGACTGTATGATTACCGGAATGAACTGCGCAGTTTATCCTCGCAAAAGACGCAGGCGAACGGCATGCGAAGACATGACATGATAAACTGCACCCACCTGATAAATTGCACCGTAATACTAATGTGTGTAGGCGCTAAGTAGATATTTTGTTTATGGCTTTACGCTCCGTCGATGTCGTAGTCATTAAAGGCGGGGAAGGACTGCGGACTGGGAATGGGAAGCATTTCGGTTATGGACTTTTCGAAGGACGCATTTGACTGGAGTGATTTTGAGAAACCATGGAAAACACAAATATATATGGCTGGAAGGGTATTCATACCCATGTCCTCCCGAATACGAGGCCACAGCTTTATCGCTCATCTACCACGGTCGGTCCTTAACAGATGACGATTCGGTCATACAAAACTCATATTGGATCAGCTATTAATTTTTTAAGACCTGAGCTATATAGATACCATCAGTACTCTCTCTCCTGGCATCCATGAGACTGACAACAATAATAATTAGACGTTTCCGCTCACGTCTAGCCAGTATCCGAAAGAACGGTTCGCTTTTTACATTCTATTTTCGGAATTCTTTTCATCACCCATCATTTGACAAACACTTTTAACGATTTTGTAAATTACGTAAATTTTGTTGTAATTTAGCACCTCCCAAATTAATTTCGGGAAGGGAATCATTTTCTTCCTTACCGCCCATTAATTCTGTCTTCTTCAAAACTAAATAACTCTGTTCTGTTTTTTGCTTTGACATTAAATGGCATCAGCGGTGGATGATTAAAGACAAATAATTTATTAACGTAAATCATTTGTGGTAGCTCACTGTTCAAGGCATTTCCTTTCAGAAGTTTAATGACAGGTCCCGGCTTCAAATCACGGTGGGGCCAGAAATTTGTAAGAGTTGTATTAGATTCATATGACCTTCGCCAGAGCGTTCTGTTCTGATTCCACGTCAAACAGTTGGTAACTGAGGGAAGGAACTGGCAGTCTTTCTTTTTTAAAATAAATGCGTATGGTGTTGTTGATTGGGAGACCCATATGTATAGTTCTGTTGCCGAGCCAAAGAGTTTCGGTTTGACAGTATGCCACCCCTGTCCTAACTGGTTCTACATGCGATCCGAACCACACACATTACATACTGAGGGAGCACACATACTTAAGTCAAAAGGAGAAAATTCTTAACTTTTATTTCCTTTTAGCAACGTTTCTCTTTATAGACTACTGTTTTTGTATGCGGCAGATAGGCAATTTTGTGTCTTTACATGATGCTTTTGTAACTTATAACCACATTTTAACATTTCATTATCATTGGGACAACCTTTACCATTTATACAACAAAACGTTCGTCTCTTACTCAAGCACTTATTTCTAAAATTAACAAGAAAAATATTTGATTATTTGAATTTCCGATAAAGAGGACAGATTGTATACAACTATGGTTGATCAGAGGCCTATTCAAAGATTGAAGGACTGTCAGAAATACAAAAAAGAAGAACTTCATTAAAATGCAATAGTTAAGAACAACTTGATCTCAAAAGTTTATTATTCACAAAAAGGATAATTCCTGAACTTATTTACGTTTTAATATCTTGCTCTTCTCGTCACATATAACACATAACAAACTCGTTGGTGCACCAATTATTCTGTATTCGACCCAGATAGCATTCCATAAACACGTATTAAATTCCTATTGTTTTCCAACTTTCTCCAAACGTTAATTCCATCTTCTTTTGTCAATATCGTCTTATAGTATCTTCCCGTCTCATTTGCTTTCTAGTGTGTCGGAGTGTCAGAGTGTGTCAGTGTTATCCTATATTGATGGCTCCGCAGTTGATCATGGATCGTCATGAGTCGCTAACCAGTGGTGCCATCATCTCTTATTCTGATCCGTCGTTTCTGTTTTTCTAGATTCTTCCGAATGACATTGATGTTAAATTTGTCTATCTACACTAAAATCATTCGTTGTCTCTCTTGACGTTGAAATAGTGAAAGCAAAAGCCTGGGCAGCGGAAAATTTGATAACCTTGACATAATGTTGGTAGGCAGCTGTTTATTAGTCCTGTTTGTACCATACTGCTTGCGTGTTTTTCGGTGTGGCTTACATATTTGTCCAAGGCAAAGCTTGTTGAGTAACGAGAACCGGAAATGTACTCCAGTCATTTACACCCGCCTGCCCTTCTCGCTTCTGTAAGCCGGTGAACTACTTTGTCGGACCGTCAACGACAGGAAGTCGAAATTTGCTGCGGACAGCGGCCGGTCTTTTTATGAACAGATAATGCCATGATAGATATACTAATTCACAAAAAAAGAATACACAGGCCTACTTACTAACATATCTATTTGGTCGCCGCTGTTCTTCAAGCGTTCTAGATATTTAGAAAGATTCTCCGTCTTTCTATGTATTTCCCAAGTAGACTACTCTTTTGTTTTCAACCTTCCTGATAACAACTAACCCTACATCTGCCAAGTGAAATTCCTCTTAGATACTTTACCGAACCCTATCTCTCTTCCTTCTGTATTGAAAGTCTGGCTTTTGTCATTTTCTTGACATGATAAAACCGTCGTGCCGTTCGTCTTTTTTTCTCTCAGACTCCCGATAGCATAACTTAATGTTTCACTTCTTGTTTTGATTATTAACACTGTCAAATTCGTCTAAACGAACCCATCGGGTGAACGTTTACATTCAGTCTTGGCATTGAGGAGCCGGCTTCGATTTATAACTACAGGCGAATTATTTCCCTCAAAAGGGCATGGTCGAATTCCTTCTCGTTCGTCGCCCACAGTTCTTTCCCGCAGCTAATGACCTCGATCTCGATGTCAACAAGGCGTAAAGCCCTAAGCAAAGAAAAACCTTTCGCACAATCCTATTTCGATTCTATCGATCCTGTCGCCAGGAAGCCGTAAAATGACAACAATAACTATAGTAATAATAATAAAACAAAATAGCACATTAACCATTCTCCATCAACATTTATTCGTTATCATTTTAGCTTATCTAGCAAAACATTGGTCACGAAGTTTATAATTGATTGAAGACAAATTCCTCCTTCTTCGAGCCTGCTGGTTGTCTCATTTTTCGTTCTTCAGTCTGTAGTACGAGTTTAATCCAGATATTTATTTAAACCAGAAACATACTTTGCCAAATCCAAATAAATATTACGAAGTTCTTCGATAAATGAAAAAACTTATTATCCCACGTATTAATACAACTGTTTCTAATAGTCTTGCTGCCGACAAGAAGCAAGGTACTAAAAATATTGAATTTTTTCAAAAAAATAATATTGATTTACACAGTAGGTACATGATTGAAGTCCGTGGAATGTTAACATCAAATCTGACAACAGTGATGATTGAATCTGTTGCACTGCTCCTTGGCTATGTCGTTATGCTGTCCGCAACAAGCAGTTGTTTCTCTATAGCTCTAGTGATGGCTTTCCCACTATTTTAATGAGCACGTTTTAATTGGTTGTTGCAATATCCAGCAGCTTCTTTGAAATTCTTGGAACGCTCCAGATGTAACTTAAATAGACGCCATTTTCGTTCTAGAAACTGAAATTCACCACAAAAAATTATGTTTTTGTTGTTCTTTGACGTCATTTACAAAAAAAATTTGATGCTAGGTCTGTACATCAACCAGAAATAAGAGTTGCAATGTTTCATTCCGTGGCAGAAACTGGTGATTTGTTATACAAGCTGTGGAGGGAATGGTAAGCGAGCCTTGTTTTTGTTTCGAGTTTTACGCTTTGTCGACTTCGTGGTCTTTTATAGACGGGAAAGGAATGGGGAAAAACCCGGCTTTGGCCTTTTGAAGAAACCATCCCAGCATTCACCTGTAGTGATTTCGGGAAACCTTGGATAACTGAAATCTGGATGATGAATGCACTGTAATTAAGTTACTAAAAAAAGAACAAAGAATATTATTTTATGCAAAGAAATATTGAAGTTACAAAGATATGCAGATATATTTAATCTTAATAAAGAAAAATTCTTGTTTGATAACCTTGGTTGTCGATAAGGTTTTGTGATCTCCTCCCAATCAATTTAGTTGTATCCAACTCATGGTGATTGCATGGCTTAACTCCCACCATATTTTCTCTTTTTGATGTTATGTGACTACTCCAGTATCCTCTTTGATAGTGTCGAGCTATTTTGTTCTTTAACAGCCTTTAATTCTTTTTCCAATTAACATTCCAAGAATTATTGCATCCTTCAGTAGGTTTGATCGCATCACATCATCTGGTGACCTTTCTTCTAGCTACATTGCGTTGTTGATTTGTGATCCTCGCTCAGCTTTTGCATACATGAATGTATCTTGCATTTAATACGATGGCTTTTCGAAATCTGATGTATGATCAGCATCGCACTATGACGTTTTCCATGGGAATATTTCACTAGAATTATTAAAATTCGTTTTATATAAAGTTAGAGTTTGTAGGAGGAACCCAAGATGTAGGAAATACAATGTCGAAAGGAAAATTCTTGACATCGAAAAAGAACTGATGTCAAAGGCATAAATCATTTTGTGCAATTTCACTCTTGAATATTATATTAAAATTTAAGTCTATAATAATTTTATGTAGCCATAGAAACGGCAGATTAACACTCAGTCGAAAATCTCCAACACACATGGTATGATCGCTTGATCTCTTTGCCGTATTTTGTTCTTAGATTATAGGGAGCAGAAATTCTGAACGCATTCACTTCCTTCACTGATGTTACATTTCCAGTTTCGATCATCATATTTGTCTTTTCCATATTTTCATTTTCCTTTCACGTGTCAAGTATTTAAAGCAGCTTCTTTTACTGCCAATGGTGTTGGATACTCGGTATACTGCAAATTGTTAATGTTGTTTGCCACATTGACGAATCATGACGAAGAGGCTACAGAGAAAGGACATAGCATACATCATTTGTTCCATCCCATAGCAGAAATTTCATCCGATCCCCAAAAGAAGTAAATCTTCAGTTACTCCAGTAAATTAAAAGTTAAACGAAGAAGATCATGTGTATAAGCAACCAAACGTTAGATAAATTAAAGATAATGTAAAGGCCGGACTGAACCCCCTTTGCCGAACTTTACGTTGTCAAGTGGCCTGAGTGGATGGGGGTGAATTTGTGGGCTTTTGGTGGACGCATACTTTAGGGTGGAAGTTTACTCTTGCACTGTCTTCTCACTTGAAGATGTCTTCCGTCTTCTGATGATCTAAACAAAGACTCGTGGGCTATCATAAGATGTTAATTGATATTAACTGTCAGGAATCATGACACCACTCCATTAGTTACGGTTGGAGAACCGATTAGGCAGGGAAAGGCCAGGGCGAAATTATAACCTAGCTGAGAATCTACCTAATAAATAATGTAGGCGACTATCGTATTTAGAGTCCCTTTTATTAACCACTGAAGACTGTATTAATACAGTTGAGAGCGCGATCTGTAAGGATAACTCCCGATAACCTCTACCAATAATAATTATTGACTGAGCCGCATCTCGGCTGCGCAACTGACTGTTAGAGAATATTAACTTCTTGACTGAATGGCGAATTGACGTGATGGATGCATGGTGGCGAGGCTAGCTAACGAGACATGGCCTAGCTAAGAATTAGCCCATGTCGACTGGTTGGTGATGATCGACAAAGTGAGAGCGAGTTTGGCTCGCTGTGGTCGTTCGTTAAGTTCGGTTTTGCGTCACCGAACAGAGCGATGCCCTCTTAGTAAGCCGTCAGCGTTTTACCAATAAACAGCACCTGCTGACACTCGCGCTTGCTCCACTAACTTTACGAAATATTTCATATACTAAAATTCTCATTCTTTCGAATAAATATATATGTCCAAAATGGTCATGACAATACCACCGTTATTGAATATCTAACTAGAATCTGCGCGAAACCAGCAAGTATTTAAATTTAAATACTTATGTTCTGTCACAGACTGATTGAAATGTGTGGAGAGCAAAAGTAGGCAGGTACAGGAAAGGTAAAAGTGGGCGTGTAAGAAAGTTGTCACCGGAGCGTGCGTTGCATCGCAATTAAATTAGTTCAGCATATACTTTTTCTATATAGTGGCAACTGAATGAGTTCAATGTGGAATCGTAAAAAAAACTGGCAAAGCTAATCTTCATTCATTGAGTTGAGTGATGAGCTGCGTCAGATTTGATGCCCAACACCAGACTGGTCGATCGAAGTTTTATGGTAAACTCTAGTCAATTCGGTAGCAAAACACCGTATACTGGGTGCAAAGAATGTACCTGCAGATTCCAACCAGAGAAAATTGAGAATAACTGCGGTGTTATTTGCGATCGGTACTACAAAGACAGGAAATGAGTTAATTTTCGTTATCTTATCGGCGTAATGGAGTGATCTATTTAAAACATGATATCGCAGTTATATTTTTCATACAAGAGGCTGGGTTTCTGGGAAAGCACTAATGCCTGGCGGGCCATTGCATTCCAAGTAACTCAAATTGAATACCCTTCAGTCGCATATTCACTCTGGGATGCAGACAAAAGTCGAAACATCCAATCATAAAGATCATGGAGGCTGACGAATCAGAGGAATAAGGTTTTAAGCTAAACACGAATCAGATTGAAATATGCCGGCTGGAAATGTTGTCATTTAGAAACAAGTGTTAGTTTTTAGTTACATGAACTAACACTTAAAAATGAACAACTTTGCATGGAACTAGCAAGTGTGAAAATGCCTCAAAATTTAATGTAAAAATTATACTTCTCTTCTATCATCAAGTGTGGTGGAAATAACAATTATATGGTTTTGTATGTTTCCGTGTAGGTTTTTATTCATTAAATTACCTTTGAATTCAGCAAATGATCTCAACAATTTTAAATATCTCAGACCCTTAAAAAAACGGTTAAACAAAGACTACGACCTACAATATTCTTGTACTTTATTCATACAATCTAGAGTATCATTTAGTGATTTTCTTGACGGAAAGTCTGGGTAATTTTACGAGAACTCTATGAAAAATTGTTTTGTATAACTCTTTCCACCTCTTGTCGAAATACGTATACAGGGTGTTACAAAAAGGTACGGCCAAACTTTCAGGAAACATTCCTCACACACAAACAAAGAAAATATGTTATGTGGACATGTGTCCGGAAACGCTTACTTTCCATGTTAGAGCTCATTTTATTACTTCTCTTCAAATCACATTAAACACGGAATGGAAACACAAGCAACAGAACGTACCAGCGTGACTTTCAACACTTTGTTACAGGAAATGTTCAAAATGTCCTCCTTTAGCGAGGATACATGCATCCACCCTCCGTCGCATGGAATCCCTGATGCGCTGATGCAGCCCTGGAGAATGGCGTATTGTATCACAGCCGTCCACAATACGAGCACGAAGAGTCTCTACATTTGGTACCGGGGTTGCTTAGACAAGGGCTTTCAAATGCCCCCATAAATGGAAGTCAAGAGGGTTGAGGTCAGGAGAGCGTACTAACATACTAACGAAACTAAAATGAGCTCTAACATGGAAAGTAAGCGTTTCCGGACACATGTCCACATAACATATTTTCTTTGTTTGAGTGTGAGGAATGTTTCCTGAAAGTTTGGCTGTACCTTTTTGTAACACCCTGTATACAGGCGTCTCTCAAAATGTGTCATGAGAAATACGAGAAATAGTTTCTAGTTGCAGTAAGTTTGCTTGCACTGATACATATGCGTCGTAATTAAAGAAAAAATTTATTATGAAACTATGAAGCTGGAAGAATACCTCATTCCCCTTCCCATGCGTTGGATAATATGTAATATTCAGGACCTTAGTTTGTCAGTTACATGAATTTTCAAATTCTTCAACATCATAATTTTCCTTCAAAACTGAAATCGGAAAGCCACTACTCCGAGAGTAGAGGTGACGCGTGAATTGTTATTGCTCTCGTTCAATCGAAACGTGCAACTTCATATTGGACAGCTGTTCACCTAGAGACCAGCTCCTGAGTGAAGGCAAAGTTTGTTTTGTCTACCGATATCGACGCTGCTATGGCCTGATAACGTGGCGCAACGTTAAAGTGCTTTTGAAACGCCGGCCCACGTGGAAAACAGAAACGATCACTGTGACGTCACAAAAAAAAAACAGGTCGGTACAGGGGTCCGGAGGTTACGCTACTTGCTGTCATACCGTCAGAGAACGATACACTATTCCGCTCAATAGCGGCGATTATATATGTATAGACCAGCGGTTCCCAATCTTTATTGGTACACGACCCACTTTTAAATAAAAAAACATTTTCGCGACCCACCCAATATGAGAGTCTATCTAATATCAGAATGGGAACTGTTCTATGACCTCGATACGCTATCGACTATCCGATCCTACGAAAAGGCAAATTTTCGTACAAAAGATATACTATCAACAAAAACAAGAACTGCTAATACATAAAACAACAAACAAATCATAGACCGGAAGGCAACTGAACAGACCATCACCTCATCAAGTTGACTGCTGAAATTCCACGATTAGAAGTAACTCGATCAGCATATTAAAATATAACTGGTCTGCCAAGTCGCTTTTTAGTGAAAACCACCTGCAGACCCGATTTTAGTTGTTAATTGGTAGGTTTATCATTGTGTTTTATTTCACCCAAATGTATGTCAATATGGAAGACTGGGAGCCGGAAAATACAATGGTAAACTTACCAGTCAACCACTAAAATGGGACTTGTAGGTGTAGATATGACTTGGCACGTCAGTCGCATTTCTCTTCTTTGCTAGTAACAAGGATAATTTGGAAGATCCTATGGTAGACTGTTTGTTGACCTCACACTGACTTTTCCATTGTAGATTTGGTCGAAATATAAAGTATTTTTTTATATTTCAAAAGAGTTCAAGAGGCTTATCTGTGTACTCAGGATGCTTGGTTGACAAATGCCTTGCAAGTTTTGATGGCTTTATGTTTTCATTGGAAATTTTTTACAACAAATCACGCACTGAGGTATTGGCTCCTCTTCAGTATCCGAAAACACAAATCTGTATTTCAAATAATCCGGATTATACTTTCGCAGATATATCTTTTGTTTTTTCTTGCTGCCTGCATTGTAATTACAATTACTTGGTTGGATACTCTCTTTTACGGCACGATCCAGTCCTCAACAAACTTCCATAATCACATTAAATCTACTCTCAATCAAAACAAAGCTCAAACAACAACGCACTTTCACAAGCAGAGAGACTGTTTGCATCAAAGACTTTGGCTTCGATTTAAGCATAAACAAGGAAATGACAATCAGAGAAGT
The DNA here is from genome assembly GCA_031002005.1 of Vandiemenella viatica. Taxonomy (NCBI): domain Eukaryota; kingdom Metazoa; phylum Arthropoda; class Insecta; order Orthoptera; family Morabidae; genus Vandiemenella; species Vandiemenella viatica. The sequence continues at coordinate 25,590,943 of JARYHS010012519.1, read as the reverse complement.
AAAACTGCTGGTGGTATGCGCGCACATCTCCACCTTAGAGCGGGGCGGGAGAGGTGGTGTTCAGGGGTTGCCATAAGGATTGCACGATTACTGCCGCTGCTATATCTCACAACGTGGTTATTGCCTAATACCGCCTGACTGTTTAAGAAAACTTTTTTTGTCCTCACAAAGTTTTAATTGAAGCTAATAGCTTTCATGATTACTGCACTTGTGAAATATCGTGTTATATTTTTTAAATATATGAAATAAAAGACATATTTTTGGTGCAGAAACATTGATTGTTCCGCGACCCACCAGTGGGTCGCGACCCATAGGCTGGGAACCGCTGGTATAGACTATTGTCCTCAATTGCTCAATTGTTTGTAAGACTGGCGGATAGTTTGTTGGTGTTTGTACGTTGCGTTCATCAAGATATGGACCACTCAAGTGGTCGGGCATTGGCTGGTATGGAATTGGAATCTGTTATCGTTCCACCAAACTCAATCGATGCTTATTTTTACAAAAGCGATCTTTTGCTCCTTAAAGGTCAGTCTCCAGGCAACAAATGGAACCTATTCGGAAACCTAGATTGGTAAGTCGGGCATTTCGGAACTGGTCTTTGAAGTATTCGGTTCCGTTACCCGCCGGGATATCTGGTTCCTCTTTGTTGTTAATTACGGCAGTACTGCTTGTCGTACGCTTATAGTCGTTCGTGACTTAAAATTGCATAACTCTTGTTGCTAAATGGATGAATAAGTGCCATTTTAACCAATTTCTTCACCTTGTGATAGGAAATAACTCCATCTACTAAATACCATATTTGGAAAAACAGTAAAGAATTTAAAAAATTCTCAGTAGCCGCTCATAATTGGTTTTTATGGAGAGCAAAATATCGATATCCCTAACATATGAAACACCAAATTACAAACAGTTACACCCTACTTTCAGCTGCAGTAATTTATAATAAAATATCTTTGAAAGAAGAAAAGTGAAGGTAGAACAATGATGTTCGATTGCTGGTTAGTAGTGATCTATTTTATTTGTGGATAAACCCAATAAACGAAGTTTGGAATTAGTACAAGCCTTATTAAGTGATTTATATGAAGTGCATGAACAGTTATGTAACGAGGCTTAGTTACTGCATAATTAAGCATTTTAAAGTAGAACATTAAAATAAACGTCGTATTCTGACAACTTACTAGTTAGTGCAGCAGCTAATCGAATAACATAATAACCGTACTCGTTGTTACTCGAAATCACACTGGGAATACAGATAATTTCGATGACCAACGAAATTAATTGTATTTTCAATAAGATCCCAACTGAGACATTTACGAAACTGGAGATGGTAAACAAATTACTGTTTTACTCATTTACATCTACATCTATAATCAGCAGTTCGCAAATTTGTGGCTGGCAGAGGCTGCATTGCACCAAAATTAAGTCTGAGCATTCCGATCTCAAATAGCACGAGGGAAGAAAGAATTCATATAAGCATCAGTACGGCACTTAATTTCTCTAATCTTATCTCTACTATCATTGCTATCCAAATAGGTTGGTGGACAATGTATTTTATCGTACTCATACAGAAAATGAAAGGTTCTTCGCAAGTTTGCTAAAAATTTAAACGAAACCTATGCCGTCTCTCTGCCAGATAATTCCAGCCCATTCTACATACCAATTCTGTGACGCTTTCGTAAGGACTGTGTCAAGTAATCACGTATCGAGCGGCTCTTCTCAGTACTTTCTCTATATTGTGAAGTGGGAAGTATCTTTACAGAAATTTAATTGGTTTACTTCAGTTAAAGATTTGATTTCAAATAATTTCAGATTTGAATTATATTTTGATGAGTAGGGTGATTTATCAAGGTATTAAGGACATCATAACTAGACATTTATTGACAAATTTTCATTCCAATGACCCCAGACGTGGTGTATTTACTGTTAATCAAATAAACAATCAAAAATAGTTTGCAAACAAACACCAACTGGGTCGATTCTTTATAGCACAAAACAAATGGTCTTGAGAATATACAACAATTGTAATTACCATATTTCTGAAGTAGTAATTTTAAATGATCGCATAACATTCAATGTTAACAAAGGTATTTGAGACACGATTCAAATGTCGCTTATCGTTTTGTGGTTTAGTGGGCGCCAGTTTCTCCAGACAAAAATTACTCATCAAAAATTTAATTAAAACCACTGCACACGACTTTGAACTCAGGGGCCATGTTTCGGTAGAACATGAGTATCTCATCAGACAATTCTCTTTGTCCAGGACATTGTAAGGCAATGAAAGTATAGGCGCATACACTGAAGAAAAAAATGAACAGCTGTATTGTGTTTACCGTTTCTAGCAGTCACTTCAAGATACATGGCTTGTATCGTCAGCCTACACCGGGGATCCCCAAACTTTTTACCCCGTCGACCCCTTCATATGATATTTGCCTTCTTATCGACCCCCACAAGTATTTAATAAAAACATTAAATCATTTTTGGCATTTCTGATGCTAAGCAATAAGGAGGCCTGCACAACAACTCAGCGAAATAATTTATAAAATCCACCCAATAACATTAACAGAAAAATGAGATACTTTTCACTGTTATTAAAAAATAGGAACAAAACTATGGATAGATGGAATAAATTTCAAATAAAGACCTGCCAAAAAGAACAGATGGTTGTTGCACTGTTTTAACTTGTCACCAGGGGCGCCGACTCTGTGGGTGCTCGGGGGCTCTGGCACCCATGAGAGGTAAATAGTGGGTGCGGAGCACCCATGAGCATAGACGTCAACAGTAATCAGTAATGTACTTTGAGCGACACCTGTATTATCTACGAACTTGCTTAGGATGTGAGTGTGCACGTCATGCCCAAGGAGAATATAAACACTACGTTAGGTCATACCTAACACTATCTACTGTGTGGTAATTGTAGGTTTGATTCGTAAAGATCCACACACAAGCAAATCGAGAAACTCGACCCACCGCGCAAATTCTAGCCCGCCATCCGTCGCTCTTCATCCGCCCGCTGCACAGCCAGCGCTTTCGTCGCCGCAGCTCGCAGGCTGCCAAAGGTGTCTCACTAGTTCTTAGTCGAGCTGGTAAACAAAACATGTGCTTTAAGAGTACGCAGCGCTTGATGTTATCGTGTTTATTTCTGAAAAATAATAGTTTCTATAGATAAATTCGTCCGAAATCGTAGCCTGAAGAACCCTCCACTAGTAGCTCTTCGCATCTTAGTACATCCTCAACAGATTCAATCAGAAGATGTTATTTCTGCAAATTCTGTTGAATAGAAGAAAAGGCATAATTTTAAAAGTGCCATACAATTATTTCATGGCTGCTAAATTGATGGAGATATAGATGGGGAGGCTTGACACGGGAAGGAGGGATTCGCCGACAGAAATCTCATTATTCCAGATTGCCGTCCTTATAAAATCTGTAGAGCCAAAAAGGGATGACCTTGGTGCTTTTGGGCTTCAGCCCCCTAGCCCGATCCGCCACTGTAAAGGGATTTGCCAAACTTGTAAAGAACTTGCGCCGAAAACATCATCAAGAGGGGATAAGTATATTAAGGCACTCACTTAGGGTAGTTTTTCATCATTGAAATAAAGCTTTAAAAAGCACGAGAAGCCTTAAGTTCACTGTTGTGGACTGCATAAAGCCAATTTAGAACGTGGCGTCAGTGTACATTGAATGCAATCAAAAAGTAAAACTATTGATATAAAACAAATTTTTTTAGTGACCGGGAGTGTATCCATAAGGGACCACGAGGACGAATATTCATATTGCATTCGATGTTGAAGAAGGTGATAAAAGTATGCTTTCGAGTTAAACACGCGGCAATAAATATGGGCGGTTGTTATACGATATCACTAATTAAGCGCGGGCAATTTTGAGTAACGAAACACTGCATAAAATGATAAAAAGTAGTGCAAAATGCGGTGAGCTATTCAGTTATGATTGATAAAACTAGCGATATTTCCAGTAATAAACAAGTCACACTCTTCTTTCATTATGTAGACGCAAAATGTAATAAACACGAAACGGCATCAACGATATCCGACAATATTTGTTTGAAATTTTGAATTACTACAGTACTAAGAAGATTCGATATAAATATCAAGATGTGTAGTCGTCTATAACGAGTACAAATGGTGCTTCTGATGTTGAAGCGCATACTGACTTTCAATTGTGGATTAATCCTGTTGAAGCAAGGTCAATTCATGTGCATTGCACCGCTCACTCGTTAAACCTGGTTTTTCAAGAGACTATAGATTATAGAAGATGTAGGTACATGTAATAAGAGATATTATAGCGTGTTGTTTTCGTGCGTGGTTCATCGAAACATCAAGCTTGTTTTGAACCACTACAGGCAGCTAGCGATGAACCTCTCTTTGCTGCCTTTTTAACCAACAAGACAGTGTTGTCGTATATCTTCCTTAAAAACTATTCTAAACAATTATAGTGTGTTGCTATGTTTTTTTACCTACACAAAAAGTCTCGAAGATAATACCTGCGCGAAAGCAAAATGATTTTTTTAAAATTCTTCAATCTTTTGAATCTCTTTTTATTAACATTTCTGATAGAAATCCTCGTTCGTATCGAAGGTTTAAACGCAAATTTACATAAGACTTCTTTCAATCTGCAAAAAATATGTAGATAATACTGTCAAGCACGTCGTATCATCCCAACGAACTGGCGAAAAATTTAAAAACTCCTGGAAATCGGCTGTTGACTCAGTTTTTATATTTGATAATCAACTAATCAACGTCAATGACTCCAAAAATGAGGATAAATAGACATATAGACGATTCATCAAGTGAAACGCATTAGTTTTCCTCGCGCGCTGACTGACATAAAAAAATATATCTTGTAGTTTTAGATAAAGTCATTGGCCGTAGCGACCAGCACTTTACTAAAAATGCTATGACACATTTGAGTGGAGCTATTTGTTACTGATTAAAATGAAGCAAACATCAGTTTCCTGAAAGGGTTCCACGAAGATCTCATTGATGTGGATCGTTTGGTTCCTCATCGTGCTATTAACAATTGCATTAACAAAACATGCCAGACCGAACAATGTGAAAAACGGTTATATAGATTCGCAAATCTACCCAAGATATGATGCCTGAAATCATTAAATTGTTAAAAATCGTTTCAACTATTCCAGTATCAGCATGCACGGCAGAACGATCATTTTCAGCATTGCGGAGAAAAAAAAACTTATTTGAGGAGTACTATGGCTCAGCAAAGATCGAATGATAGCATGGTAGTGCACATAAACCGAGAAATAGCGGATGATGTGGAACTACAAGATTTTGCTGATACATTTATAAATAGAGCTGTTTGAAAAAATAAATTTGCATTGAAAAAACTGATTTTATATAAATTAAAAATGTAGCTTCTTAAAAAGGTTTATTAATGTTGATCATACAATCCTCAGTAAAACTATGTAGCCTACATGAAGTATGTGCTAATACACATATCCAGCTAATAAAAATTATGCTACACACTGTTAATATAATGATTTCATGTTTATATTTTTATTATTATGAAAGGTATCCGTTCCTTATAGTTCGATCTAGTATTTTCTACGCATCGTTTTTTTCGATCTCCTCTGTATATTAATAACTAGCTGTATCTACGACTTCATTCATCTAGCGATCCTTGCGAATACAAATCAGAAACAATAATAAACTCCTGCTTTCTAATTGCAAGAGACAATTTATTGGTTATCTATCTATTGCTTTTATAAAGCTGAAAATCTATAACTTTGTAACTCAATCACGTTATAAAATACAAAATCTTTCTTCCCTGCTCTGCCTGTCTGTTAGCTTATTACTTGAAATCTATCTACTGGGTGGATTTTCACTATTATGCAGTACTATCTGGTGCTTGCGACTTCGTTCATGTTTGTCAAGGATTTTAAAGTTTTTATTTAATATGCACGAAACCCTAAATGTTTTATGGATAAAAAGAAGCGTATGATATTCCCTGCCAAATCAGCAAACCGCCAGTGATAGTCTTGTCGGAACTAGTTCACAGTCTTTGCTGGTTAAAAAAAAAAAAAAAAAAAAAAAAAAAAAAAAAAAAAAAAAAAAAAAAAAAAAAAAAAAAAAAACTTGTCATCAAGTGGGCATGAGGGGAGTAGTTTACGTCGCGATACACGACGTCACAACGTGATATAGTACTTATTCCTCGTGCCTTTTGCTGTGACTTGAAGGTTTTGTTTTCATTCTGGTCCAGGCCGAATTTCAACCTAACCACAATCTCCGTTAATATTGTCCCTACAAAATCAAAGCCTCAGTCACACGCGCATTGATACACTCATTGTATCTTAAGTTAATGATGTCGTGTATCGCGACGTAAACTTGAACCGGCATGAGCACCCACGAGGTTTTCTAAAACCCGGCGCCTCTGCTTGTCACATAGCGATGAATCCACCTTCCTAACTCTCAATACTGTAGCTATCACCTCTTGACAACCACCTTACCTCAGTGAGCAAAAGTAATTTGTTGAAAGTTTCACCATTTACTTCACATGACATCGCAAACAGACGAGAATCGAGAGGATAAGCTTTAATTTTACTTATTGACCTGATTTTTAGTAGAGCATTCCTATTTTTTTCCTGTACGGCTTAATTCATCCTCTTTTATATTAATCGACCCCCTTTCGACCCCCCTGCATTAATCGACCCCGGGAGATCTCTTATCAACCCCAAGGGGTCGGTATCGACCACTTTGGAGACCCCTGGCCTACACACCAGCTGTATAACTCAAACATTACTAAGTTCACCAAATAACTTCTATGTTTAAGACGAAGTCTTAAGCTGTGCCACGCTGTTGGCTCTTGGCTTTCGACCCGTCGACCAAGAGATGCGGCCACGAACGAATCTTCCCTCTCGGAGCCAGCTCCAAAGCCATTTTGGTTCCATCATTCAGGCAACGCCTCGGTAATTACGCAGCCAACCAGAGATGATCCTCATCCCCCGCTTTCTCGAGAGGTCCCGACATGCGAATGAACATTTCTAAATGTTGCCAACATTTTCACATAAACTTATGCTAATGGAGGAACTCGCAGCAGCCACCACACATCTCACGCCTCCAGAACTTTTCTTGTCTTTTATTGGGCAGACCATTTGTGACGTCACGTGACGCAGTCATCTCTTTCTATTTCTGTTTCTCTCTCAAACACAAATTTATTTCGCGAGTGACATTAACATATAGAAAGCAGACTTGTTTCAGGTGGTCTTCCGACGTTCTTGCCGAACAAACGAACATCTGCAGACTAGCGTGGGCAGCGTCTCCGTTTAGTACCCCGCGGAGTACGCCCACTACTTAGAAGCGGCATTACAAACAACTCATCACATTTATTCCTGTCAGGACCCTGCACTGCTTGAGAAACGCGATCTTGACCTCACAAGTGGATTTCTAATAACACATGCAGTAAATTTTATATTACAATATGTAGAAGAAGCACTCCGTCATACCATAACTGTCAATCAATATCTTCCGACATGGATCCCAAACGGCACAACAGTAGTCCGAATATGGACCCACCGGAGTTTTATACGCTATATTCCCTGTATGTGGGTTAAAATTCTTGAAAATTCGAGTTATAAATCGCAGCCTAGAATTAGCTCCCCTAAGACTGAAGTTATGTGCAGGTCCCATTTCATGTTGCTTTTTACTGTTATGCCCAAATACTTCAGTGAATCAACCATGTCAGTTTGTACTCCTATCACTAATAATTCTATTTAGATTATTTTTACCGTTTATAAGGCATCATGAGTAGCATTGTTGAATCTCTTAAAATATTGATGAAAGAAGATCTCAGACAAAGCACAAGACTGATTAGAAGATTTCTGTTTAATTTAATTTCTTTATCAAACTCATTATCTCAGATATTTGTAATAAATTATATTTATAACCATAGGCCATGCAAGGAGCTGGAAACAGCTGATGATGATGATGTATATTTACAACATAATCTGATTGTTTCCCTGCAGCAAATTAGTATTGTTGTTAAAATTAGGGTAAAAGTTTCTTGAGATCAGCTATCCCGTTTGTTTCAAGTAACGTTCCCAAAATATGCTGTAACCTGGTTTATGGAATTGTGATAGTAATTGTCAAGTAAAAACATCATCCTCATCGTAAACAGTTTCCAGCCTCTGGCCGGGTCTGCTTCATGCACAAGCCTCTCCATTTCCTTCATTCTTCCCACCACCTCACTGTCACCACTTTGTTCCAGTCCTCTCCTCTCTTCCGTACACACTCCTCCATTCCTTTCATGATAGATCTCGTAGTCTTCCTCTGGGTAAGCTTAACTTGGCAGGACACATTGGACAGGTGGTAGGAAAAGGTTTAAAGGTTCTGCACTTGTTGGAGAGAGTGATGAAGGGATGTACGAGAGAAGTAAAGGAATTTGGTTACAAAACTTTGGTCAGACCATTGCTCGAATATGGTAGTGTAGTATGGGACCCTCATTTTACGTATCAAATACAGGAGTTGGAGAGGGTGCAAAAAAGGGCTGCTAGATTTGTTTCTGGAAATTATCGCAGAATGCAATCAGTGACGGATATGATAAAGGAGCTGAAATGGGATTCATTGCAAGACAGAAGGTTGAGGAGGGTCATGGGAGTGTACAGGGCGTATACTGGCGATGAGGCATGGAAAGATATAGCAGTAGGTATGAAAAGTAATTCATGGAAGGGAAAAGATGACCATGACCACAAGCTGGCACTCGATTTCAGGCACAAGGGTGTGGGAAGATTCTCTTTTTTAGGTAAGGGTGCCAGGGATTGGAATGAGTTACTAAGAGAAATGATGAATAATTTACCGAAAACTTTGAAAGAATTTAAAGAAAAAATTTGTAGAGGGCAAATGTAGGTGGGTGCAGGATAGGGGGAAGATGGGTGTGTAGGGAAATTGCCACCGGAGCCTGTGCTCCATTGCAATTAAATTCAATTAAAAAAAAAAAACAAGCATCTCAATTTTTCTTGGGATTATCTGAACCTCCATTATGGTGATCTAATCACTTCATTCCTTATCCTGTTCATTTTAGTATCTCGCATTCTACCTCTTAAAAATTTCATTTCGCTTGTTTGTGCCTTGCTGACGTCCCGTTTCTTCATTGTCCAAAAACGTAAATGAGTAAAAACTTTTTCTTTTAGAATGTCCACTTATAATTATTTCAGAAAAGGTTTGAGAATAATTCTTGAAAACATCACATCTTCATATTTGACTCATGGAAGCGATAGTAATCGTGTAAACTTTTATACTCTGCCCGTTCAAGTGGTGACACTTTCATTCACGTATGGATCATGGTTGCAGAAATATAGCGATGTTAAATTTGATACATTCCTTTTAAATAACTTTTTCAATAAAAAGAGAAACATTGTTAGAAGCTTCAAAGTTGAGTGGCAACACTCCCATCTTCCTCATCGTTTAGTTAGAACTTTGAAGTGATAAGTACTCTGAGAGTGTATAATCTCAAGAATTTAGTGGTAACTAATGAGACCATTAAAGGAATGTGTGTGTGTGTGTGTGTGTTGCAGACATGGAAACGACTACCACAAGGCGGGCGAAGCGGAAGTGGCGATCGAGGAGAAGGAGCCAGAGCACCATGGCGTCAAGCTGGGCTGGATCCAGGGGGTGCTCATCCCGTGTCTGCTTAACATATGGGGAGTCATGCTCTTCCTCGGCTCTCCTGGGTCGTCGGACAAGCAGGCATCGGTGAGTAACTTCTCTTCATTCGCATTGAGCGTAGTATTAAATTTTAAAGAAATATTAAATTTCACAAGTTCACACTTCACAAACAGTATGTACTGTAGAGTCAAACATCCACATCAGAAATTGCCCGTTGTGACCTCTCTCCACGCATGCGTTAACACCTTGGGGGCGTCCATAAATTACCTAGTTCGGTCTATGGAGGAAGGGGGGAGGATGGAGGAGTTGGCTGGAAATCTACGCGGGGGTACATGGGGCAGGGGAGGGGGTGTTTCTGAGCTAGGACACCTAGCTTTTCATTCATATTATTTGACACAGTTAAAATGATGTACAGAACACACAACAGCATGTAAATATATATTTCCGTTATTTACAATAGTCTGACAAGTGAAAACAGTACCATATGTCTCCTGGAATCAATAGGGTTAAAAGCTAAGTGCTACGCGGGAGGGGGGGAGGGGGGTGTTGAGCCAAAAGCCACGTTGAGCTACTTGTGGGAAGGGATCGTTCACAGGATGCCAAAATGGAGCTACGTGGTTTATGGACGCTCCCTTGTGAGAAAATATGAATTTGAGGGAAAACAGTACAATTTTCTTTTTAAAACTTTCGATATCCCGTTTTGACTCCCATCTAAAACTTAGGCAGAACGAAAGAAAGATATTATTATTATTATTGATTTCGATTCAAATTCTCCTGGTTTTGAATTTCATCACACCGATTTTGTTGTAATAAAAAAATACGGTGGAAATCAAGAAAGTACGATTCCCCAGATCATTTTCCGGGAACAGGGGATCGACAGTTTAACGTGAACTCCGACCCACGGCGGACATCACACTGATCAGCAACCCGTGTCAGATGTGAAAGTCGGGTTAATACTTTTGAAAATCCCCGCCGAGACAGGGATTTAAACCAGATGCCTTTCGAGCTTCAGTCATACCCCTTAACCACTGATACACCAGGCCGCTGTTATGCATATATACATATATATATTGTTTATAAGCTACAGGAAAGGAGTCAACTGATTTCTTTGTTTTTTTTTGTAAATTGTGTCTGGTCAGACTTTCTTTTCTCAGGGTTTTGATTAATATATAGTACGTGTAACCGCGGATAAAAGAGGTTTTTTTTCATCTTGACGTGACGTCAAAACACCGAAAAATCTATCTACAAATACAATAAGACTTTAACAGGGAAAAATAATGTACAGGTAACATATTTTTAATAACTACAGAGAAGGAATCAACTGCTTTTAAATTTGTGCCTGTTAGTATGTTTCGATAAATGAGATTCATCAAAAACTATTGGTCGGATTTCAATGGAATTTTAAATAATGTACAGACCATTGTCCTGGAGTAAAACACGGCATGTTTAAATTTGATGCGATGTCAGAAATCTGACAAACGTAGATGAAATCGCCAGCAAAATAGTATCTAGTTTTCGTTGAACATAATTCAAAGCAATAGCTGCTGGTCGTATTTTGATAAGGTATCTAATAATATACAGCCCATGTTCCCATCAGTTGAAAAAGATGATTCAGTGTGATATCAAAAACCTGAGAACTCAAGATACACGTGTCCACAATTTAACATTCATTTAAGGCTGAATTACTTCCCAAAACGGAAATGTTTATCTTGATTTCAGAGTACTAGGTGCATCGGAAAAAGAAGTTACATTTTGCTGTGGAGAAATAATTTTCGTTCAGTCACCGGGGTTGTAGATCGTGTAGCTGTCGAGATGATGTTCCTTTAAGAGAGATGTCTGAATGTTGAACAAGCGCGCGATCGAAATAGAGGGCAACAGCCAGTTTGTAAATAAAATTTTCCAGCTAGATGCCAGCGTTATTTGTAGAAAGCAAGGCTTAGATCGAAAGTGCTATCTTAAAACCCGCACCTTTCAAGCCACTCTAGCAGTCCTATTCCGGTCGTCCACTGTGGACCGAATTTCGTCTGAACCGCATTCGTCCGCTTTACGCTCGATGTGACGGCCGTCAAGATCGCCCGATTAAACCTTGTCCACTGCAGCCGAATAACGTCCGCCACATATTGCCGGTCAGTCATTGTTGCTTCAACACCGAGCGAACGGGGAAAATGTATACTGACTCACATTTCGTAAAAAAAATAGACTTTACCTTGCCCTTGCGATATATTACAAGAGACAGGGCAGTATTTAGGATGTGTACGATAGACCCTTGGTCTGAACCTGGATGCGCGTTCTGCTCCGCAAATATTTTGGAATTAAAGCTCGTATTTTGTAGTTAATTTCTAACCAAAATTTTAAAATAAACATATGAAATTTATTATTTAATTGTACAATATTTTACTATATCGTATCTAGAAGAATATAGAATTGTTGAGATAAAATGAAAATCGTTAAGATATTTAATACAATTTATTAACATCGCCCTTAACAATAATAGAAGAAAAAGAATGCGAGGTTGAGAGATACATGCATTTTGCCAATTTCCCAATAGTCAATATTTCAATTTTAAAAATAAATTAACATACAAAAAAAGAATTATACGAAACAAGCAAATTTTGTTTCTGTGACGTGGGTTCATAGGCTGCAACCTTTATAGCCCATGCCTAAATGCAATGCCGACAAGAATGATGATATCTCATAATAGTTTGAGAATATTCCAATACGAAATTCAAATAATTGTTTTTTTTCTTTGCAGAAATTTCTAATAAAATTAATATTATTACTGCGTAGATGCACTTCCAATAATTGTCCTTCCCGTAGATATTTTTACTAAAGTATTTATGACTGCGTATCACCACAGTGTATGACATAGCATGAAAAAAAACAAATCAAGATCAAATCTTATAATTATATATATTAAAAATAGACATGTTTTTTTCCTATATTTCACTTTTCAGCCACCACTACTCAGCACAGATCACTGGTCTTTGTATGCGGAGGTAGCAAGGAGTTTCTTGTAGTGCACAAGGTTGGCCGAATGTCGAAAGCTGTAGGGATGTGGGAGACATGATGGTTAAAAGTGGTCGATGCAGAGAATTTTCGTATATCGACCAAAGACATGTGTCTCCGTATATGTCACTCTGCTGCCACAACTACATAGCTTAGACCATTGGTGTTTGTATGTGGTAGTGGTATCGTGTCTCCTTTCGTGTACTATGGTGGTTAGTTGTCGGTAGCTATGGGGGTGTGGGAGATATGGAGGTTGAAAGTGCGGCTCTTTCATATTTCTACCAAAAACGTATGTGGCATGGTGTATCACTTTTCAGCCTAAACTATCTATCACAGATCATTGGTGCTTGTGTGTGGCAGTAGCACAGAGTCATCCGTCGATAACAACGTTGGCCGAAGCATAGATCATTGGTGTTTGTGTGTGATACTGGTATCGTGTCTCCTATCATGTACTATGGTGGTTAGCTGTCGGTAGCTATAGGGGTGTGGGAGATATGGTGGTTGAAAATGGTTGACATGCGGCACTTTCATATTTCTACCTAAAACGTATGTGTCATGGTGTATCACTTTTCAGCCAAAACTATATCGAAAATCACTGGTGTTTGTGTGTAGTAGTAGCACAGAGTTACCCGTCGATAACAACGTTCGCCGAATTTCGGTCACTGTGGTAGTGTGGGAGATATGGTGGTTGAAAATAGTCGATCAAGAATATTTTCGTATTTCGACCAAAGACATCGTTGTCCGTATATTTTACTTTTCTGCCTTAACTACATAGCGCAGATGACTGGCGTTTGTGTGTGGTAATAGCATCGAGTCTCCCATCGTGCACTATGGTGGTAACTGTCAATCCAAATTTTTAAAAATCACGAACGAAGTCGTGGATACCAGCTAGTAAAAGAAAAAAATGAATACTTGTTTATTAGGAGCACCTCATGCGTTTGCCATTAGGGCGAATACATCCGACTAATCCCATTTCAATGGTATCGTTCCGTCATTCAGACGGACTCGGTTGTATTTCCTTTACCAATCTTGGGATTGGCGGTCATATTCTGCCATATTCGGCCGAACAGTCGAACGGACGAATTCGGTGCCAGTGGACGACCGACCTAAGTAGACGACATGCGAACCTGAACAAACGTTTAGTTCCTTTCACCATTCTCAGTGAACTATACATTTGATTACAATGTTTACTAATAACAACCCCTGGGATAGGATGCGTTTCAACACAGTTTCTGTCGTTTTGTTGCAGGCGAGTCGCTGCTCATCATCGCCATCTCCGCAGTGGTGTGTGTGCTGACAACGCTGTCCCTCTCCGCCATCAGCACCAACGGCGAGGTCAAAGGAGGTGAGTGATCATCAGCACCAGTGGCGAGGTCAAAGGAGGTGAGTGATCATCAGCACCAGTGGCGAGGTCAAAGGAGGTGAGTGATCATCAGCACCAACTCCGAGGATCAAAGGAGGTGAGTGATCATCAGCACCAGTGGCGAGGTCAAAGGAGGTGAGTGATCATCAGCACCAACTCCGAGGTCAAAGGAGGTGAGTGATCATCAGCACCAGTGGCGAGGTCAAAGGAGGTGAGTGATCATCAGCACCAACTCCGAGGATCAAAGGAGGTGAGTGATCATCAGCACCAGTGGCGAGGTCAAAGGAGGTGAGTGATCATCAGCACCAATGGCGAGGTCAAAGAATTGGAGTGATCATCGACACCAATGGGGAGGTCAAAGGATGTGAGTGATCATCAGCACCCACGCCGAGGTCAAAGGAGGTGAGTGATCATTAGCACCAATGGCGAGGTCAAAGGAAATGAGTGATCATTAGCACCAATGGCGAGGTCAAAGGAGGTGAGTGATCATCCGCACCAACGGCGAGGTCAAAGGAGGTGAGTGATCATCAGCACCAATGGCGAGGTCAAAGGAGGTAAGTGATCATCAGCACCAGTGGCGAGATCAAAGGATGTGAGTGATCGTTAGCACCAATGGCGAGGTCAAAGGAGGTGAGTGATCATCAGCACCAACGACGAGGTCAAAGGAGATGAGTGATCATCAGCACCAGAGGCGAGGTCAAAGGAAACAAATTGAAATCGACCATTGACTGGAAATGCTTATGTTCAACTACTTGAATACCTTTTTCAGCGATTCTTGGATTTTATTTTACCAAACAGTGTGCCTTTTCTAGAACGAAAAGGCGGCTTTTCACAGGAGCAAACTCGTTCATAATTGGTTTAAGGATCATTCTGGTCAGTTCCAGCGAATTGTTTGAACACTTAGATCAACAGACATGAATCCACTTGAACATATCTCAGACATGCACAAAGTCCAGCACCGGCAACACTTTCGCAATTAGGATCGACTGTAGTGGCATGGCTGAATTTTTTTCAAGGGGCTTTCTAACGACTTGTTGAGTCAGATTCACGTCGGATACATGCACTTCGGTGGGAAAAAGGGCAACCCATACAATGTTAGAAGCTATCTCAAGATTTTTTAACTTTTAGCACATGTAGGAAAATTAGTTCAGAGAAAATATGTTTGTACAGATGTAGAATGATAGGTGGCATAGAACACGTGTTGATAAGGACAGGAGCTAAGAACGTATGATCTCGGTTGCAGTATGTATACACATCTCGTTATAATTATTTTTGAATGAGACGTGAGTGTTGATCATTTGGTATGGAAAGACCTAGTAGGGATACTTTGTTGGTTCCCTTGCCTGTTCCACTGAAATACTGACTTTCATATACGATTATTTTCCAGGATGGGTGCATCTATCTTATGAAAATGTTTCAAAATTACCTCTGGCTAAACACGTAAGAAACTTTCATTAGGTTTCGGATTCTTGACATTACGGAGAAATGAAAACGCTTCTAATATTGTTAGTCTTTTACATAAATCGCTTCAGTCATTAAATAGGTAAGAATATTTTACTGCTATTTTTTTAATCACCGCAGGTGGCATCTACTTCATAATTTCCCGGTCGCTGGGTCCCGAGTTCGGTGCCAGCGTCGGGATCGTGTTCGCCTTCGCCAACGCTGTGGCCGCGTCCATGAACACCATTGGGTTCTGCAACTCTTTGGCCGACCTGCTCAACCAGTATGACCTCAAGATCGTCGACGGAGGCGTCAACGACGTCCGCATCGTTGGCGTGCCCACCATAGCCGTCATGATCGTCATCTGCGCTGTTGGCATGGAGTGGGAGTCAAAGGTAAGTCAAATAAAATAATCGTATGCATTATTGGTCGGTAGATAATGAATGTTCGGTCTCCAGATGACAGAGTTTTAGAATCACTGTGCAATGCGCCCCTTGACTTGGCTAACCGGTAATTCTACTGGGTATAGTGGACTTACAGCTTAACGTAGAGTCTGAACCACAGAATCGTTCTGGCGTGTTTCGTATTTCACAACAAGCTGTGCCAGGGGTAAATGTCGAGTTAAGGGCAATTTACCAGTGGGATAACAGAATATACATTCATCGAAATCCTGTCAAATAACGGCCAGCAGTTTTTGCGAGAATCGCGTTCAGCAAAATCCTAACTTTTTCAATCCCTATTTTTCTCTTCGGGCCATGTTCACTAGTCGAAGCACCAGCAGTATACGAGCTGGATTTTTTTAATTAATTGCGTTCAACAAAAATCTGACACATCTAAATAAAACCTGCGAGACCTTAGCCTGTACATTAAAAAAAAACTCTGTCAAAAACCGACGAGTAGTTTTTACGTGAATCCCGTTCTTCCAAGTGCAGACTGATTCACAAATTTAAACAACACTCTCTGTAGCTTATTAATGGTAGGTCTACCTCAACTCATCAAAAAAATCTCAATGTAAAATCAAATGTACAGACTTTTTACTGGTAACAGTTTTATTATAAGTATAAATTATTTGTTATCTGGCATGATGTAAAAATTCATTGTAGGAATAATAATAAGAACACTGGTAGAGAATAAAAACTGTCTACATTGTTTGTTCAGGAATTTTCCACTTTGCCGCCTGCTGCTTGTAACTGTTTATTGTGTGTGCAGGCACAGAACTTCCTCGTCGCTATCATCATGGGTGCCATTGTGGACTTCATCGTAGGGACCGCCATGGGACCGCAAAGTGATGAGGAACGGGCCAAGGGTTTTCCAGGAATCAATGGTGAGATACACACAACTAAGATTTTGGGAAATCATAGAAAACCTAAATGCCCACCAAGAGACGCAGTTCTATTTTTAAGGTAGTAACAAGCTTAGTAATGATGTTGAAAGACACCGAGAGTAGTATATAATATGCGAAACTGCGATCGGTAACAATACAGTCAGGTACGAAGTAGACGAGCAGTTAGTAATTTAATTTTAAGTTTAATTGTCATGGAGCACATGCTCCGGTGGAGATTTTCCTACACATCTGCTTTTCTGCTTTCCTTTTCCCTCGTTTTCTGCTTTATTTTCTTAGCCTTAAATTCATACATTCCAATAACACCAACCAACTACATTTTGCCTTTATAAACTTTAATTTTAAATTCTTTCAGTGTTTTTGGTCATTTATTTATCACTAGTGTATGCCCGTGACCGTTTTTTGCGTATCGTCACGGGTCTAGAATAGTTCCGGTTTTTAGGGTTTACCTGATCTGGCCAAATTCGAACTTGACCTGTGTTTTAACTTTAGGGTGAATAAAATTTCTTTAGCCTGAAGAACTCAGACATATTAACAGACGTATTAAACACGGACAGAGACGATCGCGCTATCGTATAATTGTTTAAAAGGTCGTAGACTCGAACTTGCTGAAATAAAAACTTGACCTGTATTTGACGCTAAAATTTGAAGAATCTCTGTTTGCAGGGAGCACTCATTTGTTTCGGGAGCACCACGTTGTTTTTTTTATTGAACCTGAGCAAACATTCATAATATAATCTTTGGTCATAGTGTCTATTTTGGCTAGAGAACTTAATACAGATTCCAGATGATTAAATAGTTGAGCAAAGCTGTAGAAATGAATTTCATGAATGCTCTATTCGTTAGCATATTTGGTTTGATATCTACTTTAAATAAATTAATAACTCACGTACATAGATTATGTACAAAGACCACTAACAAAAGTGGTCAGTAAAATATGTAAAAAGCAAAAAACCGTAATTTGTAAACTTTCGTCAAGCAACAACATCAGCAATAGTTTTAATTAAATTGAAATTTATCCTAGGCCGGAATGACAGTTGGCATTCGCTGTTATAGAAAAGACCATGCGTAATTTAAGTTTCTTAAAGTCGACATGTTATTGAAAGTAGTTCCACGTTTTTTTTTAACAGTAAAGTTTATCAATATTTTTTTAATTATAAAATTCTATGAAAAGTAAAAGTAATGACTGTAAAATTGCAATTAGTTTTGTGGCAGTTGCTTAGCTACTAAATTGTGGACACCACCTCGAATTTATTTTATCTCTGGCCGCTGTCAATTTGCGAGTGATGGCTGACGCGTGACGTCACCGTTCTTCAGCCAATAGCTATCGAGGTGAGAGAGTTAGCTTAGGAAATTATATAGTAGATTTCCCTTGGTAATTATCTTGATAAATCGTGATAATATTTTTAATAGGAGGTAAACTTCATTGTTCAATCCAGTCAACATCTACAATAGAAAATATCTGTGTATTGAACATTTTACACCCTCAGAAAAATAATCCTTAAATAAAAATGAGCTTATCTATAGCGGAAATAAACCGGAAAATGCGAGTCGAGCCTCGTGAATTAGGGTTCCGTACTTCAGTATGCCGGGTAGCAAAGTGATCGCTCGGTACCAAAGTCAATGCGTGACACGATTTCTCGTTGTGCAGTGGACTCCGCTCCAAAGCTCCCAATGGCGCGGCACGTCACCGCTCGGTTCTTAGAAAATTTATCACACATATATTAATATAAAATTACCTCTTAATCAAGAGTAATTTTTCGGCGAAATAGTATTAAAACATGGCAAAATAGCCTCAGAATAAAAACTCTTGCTTCTTTTACGAGAAAATTAGAAACTTTAACATGTTTTTTTAGTATTTTTCGTATTAATATGAGATAAGGTCAATACTGAAAAAAAAAAATTAAGTTCCTTTTCTGAGGTAGATCAGGTAAGGACAATGGTCTGAAGTAGGTGACTATGGCGGCTGCTGATATCTTTATTTTTATTATTTTTAATGAAAAAAGTAGTTGGGGAAAAAGAGAATTTCTTAGTCTTATACTTAACGAGCTATAAACATACATACCTCACATGAAAGGGTGCAAAAAAAAAAAAATATATTTTGTTTATGTGCTTGAACTTGTGCGACGCAAACAGACAACTGAGAGTCAACAATGGGGCTTAGTTTCGCGTTGGATACGGAACTATAAGATCTGCCCTATCAACGTTAGACATTCGTCGCTACGAGAGTTTAAGCTTGAAGCTTCGTTTCAAATTTAACTACTAATGTGATGTATTGCATTTACTGTAATTACATATTGTTTTTGTGGATGTAAAAGTAGTCAATGTTTACGCAGTAAGATGTATAATTTTTCCTTATTTTCTATATAGAAGTTTGATGTTTGGAAACATTATTATGTAGTTTTGAATTTCTTTCCATGACAAAAATATAGGTCAGTTTAAACACTAATGTTTTGGTTATAGCTTTACACCTCGTTGAGTTTGAGGTCATTAGAGGAGGGAAATGACTATGGTCGTGCAAAAGGAAGGAATTGGGCTCTGGCCTTTTCAAGGAACCATCCAGATATTCACCTGGAGTGATTTCGGGAAACCTTGGAAAACCGAAATCTGGATGGCCGGAGCAGGAATTCGAACGTGCGTCTTTCCAAATGCGAGACCAACTCGGTTAAATCGTGCAACGGATGTCAGAATTAAGCCGGAAGGTCTTTCGAAATGCTAGAATGAACAAAAAATAAAGCGATTGAGATGTGATGGTATAAAAGAAATTGAAAATAAAGTGTATGCATTAACTTAGAAACGAACACGTTTTGGGAATTATGGGCCAGCGAAGGAATTTGTGCACGAGCATCGATAAAAAAAAAGAAGATATAAGGGATTGTAAGACATGGGTGATGGTTAATTTGTGTGTGGACGGAGTAAAGACTTAGAGAAAGACAATTTTTAATTTATTTTTAATTTTATTTATTATAACCTTTCGCTACGAGGCCATACAGCCAGCACTGTGTAATTTTATAGTTTGCAAGTATGTATTGGACCACTCAATGTATTATACATTCTTCACGGTATAGACCAGCGGTTACCAACCTTAATTGATACACGACCCACTTTTAAGTAAAACAAAATGTTCGCTACCCACCTGATATGACAGTGACAATGAGAAGTAACATTGCAGGTGGTATGCGCGCACATCTCCACCTTAGAGCGGGGCGGGAGAGGAGGTATTCAGGGGCTGCCATTACAATTGCGCGATTGCTGCAGCTGCTATATCTCACAACGAGGTTATTGCATAGTTCCGGCTGACTGTTATAAGAAAACTTTTTAATTTAAGCTAATAGCTTTCATGATTATTGCACTTGTAAAGTATCGTTTTATATTTTTTTAAATAGATGAAATAAATTAAAACCACCCGTGCCCGATGACGGGCTTGAATCGGCAACCCCTGCAACGCGAGGTTAGCACGCTATCCCCTACGTTGCCGTGGTCGGCAAGACGAATGTTTTAATATATGAAGTAAATCATTGAGGAGGTAGGGAATTTTGGAATAGTGGAATATTGAGTTGAAGAGATGGAGGATTGCATTACATCAGTCAAGAGAGCGAGGATAGAAAAAAATCTGTCCGAATAACTATAGGTAGAATAAAACCTGAAAGCATTACGCATATCTATTAGAGTCCACTGGTTTTAAATCACCACAGTAGATAAAATACGGTGTATATTGTAACGAACACTTCCGTTACAAAATGATTATAAACGAGATTTTACCATTAACAAACCGTTATTTAATTATTCAATATTAATTTTAAAAAAATGATTCTGGGATATAATTTCTGTTGAAAACTACATAATATTGGTACACAATTTGCACAAAAAAACAACTAAATTACAATTTTATACGTAAAATTTGTTCCAGCATGGGATTCCTTGAATGCATTTCTGAATAAAAGAAGCGTAAAAGAAAATGACAGTGCAATAATAAACTGGCTCATGAGAAAACTCTTCCCGAGTCGTTTCAGGTGCAGTCGAATGAAAATGTCAGTGCAGTGATATAGTTGTTAAACACATTAGCGTGCTGGAGAAACTCTTCCGTCGACTAAAACCGCTGTATAAAAATATCAGCCTCTCTCTCTCTTTGTCTCTAAGATGGGCTGACCACTGATACATAACACTTCCCTTCACATATTTTACACAACACACAGGAACTTAAACTTTGCGCTGCGCCAGATCACCAAAACCATCTTCCTCTAGTATCCTCCTGGCGATGAGTGCCTTTTTCTTCATCCAACCACGAGGTCCGTTGGCGCGCCACCCCAGCTGGGCCAGTGGGGTGTTTCATCCGGTGGCCAATTCCCGGTATTTGATGGAGGACCTTGGAACAAAAGTGGCGTCTTAAACACCTGCACATAGATGGCAGCATTTGCCTCTTTCACACCATTCACACACACGGTGACACAAGGTGGCTCCACCTTGACAAACATGTAGTGGATACCATATCACTACAATGTCGAGTGACAACTGCTATTTGATTTTGAATGCTTTAGAGCAGCGGTTCCCAACCTATGGGTCGCGACTAGGGATTGCAATCCCGCAGTGTTTTCAATCCCGCGGGATCCGTGCGGCATTGGCGCAAACAATTTTTTAACGTATATATTTAAAACATAGTTACTTAAAACGTTAATAAATTAAATAATCATTAAATCAATAAATAAATTTTAATGTTAAATGATAAAAATTAACAGTTAACAATATTTTAATTGGCAAAATGACATGAAAACTTTTAACATGTCTGAAGTATACGTCGAGGTTTTACATTTTTGTCTTTTAATCTAAACCAATTTTTAAATAAATAATGAAAATTGAAAATATTCAGTGTAAGGTCATACATATTATGTGACATACAATACAATAGCCAAGTTACCAGAGCTTTTTTTTTTTTTTAATTCTAAATAAACGTTCCATAACACCGACAGAAATCATCCCATTCCATTCCATGCTCTGTAAAGTGTAGACTTGGCTCAGAACAAGATCTCATTACTTTTTGTCACTGCACAAGCACGAGACTTGGCCTTTTTTCACAAGAACTGTTTTTGTGGGATTCATTATTATATCTCCTGATTCCTTAATTGATCTTACAGTTGATTCAATGTTATTAAAAGAAACTACTCACCAAAATGTAAACTGTCAAGTATTTCACTTTTACTTATGTGGCGTAACGACGTTTTTATAGTGGAAATTATTACTTTTTAGTATGAAAGGAGACTCTCTCGCCGAATGATTGCAATGGAGTCCTCATAGGTTGTATCGCCGGATTTCATTGTAAAAACACGAAATTTCACACGTGAGGAAGACGGTGGAGGCAGCCGTCGAAGTATGGTGTTCCTACAACACAATTCGTCGATACACGCGTGAAAACTTCATAATAACTTTTTTTTTGCCTTTAGTCGAAATAATAACAAGGAGAAGAGGGATTAATGGAAAGCCTGAGCGGCACATGTAAACAGGCGGCTTTCGTCAAAGAAACACTTTGAGGCAGCGGCCGAAATAGCCATAAGTCAAAGGATATACAGTTGCCTTTTGATAGCTGCTAAATAAATAGGTAAGCGATCCTTAAAATTACGATAACATTAGTTTCGTATCAACGAATAATCAAATTTTCAGTCGCAAATAAGGAAATTGTCACAATTACTTTATCGGCAAATACATAAAATTGAAATAATGAAACCGTGAGTAAAAAGCTCTAACCGTGTAGTTCAGATAAAGTGTGCGACACATAAAAAATAATTAAATAGTTAGAAAATCGTACTAAATACGCAACATAACTCAAATTACAGAAATGTGTACCCGAAACAAACGTAAGTTTTGATGAATACGTAAAAGTGTATCTATTTACTTACGAATGACGAAGGTTGACAAAAACAAACGTTTGTTCAACGAGTCAAACGCCAACTGCAAGGGTACAGGCAAACAGCGCAAAACATCCGATAGAGATCGAGTGGGGCAGCGAGTCACGCACTGACACGCGTTTTATCCACATTTTGCGGTTTGCGGACCCGCTTAATTTTGTGCGGGATCCGCCAAACTGTCTAATGATGCGGGATCCCGCGGGATTGCGGGATCCCGCTTTGCTGGATTGCAATCCCTAGTCGCGACCCACTAGTGGGTCGCGGCGTGTGTTTTGGTAGGTCGCGGAACAATCGAGGTTTTTATCACAAAAATATATCTTTTATTCCATCTATTGAAAAAATATAATAGAATATTTTACAAGTCCAATAATCATGAAAAAAGGGGGGGGTCGAGCGAAATCTTACCAAGGGGGAGGGGGGGTCAACGAAAATCTCAGGTGAGATTTTTTTAAAAAAAAAAAAAAAGAAAAGAAAAGAAAAGGTCTCAAAATGTTGCGAAGATGGCATGAAAGGTGGGGGGGAGGGATTATGATGGGACCAGATCTCACCAGAGGGGGGGGGGTGGCCAAATCTCACCAAAATCTCACCAGAAAGGGGGGGGGGTCCGAAAATCCGGAAAAACACCTCAAGTAATTTATGGATGTCCCCAAAGCTATTAGCTTAATTTAAAACTTTGTGAGAAGAAAACGTTTTCTTAAACAGTCAGCCAGTATTATGCAATAACCTCGTTGTGAGATATAACAGTGGCAGCAATCGCGCAATCGTTATGGCAACCCCTGAACACCCCCTCTCCCGTCCCACTCTAGAGCGGAGATGTGCGTGCATACCTACTGCAATTTTACATCTCTCATTGTCATTTTCTTGTTTATTCTTGAATCGACACCAACAGTCTTTATCTGCTTTGTGCGAGTGTTATTGTGTGCGTTTGGTTTGATTGAGAGTAGATTTAATGTAATTAATCGTGGAATTTCATCAGTCAACTTGATGATGTGATGGTCTGTGCAGCCACCTCCCGGTTTATAATATTTTTCTTGTTTTATGTAATATCAATTCTTGTTTTTGTTGATAGTATATCCTTTGTACGAAAATACACCATTTCGCAGAATAGGATAGTCGATAGCGTATTGAGGTCATACAACAGTTCCCATTCTGATATTATGTACGATCTCATATTAGGTGGGTCCCGAAATTTTTTTTTACTTAAAAGTGGGTCGTGTACCAATAAAGGTTGGGAACCGCTGCTTTAAAGGTAATTTTATCTTCTCTCACTCGTGCCACGTAACATGTTGGCGTACTGTTCCAGTGGACGTTTTCAAACAGAACTGGGGCCCCAACTATCGCTACAGCGAGGGAGTCGACCAGAACTTCTTCTCTGTGTTCGCCATCTTCTTCCCCTCCGTGACAGGTATCCAGGCTGGAGCCAACATCTCCGGTGACCTCAAGGTAATCCTGAAAATAAATATTAACTAAATAAGAATTTCTTAAAATTGTTGCCAAGTTGAGCAATTAAATGTACGAGGTGATTCTATCTCCATTCCGATTAACTATTTAGATATTTTGTCTTTGGCAGCATATTTTATTTACCCTCCTTACCACTGCACAGAAAAAGTAAGTGAGTATGTATCCACATAACATGTATTAACAGAAACATTATTCAATCGAATCCTCTAACTTGTCTGCAGCGCCGGTCCCTGGGTATATTATTCCGAGCCCCTATGCTCGAAACATTTTTCATCATTCAGGGCTTGGGCAACCGTGTAGGAGATGTACACAATTTGGAATCACCTCTTGTCTACCAATATCCTCGGTTAAATACTAAACATCTCTGCAGTGCGTATGTGACATTGTTAACGGCGATTGTTCGGTCAGAGAGGACGCTAAGCTTCATGACCTTGAGGTGTCCTCTGGAAGAGTAGGCTCTCCCTACTTTCATCTATCATCCATGTTGATCAGTGATTCTGCATTACCTCCGATGACTATCGTTGGCGAGTATGGCTGAGGAGAGGTCCCACAGGTAAAATGTTACGGCTGGTAATGATAGAGGGAACTCTGCACAACGGTGCGTCACGGATATCCTGCGTCCTTATGCGTTACTTTTCGTGCCACAGTATCGTGGTGCCATTTTTCAACAGGACAATGCTAGT
>JARYHS010012519.1:25458709-25565116 GCA_031002005.1 Vandiemenella viatica | reverse complement strand
GGTGGAGATACGCGCGCATACCACCTGCAATTTTACTTCTCTCACTGTCACTGTCATATCAGGTGGGTAGCGAACATTTTTTTTTACTTAAAAGTGGGTCGTGTATCAATTAAGGTTGGTAACCGCTAGTCTATACCATGGAGAATGTATAATACATTGAGTGGTCCAAAACATACTTGCAAACTATAAAATTACACAGCCAAACGTTGTAATAAATAAAATAAAAAATAAATAAAAAAATGTCTTTCTCTATGTCATTACTCCGTCCACACATAAAGTAACCATCACCCATGTCTTACAATCCCTTATATCTTATTTTATATTGATGCTCGTGTACAAATCCTTCACTGGCCCATAATTTCCAAAACGTGTTCGATTCTAAGTTAATGCATACACTTAATTTTCAATTTCTTTTATATCATCACATCTCAGTCGCTTTATTTTTTGTTCAAGCATTTCCAAAGACCTTCCGGGTTAATTCTGACATGCGTTGCACGATTTAACCGAGTTGGTCTCGCATTTGGAAAGACGCACGTTCGGATTCCTGCTCTGGCCATCCAGATTTCGATTTCCAAGGTCTCCCGAAATCACTCCAGGTGAATATCTGTGTGGTTCCTTGAAAAGGCCATAGCCCAATTCCTTCCTTTTGCACGACCCTAGTCATTTCCCTCCTCAAATGACCTCAAACTCAACGAGGCGTAAAGATATAACCAAAACATTAGTGTTTAAACTGACCTACATTTTTTTCATGGAAAGAATTTCAGAAGTACATAATAATGTTTACAAACATAAAACTTCTACATAGAAAATAAGGAAAAAATTATACCTCTTACTGCGTAAACATTGACTACTTTTACATCCACAAAAACAATATCTAATTACAGTAAATGCAATACATCAAATTAGTAGTTAAATTTGAAACGAAGCTCAAGCTTAAACTCTCGTAGCGACGAACGTCTAACGTTGATAGGGCAGATCTTAAAGTTCCGTATCCAACGCGAAACTAAGCCCCGTTGTTGACTCTCAGTTGTCTGTTTGCGGCGCACAAGTTCAAGCACATAAACGCAATAAATTGCAGACAAAATTTCACATTTTCCGCGTTAGTTGAAAATACGAAATATATATATACATATATATATGCTGGGTATTTTCAAAGGAATAAAAATCTATCTTTTTTTTTTGCACCCCTTCATGTGAGGTATGTATGTTTATAGCTCGTTAAGTATAGGACTAAGAAATTCTCTTTTTCCCCAACTACTTTTTTCATTCAAAATAATAAAAATAAAGATATCAGCAGCCGTCATAGTTACCTACTTCAGACCATTCTCCTTACTTGATCTACCTCAGAAAAGGAACTTCATTTTTTTTTCGGTGTTAACCTTATCTCATATTAATACGAAAAATACTAAAAACATATGTTATAGTTTCTAATTTTCTAGTAAAAGAAGCAAGAGTTTTTATTCTGAGATTATTTTGCCATGTTTTAATACTATTTCGTCCAAAAATTACTCTTGATTAAGAGATTAAGAGGTAATTGCATATTAAAATATGTGTGATAAATTTTCTAAGAACCGAACTTCAGCACTGGCGGTTGGAGCAGTGACGTACCGCGCCATTGGGAGCTTTGGAGCGGAGTCCACTGCACAATGAGAAAACGTGTCACGCATTGACTTTGGTACCGAGCGATCACTTTGCTACCTGGCATACTGAAGTATGGAACCCTAATTCACGAGGCTCGAATCACATTTTCCCGGTTTATTTCCGCCATAGATAAGCTCATTTTGATTTAAGGATTATTTTTCTGAGGGTGTAAAATGTTCAGTACCCAGATATTTTCTATTGACTGGATTGAACAATGAAGATTAGCTCCTATTAAAAATATTATCACGATTTATCAAGATAATTACCAAGGGAAATCTCCTATATAATTTCCTAAGCTAACCCTCTCACCTCGATAGCTATTGGCTGAAGAACGGTGACGTCACGCGTCAGCCGTCACTCGCAAATTGACAGCGGCCAGAGATAAAAGAAATTCGAGGTTGTGTCCACAATTTAGTAGCTAAGCAACTGCCACAAAACTAATTGCAATTTTACAGTCATTACTTTTATTTTTCATAGAATATTATAATTAAAAAAATATTGATAAACTTTACTGTTAAAAAAAAACGTGGAACTACTTTCAATAACATGTCGACTTTAATAAACTTAAATTATGCATGGTCTTTTCAGTAACAGCGAATACCAACTGTCATTCCGGCCTAGGATAAATTTCAATTTAATTAAAACTATTGCTAATGTTGTTGTTTGACGAAAGTTTACAAATTACGGTTTATTTGCTTTTTATGTATTTTACTGACCACTTTTGTTAATGGTCTTTGTACATGATCTGTGTACGTGAGTTATTAATTTATTTAAAGTAGATATCAGACCAAATATGTTAACGAATAGAGCATTCATGAAATTCATTTCTATGGCTTTGCTTAATTGTTTAATAATCTGGAATCTGTATTAAGTTCTCTAGCCGAAATAGACACTATCACCAATGATTATATTATGAATGTTTGCCCAGGTTCAATAAAAAAACATCGTAGTGCTCCCGAAACAAATGCGCGCTCCCTTCAAACAGAGATTCTTACAATTTTAGCGTCAAATACAGGTCAAGTTTCTATTTCAGCAAGTTTGAGTCTACGACCTTTTAAACAATTATACGATAGTGTGATCGTCTCTGTCCGTGTTAAATACGTCTGTTAATATGTCTGAGTTCTTCAGTCTAAAGAAATTTTATTCACCCTAAAGTTCGTATTTGGCCAGATCAGGTTAACGCTAAAAACTGGAACTATTCTAGACTCATGACGATATGCAAAATACGGTCACGGGCATACACTAGTGATGAATAAATTACCAGAAACACTGAAATAATATAAAATTAAAATTTATAAAGGCAAAATGGTGGTGTTATTGGAATGTATGAATTTAAGGCTAAGAAAATAGAGCAGAAAGTGAGGGAAAAGGAAAGCAGAAAAGCAGATGTGTAAGAAAATCTCCACCGGAGCATGTGCTCCATGACAATAAAACTTAAAATTAAATTACTAGCTGCTCGTCTACTTCGTAACTGACTGTATTGTTACCGAACGCAGTTTCGCATATTATGTACTACTCTCGGTGTGTTTCAACATCATTTCTAAGCTCGTTACTATCTTAAAAATAGAACTGCGTCTCGTGGCGGGCATTTAGGTTTTCTATGATTTCCCAAAATCTTAGTTGTGTGTATCTCACCATTGATTCCTGGAAAACCCTTGGCCCGTTCCTCATCACTTTGCGGTCCCATTGCGGTCCCTACGATGAAGTCCACAATGGCTCCCATGATGATAGCGACGAGGAAGTTCTGTGCCTGCACACACAATAAACAGTTACAAGCAGCAGGCGGCAAAGTGGAAAATTCCTGAACAAACAATGTAGACAGTTTTTATTCTCTACCAGTGTTCTTATTATTATTCCTACAATGAATTTTTACATCATGCCAGATAACTAATAATTTATACTTATAATAAAACTGTTACCAGTAAAAAGTCTGTACATTTGATTTTACATTGAGATTTTTTTGATGAGTTGAGGTAGACCTACCATTAATAAGCTACAGAGAGTGTTGTTTAAATTTGTGAATCAGTCTGCACTTGGAAGAACGGGATTCACGTAAAAACTACTCGTCGGTTTTTGACAGAGTTTTTTTTAATGTACAGGCTAAGGTCTCGCAGGTTTTATTTAGATGTGTCAGATTTTTGTTGAACGCAATTAATTAAAAAAATCCAGCTCGTATACTGCTGGTGCTTCGACTAGTGTACATAACATGGCCCGAAGAGAAAAATAGGGATTGAAAAAGTTAGGATTTTGCTGAACGCGATTCTCGCAAAAACTGCTGGCCGTTATTTGACAGGATTTCGATGAATGTATATTCTGTTATCCCACTGGTAAATTGCTCTTATCTCTACCTTTACCTCTGGCTCAGCTTGCTGTGAAATACGAAGCACGCCAGAACGATTCTGTGGTTCAGACTCTACGTTAAGCTGTAAGTATACCCGGTACAATTACCGGTTAGCCAAGACAAGGGGCGCATTGCACAGTGATTCTAAAACCCTGTCATCTGGAGACCAAACATTCATTATCTACCAACCAACAATGTCATACGATTATTTTATTTGACTTACCTTTGACTCCCACTCCATGCCAACAGCGCAGATGATGATCATGACGGCTATGGTGGGCACGCCAACGATGCGGACGTCGTTGACGCCTCCGTCGACGATCTTGAGGTCATACTGGTTGAGCAGGTCGGCCAAAGAGTTGCAGAACCCAATGGTGTTCATGGACGCGGCCACAGCGTTGGCGAAGGCGAACACGATCCCGACGCTGGCACCGAACTCGGGACCCAGTGACCGGGAAATTATGAAGTAGATGCCACCTGCGATGATTAAAAAAGTAGCAGTAAAATATTCTTACCCATTTAATGACTGAAGCGATTTATGTAAAAGACTAACAATATTAGAAGCGTTTTCATTTCTCCGTAATGTCAAGAATCCGAAACCTAATGAAAGTTTCTACGTGTTTAGCCAGAGGTAATTTTGAAATATTTTCATAAGATAGATGCACCCATCCTGGAAAATAATCGTATATGAAAGTCAGTATTTCAGTGGAACAGGCAAGGGAACCAACAAAGTATCCCTACTAGGTCTTTCCATACCAAATGATCAAGACTCACGTCTCATTCAAAAATAATTATAACGAGATGTGTATACATACTGCAACCGAGATCATACGTTCTTAGCTCCTGTCCTTATCAACACGTGTTCTATGCCACCTATCATTCTACATCTGTACAAACATATTTTCTCTGAACTAATTTTCCTACATGTGCTAAAAGTTAAAAAATCTTGAGATAGCTTCTAACATTGTATGGGTTGCCCTTTTGCCCACCGAAATGCATGTATCCGACGTGAATCTGACTCAACAAGTCGTTAGAAAGCCCCTTGAAAAAAATTCAGCCATGCCACTACAGTCGATCCTAATTGCGAAAGTGTTGCCGGTGCTGGACTTTGTGCATGTCTGAGATATGTTCAAGTGGATTCATGTCTGTTGATCTAAGTGTTCAAACAATTCGCTGGAACTGACCAGAATGATCCTTAAACCAATTATGAACGAGTTTGCTCCTGTGAAAAGCCGCCTTTTCGTTCTAGAAAAGGCACACTGTTTGGTAAAATAAAATCCAAGAATCGCTGAAAAAGGTATTCAAGTAGTTGAACATAAGCATTTCCAGTCAATGGTCGATTTCAATTTGTTTCCTTTGACCTCGCCTCTGGTGCTGATGATCACTCATCTCCTTTGACCTCGTCGTTGGTGCTGATGATCACTCACCTCCTTTGACCTCGCCATTGGTGCTGACGATCACTCACATCCTTTGATCTCGCCACTGGTGCTGATGATCACTTACCTCCTTTGACCTCGCCGTTGGTGCGGATGATCACTCACCTCCTTTGACCTCGCCATTGGTGCTAATGATCACTCATTTCCTTTGACCTCGCCATTGGTGCTAATGATCACTCACCTCCTTTGACCTCGGCGTGGGTGCTGATGATCACTCACATCCTTTGACCTCCCCATTGGTGTCGATGATCACTCCAATTCTTTGACCTAGCCATTGGTGCTGATGATCACTCACCTCCTTTGACCTCGCCACTGGTGCTGATGATCACTCACCTCCTTTGACCTCGGAGTTGGTGCTGATGATCACTCACCTCCTTTGACCTCGCCACTGGTGCTGATGATCACTCACCTCCTTTGACCTCGCCGTTGGTGCGGATGATCACTCACCTCCTTTGACCTCGCCACTGGTGCTGATGATCACTCACCTCCTTTGACCTCGGAGTTGGTGCTGATGATCACTCACCTCCTTTGACCTCGCCACTGGTGCTGATGATCACTCACCTCCTTTGACCTCGCCACTGGTGCTGATGATCACTCACCTCCTTTGACCTCGCCGTTGGTGCTGATGGCGGAGAGGGACAGCGTTGTCAGCACACACACCACTGCGGAGATGGCGATGATGAGCAGCGACTCGCCTGCAACAAAACGACAGAAACTGTGTTGAAACGCATCCTATCCCAGGGGTTGTTATTAGTAAACATTGTAATCAAATGTATAGTTCACTGAGAATGGTGAAAGGAACTAAACGTTTGTTCAGGTTCGCATGTCGTCTACTTAGGTCGGTCGTCCACTGGCACCGAATTCGTCCGTTCGACTGTTCGGCCGAATATGGCAGAATATGACCGCCAATCCCAAGATTGGTAAAGGAAATACAACCGAGTCCGTCTGAATGACGGAACGATACCATTGAAATGGGATTAGTCGGATGTATTCGCCCTAATGGCAAACGCATGAGGTGCTCCTAATAAACAAGTATTCATTTTTTTCTTTTACTAGCTGGTATCCACGACTTCGTTCGTGATTTTTAAAAATTTGGATTGACAGTTACCACCATAGTGCACGATGGGAGACTCGATGCTATTACCACACACAAACGCCAGTCATCTGCGCTATGTAGTTAAGGCAGAAAAGTAAAATATACGGACAACGATGTTTTTGGTCGAAATTCGAAAATATTCTTGATCGACTATTTTCAACCACCATATCTCCCACACTACCACAGTGACCGAAATTCGGCGAACGTTGTTATCGACGGGTAACTCTGTGCTACTACTACACACAAACACCAGTGATTTTCGATATAGTTTTGGCTGAAAAGTGATACACCATGACACATACGTTTTAGGTAGAAATATGAAAGTGCCGCATGTCAACCATTTTCAACCACCATATCTCCCACACCCCTATAGCTACCGACAGCTAACCACCATAGTACATGATAGGAGACACGATACCAGTATCACACACAAACACCAATGATCTATGCTTCGGCCAACGTTGTTATCGACGGATGACTCTGTGCTACTGCCACACACAAGCACCAATGATCTGTGATAGATAGTTTAGGCTGAAAAGTGATACACCATGCCACATACGTTTTTGGTAGAAATATGAAAGAGCCGCACTTTCAACCTCCATATCTCCCACACCCCCATAGCTACCGACAACTAACCACCATAGTACACGAAAGGAGACACGATACCACTATCACATACAAACACCAATGGTCTAAGCTATGTAGTTGTGGCAGCAGAGTGACATATACGGAGACACATGTCTTTGGTCGATATACGAAAATTCTCTGCATCGACCACTTTTAACCATCATGTCTCCCACATCCCTACAGCTTTCGACATTCGGCCAACCTTGTGCACTACAAGAAACTCCTTGCTACCTCCGCATACAAAGACCAGTGATCTGTGCTGAGTAGTGGTGGCTGAAAAGTGAAATATAGGAAAAAAACATGTCTATTTTTAATATATATAATTATAAGATTTGATCTTGATTTGTTTTTTTTCATGCTATGTCATACACTGTGGTGATACGCAGTCATAAATACTTTAGTAAAAATATCTACGGGAAGGACAATTATTGGAAGTGCATCTACGCAGTAATAATATTAATTTTATTAGAAATTTCTGCAAAGAAAAAAAACAATTATTTGAATTTCGTATTGGAATATTCTCAAACTATTATGAGATATCATCATTCTTGTCGGCATTGCATTTAGGCATGGGCTATAAAGGTTGCAGCCTATGAACCCACGTCACAGAAACAAAATTTGCTTGTTTCGTATAGTATTTTTTTTATCTTGTTTTTTTCTTGTATGTTAATTTATTTTTAAAATTGAAATATTGACTATTGGGAAATTGGCAAAATGCATGTATCTCTCAACCTCGCATTCTTTTTCTTCTATTATTGTTAAGGGCGATGTTAATAAATTGTATTAAATATCTTAACGATGTTCAATTGTTTTCATTTTATCTCAACAATTCTATATTCTTCTAGATACGATATAGTAAAATATTGTACAATTAAATAATAAATTTCATATGTTTATTTTAAAATTTTGGTTAGAAATTAACTACAAAATACGAGCTTTAATTCCAAAATATTTGCGGAGCAGAACGCGCATCCAGGTTCAGACCAAGGGTCTACATATCCTAAATACTGCCCTGTCTCTTGTAATATATCGCAAGGGCAAGGTAAAGTCTATTTTTTACGAAATGTGAGTCAGTATACATTTTCCCCGTTCGCTCGGTGTTGAAGCAACAATGACTGACCGGCAATATGTGGCGGACGTTATTCGGCTGCAGTGGACAAGGCTTTAATCGGGCGATCTTGACGGCCGTCACATCGAGCGTAAAGCGGACGAATGCGGTTCAGACGAAATTCGGTCCCAGTGGACGACCAACCTAGGACTGCTAGAGTGGCTTGAAAGGTGCGGGTTTTAAGATAGCACTTTCGATCTAAGGCCTTGCTTTCTACAAATAACGCTGGCATCTAGCTGGAAAATTTTATTTACAAACTGGCTGTTGCCCTCTATTTCGCGCGCGCTTGTTCAACATTCAGACATCTCTCTTAAAGGAACATCATCTCGACAGCTACACGATCTACAACCCCGATGACTGAACGAAAATTATTTCTCCACAGCAAAATGTAACTTCTTTTTCCGATGCACCTAGTACTCTGAAATCAAGATAAACATTTCCGTTTTGGGAAGTAATTCAGCCTTAAATGAATGTTAAATTGTGGACACTTGTATCTTGAGTTCTCAGGTTTTTGATATCACACTGAATCATCTTTTTCAACTGATGGGAACATGGGCTGTATATTATTAGATACCTTATCAAAATACGACCAGCAGCTATTGCTTTGAATTATGTTCAACGAAAACTAGATACTATTTTGCTGGCGATTTCATCTACGTTTATCAGATTTCTGACATCGCATCAAATTTAAACATGCCGTGTTTTACTCCAGGACAATGGTCTGTACATTATTTAAAATTCCATTGAAATCCGACCAATAGTTTTTGATGAATCTCATTTATCGAAACATACTAACAGGCACAAATTTAAAAGCAGTTGATTCCTTCTCTGTAGTTATTAAAAATATGTTACCTGTACATTATTTTTCCCTGTTAAAGTCTTATTGTATTTGTAGATAGATTTTTCGGTGTTTTGACGTCACGTCAAGATGAAAAAAAACCTCTTTTATCCGCGGTTACACGTACTATATATTAATCAAAACCCTGAGAAAAGAAAGTATGACCAGACACAATTTACAAAAAAAAACAAAGAAATCAGTTGACTCCTTTCCTGTAGCTTATAAACAATATATATATATATATATATATATGTATATATGCATAACAGCGGCCTGGTGGATCAGTGGTTAAGGGGTATGACTGGAGCTCGAAAGGCATCTGGTTTAAATCCCTGTCTCGGCGGGGATTTTCAAAAGTATTAACCCGACTTTCACATCTGACACGGGTTGCTGATCAGTGTGATGTCCGCCGTGGGTCGGAGTTCACGTTAAACTGTCGATCCCCTGTTCCCGGAAAATGATCTGGGGAATCGTACTTTCTTGATTTCCACCGTATTTTTTTATTACAACAAAATCGGTGTGATGAAATTCAAAACCAGGAGAATTTGAATCGAAATCAATAATAATAATAATATCTTTCTTTCGTTCTGCGTAAGTTTTAGATGGGAGTCAAAACGGGATATCGAAAGTTTTAAAAATACTGTTTTCCCTCAATTCATATTTTCTCACAAGGGAGCGTCCATAAACCACGTAGCTCCATTTTGGCCTCCTGTGAACGATCCCTTCCCACAAGTAGCTCAACGTGGCTTTTGGCTCAACACCCCCTCCCCCCCTCCCGCGTAGCACTTAGCTTTTAACCCTATTGATTCCAGGAGACATATGGTACTGTTTTCTCTTGTCAGACTATTGTAAATTATATACGGGGATCTTTAAATAACGGAAATATATATTTACATGCTGTTGTGTGCTCTGTACCTCATTTTAACTGTGTCAAGTAATATGAATGAAAAGCTAGGTGTCCTAGCTCAGGAACACCCCCTCCCCTGCCCCATGTAGCCCAGCGTAGCTATCCAGCCAACTCCTCCATCCTCCCCCCTTCCTTCCTACACCGAACTAGGTAGTTTATGGACGCCCCCAAGGTGTTAACGCATGCGTGGAGAGAGGTCACAACGGGCAATTTCTGATGTGGATGTTTGACTCTACAGTACATACTGTTTGTGATGTTTAATATTTCTTTTAAATTTAATACTACGCTCAATGCGAATGAAGAGAAGTTACTCACCGATGCCTGCTTGTCCGACGACCCAGGAGAGCCGAAGGAAGAGCATGACTCCCCATATGTTAAGCAGACATGGGATGAGCACCCCCTGGATCCAGCCCAGCTTGACGCCATGGTGCTCGGGTTCCTTCTCCTCCATCGCCAGCTCCGCTTCGCCCGCCTTGTGGTAGTCGTTCCCATTCTGCAACACACACACACACACATTTCTTTAATGGTCTCATTAGTTACCACTAAATTCTTGAGGTTATACACTCTCAGAGTACTTATCACTTCAAAGTTCTAGCTAAACGATGAGGAAGATGGGAGTGTTGCCACTCAACTTTGAAACTTCTAACAATGTTTCTCTTTTTAGTGAAAAAGTTATTTAAAAGGAATGTATCAAATTTAACATCGCTATATTTCTGCAACCATGATCCATACGTGAATGAAAGAGTCATAACTTGAAAGGGCAGAGTGTAAAATTTTACACCATTACTATCGCTTCCATGAGTCAAATATGAAGATGTGGTGTCTTCAAGAATTATTCTCAAACCTTTTCTGAAATAATTATGAGTGAACATTCTAAAAGAAAAAGTGGTCGTTTTTACTCATTTATGTTTTTGGACAATGAAGAAACGGGACGTCAGCAGGGCACAAACAAGCGAAATGAAATTTTTAAGACGTAGAATGCGAGATACTAAAATGAACAGGATAAGTAATGAAGTGATTAGATCACCATAAAAGAGAAACCCCTACAGGAAAGGGTAGAGAGGACCAGAATGAGACGGTATGGGCATGTAAAGAGAATGGAGGTTCAGATAATCCCAAGAAAAATTGAGATGCTTGTTTTTTTTTTTTAATTTAATTTAATTGCAATGGAGCACAGGCTCCGGTGGCAATTTCCCTACACACCCATCTTCCCCCTATCCTGCACCCACCTACATTTGCCCTCTACAAATTTTATCTTTAAATTCTTTCAAAGTTTTCGGTAAATTATTCATAATTTATCTTGGTAACTCATTCCCATCCCTGACACCCTTACCTAAAAAAGAGAATCTTCCCACACCCTTGTGCCTGAAATCGAGTGCCAGCTTGTGGTCATGGTCATCTTTTCCCTTCCATGAATTACTTTTCATACCTACTGCTATATCTTTCCATGCCTCATCGCCAGTGTACGCCCTGTACACTCCCATGACCCTCCTCATCCTCCTCCTGTCTTGCAATGAATCCCATTTCAGCTCCTTTATCATATCCGTCACTGATTGCATTCTGCGATAATTTCCAGAAACAAATCTAGCAGCCCTTTTTTGCACCCTCTCCAACTCCTGTATTTGATACGTAAAATGAGGGTCCCATACTACACTACCGTATTCGAGCAATGGTCTGACCAAAGTTTTTTAACCCAATTCCTTTACTTCTCTCGTACATCCCGTCATCACTCTCTCCAACAAGTGCAGAACTTTTAAACCTTTTCCTACCACCTGTCCAATGTGTCCTGCCAAGTTAAGCTTACCCAGAGGAAGACCACGAGATCTATCATGAAAGGAGTGGAGGAGTGTGTACGGAAGAGAGGAGAGGACTGGAACAAAGTGATGACAGTGAGGTGGTGGGAAGAATGAAGGAAATGGAGAGGCTTGTTTATGAAGCAGACCCGGCCAGAGGCTGGAAACTGTTTACGATGAGGATGATGTTTTTACTTGACAATTACTATCACAATTCCATAAACCAGGTTACAGCATATTTTGGGAACGTTACTTGAAACAAACGGGATAGCTGATCTCAAGAAACTTTTACCCTAATTTTAACAACAATACTAATTTGCTGCAGGGAAACAATCAGATTATGATGTTAATATAAATCATCATCATCAGCAGTTTCCAGCTCCTTGCATGGCCACTGGTTATAAATATATAATTTATTACAAATATCTGAGATAATGAGTTTGATAAAGAAATTAAATTAAATCTTCTAATCAGTCTTCTGCTTTGCCTGAGGCCTTCCTTCATCAATATTTTAAGAGATTCAACAATGCGTCATGATGCCTTATGAACGGTAAAAATAATCTAAATAGAATTATTAGTGATAGGAGTACAAACTGACATGGTTGATTCACTGAAGTATTTGGGCATAACAGTACAAAGCAACATGAAATGGGACCTGCACATAACTTCGGTCTTAGGGGAGCTAATTCTAGGCTGCGATTTATAGCTGGAATTTTCAAGAATTTTAACCTTCATACAGGGAATATAGCGTATAAAACTCCGGTGCGTCCATATTCGGACTACTGTTGTGCCGTTTGGGATCCGTGTCGGAAGATGTTGATAGACAGTTATAGTACGACGCAGTGCTTCTTCTACATATTGTAATATACAATTCACTGCATGCGTTATTAGAAATCCACTTGCGAGGTCAAGATCGCGTTTCTCAAGCAGTGCAGGGTCCTGACAGGAATAAATGTGAAGAGTTGTTTGTAATGCCGCTTCTAAGTAATAGGCGTACTCCGCGGGGTATTAAACGGAGACGCTGCCCACGCTAGTCTGCAGATGTTCGTTTGTTCCGCAAGAACGTCAGAAGACCACCTGAAACAAGTCTGCTTTCTATATGTTAATGTCACTCGCGAAATAAATTTGTGTTTGAGAGAGAAACAGAAATAGAAAGAGATGACTGCGTCACGTGACGTCACAAATGGTCTGCCCAATAAAAGACAAGAAAAGTTCTGGAGGCGTGAGATGTGTGGTGGCTGCTGCGAGTTCCTCCATTAGCATAAAGTTTATGTGAAAATGTTGGCAACATTTACAAATGTTCATTCGCATGTCGGGACCTCTCGAGAAAGCGGGGTATGAGGATCATCTCTGGTTGGCTGCGTAATTACCAAGGCGTTTCCTGAATGATGGAACCGAAATGACTTTGGAGCTGGCTCCGAGAGGGAAGATTCGTTCGTGGCCGCATCTCTTGATCGACGGGTCGAAAGCCAAGCCAACAGCGTGGCACAGCTTAAGACTTCGTCTTAAACTAAGAAGTTATTTGGTGAACTTAGTAACGTTTGAGTTATACAGCTGGTGTGTGTAGGCTGACGATACAAGCCATGTATCTTGAAGTGACTGCTAGAAACGGTAAATACAATACAGCTGTTCATTTTTTTTCTTCAGTGTATGGCCTATACTTTCATTGCCTTACAACGTCCTGGACAAAGAGAATTGTCTGATGAGATACTCATGTTCTACCGAAACATGGCCCCTGAGTTCAAAGTCGTGTGCAGTGGTTTTAATTAAATTTTTGATGAGTAATTTTTGTCTGGAGAAACTGGCGCCCACTAAACCACAAAACGATAAGCGACATTTGAATCGTGTCTCAAATACCTTTGTCAACATTGAATGTTATGCGATTATTTAAAATTTCTACTTCAGAAATATGGTAATTACAATTGTTGTATATTCTCAAGACCATTTGTTTTGTGCTATAAAGAATCGACCCAGTTGGTGTTTGTTTGCAAACTACTTTTGATTGTTTATTTGATTAACAGTAAATACACCACGTTTGGTGTCATTGGAATGCAAATTTGTCAATAAATGTCTAGTTATGATGTGCTTAATACCATGATAAACCACCCTACTTATCAAAATCTAATTCAAATCTGAAATTATTTGAAATCAAATCTTTAACTGGTAATAATAAGTAAACCAATTAAACTTCTGTAAAGATGCTTCCCACTTCACAGTATAGAGAATGTACTGAGAAGAGCCGCTCGATACGTGATTACTTGACACAGTCCTTACGAAAGCGTCACAGAATTGGTATGTAGAATGGGCTGGAATTATCTGGCAGAGAGACGGCATAGGTTTCGTTTAAATTTTTGGAAAACTTGCGAAGAACCTTTCATTTACTGTATGAGTGCGATAAAATACATTGTCCACCAACCAATTTGGATAGCAATGATAGGAGAGATAAGATTAGAGAAATTAAGTGCCGTACTGATGCTTATATGAATTCTTTCTTCCCTCGTGCTATTTGAGATTGGAATGCACAGACTTAATTTTGGTGCAATGCAGCCTCTTCCAGCCACAAATTTGCGAACTGCTGATTATAGATGTAGATGTAAATGAGTAAAACAGTAATTTGTGTACCATCTCTAGTTTCGTTAATGTCTCAGTTGGGATCTTATTGAAAATACACTTAATTCAGTTGGTCATCGAAATTATCTGTATGCCCAGTGTGATTTCGAGTAACAACGAGTACGGTTATTGTGTTTTTCTATTAGCTGCTGCACTAACTAGCAAGTTGTCAGAATACGACGTTTATTTTAATGTTCTACTTTAATATGCTTAATTGTTCAGTAACTAAGCCTCGTTACATTACTGTTCACGCACTTCATATAAATCACTTAATAAGGCTTGTACTAATTCCAAACTTCGTTTATTGGGTTTATCCACAAATAAAACAGATCACTACTAACCAGCAATCGAACATCAATAAATCATTAGCTTACGCCGCATCAGCTCACTCCATAGTTCTACCTTCACTTTTCTTCTTTCAAATATATTTTATTATAAATACTGCAGCTGAAAGTAGGGTGTAACTGTTTGTAATTTGGTGATTCATATGTTAGGGATATCGATATTTTCCTCTCCATAAAAACCAATTATGAGCGGCTACTGAGAATTTTTTAAATTGTTTACTGTTTTGCCAAATATGGTATTTGGTAGATGGAGTTATTTCATATCACAAGGTGAAAAATTGGTTAAAATGGCACTGATTCATCCATTTAGCAACTAGAGTTATGCAATTTTAAGTCACGAACGACTATAAGCGTACGACAAACAGTATTGCCGTAATTAACAACAAAGAGGAACCAGATTATCCCGGCGGGTAACGGAACCGAATACTTCAAAGATCAGTTCCGAAACGCCCGACTTACCAATCTAGGTTTCCGAATAGGTACCATTAGTTGCCTGGAGACTTACCTTTAAGGGGGAAAAGAT
The DNA here is from genome assembly GCA_031002005.1 of Vandiemenella viatica. NCBI lineage: Eukaryota > Metazoa > Arthropoda > Insecta > Orthoptera > Morabidae > Vandiemenella > Vandiemenella viatica. The sequence continues at coordinate 25,549,852 of JARYHS010012519.1, read as the reverse complement.
CGCTTTTGTAAAAATAAGCATCGATTGAGTTTGGTGGAAGGATATCAGAGTCCAATTCCATACCAGCCAATACCCGACCACTTGAGTGGTCCATATTCTGATGAACATAACGTACAGACACCAACAAACTATCCGCGAGTCTTACAAACAATTGAGCAATTGAGGACAATAGTCTATACCAGCGGTTCCCAACCTATGGGTCGCGACCCACTGGTGGGTCGCGGTGGGTGTTTTGGTGGGTCGCGGGACGATCAACGTTTCTGCACCAAAAATATGTCTTTTATTTCATATATTTAAAAAATATAACACGATATTTCACAAGTGCAGTAATCATGAAAGCTATTAGCTTAAATTAAAACTTTGTGAGAACAAAAAAGTTTTCTTAAACAGTCAGGCGGTATTACGAAATAACCACGTTGTGAGATATAGCAGCGGCAGTAATCGCGCAATCCTTATGGCAACCCCTGAACACCTCCTCTCCCGCCCCGCTCTAAGGTGGAGATGTGCGCGCACACCACCGGCAGTTTTACTTCTCTGATTGTCATTTCCTTGTTTATGCTTGAATCGAAACCAAAGTCTTTGATGCAAACAGTCTCTCTGCTTGTGAAAGTGAGTCGTTGTTTGCGATTTGTTTTGATTGAGAGTAGATTTAATGTGATTATGGAAAGTTTGTTGATGACTGGATCGTGCCGTAAAAGAGAGTATCTAACCAAGTAATTGTAATTACAATGCAGGTAGCAAGAAAAAGCAAAAGACATATCTGCGAAAGTATAATCTGGATTATTTGAAATACAGATTTGTGTTTTCGGATACTGAAGAGGAGCCAATACCTCAGTGCGTGATTTGTTGTAAAAATTTTCCAATGAAAACATAAAGCCATCAAAACTTGCAAGGCATTTGTCAACCAAGCATCCTGAGTACACAGATAAGCCTCTTGAACTCTTTTGAAATTAAAAAAAAAAATACATTATATTTCGACCAAATCTACAATGGAAAAGTCAGTGTGAGGTCAACAAACAGTCTACCATAGGATCTTCCAAATTATCCTTGTTACTAGCAAAGCAGGAAAATGCGACTGATGTGCCAAGTCATATCTACACATACAAATCCCATCTTAGTGGTTGACTGGTAAGTTTACCATTGTATTTTCCGGCTCCCAGTCTTCCATATTGTCATACATTTGGGTGAAATAAAACACAATGATAAACCTACCAATTAACCACTAAAATCGGGTCTGCAGGTGGTTTTCACTAAAAAGCGACTTGGCAGACCAGTTGCATTTTAGTATGCTGCTCGAGTTACTTCTAATCGAGGAATTTCAGCTGTCAACTTGATGAGGTGATGGTCTGTGCAGTTGCCTTCCGGTCTATGATATGTTTGTTGTTTTATGTATTAGCAGTTCTTGTTTTTGTTGATAGTATATCCTTTGTACGAAAATTTGCCTTTTCGTAGGATAGGATAGTGGATAGCGTATCGAGGTAATAGAACAGTTCCCATTCTGATATTAGATAGACTCTCATATTGGGTTGGTCGCGAAAATGTTTTTTTACTTAAAAGTGGGTCGTGTACCAATAAAGGTTGGGAATCGCTGGTCCATACATGTATAATCGCCGCTATTGAGCGGAATAGTGTATCGTTCTCTGACGGTATGACAGCAAGTAGCGTAACCTCCGGACCCCTGTACCGATCTGGTTTTTTTGTGACGTCACAGTGATCGTTTCTGTTTTTCACGTGGGCTGAGGTTTCAAAAGCACTTTAACGTTGCGCCACGTTATCAGGCCATAGCAGCGTCGATATCGGTAGCCAAAACAAACTTCGTCTTCACTCAGGAGCTGGTCTCTAGGTGAACTCTCTTCACCGAACTGCCGAGAACAGCTGTCCAATATGAAGCTGCACGTTTCGATTGATCGAGATAATGTGGAGCAATAACAATTCACGCGTCGGCTCTACTTTCGGAGTAGTGGCTTTCCGATTTCAGTTTTGAAGGAAAATTATGATGTTGAAGAATTTGAAAATTCATGTAACTGACAAACTAAGGTCCTGAATATTACATATTATCCAATGCATGGGAAGGGGAATGAGGTATTCTTCCAGCTTCATAGTTTCATAATAAATTTTTTCTTTAATTACGACGCATATGTATCAGTGCAAGCAAACTTACTGCAACTAGAAACTATTGCTCGTATTTCTCATGACACATTTTGAGAGACGCCTGTATACAGGGTGTTACAAAAAAGTACGGCCAAACTTTCAGGAAACATTCCTCACACTCAAACAAAGAAAATATGTTATGTGGACATGTGTCCGGAAACGCTTACTCTCCATGTTAGAGCTCATTTTAGTTTCGTTAGTATGTTAGTACGCTCTCCTGACCTCAACCCTCTTGACTTCCATTTATGGGGGCATTTGAAAGCCCTTGTCTACGCAACCTCGGTACCAAATGTAGAGACTCTTCGTGCTCGTATTGTGGACGGCTGTGATACAATACGCCATTCTCCAGGGCTGCATCAGCGCATCAGGGATTCCATGCGACGGAGGGTGGATGCATGTATCCTCGCTAACGGAGGACATTTTGAACATTTCCTGTAACAAATTGTTTTAAGTCACGCTGGTACGTTCTGTTGCTGTGTGTTTCCATTCCGTGTTTAATGTGATTTGAAGAGAAGTAATAAAATGAGCTCTAACATGGAAAGTAAGCGTTTCCGGACACATGTCCACATAACATATTTCTTTGTTTGTGTGTGAGGAATGTTTCCTGAAAGTTTGGCCGTACCTTTTTGTAACACCCTGTATACGTATTTCGACAAGAGGTGGAAAGAGTTATACAAAACAATTTTTCTTAGAGTTCTCGTAAAATTACCCAGACTTTCCGTCAAGAAAATCACTAAATGATACTTACTCTAGATTGTATGAATAAAGTACAAGAAAATTGTAGGTCGTAGTCTTTGTTTAACCGTTTTTTAAGGGACTGAGATATTTAAAATTGTTGTTGAGATCATTTGCTGAATTCAAAGGTAATTTAATGAATAAAAACCTACACGGAAACATACAAAACCATATAATTGTTATTTCCACCACACTTGATGATAGAAGAGAAGTATAATTTTTACATTAAATTTTGAGGCATTTTCACACTTGCTAGTTCCATGCAAAGTAGTTCATTTTTAAGTGTTAGTTCATGTTACTAAAAACTAACACTTGTTTCTAAATGACAACATTTCCAGCCGGCATATTTCCATCTGATTCGTGTTTAGCTTAAAACCTTATTCCTCTGATTCGTCAGCCTCCATGATCTTTATGATTGGATGTTTCGACTTTTGTCTGCATCACAGAGTGAATATGCGACTGAAGGGTATTCAATTTGAGTTACTTGGAATGCAATGGCCCGCCAGGCATTAGTGCTTTCCCAGAAACCCAGCCTCTTGTATGAAAAATATAACTGCGATATCATGTTTTAAATAGATCACTCCATTACGCCGATAAGATAACGAAAATTAACTCATTTCCTGTCTTTGTAGTACCGATCGCAAATAACACCGCAGTTATTCTCAATTTTCTCTGGTTGGAATCTGCAGGTACATTCTTTGCACCCAGTATACGGTGTTTTCATCTACTTCTACATGCTACCGAATTGACTAGAGTTTACCATAAAACTTCGATCGACCAGTCTGGTGTTGGGCATCAAATCTGACGCAGCTCATCACTCAACTCAATGAATGAAGATTAGCTTTGCCAGTTTTTTTACGATTCCACATTGAACTCATTAAGTTGCCACTATATAGAAAAAGTATATGCTGAACTAATTTAATTGCGATGCAACGCACGCTCCGGTGACAACTTTCTTACACGCCCACTTTTACCTTTCCTGTACCTGCCTACTTTTGCTCTCCACACATTTCAATCAGTCTGTGACAGAACACAAGTATTTAAATTTAAATACTTGCTGGTTTCGCGCAGATTCTAGTTAGATATTCAATAACGGTGGTATTGTCATGATCATTTTGGACATATATATTTATTCGAAAGAATGAGAATTTTAGTATATGAAATATTTCGTAAAGTTAGTGGAGCAAGCGCGAGTGTCAGCAGGTGCTGTTTATTGGTAAAACGCTGACGGCTTACTAAGAGGGCATCGCTCTGTTCGGTGACGCAAAACCGAACTTAACGAACGACCACAGCGAGCCAAACTCGCTCTCACTTTGTCGATCATCACCAACCAGTCACTATGGGCTAATTCTTAGCTAGGCCATGTCTCGTTAGCTAGCCTCGCCACCATGCATCCATCACGTCAATTCGCCATTCAGTCAAGAAGTTAATATTCTCTAACAGTCAGTTGCGCAGCCGAGATGCGGCTCAGTCAATAATTATTATTGGTAGAGGTTATCGGGAGTTATCCTTACAGATCGCGCTCTCAACTGTATTAATACAGTCTTCAGTGGTTAATAAAAGGGACTCTAAATGCGATAGTCGCCTACATTATTTATTAGGTAGATTCTCAGCTAGGTTATAATTTTGCCCTGGCCTTTCCCTGCCTAATCGGTTATCCAACCGTAACTAATGGAGTGGTGTCATGATTCCGGACAATTAACATCTTATGATAGCCCACAAGTCTTTGTTTAGATCATCAGAAGACGGAAGACATCTTCTAGAGAGAAGACAGCGCAAGAGGAATAGAAGACATAGTAAATGTCCCGAAGGTCAGTAAACCTCCACCCTAAAGTCTGCTTCCACAACAAGTCCACAAATTCACCCCCATCCACTCAGGCCACTTGGCAACGTAAGGTAGGCCCTACAGCATCTTTAATTTTTCTAACGTTTGGTTGCTTATACACATGATCTTCTTCGTTTAACTTTTAATTTACTGGAGTAACTGAAGATTTTCTTCTTTTGGGGATCGGATGAAGTTTCTGCTATGGGATGGAACAAATGATGTATGCTCTGCAGCCTCTTCGTCATGATTCGTCAATGTGGTAAACAAAATTAACAATCTGCAGTATACCGAGTAACCAACACCATTAGCAGTAAAAGAAGCTGCTTTAAATACTTGACACGTGAAAGGAAAATGAAAATATGGAAAAGACAAATACGTTCATCGAAACTGGAAATGTAACATCAGTGAAGAAAGTGAATGCGTTCAGAATTTCTGCTCCCTATAATCTAAGAACAAAATACGGCAAAGAGATCAAGCGATCATTCCATGTGTGTTGGAGATTTTCAACTGAGTGTTAATCTGCCGTTTCTATGGCTACATACAATTATTATAGACTTAAATTTTAATATAATATTCAAGAGTGGAATTGCACAAAATGATTTATGCCTTTGACATCAGTTCTTTTTCGATGTCAAGAATTTTCCTTTCGACATTGTATTTCCTACATCTTGGGTTCCTCCTACAAACGCTAACTTTATATAAAACGAATTTTAATAATTCTAGTGAAATATTCCCATGGAAAACGTCATAGTGCGATGCTGATCATACATCAGATTTCGAAAAGCCATCGTATTAAATGCAAGCTGAGGCAAGATGCATTCATGTATGCAAAAGCTGAGCGAGGATCACAAATCAACAACACAATGTAGCTAGAAGAAAGGTCACCAGACGATGTGATGCGATCAGACCTACTGGAGGATGCAATAATTCTTGGAATGTTAATTGGAAAAAGAAGTAAAGGCTGTTAAAGAACAAAATAGCTCAACACTATCAAAGAGGATACTGGAGTAGTTACATAACATCAAAAAGAGAAAATATGATGGGAGTTAAGCCATGCAATCACCATGAGTTGGATACAACTAAATTGATTGGGAGGAGATCGCAAAACCTTATCGACAACCAAGGTTATCAAACAAGAATTTTTCTTTATTAAGATGAAATATATCTGCATATCTTTGTAACTTCAAATATTTCTTTGCATAAAATAATATTCTTTGTTATGTTTTTAGTAAAGCGGCCCGTAAACGGTCAATATTATTGCACAATATTTACGGTTGCACAATAATATTGAACGTCTGTAGGTTAGATTGAGAGGTTGTGGCATATTATTGAGTGAATCTAAACAGTTTGAAATATATTGTGCAATCTAAAATACATTATGCCGTTTGTGGGTGATATTGCGCAATATCCCCTCAGTTGGTCTCGAGACACGGGCACAATCACTAGTCTCCGCTTGTATTTTGTTACTGTAATTTTTTTTTTTTCGTTGATTTTTTTCTTCTGAAAATGAATGCAAAAGTGAAGTGAGTGCAAGATTTACCAGCATCTTGGAATGTGAAAGCGTCTGAGCATAAAAACAGACAGAAAAAAATAAGGCTTACGAAATTCTGCTGCACAAATATAAAGAGAAACATGCATTTGCTACGAGGGAAGATGTTACAAAAAGGATCGATTCTTTGAGGACCAACTACAGAAAAGAAGTAAAACGAATTAAAGATACAAAAAAAAAAAAAAAAAAAAAATAGTTGTGGGTGGAGATGAAGTGGTGGAGCCTACGTTTTGGTACTTCGACCAGCTGAGTTTTCTTGGAGACCAGGATGTGGTGAGCTCAAAACATACAATGGGGCCACTGGAAGAGCAGAGAAAATTACTGAATGATTTAAGTATTTATTATTTCAGTTTTATTATTTAGCCACAATAATAACAACAAACCTTGAGTTAGTATACATGTGACCTTAAAAGGAGTTATTAGGTATGACTGCAACGCAAAATTTACTCAAACAATGCTAACAAAACTGATCTTTCCAACGAAATTTTCGCTTATTGTTAAAACAGTCACGCATCATCACAGAAAAACAAAAAAAAAAAAAAACAACAAATGGTGCAAGCTTATTATTGTTTAGTAAAAGTTCTTGTGAGGTGATTAATAAGTGTATCTCCAAATTTGGAACATTAAGAAAGCCACCATCATATACACGAAGACACATACATTCGATCCGATGTTTATCATTAAAAACTTGTAATTCGCGTTTACTAAACCCAACAGAGCAATACTGAAAAAGTGTTCAAACTTATAAAAAGGAATTCAGAACCAGGAGGTATCTTGATAACAAGATATCTCCTGCGTAAAGCACCAAGACAGTTCGAAGACAATACCACCATGTGTGAATATTTCCGCTTAACATACTAATTCTTTATCCGTCTAACATTTTTTTTCACGCAATACAGTAAAGCAATAGTAACAGCTGCTACGTCCTGCTCGTCCGTCATTTCAAAGTCAACTAAACTATTGTGCAATAATTATTGAGCAGTCTAGGGAGAACATCAATATTATCGCGCAATATTATTGCACAATAATATTGATCGTGTTGGGGCCGCTTAACTTAATTACAGTGCATTCATCATCCAGATTTCGCTTATCCATGGTTTCCCGAAATCACTACAGGTGAATGCTGGGATGGTTTCTTCAAAAGGCCAAAGCCGTGCTTTTCCCCATTCCTTTCCCGTCTATAAAGACCACGAAGTCGACTAAGCGTAAAACTCGAAACAAAAACAAGGCTCGCTTGCCGTTCCCTCCACAGCTTGTATAACAAATCACCAGTTTCTGCCACGGAATGAAACATTGCAACTCTTATTTCTGGTTGATGTACAGACCTAGCATCAATTTTTTTTAATTTTTTTTTTAATAAATTTTTAAATTTTTTTTTTTTTTTTTTTTTTTTTTTGTAAATGACTTCAAAGAACAACAAAAAGATAATTTTTTGTGATGAATTTCAGTTTGTAGAACGAAAATGGCGTCTATTTGAGTTACATCTGGAGCGTGCCAAGAATTTCATAGAAGCTGCTGGATATTGCAACAACCAATTAAAACGTGCTCATTTAAATAGTGGTAAAGCCATCACTAGAGCCATAAAGAAACAACTGCTTGTTGCGGACAGCACTGACGACATAGCCAAGGAGCAGTGCAACAGATTCCATCATCGCTGCTGTCAGATTTGATGTTAACATTTCACAGACTTCAGTCATGTACCTACTGTGTAAAGCAATCTTATTTTTTGAAAAAAATTCAATATTTTTAGTACTTTGCATCATGTCGGCAGCAAGACTATTAGAAAATACGTGGGATAATAAGTTTTTTCATCTATCGAAGAACTTCGTAATTTTTATTAGGATATGGCAAATTATGTTTTTGGTTTAAATAAATATCTGGATTAAACTCGTACTACAGACTGAAAAACGAAAAATGTGACAACCAGCAGGCTCGAAGAAGGAGGAATTTGTCTTCAATCAATTATAAACTTCGTGACCAATGTTTTGCTAGATAAGCTAAAATGATAACAAATAAATGTTGATGGAGAATGGTTAATGTGCTATTTTGTTTTATTACTATTACTGTTATTATTGTTGTCATTTTACGGCTTCCTGGCGACAGGATCAATAGAATCGAAATAGGATTGTGCGAAAGTTTTTTCTTTGCTTTGGGCTTAATGCCTTTTTCACGTCGCGATCGAGGTCATTAGCTATGGGAAACGAAAGAGACGGAATTCGACCATGCCCTTTTGAAGGAAATAATTCGCCTGGAGTGATTTCAAGAAACCACGGAAAGCCGAAATTAGGAATACTTGACTGGGAATCGAAGCCGGCTCCTCAATGCGAAGACTGAATGTAAACGTTCACCCGATGGGTTCGTTTAGACGTATTTTACGGTATTAATAATCTAAACAAGAAGTGATACATTAAGGTATGCTATCGGGAGTCTGAGAGAAAAAAAGCCGATTGGTACGACGGTTTTATCATGTCAAGAAAATGACAAAAGCCAGACTTTCAATACAGAAGGAAGAGAGATAGGATTCGGTAAAGTATCCAAGAGGAATTTCACTTGGCAAATGTAGGGTTAGTTGTTATCAGAAAGGTTGAAAGCAAAAGAGTAGTCTACTTGGGAAATACATGGAAAGACGGAGAATCTTTCTAAATATCTAGAACGCTTGAAGAACAGCGGCGACCAAATAGATATATTAGTAAGTAGGCCTGTGTATTCTGTTTGTGAATTAGTATATCTATCATGGCATTATCTGTTCATAAAAAGACCGGCCGTTGTCCGCAGCAAATTTCGACTTCCTGTCGTTGACGGTCCGACAAAGTAGTTCACCAGCTTACAGAAGCGAGAAGGGCAGGCGGGTGTAAATGACTCGAGTACATTTCCGGTTCTCGTTACTCAACAAGTTTTGCCTTGAACAAATATGTAAACCACACCGAAAAACACGCAAGCAGTATGGTACAAACAGGACTAATAAACAGCTGCCTACCAACATTATGTCAAGGTTATCAAATTTTCCGCTGCCCAGGCTTTTGCTTTCACTATTTCAACGTCAAGAGAGACAACGAATGATTTTAGTGTAGATAGACAATTTTAACATCAATGTAATTCGGAAGAATGTAGAAAAACAGAAATGACGGATCAGAATAAGAGATGATGGCACCATTGGTTTGCGACTCATGACGATCCATGATCATCTGCGGAGCCACCAATATAGGATAACACTTAACTGTCCACTCTGACACACTAGAAAGCAAACGAGACGGGAAGATACTGTAAGACGATATTGACAAAAGAAGATTGAATTAACGTTTGGAGAAAGTTGGATAACAACAGAAATTTAATATGTGTTTGTGGAATGCGATCTGGGTCGAATACAGAATAATTGGTCCTCCTACGAATTTATTATGTGTTATATGTAACGAGAAGGGCAAGATATTAAAACGTAAATAAGTTCGGGAATTGTCCTTTTTGTGAAACCGAGCGTGGTGGTGTAACGGATAGCGTTCTGGCCTCGCATTCGGGAGGACGGCGGTTCGAATCCCCGTCCGGGCATCCAGATTTGGGTTTTCCATGGTTTCCCCAAAATCACTCCAGGTGAATGCCGGGATGCTTCCTTCAAAAGGCCATGGCCGAATTCCTTCCCATTCCTTGCCCCCATCCTTTCCCGTCTCTAAAGACCACGTTGTTAAAAAGGGACGTTAAACTGTTTTTTTTTTTTTTTTTTTTTTTTTTAAAAAAAACTAATTTGTGAATAATAAACTTTTGAGATCAAGTTGTTCTTAAATTTTCCATTTTAATGTAGTTCGGTGTTTTTTTTTGTTTTGTATTTCTGACAGTCCTTTAATCTTTGAATAGGCCTCTGATTAATTCATAGTTGTATACAATCTGTCCTCTTTTTCTGAAATTCAAATAATCAAATTTTTTTCTTGTTAATTTTAGAAATAAGTGCTTGAGTAAGGGACGAACGTTTTGTTGTATAAATGGTAAGGGTTATCCCAATGATAATGAAAAGTTAAAATGTGGTTATAAGTTACAAATGCATCTTGTAAAGACACGAAATTGCCTATCTGCCGCATTCAAAAACAGTATTCTATAAAGAGAAACGTTGCTAAAAAGAAATAAAAGTTAAGAATTTTCTCCTTTTGACTTAAGTATGTGTGCTCCCTCAGTATGTAATGTGTGTGGTTCGGATTGCATGTAGAACCAGTTACGACAGGGGTGGTATCTTGTCAAACCGATACTTTTTGGCTCGGAAACAGAACTATGCATATGGGTCTCCCAATCAACAACACCATAGGCATTTATTTTTAAAAAGAAAGACTGCCAGCTCCTTCCCTCAGTTACCAACTGTTTGACGTGGAATCAGAACAGAGCGCTCTGGCGCAGCTCATATTAATCAAATACAACTCTTACAAATTTCTAGCCCCACCGTGATTTGAAGCCGGGACCTGTCATTAAACTTCTGAAAGCAAGTGCCTTGAACAGTGAGCTACCACAAAGGATTTACATTAATAAATTATTTGTCTTTAATCATCCACCGCTAATGCCATTTAATGTCAAAGGAAAACATTCCGCAAGAAACAGAACAGAGTTATTTAGTTTTTAAGAAGACAGAATTAATGGGCAGTAAGGAAGAAATAGATTCCCTTCCCGAAATTAATTTGGTAGGTGCTAAATTACAACAAAATTTACGTAATTTACAAAATCGTTAAAAGTGTTTGTCAAATGATGAGTGATGAAAAAAATTCCGAAAATAAAAAATTAAAAACGAACAGTTCTTTCGAATACTGGCTAGACGTGAGCGGAAACGTCTAATTATTATTGTTGTCAGTCTCATGGATGCCAGGAGAGAGAACACTGATGGTATCTATATAGCTCATTACGGAGAGGTCTTAAAAAAATTAATAGCTGATCCAATATGAGTTTCGTATGACCGAATCGTCATCTGTTAAGGACCGACCGTGGTAGATGAGCGATAAAGCTGTGACCTCGTATTCAGGAGGACATGGGTATGAATACCCTTCCAGCCATATATATTTGTGTTTTCCATGGTTTCTCAAAATCACTCCAGTCAAATGCGTCATTCCAAAAGGCCATAACCGAAATGCTTCCCATTCCCAGTCCGCAGTCCTTCCACGCCTTTAATGACTACGACGTCGACGAAGCGTAAATCCATAAACAAAATATCTGTTTAGCGCCTACACACCTTAGTATTACTGTGCAATTTATCAGGTGGGTGCAGTTTATCAAGTCATGTCATGTCTTCGTATGCCGTCCGCACAATGTTTTCGCCAATCACCTGAATCTCATCCTGTTGCCATCATAACATCTTCTTCTAGCAACACAGATGCAAGTACATAACAAACTGCTGCTTTCCTTTTTCTGTCACCCATTGTCACTTTATCGTCGCGAATACTGCATGGAATGCCACTACTAAGACAGCCGAGGAGTAACTGAACGCAGCTATATACAGCCTCACTCACGATAATTGTACAAATTTTGACTCGGTTACTTAGGACAGACAACTGCATACTTAACCCCTTGCCGTACCATTTAGCTCGACGAAATCCGTGCCCAAGCGGTTGAGGACGCGCGCTAAACGGGCAGCGTGATGCGCGAGAAAATCGCAGTAGATGCCGATGTTACACGCGGATACCTGTTATACAGGGTGTTACAAAAAGGTACGGCCAAACTTTCAGGAAACGTTCCTCACACACAAACAAAGAAAATATGTTATGTGGACATATGTCCGGAAACGCTTACTTTCCATGTTAGAGCTCATTTTAGTTTCGTTAGTATGTACTGTACTTCATAGATTCACCGCCAGTTGGCCCAATTGCAGGAACCCGGTACCAAATGTAGAGACTCTTCGTGCTCGTATTGTGGACGGCTGTGATACAATACGCCATTCTCCAGGGCTGCATCAGCGCATCAGGGATTCCATGCGACGGAGGGTGGATACATGTATCCTCGCTAACGGAGGACATTTTCAACATTTCCTGTAACAAAGTGTTTGAAGTCACGATGGTACCTTCTGTTGCTGTGTGTTTCCATTCCATGTTTAATGTCATTTGAAGAGAAGTAATAAAATGGGCTCTAACATGGAAAGTAAGCGTTTCCGGACACATGTCCACATAACATATTTTCTTTGTTTGTGTGTGAGGAATGTTTCTTGAAAGTTTGGCCGTACCTTTTTGTAACACCCTGTATAGTATACGCTTACTTGTTCCACGGGATACTGTTCTTTTTGATGTCAACACTAATTTAATCCTTATTACTTTTTTGTATACATACTTTTACACAATACTAGTGTAAGCCCGTGACTGTTTTTTTTGTGTATCGTCACAGGTCTAGAATTGTTCCAGTTTTTAGGATGAAAGATTATGACTGGTTGATCTGATTTGACCAAATATAAACTTGACCTGTGTTTCAGGGTGAATAAAATCTCTGAACTTCAAGAACTCAGAAGCATTGATAGAAGTGGGTATTAAACATGAACAGGGACAATAGCTTAATCGTATAATTGTTTCAAAAGTCGTAGACTCGAACTTGCTTAAATACATACTCGTATTTGATCCTTAAAGTTCATTCTGAAAAAAATTAAAAAATTCTTGTTTGCTTCCAAAGCATCGCGTTTTTTACTGAGACTGGGCAAACACTCATAATGAAATCATAGGTCATAATATCTGCAACGGCCACAGTACTTAATACACATTCCATATTATTAAACAGTTGAGCAACTCCGAAGAAATGAATTGTCAGAATAGTTGATTCGGTAACAGTTTGGTCTGATGCCCACTTAAAATAACCTAATAACTCACGTACAGCGAACATGAAGAAAGACCACTAACGAAAGTGGTCAGTAAAATACCTAAAAGTAAATAAACCAAAATGCATAAACTTTGGCCAAGCAACAGCATTAGTGAAAGTTTTAATTAAACTGAAATTTATCCTTAACCGGAATAACAATTGGTATTCGTGGTTACAGCAAAAAAATTTTAAGTTTTTTTAGTTGCTTTCAGATCCACGTTTTTTCAGTTGCAAAATTTAGCAATATTTTTTTAAACTATGAAACGCTACGAAAAGCCAACTTAATGAACGCATTATGGCAATTAATTTGGTAGCAGTTTCGTAGCTATTAAACTGTGGACATAACCACGAATTTCATCTAATCGTATTTCTGGTCGCTGTTTTGCGAGCGGAGGCTGACACGTGACAGCCAATAGGTATCTAGGTTAGTGAATGAGTGAGCTTAGGAATTACATAGTTTTTTTTTTTTTCTGTCGTCAGTCTTTCGACTGGTTTCATGCAATCCTCCATCCTTTCCTATCCTGTGCTAACCTCTTCATTTCCACATAGCCCTTACAGCCCACGTCCTCAATTATCTGTTTCATATATTCTAATCTCTGTCTTCCTCTACAGTTCTTACCTTCGACTGTTCCCTCCACTAACAAATTAACCAATCCAGCATGTCTCAAAATATGACCTAAAAGCCTGTCTCTTCTTCCTGTAAGCTTCTTCCATAAACTTATTTTCTCACCCATCATTTCCAAAACTCGTTCATTTCTTACTTTGTCTGTCCACCTAATTTTTAGCATTCTTCTGTAGCACCACATTTCAAATGCTTCAAGTTTCTTTCTTTCCGGTATTCCTAAAGTCCATATTTCACTACCGTAAAGCGCTGTGCTCCACACATAGAGTTTTAAAAAGTTCTTTCTAATTCCTAGATCAATATTTGAAACTAAAAGGTTTCTCTTTTTCATGAAGGCTCTTTTTGCTAGTGCTATTCTGCTTTTAACATCATTCCTGCTTCGGCCATCAGTTGTTATTTTACTTCCCAAGTAACAGAACTCACTTACTTCTCCTATTGCATCCGATCCTATTTTTATATTTAATCTACTAGCATTGGTATCATTTCTGCTACATTTCATCACTTTTGTCTTGTTTTGATTTATATTCAGTCCAAAATCTTCCTTCAGTATATTGTTCATGCCATTCAGTAACATCTCAATATCACCCCTCAATATCAGCCCTCTCTGCTAACAAGACAATGTCATCAGCAAATCGTAGCATACTGATTTTTTCTCCCTGAAAACTTATACCACATGGACATTTTTCTTTGACTTTCTTCATTGCTTCTTCTACATACAAGTTGAATATTAACGGGGATAGCCTACAACCTTGTCTCACACCCCTTTTAACTGACGCATGTCTCTCGTGATTCTCTACTTTTATTATAGCCACTTGATTCTTATATAGTTTATAGAGTATTCTTCTATCTCGATAGTTTAGACCTGACTTCTTTAAAATTTTGAACATCTTGTCCCACCTAACATTATCAAATGTATATCTCAGTCAATACTTCAGAATATTAGTGGTATAAATCCTGCACAGTAGACAAGAAAACACAGTTTCAAAAATAATATATACACGAACAATGATTTAATAGGAATTATAATCTTCTTGGGCGTCTTCAGGTGTGAATTCTTAAGGTTTATTAAATTTTTCTTGAAACTAAAGTGCAATGCCAGTAGCACGTTTCCTCTTGCCTCACCACTCTGACTCCGCACTTAGTTCCACGAGTCAGACTCGTGATATCTATGTTTGGTCCAAAATTATCACGAGTCAGACTCGTCAAAGTACGGCAAGGGGCTAAACTGAAGTGGCTGTACACGGCCACTTGTTCAGCGAGGTGTGTGTGATCCTAGGTCCGACAGCCGAAACCCCGGCGAACAGCGGCGACGAGGTCGCCGAGACAGCTGGAGCGACCTTCACCTACTGACTGGCGTCCTGGCCGAGCAAGTTCAACGGAGTATCCGCCAGCTCCCGCTCGACCTCGGCGAACGACCGACGCCGTGGGAACTAGTTTATTCTGCCTCAGGCAGATTATAACAAGTCCGGACAACGCCGCGTGTTCAAGATCTGTACGGAATGTCGTCAAGAAATTTGGCCGAGACTAGAGACAATTTAGCGTAATGATCGAATATTACGTCCTGAGAGAAGGGCATCAGGAGAAACTCAATGGCAGAAAGTGGCGGCTTTTCTTGATTGAGATCAACCACAGCTCGTCAGAATCATCAGCTTTTATGGAAAATCTTTTCTGCTCACGTGACGTCATAACGGTTATTTATCGGTCACAGGATGAAGCTATTTATTAATATGATATGGGAAGAAACACGTTGGTAAGTATTGTATATGTCAGCTGCTTTTTTTGTGATTTATGGAGGTGACGTTTGTAAGTAGCCCAATCAAGACCTGTTAACTCAACACAGGATGGAACGTGTGCAGCTGCAGAAAAGGTCCAGACTGAACCGGGAACCTTTGAAGGCACATGGAATTCCTTGCACGTTTTACTCCACAAAAATAGCAGAACCATTATTGAAAGAGAATCCTTGGCATGAGACCAACCACATCGTACCCGTTGGATGTTATAGTCACAACGTTTCAAATCGCCAACTAGGCACAGGTTGACAATTTTTGATACTGCCCACATCATTTGTAATAACTTCGAAGGTTGTGTATTGTTCCTTGAAACAAATGTAATTCAAATACACCTTACAACAGTTGAGTATTGTAAAATATGCACTCTTAACGTCTGTTAGCAATTTTGGCGAACATGAGGACATTTTCTAAGAAGGTATGGAGAAATATAGAAAATTGTAAACGGCGTATGGCTTAGCAGCTTGAAATAAATGCCGTTAAGAATACCAGTAACTAAATTTTATAAGGAATTAACACATTTAACTATATTGGATACCACCACACAAATTTCGATGAAATATGCGTTACAACTTGGCACTGAGGGAAATCTTTCATAAAATTGATAAATCTGAAACAATTCAAACGCATATCGGAAATAAGACTCGAAAAATTGTGGCAAGGCGTATTCTTACTTATGGTTGTGAAGTCTGGCCAGTAAAAGAACTGCAGGGCTTACACTGCTAGATAATGTAACTAATAAAAGAATAACAGATAAATTAAACGTCACTCAGTAGTTGACCATATTAAGATTGTAGCAACATGAGAAAATACACGGAGCTGATTTCTAGGAATGTTTTGAAAATAAGTGATATTAGACACATTTATTATGAAAAGATTCTATAAGCCTTTATTAACGCTTTTCACCCAAACGATAGATTGAAGAAAAAACATAGAACGAGATTCCGTACATTTTATGATGAAACTATCATAAAAGTACTATCTTCATGAGCCATTAGATAGACTTTTCGAAAATGTCCGTCTTGAAACCGAAGAGTTTACTCCTATCATGGATCGATAAGTGATATTTCAATTGTAATACTTTCAATGTGAAGTGGTCCTCTGTTCGAAAAGCTTTATATTTATTTGGAACATAGTTGCACATGATTCGGAGTGAATCCACATAGTGACTTGGTTGTACCGGTAACGCAGTGATTGATGGATGTTTACGAAGCGTGTTGCAGCAACTTCGTAAAAACCCAACCAATAGCAGGAGTTGTGAAGCGGTCCACTTCCGGGACGGCTTCATGATTATTAATAACACATTTACTAAGAGGGCTTCGTTGGACAATTTTATTTCGCCAAGTCTGCTGGACGCTGCACTAGCTGGAAATATTCTTTGGCATACCAACCCTTTCTGGAAAATTCAAGGGTGGCTCTTTGTAGTTAAGTGCAGGTTTCTGAAGGGGTGGGTGTGTGTGTGTGCATGTGCGATCCTATCAAAATACGGAATTTATTTTTTTATAAACTAAAACATTGTACTGTTTATATTTTTCACAAACAACGAAACAACGAGAATGATCTCCATCCTGCTCTTCCGATATTGATGAATCTACGAGGGGGGTACCAAAAAAAAAAAAAAAAAAAAAAAAAAACGTAAATTTTTGTTCCATTTAACTTGACGTTCGCGGTGAAATTATAGTAATTAATGTCTTGCAACTTCCTTTGTACAGGTTGAAACATTGCAAAGCATAGGTATAGAGCTTGGCGTGGCTACCCGTGATGGTTGGAAAGAGCTTTCCGGATTACTGTCGGGAAGATGCGTTCTCTATCCAGACACATTATTCAAAAAGTTCTTTTAAAATACAGGAGTTTGTGACTTATAATTGAACAACTAATATTTCACATTAATGATGGTTATTCATGCCTTCGAAAAACTTTTCTAATGTTAGAAAATCCTGGTTTAGTTACACTTAAGCTTATCTCATTGGTCATGAACAAGTATAGGCCCTACTTCACATTTAAGAAAACAAAATTTTACTAATTTACTTAAACTGAACACGAAATTCGGAGAACTGTTGTTGTTGCAGTTGTTGCGTCTTTAGGGTGCTTCAACGTTGGGGTTATTAGACCCATAGCACAAACCGATATCGCAACATGGCTAAATCGACAGTATGACCGACTGTAAATTGGTGAGCCGTACAATCAGTAATATAAGATGAGACAATAAACATTATCTGTACGGAGGACTTTAACCGAAAATTCTAGAAAAAACATTATCTGGTTAGCTGTATAAGCCCAACAAGATGAAAAACACATTAAAAAAAAAAAAACTCACTGGTTGTAAGTTGAAGAACTAGAGCTCGAAATGTAATCACAACATAGAATACTAAAAGCTAAAAGTATCAGGTGCTATGTGATTTTATAGGTGCCTGTAAAGGAGACAGTCATCCATTTAAAAAATAATCAAGTCTCACCAACAATTTTGGTACAAGACCGGTCAGTGCACAAAAATTCAAAACCTTCACCACATTGCCACTATCAGTGTTTAAAATAAGGGACAGATCGTTGGTTAGGCCAACATCCGTAATTAAAACTGAAAATGATACTAAGGAGCCTCCGCAGCATCCGTCAGAATCGATTTTGGGAATCCTTGAGGAAGAAAATCTGGGTAGCCGGTTTTAGGATAAAACCATTCTCAACCGTAACACCGTCAAAGATGATAACGGCAGTAATTAGTCAACGTTTATTAAAATAAGAACTTGTGTTTTGAATGGCATTTTATTTTCTTAAGCCGTATAGTCTCGCTCAAATTTGTGTTATGTCATCCCCATGTGCCCTGCACCGGACACAAAGTCAAACACAAGACGGGCGCTTAATTAGTATAACCATCGACGTCATAGATAGAAATCAAACCATCTACTACATGCTAAAGGGAATGACACAATAAGGATCAGAAAATTTCAGTCTAGCATCTTCCACCTGTTTGTTTTTCTCGTGCCAGTTTTTCATTTTCTGTAACGAGTTGTTTTGACTTTAAGGAGTTTATGATGAAAGTTGAATCGAGATATGCGTGGTAAGTAGGTAATATGTGAGACACAGGAATTTCATCATTATGTTTTCATACAATTTAATTTTGTATTATTAAATGCATTTTAGTTGCTTTTATTAAGAATGAAATAAACTTAATATGATTGATAAGAATTTTTGCTTATTCATTTTACTTGCAACAACATGAAAATCATTCATATTCAGCCAGTCCATGAGTATTCTATGTGAAAACTATCTTTTCTCTTCGACAATCTGATACATATTTAATATTTTTCATAAATTTCTCTATAAAACATGTTCACAACTTGATTGGAGACATTAAAATGAAATTCGTTTAAAAACCCCAAATCCGTGACACAATTTATTCACTAAATGTTTCTTAAAAGCAGAGGTCTTTTAAAGGACAACGGTTCTTTGCCTGATTCAATGTCACCTCAAGGATTCAGTGACATGTCTTAGTACAAAACATATGTCTACACTTTTTACTTGCGGTAGTCAGTACTTTTGAACCAATACCTTTCCTTCCCTGTTGAAGATTTAATCCACAAATCAAATTTTAACGAACTGTACTCATATCTGACGCAAAGATTGGGATGAGATGATTTAATACTTCTTTCATGACTGTAATGTATACTTTAAATATATATATATATACTGATCGTAATTTTAGTTCAATTTAGGGTAGGAGTAATGGAACAAATAGTTTTTGCCCTACCTTAATTATTACGGAATAATAATAGCAGGAGGAGTGTATCGGTTTGGAAGAGACTAGACTAGCCTTTTCCAACCAAATGTCAACCTCTCCTTCACCGTGGTGCACCCTGTTTGCTCGGACGAGGCTCTGGCGACTGAAAGATTCCCGGTATAAGGAGTCACCCACTGCTTGCCAACGGCCTCTGAAAGGGGGACGGAAGAGCGGGGAGCGGTTCAGAGCACCCTGTTGCCCTTGGGGTTGGAAACGGCCCCTAAAGGCGGATGAATCAGAAATGATCAACGGCATGGTGATGCAGAAGGCAACGGGAAACCACTGCATTAAAGACCCAAAGGGTATCCCGAGGACATGTAATCCTCTCAAATTACATATATCACGATGACTTCTTCCGGGGGAAAAATATTCCGGAGGTAAAATAGTCCCCCAATCGGATCTCCGGGTGGGGACTGCTCATGGAGGAGTCATCAGAATGAACAGAAACATTCTACGAGTCGGAGCGTGGAATGTTAGAAGTCTGAATTGGGCAGGAAGGTTAGAAAACTTAAAAAGGGAGATGGATCAACTTAAGTTAGATGTTGTTGGGATTAGTGAGATTAAATGGAAGGACGCACAGGATTTCTGGTCTGGGGAACACCAGATAATTAGCACACAAGTTGTCAATGGAGTCACTGGTGTAGGATTTGTAATGAACAAGAAAGTTGGGAAACGGGTGAGTTATTATGAACAGTTTAGTGACAGGATTGTTTTGATGAGGTTAGAAACTAAGCCCGTCCCAACCACATTAGTACAAGTGTATATGCCAACGTCACAGGAAGATGACGAAGAAATAGAAAAAAATATACGCTGAAATTGAAGAATTAATACAATATGTGAAGGGGGAGGAAAATCTAATAATCATGGGTGATTGGAATGCGATAGTGGGAGAAGGAAAAGAGGGAAATACTGTAGGATATTTTGGTCTAGGAGAAAGAAATGAGCGAGGAAGCAGATTGCTACAATTTTGTGAAAGATATAAGCTAGTTGTGGCAAACACACTGTTTAAGAACCATGCAAGAAGAATATACACCTGGAAAAGTCCTGGGGATACAGGCAGATATCAGCTAGATTATATCATGGTCAAATAGAGATTCAGGAATCAAGTTCTAGACTGTAAAGCGTACCCAGGAGCAGACATAGACTCTGACCATAATTTGATAGAATGAATTGCAGGCTGAAATTTAAGCGAATAAAGAAGCAGTATAAGCAGAACAGATCGGAAGTGAATAAACTGAAACAATCTAGCATGAGAAATTTTTTTGCAGAAATAGTAGACTTAGGTCAAAGAAGTAACTGTGAAAGGAACTCAACCGAGGACGAATGGAAAGCGTTAAAGACCGAAATAATGAAAGCTGGTAAAGAAACATTAGGCTTTAGGGAACAAGCTGCCCGAAAACCTTGGATCACAGAAGAAATTTTGGAGCTGATGGATCAGAGGAAAAGGTACAAAAATGCTCAGGATGAAGCAGGAAGAGAGCAGTACAGGCAATTTAGAAATCAAATAAATAGGAAATGCAAAATAGCAAAAGAAAAATGGCTACAAGAAAAGTGTGATGACGTAGAAAAGGAAATGGTCGTAGGAAAAGTAGATGTTGCATATAGAAGGATCAAACAGAATTTTGGAGAAATGAAGAAAAGAAGTATGAACATTAAAGCTGCCGATGGGAAACCTCTTTTAAGATCAGAAGAGCTAACCAATGGAAGGAATACATTGAGAAACTGTATGTTGGGGATGACTTGAACAATAGTGTAATGGAAAAGGAATGCGATGTCGACATTGATTACTTAGGAGATCCTGTTTTGAGGACAGAATTTAATAAAGCTCTGAATGACTTGAAAGCAAATAAGCAGTTGGAATTGATGAGATCCCTGCGGAATTTCTTAAATCCCTAGGAGAGGAAGGAATCGAAAGATTATTCAAACTGATATCAAAAAGTTATGAAACAGGAGAAATTCCAACTGATTTTAATAAAAATATTATCTTCACACTTCCAAAGAAAGCACAAGCCGACAAATGTGAGAAATATCGCATCATTAGTCTAACATCACATGCTTCAAAATTACTGACCAGAATAATATACAGAAGGATGGAAAGGGTAGTAGAAGAGATAGTAGGCGAAGATCAGTCTGGGTTTAGGAAAAATCGCGGGACAAGGGAAGCAAATCTGTCTTTAAGATTAATACTTGAAGGGCGGATCAAGAAAAACAAAGATACTTTTATGGCATTTGTTGATTTACAAAAAGCTTTTGATGATGTTAGGTGGGACAAGATGTTCAAAATTTTAAAGAAGTCAGGTCTAAAGTATCGAGATAGAAGAATACTCTATAAACTATATAAGAATCAGGTGGCTATAATAAAAGTAGAGAATCACGAGAGACATGCATCAGTTAAAAAGGGTGTGAGACAAGGTTGTAGTCTATTCCCGTTAATATTCAACTTGTATGTAGAAGAAGCAATGATGAAAGTCAAAGAAAAATTTCCATGTGGCATAAGTTTTCAGGGAGACAAAATTAGTATGCTACGATTTTCTGATGACATTGTCTTGTTAGCAGAGAGGGCTCAGGATGTTGAAAAGTTACTGAATGGCATGAACAAAATACTGAAGGAAGATTTTTGAATGAATATAAATCAAAGCAAGACAAAAGTGATGAAATGTAGCAGAAATGATACCAATACTAGTAGATTAAATATAAAAATAGGATCGGAAGCAATAGGAGAAGTAAGTGAATTCTGTTACTTGGGAAGTAAAATTACAACCGATGGCCGAGGCAGGAATGATGTTGAAAGCAGAATAGCACTAGCAAATAGAGCCTTCATGAAAAAGAGAAACCTTTTAGTTTCAAATGTTGATCTAGGAATTAGAAAGAACTTTTAAAACTCTTTGTATGGAGCACAGCACTTTTGGTAGCGAAACATGGACTTTAGGAATACCGGAAAGAAAGAAAATTGAAGCATTTGAAATGTGGTGCTACAGAAGAATGCTGAAAATTAGGTGGACAGACAAAGTAAGAAATGAACGAGTTTTGGAGATGATTATTGAGAAAAGAAGTTTATGGAAGAAGCTTACAGAAAGAAGAGACAGGCTGGTAGGTCATATTTTGAGACATGCTGGTTTGGTTAATTTGTTAGTGGATGGAACAGTCGAAGGTAAGAACTGTAGAGGAAGACAGTGATTAGAATATATGAAGCAGATAATTGAGGATGTGGATTGTAAGGGGTATGTAGAAATGAAGAGGTTAGCACGGGATAGGAAGGGATGGAGGATTGCATCAAACCAGTCTAAAGACTGACGACAGAAAAAAAAAAAAAAAAAAAAAAAAATAGCAGGAAACCTTATTTTATACTTATTTTGATTGATTTCAGTTATTTATTCCATTTAAAGTACTTTGAGCGAGCCGTAATTTCTGTAACCATTTTTACACTTTTTTAAAATAGTATATTGTTATGTAATAAGCTAACAATGTTTCACTGTTTAGTTTCTGGTTTCTGTGTTTCTGGACTCTTCCATCACGTTTCATAAGCCACATTTTGGAGCCCTTATTAGTTAAAGTTTAGTTGTTATATAGTTGTTACTCAAACATATTGAAGTTTTGTAAGCAAGCTTATCGTCTCTTTAATATTATTTAATCATTACACAGACTATTAATAATGTTGCTACCTGTTTTAATTGAAGTCTTTAAATAATTCTGTGTTTTAGACAATATCTTTGCCGACGTGCCATTCCTATTGTAGATATGTTGAACATATTATGAAAGAATGAAGAAGCGTTTTATTTGTTTATTCGGCTGTGTAGTTGAGTTGCTACTCGACCTATGAGAACTAGAAGAAATCCAACGAGAAATAATAATCATAAAAAGTTTCACATATAGTTTGGCAGGAACGTTCAAGTTATGTTTCATGTACAGGGTGCTAGTTCATCAAAACGGTTGGTGGTTCGTAGCAGTGCGTAATGTCAGACGTGTTTCATAATGGGGTTTTAAGTCGCCTTTTATTTTACCCTTAAAGAGCATTTAGGCTTAGATATTCGCTGAGATCTTAATTGGAATCACTTCAAGAGTCGTATTCCTTCTATATTTTCTTCATTATTACCGTATATCTAGAGTCACTTTATATTTATACCATCTTTTTAGTTTATATTTACCGATAGTAAGGAAGCACTCATTAACTCTACTGTTTCACTTGCTAATGCTTGATTGATTGGTAGAACAGGTATGACATGAAATTCTATGATTGTAACTACGTAGTGTGCGTTTAATATGAATCGTAGGACTTTAATTTGTTATCATTATATGCATGCGATGTTCGTGTTTGATGAATGCCCCAGATGTCACAGTCGTGATAATAGGCCTAGTAAATAAGCATAAAAATGTTACGGTTCACTACAGACCTCCGTGAATTTGTTAAATACAGCAATTGATTTTTACGACAAATGTAACATCTGATACTTTCTAATAACAATGTGATGGAGACAAACTATCAGCCTTCAAAATTTTTCATAAGTCAATGTTGTGATGTGATAGGAGAAGTACCAAAGCCACCCAGGCTCAAGGCTGGATTTGAGCCATGCCTCGCCAAAACGTAAGTTGATAATACTGGCTAAGTAATTTCATCCATTACCGCCAAAAAAATTGGTAAAGTAGTGCCTGTTTCCAACCGTCATAGATAATTGAAACGCTTATGTCGGTGGAGAAAGGGGCACAAGGAAATCAGCCATGGCCTTTGTGATGAAATCATTTCTAAATTGTCTGGATTGATTTCAGAAAATCATCGGAAAACAAAATCATGATGGTCAGGCCGAGAATGATTATTAGTTCAAAGGTATAGAAGAGCTGATCTAATGCACTCTTTCTGACAGCGGGAAAGGCGCCACTGATTTTGAAGAGCTTTGCTGTGCACGTAATGGAACCACTGATGCTTTCATACTAATCGACTCTCGTTTCCAAGGTACAGTGCTTAAACGTTTATGCCGATGAGTTTTTCGTGCAAGACCCTGACTGAATACCAATGCTCATCATAAATCTTATCAACAACGCGGTTCAGAACTCTGTATAGGCGTTCGCATTCTTTAAACCAATTTCCAGTCTATGTTCTCCACTTTCCAACTCAAAGATTGTCAAAAACTTTAACTAGTCACAACACAAAGAAAGCACCGTCGGGGACCTACAATCACAACTAACTTCTCTTGTACAAAACAAACTTTACAGAGGTAAAGACCTTTTTTTTTAATTATGGCTAAACGCCTCGTCGATGTCGAGGCCATTAGAGGCGGGATAGGATTGGGGACAAGGCCATGGCCTTTTGAAGGAAGCATCCCGGCATTCGCATGGAGTGATCTGGGGAAACCATGGAAAACCCAAATCTGGATACCCGGACGGGGATTCGAACCGGAATTCTCCCGAATGCGATACCCTCCAGGTAAAGATTATTTTGTTCGCTGTGAAAATTCCAGCCTGTATCGAAAACTAACCGTTAAAAATTTAGTTTAGTAAGGTGACAACTGAAAACTCCTCATAACTACACTTCTCACTGTCTAAACATAAAAAGAATTTAGCACAAAAGTTTAAACGCTTCGTAGAGAGATGGTGACACTTAGTACCCTTCCTTATCCCTTAGATGTTTTTAATGAAACATGACAGGACGTAAAACATCGTAGAGCTGCCTCCCCTCCTCATAAAAAAAATAAAAAAATATGAAACTATTAGAGCAACATTGTACAAGCACTGATGAGAGTGAAGAACGGAATGTGGCGATAACTATAGTAACGGAGAACATCCTTAATTTCATGTTGACTCCACAAACTTTAATGACCCCGGGAAAAGGGACAGAAATCAAAACGGCGACGAAAGTCAGCATGTCTTTCGTGGCGATCCAAAAAAACTGACAACTTTTCACGGGGTCAGCGAACAAGAGAGCAGCCTGACAAACACGACACGCGCTCGTTCGCGCGGTGAAGGATGCAGGTGATGAGGAGAGCATCAAACTGGAACTGAAAGGCAAAATAAAACAAGTGCATGCGGAAGGCCATATGACAGGGTTGCTGCTCGCTGTTAACTGGTTACCACCGGCTCGGATCTGGTACCCCTGACTCACGTAAGGCCGACGTGGCCCAAAACCCGGGGACGTATAGGTCGTTGCCGACGCCGAGTAGGTCAACAGAAACCGCATCACTCTGAATTACTCCATCCGACCACTGTCAACGTAGTTATTAGGCTAGTTCCTCATTAACTTGCAGATTAACTTGAGATGAAATGTCAACTTTTACGCTAAGCGGCACGCTTACGAAATAAATTCTCAGTTTTATACCAGTTACACTGTCTGCATATCCTCCAGCGCTTAGTCAAAACATCATACCCTTTTCAATAATGGACTCCATTGTTAAAAGACAAGATCGCGATAAGGCCCAGAGGATCACGCGTTCGGATCAGCGGAGGTAGGACTCGGTAATCCCATCACTGACCGGAGGCTCTAAAGAGAAGATGACATAGTCTGCTTCGTGAGTTGACCAACTTTACCTTACATGCGGGTTTAGTGATTGGATTAGTAGTTGAGAGGGTTTGGGAATTCGTTCCGGACGTTCAGATTCATCGTTGATCCTCCAGGCCAAATCCAGGCGCTTCAGTAAAAACTACAACGCTTGGCAAAGACTACTTTCTTCTTATTTTCTTTCTACTTATTTAATAATAACTGCAATAGAGGTCAGACGATATAAGGAAATCATATTTCGACATTCGCCGTAGAAAGATAGAGAAAATGTTTGTTGAGTATAATGTTTCACTGTTATAGGGGAACACCATATATACATTATGATTGAATGTGAAAAATTCTTCTGGGTACAGAATTCATTTTAATCAGATATCATATAGTTGACCACAGATTCATGTTCTCGGAATCGGCTCTCAGAGCAGACTCTTTGGAAGTTTGTAGCAGTAAAGTTATAGCAACGCATGGTAACATAAATTTGATAGAAGTGTGATTAAAAATGTAAAAAGGATTATAAAAACAAGAAAAAATGTTAATCTGAACGTAGAAGAAAGAAATAAGTGTTCAATAACTAAATATTTTAAATGTTAAAAGGAATATAAATAAAAGTAAGTGTAACAATAGACTTACAAAAAGAATTTTCAATCATGTTTACAAGAGTAAGAAGGGCAACCACTGGATCCAAGGAATAAAGAAAGATATGATTGAGATCGGAATAACAGAAGATTTTATACAAGATAGAGCAACTTTTAGGAGATTGATCCAAAATTTCAAGGGTTTCCAGGAGAAGGAGAAGAAAGGAGGAAACAGCAAAGTGAGAGGATGAAGAAGTATGGGAAGTCAAGAAAAGAAGGATCGAAATGAATGCACAGGATTACTTTTCGTGGTCCTTAGATGGCCGATACTGAAGAGAAGAAGAAAAGTAAGTGTTTATTTCTTTTCAACGACAAGTTTGAATTATTTTAATTCGCGTAAGTTCATTTCTTTAATAAAAGTGACAGTAATCCCACACTGTGCACGTATATAAGTTCCTTAGAGTTGAAAGTAATCTGGTCAGGTATCGAACTTCTGACCTGTAACACCCCAAATTACCTGGTGACGCTCGACAGGACCCTCACATATAAGAAACACTGCATGAACTGCAAAATGAAAGTCTCCGCAAGAAACAACTTGCTGCGCAAATTGATTGGATCACTGTGGGAAAGTCTACCACAAACTATTCGTACATCTGCAGTGGTCCTTTGTTACTCTGTTGCAAAATATTAATTCCCGGTTTGGTACTCATCATCTCACAACAAACAGGTGGTTGTAGCCCTCAATAAATCCTGCAGCCTGTAGACTGGCTGCTTAAAGCCTACTCTAGTTGACAGGCTATATCTGCTTTCAGGGATTGCCCCACAAAGTATCCGGAGAGAAGTGGCTACGAACAAGGAGAGGACAACAGTAGAATGGGAAAGCACCCATCCAGTGCACAGCCAAAAACCACCAGATCAGAGACTCAAGTTCAAAAAAGGCTTCCTGAACTAGATGGCAAAAGCACAGTTGTTGAAAACTAAGATCCTTATCATCTCACGACCACTCACCGTTGCTGAATGCCTACCACCTGGTTATACCGTAAACTGAAATTTCTGGAAATCCTTGAATCGATTGCGCATTGGGTGATATTGACACTATCAATATTCGGTGTATATGTGGTGAGGATGAAACCTTGAAACATACTCCAGGGCCCAAGTGCACATCTTCTTGCAACGCAGAATGCACATGATGTTACGAAGTACTGGTCGAAATGTATGTAATGTATTTAACTTATACAAGGTTTTACTGTGTATGTATGTTTCTGACTAGATAATAATAATACTGACGGAGAAACTGTTCCCTATTTCCTTCCCATACTTCATTAATGGTGTAGGAGAAGCCTGGCTTTGTTTGTCTGATCCCCTCTCCTTCCCAATACTGTTTACAGTAGGCTGAATGAACCTCGCAAATCGTTCTCGATATTTAGTTTTTGGGAAAATTCCTCCACTTCGTCAGAATTTTAGCTCCAGCTTGTTAGGTCTTAGTTGACGGATATGAAAATGAATCGATGAACCTAGTTATTGTATTTGTGAAAATTTTCAGTTTTGGAAGTCAAGTCTTCAGGTCTGGGAGTAATTCAGTGTTTTATTTTGTCCTTGGGGTTGGACCATCCTCAAATACGTATGAAACATAAATTATCAACCGTATTTGAATTACAAATGCTTAAGGTAAACAGTTTATTAAATACTGAGTACTTATGATATGAAGCTGTCACGTTGTTGCCCTTGACATTGAAACTGTCTCCTAAAGTCACATGAAACAAACGACCCATCTTGCTGGTATGCAGAAGAAAATAGGAAACTGTGCAACTATTCTCCTTAGGAACGTTCACAGCTAAATGTTCTTTCTTTGGAGAAAGTTCTTTATTCTGATAACGATCTAGTTTCGGTATCATTCTTGTTTCAGGTAACAGTTACAATTTTTCCTTTCAGAAAATATAAATATTTTACTTCTGCTACATCCGATACTGCCCTTATATTTAGTTTACTACGATAACAGATAACTAGACTTTATTATAAAATTTAATACGTTATTAATCTTTGATCTAATAAGCAAAACTGATTATGTACACCGACCATACAGTTCACAGGTAGGTATATTAGACCTGAGAGTTAATACCGCGTACTGGAAACCTAGTGGACAGACCTCTCCAGTCTAAAATCAGACAAGTTTTATTTGTCTATCTCTGTACGTAATATATTTTTATTTATTACTCATCTTTACATTCGCGTTTACCTACACAATTAGATATGTTATCCAGATCAATCAGTATCCGTTCACTTTCTTCTTTTAATTCTTCAATATAACGTAATGTGTGCAGAAAAACAACTTAAAACATTTAACCGACAACAGAATTATTCATTAGAATAAAAAACAGCGATTTTTTAATACACAATCACATGGCACTCCTTGATTTGTTACATGACTGTAACTATTAAACATACGTTTATGGAGAGTTAACGGAACTGTTACATCGTAAACGACAGAAAGGCTATTTAACTACGTCTTGTCATGTGAGTAGTAAATATCGATTTCTGACATCTCAGTGGCTTATTATGCACCTTTAAGAAGGAAGTATGCGGCTGTTGACAAGGTTCCCTCCTGTCTGCGAGGATAAATGGTAATGGTGGCCAAGGACTGGCGGAAGGTGGCGTTAACTACAGGAACGTGGGACTTTACTGTCATGCCTGACGGGAGTGAATGAAGAGGTACTATTCCAACAAACTCGGAATCGTTGAACGAGAATATAAAACTTCCTCTGTTGTTGGCTGATCGCAGCTCCTGTTCTAGAAGAGGCTTTAATCAATATACATTTGGTAAACACAGTCTGTAAGAGGGGTGCGATACTTGCTTCTTAATTATAAATCAAAATCCTGAATTAAATATGAGACCTCTACGATTCGTTTCATGCAGAGTCTTTTGGGGACGTTAAACATGATGGATGCCTTTCCGAAGAGCTGATCTTAATGAGCGAGTAATTGTTTTCACACTCTCTCTTTTTTGGTACCTAAACCACAACCGGAGTTACACAAACACGTTTTTACAAAGGCGAAACCACCTTAGTTCTATGAGGCAGTATCCAAAATAAACAAGAATTATTTTTTAAAAGTTATACCGCATGTGTTCAAATTTTTTACGAAACAACCTTATCCTATTCAAAATACTATCCATTACAACTAATACATTTGTCCCATCGGTGCTTCCATTTTCTGTAGTCGTCTTTAGAAATGGCTGACAGCTCCTCCCTCGTTTCTTTTCTTGACCTCTTCAATGTTGTCAAATCGGTGTGCTTTCATGTCCCTTTTTATGCGTAGAAATAAGAAAAGGTCGCACGCAACCAGGTCTGGCGAGTAAGGTGCGAGGGGCAGCAGAACCATGCCAATTTTAGCCAAAAACTGCCTAACAGTGACTGCTGTGTGTGCAGGTGTATTGTCGTGGTGGAAGAACCTGTCTCCTGTCTGGCACTGTTGCGTAATCTTCTTAAAACTTCCAAATAAAAGATTTTATTGACGGTCTGATGTGGGTGAACAAACTCTGAATGAACTACGCCCTTGGCATCAAAAAAGCAAATGAGAACTATTTTGATATTTGATTTGACATTTTTCTGGACGGGGTGACAATGAAATCTTCCATTGGAATGACTGTTGCTTTGTTTCTGGGTCGTGATCATGACTCATCACAAGTAATGACCTTTGACAAAAAATCTGGATTAATTTCAAGCTGTTGTTTCAAAGCACTACTTGTTTCAACTCGACGTTCTTTTTGATTGTCATTCAGAGCCCGAGGAACA
The DNA here is from genome assembly GCA_031002005.1 of Vandiemenella viatica. NCBI lineage: Eukaryota > Metazoa > Arthropoda > Insecta > Orthoptera > Morabidae > Vandiemenella > Vandiemenella viatica. The sequence goes on along the minus strand of JARYHS010012519.1, from coordinate 25,519,757 downwards.
AACTTGGCAGCAACCCTTTTCATTCCAAAATCTTCTGTTATAGAAAACAAACTAATCTCTGACAGTTGATCAATTGTCTGTCGATGGTCTAAGAGCACAAGCTGTAGAATGTTTTCAACATTTTCGTCGATTCGGGCAGTTGGTGGACGTCCAGAACGAGGTTTTGTCATCAGTCGCCATTTTTAAACCGAGCGAACCACTCGTGCACTTGAGATTTTCCCGTAACGTCATCTTTGTAAGCTGTTTTCAACATTAAAACAGTTTCAGCAGCATGTTGAGTAGAAAAGAAAATTTCACAGCTGCACCTTGTTCACTAAAACTTGCCATCATCAAAAACGAAGTAACAACAATCACTGCAAAAACAGTGACTGCAGATTAACAGAACCAGCCAGGTCGACAACAACAGGCGGCACTGAACTGACATTGAGTTTCACTATAAACGTCTAGCCGCAGAAACGCGTACTAAATAAGCTCCGCTCACGGCAAAGCTATTCCGGTTAGCCAATGCTTGTATCACGGAATATTGGGTCCATTCATTCATGACGATTTGGACACAAATAAACAGGTAAGGGTGTGAATTTGTGTTTTCTATAGCAACTTATTTGAACCGTGAGGTGCACTTACCCCGTCCTGGTCTGTGATGGTGACCAGCCCCGTCTCGCCTCTCAGGGCTCCGAGGGACGGCCTCTTGGGGGCGCCCCATGAGCGGTAGTTGTCCAGCCTCGGCAGCGCCTCTAGCGTCAGGGCCTGCAGAGACGACTTTCGCCTCCCGGTGCCGCGTCCTTCAGCATTGCCGTCCGACGTTACCAGACACGTCGTTGAGCTGAACGCATTCGCCGGACTCACATTGAACCGGTTGTCCATTCTGGAACATCACAACTTCTGTGAGCACACAGGTCACAAATACTGAAGAGTTGGTGCAGCAGTAATTTCAAGTTGGCGTACCCTACCGATTAGTGATTTAGACAGAAAAAAAGTGATGGATTAGCCCCAGGATATTACTGAACAACTGTCATTTTCAGAGTTTCGGTGGCTGTCATTTATTCTTAATAATTATAATATATACAATTTATTGGAAGTAATAGCCAACCAAGCAGGTATGAGAATTTTCGCAAGGGGGAAAAAAAATTCACAAATAATAAAAATGTTCTAAAATTTTAATTACACAATTTTTTTTAGATAAATCTGCCAAAGAAGGAATGATACACAAGTTGGAAAGACCGTTATTATAACGAAAAGTGCTTATCTAAAAATCTTTTTATTACGGTGCTACAATGTCTACGCGAGTAATACGTAGTATTGAACTATAGAAAAATGGGAATTAGCAGGAAGAAGAATGGTGAGAAAAATCTTTTGGTCGAAAGAAAGCAACAGGACTATGGAAATTCAGAAGTAACAATTAAATATATCGGAACATAGAAAATATAACAGAGTCGATAAAAAAAGGAGATGAGTGGTTGGAGGGATTAACAAAAAATATGTTTCATTTCTTTTGGGAGAAAAAACAGCCAAAATCCTAGATTCAAAAGGTTAAGAAATATTTTGAAGAGAAGATTAAACTAAGAAAGGAAGATTTTTAGCCTATTGGAAGTATTCCAAGACAGAGGAGCAAAGAAATATCGTACTTTGGTCTGTGGAGAGAAGGAACAAACACAGTGAAATGATCTGCATCTATACTCAGCAATTCACAAATATTGTGGGTGGCAGATGCAGCTAAGCACTAATCCTAATTTTGTGCATTCCAATCCCGACCAGAACAAGGAAAGAAAGCATCAGAACGGCATCTTATTTCTCTAATCGTATCCCACCTGTCATTGCGACCTAAATAGGTAGGCGGAAGAAGTATTTCAGTGTATTCGTAAATTAAAGAATTCCTTATATTCTCCAATAGATTCAAACGAAAGTCACTTCGTCTGTCTGTCAGCCCAATCTATGTATTAATTCTGTGACACTTTTGTAAAGACTGTAACTAGCAGTCACGAATCGAGCGGCACTCCTCTGTACTTTCTCAAACTTGTCAATCAATCTCCTGTGATACGGATCCCAAAGTTCAGAATAGTAATCCAAATGCAGCCGCACTAGTGTTTTGTACGCTATTTCCTTTGTATGAATATTACAATTTCTCAAAATACGACCTATGAATCGTAATCTAGAATTAGCTTTGTCTACTTTGTCTACGACGGAAGTTATGTGCAAGTCAAATTTCATTTTGTTTTGTACTATTATGCCCAGATACTTCCAGGAATCAACCGTGTCATCAACTGAATTGTTAACTTTGTACTCGTGAACAAACTGATTCATATTTCTACTTATTTGCATTGCCTTGCACTTTTTGCAGTTAAGCGAAATCTGCCATTTATGGCACCATTCCGAGATACCATCCAGATCGCGCTGAATTTCTAAGCAATCGTCAGAGCATCTTACACCCTTGTAAATAAGTGTATCAGCAGCAAACAATTGCAACCTGGCATTTACGTTGTCACAGAGACCGTTTATAAAAATCATGAAAAGATGTGGGCCTATTCACTTCCTTGAGGAATGCCCGAAGTAACATCTAGCGTTGAAGAGGAGCGGATTCATTCACAAATCTGATCCGATGTACGGTATGCTGGAATCTTCGCTAAAAGTCAGCTGTGAGATACATAGTCAAAAGCTTTCTGAAAATCCAAGAAAATTGCACCAGTTTGTGAACCTGCGTTGATAACTTACATTACAACATGGAAAAATAGGGCCAATTGTGTTTTATACGATCTGTTCCTCCGAAATCCATGTTGGTATGGCATAAGTAACTCGTTGTCATCGATAAACTTCACAATGTTAGAGCATATGACATGCAAAGATGTTAGAGATATGGGTCGATAATTCCTAGAATCCCTCCGATATCCTCTCTCAAAGTCAGAAGGTACTTTTCTCTCTTCTAACATTTACGCAATAAAACTGACAGAAATCAATTTTTTTCGCATATTCTGAAAATACTCTTACTGGTATACCATCGGGACCCAGCGCGTTCCTCCTCTTCAGGAAATATAATTGCTTTATAATACCTGCACCCTCAATTTGTACCGGATCCATATCAAATTATACACACCGTGGAAAAGCGGGAATGTTTTCCATGTTTTCATTAGTGAAAGAATTTTTAAATTTGGTTTTAAATACGGTAGTCTTGTCGCGGCTGTCGTCAACTTCCCGACCGTCTAGTAGTAGAACTGGCATTGTTTTCACTACCGCTAACTTTTTTTACATACGACCAGAATTTCTTTGGGTTTTCGTTGAGGTTCTTGGAAAGTGAATTGCAACGAAAGTCATTAAAGGCCTCGCGCATCGCATTCTTACCTTGTCCTCTTATCTCAGTCAACTTCTCTAAATGACTCCTACACGTCGTCCTTCTTTAACGTACATGTATCATATTTTGCTTTTTAAGTAACCTTTTAACTTCACGTGTATACCACGCGGGAGCATTCCCTTCTCTGATTGTCCGTTTCGGTATATTTAGGTCCATATCTTTCTTGACTATTCGCATGAATCGAAGCCATATCTCTTCAACCGAGCCTCTTGCTTCTATGAAGGTAAGGTAATTATCCCTCAAATATATTCTAAAACATTCCTTTGGGGCCTTTTCGAATATGTAAACGATCCTTTCTTTTTTCTTTCTGCACACGACTGTTAATTTTACTTTACCAATTACAGCTTTATGATCTCTTATTCCCGTGGTGGTAGAAATGTCCGTGAATAATTCAGACCTATTTATAACGAGAATATCTAAAATGTTTTCGTTACCGATGTGGACCCGCGTTGGTACAGTGACGAGCTGCTCAAGATGAAGATCTGAGAAAATGTCAAGAATAATTTCATAGACTGTTTTATCCCTGACACCAGTAACGTGAACGTAATTAGTCCAGTCGATATATGGAAAGTTGAAGTAATCTCCTAGTATTAGTGCATAATCCGGAAATTGACGAGCTATATTACTAACAAGTCTCCTTAAGGCCACATCAATAGTTACGTCTGTATATGGTGGACGATAGAAACACCCTATTACAAGTTTTGCCCTAGCTACGTTGAGTCTAATCCATTTGATTTCACAGACCGTATCGATATCTATTTCGTTACACGATAGGTTTTTACTAACAGCTATAAATACACCACTTCCATTGAAATGCAACCTATCCTTCCGGAAAACGTTCATGCTATTGTTAAAAATTTCTTCTGAACTCATATGCGATTTTAACCAGTACCTAATACAATATCAGCTTCTGTGCTGCTAATAATGCCTTCAAGCTCAGGATGCTCATTACAAACACTTCTATAGTTAACCACGAGTACTTTTAACGGTCGATATTGATTTACTCTACTCCTAACATATGGTACCGAATTTAATTGGGCTGCCCCTAACTGTAATCCCAGTTTCGGTTCTTCCTCCCTCAGCCTAAAAAATCCCCCAATGCACTCCACAAGGCCCCTGCCACCCGTGTAGCCGATTGACGTGTGTAGTGCACACTGATCTATCCAAGGGAACCCTACACGATTCGACCCCAGGGCGAAGATCTAGGGATCTGCAGCCATGATTATCGCAGAAACACCTCATTCACTGGATCAGACCCTCGACTCGGCTCTGAACCAGAGGTCCACATTCAGTTCTCTCGACGATGCTGCAGACAGTTAACTTAGCTGAGTTCTTGCGGCCATTAGCTATAGATTTCAACCTTTCAGCAAGCCGCCGGAAGGAATAGAGGATATCCTCCGACCCAAGGTGGCAAGCATCATTGATGTCGACATGAGCTACAACCTGTAGCTGGCTACACCCCGTCCGTTCAATGGCATCCGGTGTGGCATGCTCCACATCTTGGATTAGACCGCCTGTAATGCAGAATGAATGGATATTGGATATGATCCCTTCCTTATTCGCCATTACCCGAAGGGGTTCAATAAAGCGCCTAACGTTGATGCTTCCTACCACCAGAATCACCTTCTGTAGTTACTTAGACCTAGCGGTCTGGGCAACTCGCAGGATGACGATTACAAAACTGGATAAATCCTGGACAATACACCAAACAGATTGGACCAGGGTGAGGTCCACGGGGTGAGGGGGGGTGGAGTTGAGGGCCAGGAGGCTCGAGGGCTCAAGGCCCCCCCCCCGAAAGTATCTAGATCCACTCCGGACATTTTTATTTTGCAGACCATTTTTTAGCTTTTTTGGCAGCAATCCGAGGAGACTATAAAAACTATCCTAATTCAAGGCCACCCATAAACCAAAATCCGCTCAAGCCCCTCCCAAATTGAAATCCTGGATCCACCCATGGGTTGGACAGTGGTACAAGCTTGCCTTCATGGGATTCAGACTTGTACGACTGCGCCCGCATGCGACATCGACGTCCAGAAACCACACGCCAGTCACCTTCAGGCGATCGCCACATAGACTCCATCATCTCAGCGTGGACTGCAGGTACGATGATTGAGAGGTGAGAACCTGTGAGAGCACTAGCTTCAACAGGGTCACGCATACCACATCTGCTGCAATCACCTGCAGCGGCTTTCAGCCGTGTAACTTTCGTTAACAAAGCTGCAAACTGAGCGCAAAGATCAGCCCCCTTGGCCCATGTTTGCATACAGGAATCACAGTCCCTGCATATATTACGTTTCAGAACAAAAACTGAGAATAGGATGAAAAAATGAAGTAACCGAGTGATAAAATTTACACACTATTCACTACTTACTAACAACCACAAATCACGGCTTAAATAAAACATAACTAAGGAGATAATTAAATTTAGACCAGACGGCGGATACTGCACTGAGTAGTTATTAGGACATACCAGTAAACCGTATTAACTAAACACAGTAATAAATAAAAGAACGAATAAGCTCTATACACCTTCCTACAGAAAAAATTTAAAAGTGACCACAATTATTGTACGCTGCTGCTATTCAAACACATAAAGCAAACGCTATCAACAACTCTTTAAATTAAGTAAACAGAAATGGTGGCACTTTTCACGAAGGTCGCTGGAGATCAACTATCTGCTGCCTTGCGACGATAGTGAACATTAGGAGATAAAAGCTAACTACAACATTTTAAATCTTTTAAACAAAAGTGGCAGTACTTGTCAAAACGGTTACGGGAGATCAACTAACAGCTGCTCTGCGAAGACAGTGAATGGTCATGGATAAAAGCTAACTAGAATTTAAATTCAATAAACAGAAATCGCGGCATTTTTAACGACGGTTGCTAGAGATCAACTAGCTGCTGCTTGCGATAACAGTGAATATTCAGAGATGAAATCTAATTACAACACTTTAAATTATTTAAACAGAAATGGCAGCATCAAGTAATATTGGATAGAAGAAACAACAACAGAAGATGAAGAATAGAAATTGGCACGGGGAAAAAATTTAAAAAAATTGCAGAAAATTAAAAATGACGTAAATCTTTGGGAAAAGTTGAATGGCCTAAGGGGCTAATTTTTTATTATTTTTTTTTTAAAGAAAATACTGTTGTGATCTATCGTGGGAATAAAGTTTCCCATTTTGTTCAATATTGTTAAGGAAAATATTTAAAGTCTGGGTTGCAGGCTAAGTGGAAACATCATTGATTATTCGTCACTAGATAATATTTTAGATCTTAAATTCTAAAATGCACCTTAGCCTCCTCCACCGTCACTCTATTTAAGTGTGGGGGTACTGAATAATTCCAAGTATTATGTAGAGCAATGCTTAGGGTGGACACTTTAACGCACTACAATTTTCGTTCTCAGCACTGTGTATTCCGTCGATTGTTTCATAAGGGTTCCGTACACAGAGAAGTTACTACTGCCCTTCGCTGGTTCACTGTCTGTTACAGGTCTCTAACTATAAAATCGAAACTGTCTCAGAATTCAAATTTCTAAATATTGTTTTCTTCGTTGACCCGAACCAAACATGATTTTTAAAATTTTAGTTAAGTTATATTCTAGAAGGTTAAACAGAAGTAAATATGGGTGAAAGATTTTTCTTCCACCCCAGACTGTACGAGTAGGAGATCTTACTGGACAGCTTACGAGTCGTTCAGCTTCCTGGAAAAAAAATTCTCGGTTCATTGGAGATTGAGCCACTGACAGTTATGGCGATCGCTACGCAACATCTTATATTTATATAAAAAAGATCTAGAAACAGTTTTTAGTAGAACAAATAGGCACTCGACAACTAGTTTTTTTTTTGTTTTTTTTTTTTTGTAACAGTTTAATGTCCCTTTTTAACAACGTGGTCTTTAGAGACGGGAAAGGATGGTGGCAAGGAATGGGAAGGAATTCGGCCATGGCCATTTGAAGGAAGCATCCCGGCATTCACCTGGAGTGATTTGGGGAAACCATGGAAAACCCAAATCTTGATGCCCGGACGGGGATTCGAACCGCCGTCCTCCCGAATGCGAGGCCAGAACGCTATCCGTTACACCACCACGCTCGGTCCGACAACTAGTAACAAATTTGCTGGATTTTTCTTTGAAAGTTACAAAAATGGGGGTAACTTCCTGTATTACGTTCAAATGACGGATAACTCAAAGGAGTAATCAGTACGTGAAAATTGATGCCGCATTGGTCTCGAAATTTTTTTGTTGTATCTGCCTGTCGTGGTGACCCCTTTTATCCTGCACAATAGGTTCTGTAGAAGACACCACCATGTTACAGACAGTTTTCTCTTCTTTAATCACTACTAGCTGTTCGAAAAAATTCTTACGACCTCATGTATTGCCGAAAGCAATTCGTATATGAGCTAATTTATTTGCTACTCCATAAAGGGTAGTATTTGTTCTTGATAATCAAGAAATTCCCATGTTTAACATTTATAAAGATAAAGTGGATGACATCCGCTTCGATCTGCTGCATTTTCAGTCATTGGTTTGTACCTAAGGAATTGTATTAAACATGAAACAAGCTATTAAGGATTGCCAGCAACACATTTTCTTGGCCGTTAAGAGCTTGTTTTCACGTAACGGGAAAAGAACGTATGTTTAATGAGTAAACAAGCAGATACTTCATTCAAGGCTTCACTACGGATGTTCCAGAATATGTTGTTGGACAAAAGTGAAAGTTTGAAATTCTGTTCTCAGTTTTGAGCACAAAAAGCCATATAAGGTTATAGAAATTGTTATATTCTGCGAGTATAGTATAATGTCATAATTACGCAAGAGACCAAACTAATTTTTGTGTGACATCCCACAGACCTGTCAAAATCAAATACTTCTGATACAGCTTTTGTTAAAAGATACGGAACATGTGGAAATAATAGTTTTTGCAATGATTAACGAAGATACAGATTTGATTGTTCGGTATCCCAACAATTACTCGTACATTTAAATTGCGGTCTAAAAAATTAAATAATTTACGCTAATATTAGAATCATTTTACAGAGCACGAACGATTTCTCTCGTCACACGTCTACTAGATTATTATTTTATTATTGCCTTTAGTCTTGATAATTTGTGTAATGACTAATTTTTAAGTGAAGAAGACATTACATAAATCCACTAATATTAAGTACACGATATTGTGAATGAAAAAGTGATATTTGTGTGATAGTGGCATCGGGTAAAACACATACGTATTGGAGGGAACGAATGGTGCGGTGGAATAGTGTAGCTTCGATAATACTATCCCTAACTGAATGTGCGAAATAATGAACTACTTGCTTGCAACTTGAGGTCACTGACTGCTCTTCAAACGTAATTGTGATTGGAATATGCTTACGGTTTATAAGACATACCGTAAACTTACCCATTCTTTGACTAGGATTAATGACTATTTGTAAGCGCATATACTCGCGGGAACTAAGATATTTGCAGCTATGGCAGTGTTTAAATCGATGAGAGTGTTAAGTACTCTGTTGGATAGACTTCGGGAGCTAATACGTCACACCAGTAGAATAACAGCAATGCACTCCGCCTAGTTCTCCACGCGGACATTCAACAGTCTTTTAACAAACGAGGTTCATAGCAACAGAAGAACGGTAGTGACATAGACACAAACATACTGACAGCAGCGGCATGGAACACCGCGATGCCCGTCGCAATTTACAACATACAAGTATGACTAGTAACAATGACAAGTGGTTTCATGACTGGTGCAGAATCCTGAATGTGCAAGTGAAGGCAATATTGTCCTTAAAAAGAACGCGATTTTCGACAGAAATTAATCTGACACTTGAAGCAACGCAACAACGAAAAACAATAGCTGATTAAATGTTATTGAGTGGTCCAATAAATCAGTTAGCGACTTCAGGTAAGGAAATAATACGGTAATTGTTAAATTGCGTTCCACAATACTGAAAGACTGTAACGAATATATGAATAAACGAGTAAAAGGATTTAACTCATCTGAAATATTCTTCTAATACATGAAATCTGATATTATTAATAAACCCAATGCCTCTTATGTAAAGATAATGCCTTCTTAATATGTGCTAGTGTACCAATATTATGGCTTCATCCATGACTTGCGATGCTTTTGCTGCTGTTTCTTTTTGTTCCAGCTTAACAGGTTCATCCAAAATTTTACAGTAGACACCACTAATAGTAACAGACGCAGTTAACTTAGTTTTTATTAGCCCCTAGTATTTATTTCATTTCCTCGCTAGCATCGTTATCAGGAAGGCACCCGTTGGATAATAAAACATTCCCCTGAAATGTAAAACATTGTAATTTTCATACCGATATTAATTAAAATACTTCGCAGGCTGTTCGGCTGCGTAAACCCTTTCGAACCCTCCACCTGCGCTCTTCTTCAGAGGAACTGGCTGCTTGCATGGTCTACTCAGCGGCTCTGCTGAAGAAGTTTCAGAAGTGTCGAAGTGGCGGGAATAGGAAAGAAGTCACGCAACGTAGCAACCAGAAATGTATTTTAACTATGCTCAGAAATTTTTTTTAAAATTTTTTTTTACAGTCATGTTTGTAGCCCTGTGATTATTTTAAGTTTTCATTGAAGGTACACATGTTTACAGTGTCTTCTTAAAGACGTTCATGCGTAAAGTACTTTGAATTAAATGCATCATATAGTGAAGTCCAAAAATAAACTTGTATAAAACCAGTCTCTGTAATCATTTGTTGATTTGTGAATATCTCCAAGATTCGTAGAAGATTATGAGATAGTTTTTAAGAGTAAAATGTTATCTTATCTAGCAAAATCCCAGATTTAATTCAAAGGGAGAATAACATGAGCTTGTAGTGATATTTTATGTAGTATTGTCCTGAATATCTAATGTTCAAAAAGCAATCAGCACATACTAGGTGGTAAATTCGTTTTGATACACTTGGTTGGCATCTTTTGTGAAGTTCGTAATGAAAAAATTTATCACCCGTAAAAATATAACATGCTGGTATGTTGCCATCAAAGTTCAATGTCCAAATTTTACAATAAGCAAACAGGATCAATCGTCAAATTCCTTAGAATTTAATTAATTTATTTACTTGTGAAGTTAAAATATATCTGATGACCGAAACAGGAACGATGTTAAAAGCATAATAACACTACCGAAAAAGCCTTCTTGAAAACGAGAGATCTTTAGTTTCAAATATTGATCTAGTACTTAAAAAGAACTTTATCAAGCTCTATGTGTGGAGCACAGCACTGTATGATATCGAACCTCTGGCTTAAAGAACAGTGAAGGATCTACTAATTTTCCGAGCAGGGACAAAATCTTGAGATTGCCACCCCTTCAATCATGATTTTGCCTCACCCCCTCCCGAAGATTGTTGCCCAAGGCGCAAGTTCATCGGTTTGCCTCCTCCCTTTTTCCTAGAACCGGCACTGTTTAGGAATACAGCTTAGAAGGAAAACTGAAGCATTTGAAATGAGGTGCTATAGAACGATGTTGAAAATTAAGTGGACAGATAAAATATGAAACAAACGTGTTTTGGAAGTGATGGCTGAGGAAGGAAGTTTGTGGAAAGAAGAGACGGATAGTAGGTCACATTTTAAGACATGCGGGATTGGTTAATTTGTTAGAGGACGGAACAGTTGTAGGTAAGAACTGTAAAAGTAGCCAAAGATTAAAATATATGAAGCAGGTACCTGAAGATGTAGGTTGTAAATGGCACGTCACTATGAAGATGTTTGCGCAAGATAGAAAGAGATGGACGATTACATCAAACCAGCAGAGAGACTGATGTCTCATTACAAACGTAGACTGCAGTATTCAACTTAAATATACCAGTTATCACAGTTCAATGGTAGTTGTTTAATTTTACTGACGTGTTTAGCGACTTTTAAGTAACAAGAATGACTATTCTTTTTTAACTGTTAGTTACAAGCATGTTAACTATTAATCCAATAAACCCACACATCTAATGTTCTGAAAGAGACAAAAATACTTACAGAATTCTCTTCGATTCATCTTACCTGCGTCAGTAATTTCTTGCACTATTTTAAATTTGGTTGGTTTCAAGGACAAATTTTTAGGCAATATACCAATATAGCGAGCTGCACGTCGCGTTGTTCTCTTCGGAAAGGTTTCATAAATCTTTAACAATATCAGCAACTCGCGGTAATCTTGTGATTTCTTAATCCGAATCAAACAAGCCCTGTAAATGAACACATTAGTTAACCCTTCACCCGAACTGCTGTGTGCTAATGGGTTGGTGCGCCGTTTAGCTGGTAGCAGATGATACATACATCATATTTATCTGCGGCTAACTGTTGGATTAACGAAATTTACAGTCATTTACGATTACATCAAACGTAAACAAGTAGCGAGCATCTTACATAAGATTGAAACCAGACATTTAGATTGTTGTTTGAAACGACACAACGAGAGTAAAACTTCAAGTTATTCGGTACAGAATCACAGAACGATTCTGTAAGTTATGTGAGTTAATTTCCTTTTTTTTAAAAAAAAAAAAAAAGAGGTCGTTTTCAAATCATCCTGTATAATCTCAAAACAGTAATGGTAGGTCCACAAAAATAACTTGATTACTGTCGGATATAAGTTAAAGGGCTAGTAACACAGTAAAATGGTAATTCAATAGGTGAAAATTTACTAATCCTCGTTATGACCTTTTGATCTCAGATATTAAATTGTTCAGAGGAGAGAATCGCCTGATACCCACACACAGTTTCAGGAACGAAAGAATGTAAACGTAATTTCTGAAGAAGCCTCATACCTTGAAATCTTTATGTTCGCTTTGATCATTGCTGAAATAGACCTCAAAAAACCGAAACACTTGATAGGTTTAATGGTTAAATTTTAGATGGTAGCAGATGATACATACATCATATTTATCTGCGGCTAACTGTGGATTAACGAAATTTCCAGTAATTTACAATTACATCAAACGTAAACAAGTAGCGAGCATCTTACATAAGAATGAAACCAGACATTTAGATTGTTGTTTGAAACGACACAACGAGAATAAAACTTCAAGTTATTCGGTACAGAATGACAGAACGATTCTGTAAGTTATGTGAATTAATTTCCTTTTTTTTAAAAAAAGAGGTCGTTTTCAAATCATCCTGTACAATCTCAAAACAGTAATGGTAGGTCCAAAAAAATAACTTGATTACTGTCGGATATAAGTTAAAGGGTTAGTAACACAGTAAAATGGTAATTCAACAGGTGAAAATTTACTAATCCTCGTTATGACCTTTTGATCTCAGGGATTAAACTGTGCAGAGGAGAGAATCGCCTGACACCCACACACAGTTTCAGGAACGAAAGAGTGTACCTATACGTAATTTCTGAAGAAGCCTCATTCAGCGAGATCTTTAAATTCGCTTTTATGATTGGTGAAATAGACCTCACAAAAATCGAAACACTTGATAGGTATAATTATCAGACTGATAAGATCTTAATCCGTAAAGCAATCAGTCTTATCACAGAATTCTAAAAATTCAACCAGAGAAAGTATTAAAACAGTAGAAGAAAAATAGAGATACAGAAGACCACCAAATCAGAACTACACAATCACAGCTAAATAAATTTCAGATATGGCAAGGAAAAGGAGGCTATACTTTTATGGATACTAGTCAAGTATGAATTCAAACTTGCCAACCAACCAGCTTCTCACCATTGAAAGGATAGAAAGATTAAGACATCGTGACGAACAGAGGTGATCAATGACATAAATAAATAATAGAAAATGACTTTAGAGAGCAATCACAGTTTAAAAAGATTCTGGGACAAAAAAGATTCCACAAGAAACCATACCGTAAGAACGTGAGTACCCTATGGAATAACTTTTAAGGGCATGTACTCCATAAAATGTCCCAGGCACTGGCGAATGCATGAGTTACTCAGTCCGCTATTACGAAAATCTTGTTGCGAAACCCCTACGATCAACTGGCGAACTCTAGAGGTTAGAGTAACCAACTTTCAGAAACGCTTCTCTGGATCAGTGAGAAGAAGGAAAAACATAGCTACAGAATTCGAGTTCTTTGGCGAATATCAAGGATCTCAAGAATGTGTTGAGTATCGTTGTCAATTCGATAGAAGAAGAAGATAGCGCAGCCGTGGTAACAAACAACTGTGTTCGGGGGGTCAGCAAATGGAGAGATATGGTGAAAGTGGAAAAAAATGTATTAAATTCGATATTATGTTGTGAGAAATAACTGTTGTTTACTATACAGGATCCAAGATAAAAAAGAGAGACAAAGTGTGAAAAGACAGTGATTCGATAGACAAAAGAGAATTCGTTATGGAGACCGAACTTTCTACATCTACATCTACATTCATACTCTGCAAATCACAAACATTGTGATTAGCAGAGGGTGCTAAGCACCAATCCTAAACCCGCCCATTCCGATCCCGAATAGTGCGAGGAAAGAAGGAATACATATAAGCATCAGTACGGCATCTTATTTCTCTAATCTTATCCTCCGGTCATTGCGACCTAAATAGGTTGGCGGAAGAAGTATTTAATTGCACTCGAAATTTAAATTTTTTCGCATATTCTCCAATAAATTCGAACGCAAGCTACGTCGTCTGTCTTCCAAACTATCCCAGCCCAATCTATGTATCAATTCTGTGACGCTTTCATAAGGGCTGTAACAACAAGTCATGACTTTACGTTAAGGGCATAGAGTGGAACATCAGTACAGATATATAGTCGAGAAATTTGCACCTCTGCCTTCGGTGAAAACACACATTTATAAACGACCAAAGCACAGATTCGCTGAAGCCAAATTACAAGCTGTGGTATGACTGAAGAAACTGTTTTAAACTTTTAGTAATTCTGATTGACAGTGGTCGATAGTGCAGGCACTGATATCACTCGTCGATCTACGCAACTGATTTTCCTATTGGTCGTATGAGATAAATGTTTCATATGACACCGCCGTTTGGTTTAGAAGTGTGTCACGATGTTTCGTAATACTGCGCATCGTCTTAAATGTCTGAAATTGTCACAAGCCACAGGCACTTTGCGCGTGAATGACTTTCTCTAAAGGAGAGGGATTATATAAAAATTAGACAAGTGAATGGTCGCAGGTACCTTTGCCGGAAATCGGTCCAGAACAATAGAAAGGAAACGAATACTTCAACGATGACCACTGAAGATAAGCGCCGCAATAAATAGCTGATATAACAACTTATCGTTAAGGGAGCGTCCATAAATAACGTAGCTCCATTTTGGCCTCCTATGAACCCCCTCCCCCCACCCCCAACGTAGCCCGACGTGACTTTTGTCTCTACACCCTCCCTCCCCCACCCCTCACGAAGCACGTAGCTTTTTTACCTTTTGATTCCAGAAGACATTATGGACCGTCTTCTCTTGTCAGACTATTGTAAATTACATACAGAGATGAATAAATGAAGAAAATAAATATTCACATGCTGTTGTGAGTTTAGTACCTCATTTTAATTGTGAAAAATGATATGAATGAAAGCTACGTGGCCTGACACGGAACCCCTTCCCCCCCCCCCGTAGCTCAGTGTTGCCTTCCAGTCAACCCCTCCTCTCCCCATAGACCGAGCATCGTAGTTTATGGACACTCCCTAATGGGATGATTTCTATATGGGATGGTTTTCGTTGGAATTTTGCCCAGGCCGTGTTTGTGCACAAGATCTGAAGTAAACGGGATGTGCTTAAACGAAATGAAAAGCGTCGGATAAATTGGTAGACGAGAGTAGTGGCAAGAAAAGCAGGAGCCAGTAAGGATGTTTTAGAGTGAATGCTCGTTAATATTAATATAATATTAATATATTACACGGTTCCCAAATGGTGGACCAAGATGTTTTGCCAGACGATGCAAATCGACCAGAGGAGTTGGCGATGGGTGACACCTCGAGTACTCGGATTCTGGAAAGATGATGTGGACTGTAAGAAGGAACTGGAGGCAGCCTGCAGCTGGATGAGCGATAACGCGGCGGCCGAAGGGAAGGTCACCTGCCGGACTCGGGCAGATCCCCGTGAGGGCGCCAGACTCTCGCCTTCCTCCGGTCATCACTTTCAGCAGCCAGCGGTGATATGACATCGAAAACGCGTTTACAGCAACTCAACTAGCTACTCAGCTTAAAACGCCCTCACAAAGAAATCACTTGTTATCTAATTCACTATATCCAAATTTAATTAATTTGGATAAATTCAAAGCTCTCACTTTTATTTTTTTTTAAAAACTCAGATTGTTAATAAATCTTGTATGGTCTACGCGGTATATGCCAGTGTTACTTTTGGTTAGATGCATTAATCCGACAGGGTCTTTCTTTTTTTTAAATTATCTAAAGCAAATAAAAACGGCCTTTCGTAACGAAATTTCTCGAAAAGTACTTATCTGGATATATTTAACAGGTAAGAGGATTGAAACACCTTTATTTAATTTAATTTTCTTCGCGAAACACTTAATTCTCAGTCGTCAATGTACACAAAGTATTGTTTAATATTTCCTTGTTCACAAAAGTAGAGCCGATATTTCACCGTCTGTAACACCATTGCTGTAGCTTATGAACCGTAATATTGTGCTATACACCAAAAAAATCGTTATATGCAATAGGTTTCGGAAATAGCCATTAGCAGAAAATATGTATGAGACAATTGGGGAGAACGTAAACGAATTGAGTATCTCCAGCAGTTAATGGTTGGGCATTCAGGATGTTTAATCAGAAACATAGGAGCACTGATCAATAAATATTTTACTAAGACATCTGAAGAAGTCACGGCAAACTTAAATCTGAACGGACAGGGTGGGAATTTGGTGAGAGTCCAGGCAAATGTGAGTTTAACGACATAGACCTTTCATGGAGATAAACATGCTTCAGCGTGTCGTCATATATACTGGATGTTAGCACAAGCGTGCTTTACCACAGCAATTTTTTTCGTCAAGAACCAGATATTAATCGCGGAGGTGTCAGAACGACGGTGTTGTTTAAAAAGCTTAGTTGGCTCAACGCGTCTGTTAATTTACATAGCAGAGGAATGAGACGCAGAGACGCGTTAAAATTGTTTACTCTGATTCCCTGCTACAGTGCTAATTTTAACTATACGACCAACTCCACTTTATATTAAGCGTAAACCTGACCTTGGGTAGAAAAAGCTATCAAACACCGGAAAACTAACCAGTCGCTCCTTAAAAGACAGCGATGATGGATCGCAAGACTTTTCCAGACTACCTTATAAGATGTAAGGAATTTTGAGTACAGTGTTTTACGTTGTAGAAAGAACATGTAACTTATCTACAACAGGTATGTCAGAGTGAGCGGTAACCCTCTGGCTTCGCATTCGGGTGGAATTGGGTTCAAATTCCTTTCCCGCCATCCAGATTTGCGTTTTCCAAGGTTTCCCCAGGTGAATGTCACGATGATTCCTTCAAAAAAATCCATGGTTGAATTCCTTCCCGTTCCTTGCCCTTAGTTCTTTACCACCTCCTATGACCTTGATGTCGACGAGACGTAAAGCCAGAGAAGGAAAAAAAAGAAAAAGATGTGTCAGAAGAAGTATCGAATGTTCGTTCGGCCATCTAGATTTCGGTTTTCACAAAGGCGAATGATGACTTGGTTCCCTCAAAACGCCCGTTACTTGTCTCCAATTCTCCTTCAAGTCCAATTACCTTGACTTTGTCGAGCAATCAAAAGCTATCAAAAGAAAAATCTCTCGTTTCCTTCCTAAGCCTTCTCCATTAGGCATCCCCAAGAGCACGAAATCTTGGTCTGTGACATATCTTTCGGAATTGACTTTAGTTTCTCTGCCGAGAGCTGCTAGTTAGATTGATCTTCTATTTTATGACTATATAATGTGACATTCTGAAACTGTAAGAAAATTTCCACTATTTTCAATAATGTTTTGTAAATCATGATTGTAGTTGTTGATATTACTTCATACTGAAAATAGAGAGAATATGTCATCGAGTGACACATATTTCACAAAGACCAGAAACACGTTTGCACACAATACGCAAACAAAGTCGACGGGAGCCGAACTTTTGTTTGCTTATTACTTTTCGGCTCGTTTGACGTCGCGGTCAATAGAGGCGGGAAAGGACCGGGGGCCAGAAACGGAAGGGATTCAGCCATGGCCTTTTGAAGCCTGTAGTCTTTTGGGGAAACCTGGAAAACCCAAATCTTGGATGTCCGGACTGGGATTTGAACCGGCGTTCTCCGAATGCGAGGCCACCACGATCGGTCCGAACTTAAGTCTTGAAGAAAATGGAGGTTACTAAGCACTCAGGGTTTCTTTGTAATGTCGTCTATATTGTAATGTTACTGAGCAAGTACACATTAACTGTGATGTTACGGTTGACAGTCCATTGAGTTAGATGCTTTTAATGTCTTTTTGGCATTAGTGGTAGCTGAATCCCAAGCTCCACCCCACAGACGCATTACTTTCATTTTTTTATACGTTCCTTTCAACGGAATTAGAAATTTTGGAAAATAAAAAAACAGTTAGAAGTTAAATTGTGGTAAGACTGGTTTGCCTGAAGAAACATTGTAAATGCAAAGAAAGAATGGATCAGACTATTCGCCTGAAAAAGTGAAATTTACAGACATTAAAGAAATGGTATGCATAAGATTGATAGATAATATTTATTTTATTTATTTATGTAAAGGTTTATTTAGCCTGACAAGATTAGGGCTGTTAAGTTCTCTCTTAGATCATACCAGGTGTTTATAATAAATAATCACCTTACACAAACTTATTTAACATTTGGCAAAAATTAAGTTCAAGATGAATACTAACAAAAACTTAATAATATTTATAAGTACAATACTAAATAAAATGTTAATAGTAATCATGTTTTACTAGTCAATCATTTAATGGTATAAACTAATGCTAGTGAAAGTTATAAGAAGTAAACGGCACAAGCTCAATGCAAAAGACACAAACTGAAAATAGGGAAGATAGAATAAACAGGTGGACACAGTATAAACCAATATAATTCAAACCTAAAAATAAAGGGAAAATATACCCAACACTAACCAAAGTTGAAGGTAGGATGGCAGCAGCAACACAAACAACACACAAACAAAGAAAAAACAATATATCGGCTGAAAATCCCTTTTTCAAGTTAACAGAGAGGTGGTTAGCTAGTCTTGTGCAAGACTTGCGTTCGATGCAGCCACTCATAGAACGCAATAGATCGTCAGAGGTGGTGGGCGGAGCAAGGACTAATATAACGCGAGTATAAGAAAGATTAACATGGTTGAAATAGTAATAATAGTAATTAAAAAACATTTAATTGAATTTTTTTGAAAAATATATGAATTTATTGTGACGGGTGGAAAAAGGGATTTTCACTCTTCGAAATATTGTTTTTTCTTTGTTTGTGTGTTGTTTTGTGTTGCTGCTGCCCTCCTCCCTTCAACTTTGGTGAGTGTTAGGTGTATTTTCCCTTTCTTTTCCATGTAAATATTGCCTCGCGGCTTTTCTTTCCTTTCATTGTTACCTAAATCTAAAAGTAAGTTATGCATGAAGGGAGAGGTGATTTAGCTAGGGCTAGAATAAGTAATGCTTTCTCAAAAGAATTTTAAATGAGCCTATCTTTTTGGAAGTTCTAATTTTCAGGGGAAGATCATTCAACAATCTGGCCGCTGAAATAATGAAGGAATTGGCTAGGGTTTTCCGAGCTGTGGGAGTAGATAGTTAGTATGTTTGAGATCAGGGATCTGGTGTTAATATTATGGGAAAGTCCTAGGTATGAGATATTAGAACAAAGGTAGGCGGGAGTTTTCAAATGTATGAGGCGGTGAAGAAGACATAGAGTGTGGAATCGTCGTCGATTCCAAACGCGCAACCACTGTAAGCGGTCGTATGAAGGTGAGACATGGTCGTACAGTCGTAGGTAACAGATGAACCTTACACAGGAGTTCATAACAAGTTCAAGTTTCCTTATGTCTGCCGAACTCAAACTTTGCTGAACAACGTCACAGCAATCGAGATGGGGAAGCACAAGGATCTGCACCAATTGCTTTTTCAAATGAGTGGGGAAGAATTTCTTACAGAGAATGAAGAGAAGAGAATGCTTTGCAACATACTGAAACAGTATTTTCAGACCAGTTTAAACTACTATCTACTAGGACTCCCAGATCTTTTACAAAATCGCTATAGTTTAATGTGTTCCCTGCAGCTTTATTTTTGAGAGATTTGATGTGAAGTTGCTGCCTATCAGTTTTGGACTAGCAATAACAACAGCCTGAGATTTAGAGGTATTTATTTCTAATCCAAATCTCTTTGCCCATCACAAAGATTCTTAAAGTCTGCATTTATTTGTTGTATTATAGTGCGTGCTCATTTGGTAATGCACTAAGGTATAGTTGTAGGTCTTCAGCGTACAGATGGTAATAACAGTAACGTAAGATACTAGCCACACCGTGGCCCCAGGACTGAGCCCTGGGGGACACCACTTTTTGCAGTTTCCCATGGCGATCTGTTTCCATTGACATCCGTAACATAATTCTGACGGTAATACGGGAGCAGCAGGAAATTACAAAAGTTATGGGAAGTGATAAGGTTACCTGTTTGCAGATTGATAAAGATGATTGTTAACAGAATGTTCCTAATTTTCGAGTCCTTTGAAAGAGTGAAAAACTAAAGAAGGAAACGTAACAACAACATTCAAGAGGCCTACGGCTAATGTTCTAATCACTTTCCTATAATTAAAGTAATACGTTTGCGCCAATATCAATAAGAAATACAATAGAGGAATACTGAATATGAAAATATCGTAACGGTTGATAAAGGAACAGTTAAGTAGAATTATTATTACGAAACCAGTTAATAAGAGATTATACCTGGACAATGAGCTCAAGATTGGTATCTCGCACTATACGAATGCCGCTTTGATAAAAAGTAATCAGTTAATTCTTAATTAATTATCAAATAATATTGATTATTGAATGCTCCTAATGAAATAAAATTGAAATGAAACGTTATAAATTTCAAAAGAAAGTGAAGGTGTAACACATTGAGGGGTATGGGCGGTAACACTTGTACTACATCGACAACACTAAAGGAGGATAATACATGGTTACAATAAAACTGTAACCAGGAAGATTTTTTACTTTTGAGATTGTTTTTATAAAATCATAATTAATCAATTACAATGTAGGAATCAATTTTTTTAAATTTATTTCTGTCTGTATGTATGTATGTCTGAGTCTGGATGAACTGGATTCATGCAGAACCTACTAGCCTGATTTTGAGTGGGTTTCGTTTATGTACAGGACGTGGCCTCGTATGTTTCATTTTGATGTGATATCGAAAAGATGAGAAATTTAGAAATAATGCGTCACTTTTCCGTTGAGGGCGATTCGCTCAAAAATTACTGGCCGCATCTTGGTACGGTTCGCTAATGTAGAGCCTGTGATCCCGCGGGTAAATTGCTGTATTTTATAAGCTAACGTAAAATGGTTAAGTGAAAAGCAAAAACTACTGTCCGAATTTCTAAGCGGTTTCTATTAATTTGAAGCCCGTGGTGAGACGTGTTATATAGGGTATGTTTCATATTGATGTGGAATCGGAAAAAAGAAATTTTCCAGGTTAGTATAATTTTTGGTTGAATACAATTCACCAAAAAATACTGGTCATCTGTAAATGAGCCTTCGATAGTCCAGCGTGTGAAAAAAAGAAATATACGTATTTCATTTTGATGAAAGGTACAAAAAATAAGAAATATAGGGTAATTGCTTATTGAACATGATCCAAGCCGAATACAGGACGGATTTTGATGGTGTTTCGATTAATATATAGTGATATTATAAAGCTGGTAAGCTTGAGGTAATTTTTCCGAGAACGTGATTTACGAAAAAAAACTACTGCTCGGATTTGATTGGGATTTGATTAATGTACAGCCCGTTTTTCTGCGGGTTGTACAGGGTGTGTCTCACTTTGATGTATCGTGGTAGAGGTTAAATTAAATTAAAGATTCCACAAATTGGTATCCATTTAATGTTAAGTAACTTCTTGCGGTCTACATGTTTATTGCAGTCTCAACTTACGAGTGCCATCATATCATTTGCACGAATGAAGTCTCAGTTGCTCGTGGTGACTGTAAGCTGCAGGGGCAACGGATCTTGTAGAAACACTTTGGATTTAGAGAGTAGGATGTACAATAAAAGTCTGTGCTAGCAGTCACAGGAAGCTGCTAATACTTTATAAAACCCATCTGTGTCCATGCAGGTATTAAACCGGGAATCTTACAAAGCGAAACCAATAAAATAATTACAACGCTGTCAGATCCGGCGTTCGAGATCCGTATCAAATGATTACTTTCGTTAGATGACATTACCGAGCGTGGTGGGTGAGCGGTAATTCTCTGGCTTCGCGGGTTAGAAACCCCGTCCGGGCATCCAGATTTGGATTTTCTATGGTTTCTCCTAATCACTCCAAGCGAATGCTGGGATGCTTCCTTCAAAAGGCCATGGCCGAATTTCTTCCCGTTCCTTGTCGCCAATCCCATGCTGCGTCTAATAACCTCGACGTCGACGAGGCGCAATACCATAATTTTTAAAAAAAATCGCATATATTGACCTAAAACCATGCTGCTTTTGTTCAGATGGTTGCTGAAATGTGGGCTTAAGTTATGCGGAAGCTTTTTTCGCAGCTTATAGTGTCTGTACGTTTCGGAAATGGTGGACATGCGAATAATTCTGTCTGGTTTGGCAACACAGGACTGCCAGTGGACACAATATTATGCGCTCCTTAGTGACATTTCTAGAATGACAGGTATTTCTCCGGACTGTAACTGTTTGGTATCGTGCTGTTTTGTTAGTTTATCTGCGGTAACCGTGTCCAGTTTTAGCCGGTACAGACTAGACCACCGGCTTCTTGCTCGTGTGTTGCGAAGGAGTGGGACCAGTAGCTGGTGGACACCGGACACCTACAGTAGACAACGACGGCAGCGCAGGTGACACAACGGGCCGCTACAACGTTTATGACGTCAGTCTGAATTTGTAGATTTGCCGGTAGCGAATTTGTATGAAACCGAATGACCAGCCAGTGACTTCATCAATAAATAAGGAGAGCCATTTTTTCCATCTTCAGCTTACCCGTCTTCTATTATGCATTGTTAGCACGTTTGAGTCCACTATCCATAAATGTTCGTATAAAAGCTTTTTCCGATTATCAGTGTTTGAATGTAATCGGTTATGTTCGTTTCTGTGTTGATTCTTACACTTGAGTTAATATGCAGAGGTATATTAAAGCAGTCATATATTCAATACAGGCGCGAGGTAGTAGTAATTACTATCTTACTGTGCTTCATGTTGACCAGAAAGATAGAGTACGTAGCACGTATGTTCATTGCTTCAGGCAAGCTTAACTGACTAATTCTCAACTATTGCCGTCCCAGTTCAAAATTTTATTATTTATGTCGTGGTAGTGCTGGCGGGAAATAACCGATGCTAATTATGAAGTACTCTTGGGTAACTAACCGAATTAAGGAAGTGTTATCACACGATATTTCGGCGATCACAATCACTGTCACCATCTTCTGGTAAAGATAGCGACACTTCCTTAACTCGGCTATTACCCGAAGCATTTCATAAATTCTCAACGCCGAGGGAAACTTCGTTCTTATGTAAGTAATGCTATCGTAGTTATGCACATATCAAGAAACTTGCGAAAATGGTCACATGCATAATGAACGAAGCATCCGTAGTTAATACAAAATATTTAAGTGCAGATGTATCCCTCGAATATAAAATCATTGTTTCCAACTACTGTGCTTTATGATATGGTAATATTACAAACTAGACGTGTGGTGTGTGTTCGCATCAACTTTTCCATACTCACTATCGGCTGTTACAAGAATTTCTAGTGATAAAAAAATGATGTAGGGATGATTTCATAAGGCTAGACTGATTACAAGCCATCTCTTGTTAATACTGGAAAGTAATAAGATAATACCCAGCATGAATTTTTGAAAACTCCATTCTATTTAGCGACTGGCTACCATAATACGGGATTACTAATTCATTTGTTTCCAACTGAAACTTATACACTGCTATCATCCAATGAAACTAGAAGTAGCAATATATTTTCCACGAAATTCATTTAACTGAATACATACACGTTCTAACCCAAAATGTTATCGAAAAGCTTTGGGCTCTATTGTTAAAACTGTGAAGGTTTTCTAACGAAAGATCCTTTTTAACGAACTTCGATTTGGATTTCTGCAAGGAGAGTCTTGTTTGCTTCGTATTTATTACCTGTATATCTCTTGTTGATCGTCCTGGTAGTTCAGTGGCTAAGGCGCTTGCTTTCAAAACGTTCTCTATTCCTGCCACGGTCACGAATCCCGGCAGGCGCAGGAATTTTGAAAGTTGTGTTTAATCATATGAGCTATGCCAGGCCGCTCCGTGGTTCGGATTCACGTTAAACTATAGGTTCCAGAGGAAAGGAACTGGCCGTCCTACCTCTGACACAATGGCTTGTATGCCTCCTTCGGGAGGATCCAACCAACCTTCGGGTTGTGGAACTAAGTTAAGTTTATCTCTTGTTATCTGTAATTAACCTGCAAAATGTTTTAGTACTTCTACGATCTTTAGAGCTGATAGGGTGTCACTTTAACTTCGCAAAAAAATAATTGAAATTTTACTTCACTGTAAAAAGTCATCGAGTTGAAACCAAAATTTAGTGTCCCTGATCTGGCACTGCAGTTGTTTTAATCGCCTTGGTATGTATTAGCCAAACAACCCACATTTCAGTCAGATCATTTTCTTTTCCACATTTTAGTAGAAAAACTGCTATGTGTGTATACGCAATAAATACTTAGCTTTTTTTTTTTTTTTTTTTTTTTTTTTTTTTCAACGGAACGAGCTAACACTAAAATAATTATCTAATACAAGCAAAACCTTTTGTTGGGGGTTCTAGCTGTCGCCTAAATGTGTTTTATTTCCTTAGTCGTTCAGTATCCCGAGAGAAATGTTCCATTCTCATAAAACTCCTATAAATTTTGGTACTTCAATTGATGGTTAATTAGAGGCTATCACTAAACCTTCAGTCAACTATAACGGATGATATAGTAATGTTTGCACTATATACAATCAATTAATTCCATTACATAACTGCGTAGTCAATGACGCTAATCTAAAACAGTTTTGATACTTTTGAACACATAGAGTTACCTATGAGGCGAATTTATTGTCCGGACCCTAATCCTAATCTGACTGTCACCAATCGAAAACTTTTTCTCGGTTCGTGTGAAGTAGGTTAAGGTGCTCCATGATTTGACTCCACTTTAAACTGAAAGTCATATAGGCGCAACGGACTGCAATTTGAAACTCAGTCGCCGAATTATAAGATCACACAAATTTAGATTTCATTTTAATTGTTAGCTGGGAAAATGGTTTTTATTGGTGAATCTGTTGTTGGAACGAAAAAAAAAGAACCGTTCGTTACCATATTTCTAGAGACATATTTATTCAAGAGGAGAGTTACTTAAAAACCATATTAACGGATAAGGTGTTCTATTATATTTCCAGAAGCTCGTGGTTTGAATACCAGCAGCAACCGCAGTACCGTGGCCACTAATTTCATCTCTCACAAACCGTATTTTGTCTGTACAACACGCCACGACTTCTCAGAGTAGACGCTCTTTCACTCGGTTAGGTAAAACGGTATGTTTGCTCGTGGTAGATGATTCATCCGGTCACCTTGAATTCTGGTATGATCAGAAATTTTTACTGTCGCTTATATGAAATTTACGCTGTAAGAAAAATTTCCTTTGTGCTTATGAAGAACGCTACGATATTCCGTTCAACAGGGCCACCCATGAAAAATGGCAGTATGACACTTTTTCCGCAGATTGTAATACCACCAGAATGCACACAACCTTTCACCTGGTAGCCAGAGGCAGGAAGAGAGGCAGAATGCTCTGTAGATCGAAATTATCGAAATTTTCTCAGCAAGGCATCCGAACTTGTTGCATGTATCTTCAAGGTACGCACACTACAGGTCTTATTTTGTGATGGAGAATCTTAGATTATTATGAATTCATCAGCGGAATTACGTTAAGAAAATATGGTTCTGAAAAATCAATTATCGCTTAACATTAGCATTGGTTGGTTTGTTTATTGTTGATGAAGTGAGAAATTTGATACTGTCCTCAACCTGATATGAAATTTCGGAAGTTAGTTTTTTGAGGAACACCAGTCACCAATGAGGAGTAAGTTATCAGGAGCGGCTGATCCTCGGAGCGAGCAGTAAGCTTGGCCGCCACTCACCTGGTGGTCGTGGCCGCTGTCCCAGCAACAGACTGCCGCCTGCGGCCAGGCGGCTGGCTTTTAGTGGAGGAGGCGACAGGTGACTGCAGGTGGGGGGAAGCTGAGAGCTCGACGGACGCGTGCCAAGCCGGCGCCTCCAGCAGCAGGACTGTAAACACCATGGAGTGGAGGCGAATCCTCCTGTGAACACTCGGCTCCTACGGCGCATGCGCGGTGGCCATAATTGAAACCCCAAAACATTGCGCTGTTTGCTCTGTGTTTGCTGCTGTGAATATTACATTTTCTAATATTTTTTATGATTCCAGCTTACGGTTGCACAAACTGATCAGATGGGAAACAAATTGGAATAACGTTTAATAAGTTATGTGACTATTGTTCTGAAAGTGTTTGACAGGTAACTGCAAGAGTAGGGCCTATCGCTATAAATTTATTCATTGCTCTCAATAGGATGATGTCGTTCTCAAATTTGTTGGTGTAGCCTAGACCATCAGCATATTTTACTACTTCGCACATAAAAGGCTAGCCTTATTGTAAACAAGTGTTGAAAGTGTAATTTAAGCGTGCCAAGTTTACATCTGGATACAGTGAATTTGGTATTCTGCATGCTTTAGTCCAGTTTCAGTTTACACTGAAAGCGTACGATGAAATTAATTTTGATGATTTGTGTTGTGCGAACTACGAAACGTAATGAAGCAAACGTTGTTGTTACCAGAAATATAGTTCGCGATGCATTTCATATGTTTAGGGTGTGTCTACATAGATTGAATTTTAGCGGCAATATTAATGGAAAATGTGGGTAGATTGAAAGGCAGCCTGTACCAGAAAGAGACAATTAATTTATTCATTATTACTTGTTAGTAATTTCATGACCATCACGTTAGTGACACATCGTGTATCGCGGTGTTAACTCCTCCCATTTAAGTTTCTGACTTTTGGAGACAGCATATCACGAGAACTAAGCGAGAATCAAAAATGTTTATTCTTTACTTTAGATTTGTCTCGTGGTGTCACATAAGAATCTATCACGAAATTTTCTTCTGGATATCAACCCAAAACTTTTGACACAGTATTTCTCGAGAACTAAGCAGGATATCAAAAAATTTTATTCGTCATTTTTGATTTGTCTCCTCGAGTTGTCGTATGATTCCCTTGAGGTGTTTGTGCCTGTTCCCCGTGTTTCTAGGGGTATCCAATATGCCGACCTCCCCACCCCACTTCTCTCCACCCGGCTTCACTTCAGAGCTTGATGTAGGTCCCTTGTTTCGCCTCCACTCTCGTCCCTCTTCCACGGTAACACCACCGTCTGAATGGCGGTCATATCAGAAAGGCTTAACTCCGCGTTGTGGTGTCTAGATCGTTCGGCTGAGAGTCTAGAGGTTCCATGTTAGATTCCTGCTCAACACAGGAATGTTTTCATTCTTCATCCCTGATAAAGCTATCTTCATTTTTGTGAAGAATGCCATGCGTGTCAAACGGTAGGTTGAGCAAGAACAAGGAGAAAAATACGCTGCCTTTTAAGGCAAGCATTTCGCTGTGGTTGTAGAAGCATTGGGCGAGATTAATTACATGAGGTGTTTTTCATGAATTCCGGATCCCCTCCCCCCTCCCCTCCCCCCTCTCCGCCCCCTTCTGGTGAGATCTGGTCGGAACCCCCCTAGATGACTTCAGATTTTAATGGGACTTCCCCCACCCTCTGTTAATCGACCTCGTAGTTTTTTTTAGACTTTTTTTGGCTCTCCTGCTTCCGACGGCGGTTATTACGCCCCTCCCCCTCCTAAGGTCAGTTTCCGCGTCGTTTCTAGACCTAATACCTCCCCCCACCCCCCCAACGTAGATATACTCGTCGTTTGTGAACTTATTTTTATTTAGTTGTATTGTCCTTCAAGAATTTAAAAACCACTCATGAGATTTCCGTTGACCTCCCTCCCACTTGGTGAGATTTCGCAGGACCTCCCCTCCCCATTCTCTTTCACCTCACCCCTAAGAAGTCTGCCCAGTAGCGTTGGAAAAAATTTCTGTAAGATTTATGCCATTATTGAAGTTAATATATTTTTCCCGAGTGTGCTAAGCAAGCGGTAACGATGTGGCATCGCAATATAGAGGACGCAGGTTCGAATCCCCGTCTTGATATTTCGGTTTTTCATGGTTTCCCCAAATAACTCCGGGTGAATGCCGGGATAGTTCCTTAAAAGGCCATGGCCGAAGTCTTTCCACGTTCATGACCGCCAGTCCTTTCTGGCCTGTAATGGCCTCAACGTCGAAGAGGCGTAATAAAATAAGAAACTTATTTTTCATTATTGGGTAAAAAGGTGACGGGTAATCTCATAGTAATTTAACTATTTGTGATGTTAGCCTAAAGCCTGCGAATCAACTCTCGTGTAACAGCATTTAAAACGTTTATTATTTGTTCTAACATTCATTGGTATTGCTTGTCAAGCATTTATTTTAATTCATTAAGCATGAAAATGAAACAATTTTACTCTGATTGAACGGCACTAAGAGAATGGGATGAAATTAAAAAAAAAGGTTTATATCATAGGCGTTGAGCACAGGTTGAAGTATTTCAGTGTACAAGTCATTTGGATTTTGTATCCGATTATATTATCACAGTAACGCGGTTACAGTAGGTCAGGTTGGCTGTAAAGAGTCCCCGAAACATTGCTTCAATCAACCTCCCGGGCTTCATCTGCGGGAAATGAAACGTAAAACCCCTTAAACATAACAACATCCCACCGAGTGAATGCAGTGCACTTACAGAGTAGATAATTTCACGAAATATGTATCGAAATTAAAAACTGTGAGTAAGAGAAAATAGAGTAATTGTGACTAAGATAACAACTCGGAAACGGTGCTAACAATATCCAGGAAGAATTGGATAAAGCGTTATACCTAACGATTTCCACTCCAACTCTCTCTCTAAGAGTCTCACAGAAAACCCAAAGAAATTTTGGTCGTATGTACGAAAAGTTAATTGTACCAACAGCAATATTCCAGCACTAATTCGTGAAGGTTCCGAGGTTAATGAAAGCCGCGATAAAGCTAACGTACTAAATACTGTATTCAAAAATTCATTTACAAATGAACATAAGGATAGTATTCCCGTTTTCCCACGCCGTGGCGAGTCGGTGATGGAATCATTACGAATAGATACTGCAGGTATCGTTAAGCAATTAGAGCTCCTGAAGTGGGGGAAAGCACCGGGCCCGGATGGAATTCCAGTAAGAGTATTTTCAGAGTATGCTGCAGAAATCGGGCCATTTCTGTCTGATATATTCAGTAAATCATTAGAAGAGCGAAAAGTACCTTCAGACTGGAAAATCGCGCAAGTAACTCCGATTTTCAAAAAAGGTGATCGAAGTGATCCTGGCAACTATCGTCCCATATCTATAACATCTGTTTGTAGTAGAGTTATGGAGCATATTATATGCTCGAACATTATGAATTTTCTAGATTATAATAATTTGCTTACAACAAATCAACATGGATTTCGGAAGAAAAGATCATGTGAAACACAGCTGGCCCTATTTACACATGACGTAATGAAAGTTATCGATACAGGTTCACAAGTAGATGCAATTTTTTTAGATTTCCAGAAAGCCTTTGACTCTGTGCCACACAACCGCCTTTTAGCGAAGCTTCGAGCGTACGGTATATCGGATCAGCTTTGTGAATGGATAAAGGATTTTCTAACTGGTCGGTCGCAGTATGTTGTCGTTGAAGGAGAAAGTTCTTCTAATCTAGATGTTACATCGGGTGTACCTCAAGGAAGTGTAATAGGACCACTACTTTTCTTAATTTTTATAAACGATCTCGGAGACAAAGTGAAAAGACTTTTTAGATTGTTTGCTGATGATGCGGTTACTTATAGGGAAGTAAGAACTTTGGCCGATTGCTTAGAAATTCAGCGCGATCTGGATGTTATTTTGGCTTGGTGCGCTGAGTGGCAACTTACTCTAAACTGTAAAAAGTGCAAGACAATGAGCATAACTAACAAAAAGAATCCGATTGTTCAGAATTACGAGTTAAACAATACAGTTATTGATATGGTCGATTCTATTAAGTATTTGGGAGTAACAGTACAAAGGAACATGAAATGGGACATACACATTAATTCTTTAGTAGGTAGAGCAAATTCTAGGCTGCGATTCATAGGTAGAATCTTGAAAAATTGTAATGAACAAACAAAGGAGATAGCGTACAAATCTCTTGTGCGTCCACATTTGGATTATTGTTGTGCCATTTGGGACCCGTTTCGTAAGGGATTGATCGAAAGTATAGAGAAAGTACAGAGAAGAGCCGCTCGATTCGTGACCGCTTGCTACAGTCCTTATGAAAGCGTCACAGAACTGATTAGTAGATTAGGTTGGGAGTCTCTGGTAGATAGACGACACACGTTTCGTTTAAACTTATTGGAAAACATGCGTACTCCAACTTTCACTCATGAGTGTAGTGAAATACTTCTTCCACCAACCTATTTGAGTCGGAAGGACAGGAAAGATAAAATTAGAGAAATAAGGTGCCGGACTGATTCTTATATGAATTCTTTTTTCCCTCGTACCATTAGGGATTGGAACGCACAGCAAAGAGATTAGCTTTGGTGCTGAGCACCCTCTGCCACCCACAATTTTGTGAATTGCAGAGTATATATGTAGATGTACTGTACCTTTGTCGTTATTTTCACCAGCCCTTAGCGATCTAAATATTAGCCATTCAGCAAATAATTACAAATATTGTCGTTCTTCGCATAAATAACTGTTCGCTATCGCTAATAAAAGACAATTTTGCTAAATAAAAGAAATAGCGTACCCGTAATGATGGAACCATTAAGAGAATGAAACAAGGCAATGGCAGGTAAGTAAAGAAATTGTAATACACAACAATCAAATAAATACTAAACAGTGTAGAGCCTAGCAAAGAATTTCTTAGACTGCAAGAAGTTTCACTTCAAATATGCAGTTATCGTCTAACACGTATGTTTATTGTTATTATTTAATTTGACACATGGATACAAATTATTCTAAATAATAAATCAAAGTCTGGCTACAAAAGTATTTTAAGGTCTGAAGCTATTGCACTTCGTTAAATATAGCTTCGTGAACTGGATAAAGTCTGCAAGGATAACATGTTGAAGGACTCCCTATTACGTGCTAAATAGTTTGGCAAGTTACTCCGTTATCGCAAGCAGGTGAATCACATATAGCAGCTACACCATTAAAATTTCAAGCTTGTGAAAGCACATCAGCCCCTAAATTCATGCACGGCAGAGAGGTAATGCGCAGTAAGAAGATGCCCTGTTAGTCAGCTTTAAAACATCGCGCCAGTGACAAGTGAGGAGTGTGATAACTCAAATACTTGTGAGAACTCATCCTAACCACTTTACACTGTCATGCGGAGAATTGATTGGCGTCAGATAGGCGAGCTATGTGTATGCAAGGCGGTCACTGACCTACGCGCCGAAGGAGAGATAATTGGCGGGACGTGTGAGTCAAAACCGGCGGTTTAATGTCATCCATTGAATGTAACGGAGATTTAAGAGTTTGTGCACTAAACGTTTTGCCAATGAAACATCTAGCTCCAGCCATTAAAGTTCTTCGAAAATCATTCCAGCCGAATGCCAGTATGTTTGCTTCATAAGAACGAGGGTCTGTTTCATTCCCATTCTTCACCCATAATAATCTACGGGATATAATAATCTTGTAATAGCCTTGTCACACATCTCCTCCCTTCCCCAATACTAAATGACGTCAATTTTATATCTGAGGAGTCTCATTGATTGGTGGTACTGACTGTGCTGTATGTATGATGAAAATCACCTGATGAAAATTCGATCACAACTTAAAATGTAATTTCTTGTATGGTTTGGAACGGAACTTGTGATTTTTAAGTCTCATTGTATCAAGTTTAGTTTTATTCACTATGGTGAGACAACAGAACGTGATTTCCTTCATGAAAGACATGGCTTCTTGTTCACGATCTATTACTAATACTCCGCGATTCACTAAAAGTTCGCGCCAGAGGGTGCATTGCACCTATCCTAATAGGTATACATAGGAAGTGATATACGGGATTTGGTAGGAGATGCCGATGGTCTATTTTGAGGAACCATTCCGGCATTCGCCTGGGACGATTTGGTAAAACTGTGGAAAACCAAGATCAGGATCAACATGGCCGGAACGGGTACTCCTTCCGGATTCTAAGTTTTCTCGCTCAAAAAATCCTTCATTCTCATTCCCTAATCGCTTGTGGAAAAAATTAGTGTAGAAATGATTTGGGTGTAGTTCCAATTTGTCTTATTTTATCGGTCAATCGTAGACGTGAATTTTCTCCCGGTTCTGAATACGCCGTTGTCAGGGAGACAGAAAACCGAAATAATAATCAACAGTCCAAGAATATAGAGTCAGACATGCAAATACTAACCATTAACAACAGCAAACCACAACTACTAACATTTCAGGAAAACTACCACATCCACAAAGCACTGGCAGAAGAAAAGAACATAATAAACGAATACACGAACCTGACGGACCCAACATTATACACAGTACTCAAAAACAAATAATAAACACAACCATACACCACAAAAGGACACAGCCAATAATAATAATACACCAAACTAAACACGAACACATATTTAAAAGCGCGCCACCCACCGAGTAAAACAGAAGACAAACGGTAAACAAACCTGCTAATCAGCGATGTACAGTAACTAACGTAAGACATCAGATCTCAACGTATTACAGTGCTACGCAAATAATCGCTAAAATGTAACCAACTTGTGTAATATATACTGCAGTTATAAACATAACTGATGCTAAAAGGCTGTACAGTTATAAGCATGTGTAACCAAAGAAAAATGTAAGTAAGCTTAAATCTGTAACCCATAATTTTCATGTTTCAATTGTAAAATAGAACAAATGTAATTATATGTATAAATACCCACAGACAGAACCGCTGAAGATGCTTCGCAAATGAAGCGAAACGCGTTCGGAAAATAAAACAACAATTTCAATTGCATTGGCGTTACAATTATTCATAAAATTGATCCTATCGCAATTTAGGAAATGGCCCACAATATCCAGATGTTAATAATGATAGTATTAAGGAACTAAGCAGCACAGTTCACATCTTGCACGATTCATGACGCCAAGCCAATTTACCTAATTATTCAGTACCAGAATAACCTCATTAACATGTTGCTCTTATACGCCTATGTTCTCTTTATTTAGTAATCTGCAAGGACGATTTTGAATCTGAACTTGTGGACTTCTTCATTATTCGCCTAAGTTGAAAACTGTTAGCACGATAGCCAGTTTATAATTTTTATCTTCACTATGTGGAATGCGAGTCGCATCTTGAGGTCTTACATCAAATTGTATTTTCATTCGACAGGATAGCTCTTAGATTTGTGGATGGAAGGAAATGTCATGTTTGGGATGTCACGATTCGTATTTTGTGTACAGAGCCTTAATTATATGCGAATGATGAGACCATTCAGGCTGCTGTCTATGGGCTTCATGTGGAATGTACATGGGTACCAACCTAGACTTTATTCCATATAACTGTTTGGTAGTATAATGTTTTGTTGTATGTTTAGTCTGTTTCTTAAATATTATTTATAGTATGACTTCTTTTAAACTTGTAGTTCGCAAGGTAAAAGAACCAGCTTTTTATTTCTGTATCAAATGATTTGTATGTCCCGAAAATATCACTATAGTTCATTCATGTTGCATTGTAATTAATCTTAGCTAATAAATACAAATGGATTATCCTTGTATCATATCATGTGGTTATAGTCACGTATCGTGAAAATAAATTATATTTACATCTAGTAAACTTAATAAATTACAAAACTTTCTATATTTTAAGTTAGTGATTGCTAATAACGCAAACTTTCCATTTATTCATTTCTTTCTTGCGTCACAGAAATACAAAAGCTTCGAGTTTCTTATCTTCAGAATACAATATTCGAAAAACTAAATGAAACTTTTGAATTACACAGAAGGCAATATATTTCCTTATTTATTATCCAACAACTGATATCATTGCGAAACGTGACGTTATATCTGTAATTGAAATTAATGGTCCCATAAAAGAAATGCATTTCCTTGAACAATGGCTGCTTACATATCGTTTAATCTGTATCATTTATAAGCTTAAATTAAAACGGTTAAATTTGGCGTATTGTCACGCTGTACCTTATTCTTCCATTTTAGGTTTGGTGGCTAACCTTGTTTTAGAAACCCTAAACTACGTAACAGTTTATGTGTTATTATTATATAAGTAACGTTCAAACAATGGGTTTTTCTGACTAATTAGAATAAAAGAATAAAAAAAAAAATAAAAGTGGTATGGTATCCGCAGCCCAGGTGGCTTGTTCTCTAGGAATATCAGTAACTCAATTTCACAGTAATCTGTATTTTCACATTTGAGACTCTTGAACTGATATTGCTTTTATCAGATAACGGTTATCGAATGTTTGCAAAGTATTTTATTCATACCATTGTGAACTCGTCACTACCGCAGATTAAGTGATAGCTTTGTGTAAAATATTCGGTTAGGTCGTTATAGTTTCATAGTCGAACACTTCAAATACATTTAAAAAGGCCTAATAGTTAGAAACATTAATTAAGCTTTATACTTTACTCACACTACAAAAACTGAACTAGAGAAAGAAGAAGATTCTATAATTTCTAATATGGCAAACAATTTCAGTAAATTTAAGCTTTACATATAAAGTTTAACATTTTGTTAGAAACTGTATGGCAATTTGATCAAATATTTCATTTCGAGATATTTCATCACCAATAATATAACAATTATCATTCTTTCATGACCATGCATTAATTTTATTAATTGAAATCACTATAGTAGTTGCTTCTTTCATAATATATATATTTTAAATAATAAATTATGATATCGATATGTACTACACGGTCATTTACTTGCATCAATCTGAACTATACCACCAGCATTAACTTTAATTTTTATTGCATTACCATCAATTCGTATACTTTACATAATTGATGATACTAATGTTGCTCTGATTACAATCAAGACAATTGAACGTCAATGATATTGAAAGTATGAATACTCAGATTTTAAAAATATTGAACTTGACACATATATATTAAATTAAAATAATCTTAAAGATAGTGGATATCGTCTATTTGATGTTGACAATCGTTCTAATTATTATACCTATAAATTTTCCATTTCGTATTTTAACAATAGCTTCAGATGTATTCCTCTCTTGAACAATTCCATTAATTGGATTCCATGGAATTCAGGTAATTATTTGTATTCTTATCAATATGCTTAATACGACATAAAATAAACCATTTTTCTATATCGCACCATTTCAGATTTGAAGCAGCAGCATGGTACTGACACTTTGTAGATGTTGCATGATTATTACTGTACATTTCAATTTATTATTGAGGTAGATATTTATCTAGTATATATACTACAATTAACTTCCAATTAAAAGTTTGAAACCATCAAGATAAATAATTATATTATTAATAAATGCAACATCTATTTCGTTGGCCATCGTATAATAGTTTTAACTATAGCTGCAATAATTAAATAAAAAAAAACAATAATCGATCGCGAAAAAAGATCACCATTTGAATGTGATTTTGATCCAAAAAGATCAGCTCGAATGTCACTCTCACTTCAGTTCTTTTAAATGTAGTTTTTTTTTTTTTTTGGTAGAATTTGCCCAATCATCCACATTGTAATTATTATAAATATTTCTAGAATAATTACATGAACATTAACACATTTCATCACAATTCTTTTAATTGGACGATATCATGAACGAAATCCAGGAACCCTCAAAAGAGGAGAATAGAGTTATAGTTAAAAATAACATTTGAGTTGCATTAAAAAAGTATTGATAAATCAATTAACCTTAAATAAGAAGCGATTATCGAATTTTGTTTCGGTCTGAAAAATTGGTTCAGTAACCCTTATTTAAGGTTCATTGAAGCCAAATTGATGTATATTACTGCTAATAATATAATTGAATATTACTATTCCAATTAAGCAGAAATAGTATAAATCAATTATTATATGTAATTATTGATTTATAAAAGTATAAAGTAGGTAAAGAAACATGGGTCTTTAACCACACGAGCCTTTTTTAATGGATTCATTGCTTGTCATTGTTACTGGAAGAGAATTGGAGACAAGGAACGAGATAGAATTCTGTCATCACCGTTTTGAAGGAACCTTCCCGGGATTTTCCTAGAGTGATTTCGGGAAACCATGAAGAACAGATATCAGAAGGTAGAACTGAAGTTCCAGATGCCAGATCTGAACCTTAACCAACCACCTACCAGGCTAGGATCACGCATACCACATACCAGCCGTATTCAAGTCAGATGCGAATTATTTTGACTACAAGACGTCATATAATAACAACGTTTCACCACTAGTAATGCTTCCGTTAGATTAAATTATTTCGTGTATTTTCATGAGTTTAGTTGTAGAAGTATACAAAAGATCATTCGATCAAAATATCATTGTGAATGAAAGATCTTAAACATTGTTAACTGTTTTTTAATATTAAATATTTCATTTAAAGGTATTTTGGCATCCACTAGGAACAGCTACCGCATGTCAAAACAATTTAGTCAATACAAATTCTTTATTGCGGTCAAAGTGATATTCGAAACCTTTGAATCAGTTGTATTGGTATTTAAAACTTAATGTATGTTTTAATAAGCATTTAATAACATAATGCTTCTGATGAAAGCCACAGCATAATAGTTGAAATGTTAAGTTTTAATAAATCGACACGGATCTATTCACCAATACAACATTTAGAGCATTTAGTCTTTATAACAGCTTATAAACTAATTTTCGAGTAGTTGATTGTTTGCTTTTGCCTCCGGCCATTGGTATTACCATGGAACAGTCGTATCTACACTGTAAAACCGCACCAGTTCGAGAAATCTCATAACTCAATTAGGTACCAAGGGCATGTGTCAGTTTCTTTTAAGCTTCTCACAATGTAGCGGTTGTGGATACTCTGTACCTTAAGAAACATTATAAAAGGTCTATCGATATACGCAAACCGTCTTAGTTTTTTATTATTATTTTTTAGTTTTTTTAAAGTAAATATGAATTTATGTTGGACGGTTAGTTATTATTATTATTATTTGGATAACCTTAAGCCATTTGAGTAATCGAAACCACCTAGTCGACTCAATTTATAACTTCAAGACTATTCCCATAGGTGTAAACAGATTCGTCCTCAACAACATGGTGTAACAAGTTTCAAATTTCTAGTACGTTTGGTTTTTTCTGTATGTTCTAATTGTGTTTCTCCAGATTCTTACGAGGAACACGAAAAACGAACAGCGTGAAGGAGTGAATTATTGCAATGAAGTCTTCACTGGTGTGCCACCGGATTGTGTTTTAAAAAAACAATCCGGCGGTACACCGGTGAATACTTCATTGCAAGTATACGCCGGGAAAGTCACCGTTCTTACATCGAGTGAAATATTGTTTTAAACTCAGGAAGAGTGTAGTGAAACGTATGAAATTACCCTGAAAGCACATCCAGCTATAACCTTCTCAAGTTTTCCGAGTAGTTTTCGCAATTTAAGGTTGGCGAAAATTCAGTGGAAGACGATTAGGGTTACAGAAAAACTACAACCTTAACCATGCCTGAGATAATAGTCAGAAAAATTTGTATGGATTATGGAACATGTAAAAGAATTTTAATGGAAAAGTTGGGTATGCATTGAATCTCAGTATTATTACTTCCGCACCTATTTACAATTGATGAAAAGTAACGGTGCATGGATATTTGTAATGAACTGAAAGAACTTGCTTCCAATGATGAAACCTTTTTGTCCAGCGTCGGTGAAAGCTGGGTGTACGGCTGCAGAAACGAAGGAACAATTATCGTAGAGGAAGAATCCTAGTTCCCCAAGTACTGCCGGCAGGAGAATAGCAATCTTAAGAACATACTCATTGTATTTTTCCGATTTGAAGAATTGATCTTTCAGAATTTGCCCGCAGGCACAGACTTAATTCTGCTTTGTATTGCCACATATTACAACGTTTTCATGAAGAACTGCAATTCTCGTAGCCGTAGCGCGCTCATAGAGCCTAGTTATGACAGTATAGAATTTCGTCGAAAGCTTGTCTTTCCACAACACCATCCGGCAGCGAACCCGCGAAAACTATGTTTCAGCGAGAAGCCAGAAAAGACTCCGTTCACAGAAAACTTATTCTTGTTATGATGTCATGTATAATTCCGTGCTTATGAGGTTACCATGTTACATTTCCATGGGAATGCCCGGTGCGGACCCATTTTTTTCCCCTTTCTTACGGTTTTACCCCTCGTCGACAGCTAAGGTCATTAGAGGCGGCATGGCACTGCGGACAAGGAACGGGAAGGAATTCGGCCATAGCCTTTTTGAAGGAATCATCCCGTCATTCGCCTGGAGTAATTTGGGGAAACCATGGAAAACCCAAATCTGGATGCCCGGACGGGGATTCGAACCCGCGTCCGGACCCAATCTGTACTGCTCTTCCGAAATTCCAGGCTTCATGCGGGGGATGAATCAACAGAGGCGCATGCCCTCACTCCAAACGTACTGTGGAGAGGTGTGGGATTTAATCCAGGACGCTGGCTCACAATCTGGTGATTAGGAACTGTACACCTCATCTGTCCTACTATTCCAGCCTGGTCACGATGATGAAAATTTCTTCCAGCAGCTGGATTCGAAGCAGCTAACCCCGAATCAGCGCCGGACACCATCCCGGTTCCGCAGTCATTTCAGCCAACGGAGCAGGCTCGCGAGATTTAGACATATAAAAATCAAAATACCTCAAGTTATTCATTCGTCCAGCTTCTTTACATCAAACACATTCAGTTAATGATTTCAATATCCATTTTCATGCCAATACATATTAACAGAAACAGTATGTGTTATTCGATATGCTTTAGAATAAATGAACATCGTTTTTTATATTTATTTTTTAATATTGGAATCTGTATTTATCATGTTAGTTATTAACAGATCAACTGAGCACAGTAACGGATTCCTTGAGCTACCAAGGTTTGTAGATAATGGGAGCATAAAACAATATCTGTGCTACTTTTATTTTGGAGATGATTATGAAACTATTCTGATCCCAAAACATGCTTATCAGTATCATTTTTAAAAGATTATGCAATACTGTATCAAATATAAGTCTTTGAAGACTATTTAATCCCAACGTATGACTCTGTGGCACTTCAGCTCGAATACATATTATGAAACTTATCAATTTTTTTAAAAGAACACTGATCTTTCCTTCTGCCGTCATAACCCTGATTGGTAAAGTAACATCCATCTTTTCCTATACTTAACAAATTTCTTTAGCTCAACATATTCACTACCACTTATATATTCAGTTATTTACTTCAGTTGAGTATTACACAGTCTTCCACTTCTACAGTTCACATTCGGCTGTTGCCTTCTCTAACAAATTAACCAATCCCCCATCAGACCACAAATTTCTTCCACCTCTCCATCTGATGCTTTTTATCTCTTATTTTATACTTTAACGGTAGATATCTGATTATTATGAGTATCTAGTAACATAGATTACTATGGTAATTTCTTTTCAGATACTTTTTTAACGTGGACCAAACAATCTCTGATCCCTTTTCGTCGCCTTTTAAGTAGCTATCTTCATTACTTTTCTGACGTATTGTGTTATAGATCAGTAGGGAATGAAGTATTTAATACTTATTTTTGATTTAGTTTTATCAACCGAGAACTCGCTACCCACGTAAATAAATATATATATATATAACGTATTTGTTACCAACGATTCGAAGTGTTTTGAATCTTTAAAAATCAATAAAATTCGTCATCAATCAACCAACCAAGCTGTCGACTTTGGTACACTGTGGCGCTCTATTGTTATTGGGGCTGAATAACCCATATTGGTTTATTCTTTTCACAACAAAGTCAGCGAGATTCACATGCATAGATACAAATACAGAGATGCACTTCTGAACAGTCGCAAAGATAATCTCTGTAACACTGAATACTGAATGAAGTCAACTAACTGCTCTGTCCAGCTGATCTGTTTATATAGTCTCTATCGAAATTACGAGAATTCTTCAAAGGCATCCGCCCGATATTTCTCTAACATTAACAATCACTCAAACAATCAAACATATTAAAAACAATCGGAATTAATACAAAATTACTTAACAACATTACAAAATGATCAGAAATGGTAGTTAGAGATACTTAAATACAAAATTATTTACAGAAATCCTTTCAAACTGTAGAAAATTGTCCTGTAGACATCGTAACTTACATTAATACATGGAATTACAAACATTTAAGAAATTCTCTTGCACCATTCGGTTCTTAAGCATATTAAATGGACTTTAAATAATTTTCTTTCATAACACAAAGTCTATATACACTGATCTACAAGAAATTACAAAACAAACATACCAGATCATATTCGAGCAAACTTTAGTTCACTACAAATACTTCATAAAGTACAATATTATTCAAAATTCAGGTATGAGGGCTGTTACAACCCCTCCCCAGGATTCACTTAATTTTACAAAGTTAAAATTGATTTAATCCGTCACGAATCTAAGTAGGTTGAATGTACACATAATGTCAATACAAACAGATTACACAATCAACCATAATGATTTTTACACTGAACAAATACAATTCTTCATTACATACAACATCTGCACATAGTCCATGACACTGATTTTGGTTACAATAATTGTCTTTTTTCAGATCCAATCATTTTTTCAGTTACTGTTTTACCCAACAAATATTCAATGCTATTACTTTAAGTTACAATTAATTTTTCACTTAGACTTACACACTTGATGTCGGCTTGTTAATGACAACAGTCTGTTTACATTTTACAGCTGATAATTTGTCACCACAATGTAGAAAGTCACAACATCATGAAAACACCAAAAGTTTCTATACAAAACTGTCACAAATTGTTTTATACAGTGAAATGCTTACATCTTAAACATTCAGTATTATTATATCTGCATCTGAACTTAAGTACTCACACAAACTATTTACATGCATCAATTGACAAACTTATTTACAAAATTAGATATTTACACATATAGTGGCACATTTCATAAGTGACCACTTAAAAGGGTTTTAGGGCTTCAACATTATACACACCCTTACATTTACCACTCTCAGGGTCTATTAGCTCATAAGAGTTTTTCCTTGGTATGGACTCTATCCTGAAAGGGCTTTCAAACAAACGGTTAAACTTACGAGTCTCTTGTCGCAAAGCTGATGACTTACTATGAACTTCAACTAACACCAAATCACCCACTTTATATTCTATACACTTCTGACCTTCATCATGCTTTTTCTTTCTCCTTGTTGCCTTCTCCTTTAAATTTTTAAGAGCTAAAGCTATCTTTTCCTCATAGTTG
Source organism: Vandiemenella viatica (assembly GCA_031002005.1). Lineage (NCBI taxonomy): Eukaryota > Metazoa > Arthropoda > Insecta > Orthoptera > Morabidae > Vandiemenella > Vandiemenella viatica. The sequence continues at coordinate 25,478,686 of JARYHS010012519.1, read as the reverse complement.
AAACTCTTTCTATTTGGAAAACTAACACATTCTCGAATTAATCTATTAGCCGGTTTCTTAAACATCAGCTCAATGGGTGGTATTTCAGTTGTATCACTAGGTATAGAATTAATTACATTTTCAATATTTTCTACTTCGTATGCCCACTTACTGTGTTGGTCTGTACAATATGTCCTAAATCAACGTCCTATTTCCCTTATTAGGCGTTCTACGGGATTTCCTGCTGGATGATAAGCAGAAGTATGTATAACCTCTATCCCTTCTTCTTCAAGTTTTTCTGTCCACACTTTACTAGTGAATTGCGGGGCATTGTCCGAAAGCACCCTCTTAGGTTTACCTACCTTCTGACAATATTCATCAATCAATTTTCTAACCAAAATTTTAGCCGTAGACTTCTTTACAGGGCAAAGTTTAACGAACTTGGAAAAAACATCAAATAAAACTAAAACCTGGGTCACCCCTCCCCGAGACATGGGTAGGGGGCCAAGAACATCAGCAGAAACTAATTCCAATACACTACTTGGGATGATACGATATTTTGCATTTTCCCCACTCGTTTAACACTATCTATTTTAGATCTTTGACACACTTGACAAGATTTTAATAGCTTGGAAATCTTCTTTCTCATATTATAGAAATATGTATCTTCCCTTAACACTCGGTAACACTTGGATGGCCCATAATGCCCATAACTATAGTGGTGATGCCAAACAATTTTTTCAACCAAACTTTCTGGAAGCCATAACTTCCAACCATCTTCATCTTCACTTGTCCTAAATAATACTCCCCCATGCAAAGTATAATATTTCTGAAGCTTATCTTTGTGTTCTGGGATATCAAGATTAGTTTTTACTTCGGCTATAGCTACATCTTTGTCCTGTTCCTCGTTGATTTGTCTCAAGGAATACTTAACCTCAGTCTCATACGGTACCCCTTTTAGATAAGCAATTCTAACCTCAGTCTGTGGTCCTAGACATCTCTTTTCGGAATCTAGATCTAACGGTAGACGTGACAAAGCATCTGCAACTTGATTTTTACTAGCAGGTCTATACCGAATCTCTAAATTATATTCCTGCAGAACCAATGCCCAACGGGTTAACCGACTGTGGACTAACTTACATTCCAATAAAAATTAAAGAGCCTTATGGTCCGTATGTACAATAATTTTTCTACCTAACAGTAGGTACCTAAACTTAGTTAAACCCCACACAATAGATAATGCCTCCCTTTCAGTAATTGTGTATCTAGTTTCAGCTGGTTGTAGTTTTCTACTGGCAAAGTCAATAGTCCTAGAATCCGGTTCTCCATTGATTTCCACTTCATGGAAGACATGTACTCCTAAACCGTAGTCAGAACATTCTGCGGCAAGGCAAAAATCTAAATCCCAATCTGGATAACAGAGGATATTGGTATTACACAATTCATCTTTGATTTTTTGAAAATCTCTTTGACATTCTGAGGACCACACCCACTTGACACTTGTTTTAACCAAATCTCTTAAGGCTGGACTATTTAAAGCTTGTCCCTGAAGAAATCTCCTATAATATTCACAAAATCCAAAGAAACTCTTTAGTTGTTTCTTATATCTAGGTCGGGGAAAATTCTTAATGGCATTTATTTTATCATTATTAGGCAAGATCCCCTGTGGTGTGATACGATGGCCCAAAAATTCAACCTCTTTTTGCAAAAATGTACATTTCTTTAACTTAATAGTCATACCACCCTTTCTCAATGCTTCTAAAACTTTTCTAAGTAGCACCCAAACGGTAAAACTCGAAAATTATAACAACGGCCATCAAATAGAAAGGCAGTGTATTTCCGGGATTCTTCTGAAAGTGGGACTTGCCAATAGGACGCAGTCAGATCGATAGACGAAATATATATTTTACCTTTAAACCTGTGCAACAACTCACTGATAGGTGGAGGATAATCCCGTTCTGTTACTAAATGCTTGTTTAATGTGCGAGCATCCAGCACTAGTCGCACAGAATTGTCCGGTTTTATTACAACAACCAAGGGATTATTGTAAGGACTCCTTGACCTCTCTATTACCCCCCACTGTCTAATTTAATCCGTAAGTTACCTTCTCCACAGTCTACCAAAGCCTTCACTTTTGTAAGCCAAACCATGCCTAAAATGCAATTAACATTCAACTTAGGGACTACATACATGGGTATTTCTACATTTACAGTCCCCATACACCCTTCCATCAACATTTCCTGCTTAATTCTCTTACTTCGAGAACCAGTAGCAGTAATCACTGTCATACTATTGGTTATCTCATAGTTTAGGCCATACTCTACTTTCAGACTGAAAAAATCTCGTCAAAATCTATTCAGTAGTTTTTAAATTATGAATAATCGCATGTGAATGAATTTGTTGTTAAGAAGAGATTTAATATTCTGATTCGGTGTGAAATTATGAAACGTGGCAATAATAACCATCAACATTCTAAGACAGAATTTAATATTTCGCATCATGGAAACAGTGTAAAAAATGTGTTCAGTAATTTGTAAATTGTAGTAGATTGTAGCAAAAAGAATATTAAGATGAGAAGATATTTTGATTTTGAGCATCAGTGCCAGTGGATGAAGTGGGATTATAGTTCTCATTTTTAATGGGAATCTGTAAGGTGTGGACTATTTGGTAAGTTAGGGTAATTATAGGTTTTTCAAACATTTCTGACATTAATGATCATATTTAACACTAAATTAAATAATTTGACAACTCGATCATGAAAGAAGTGGGAGTAAAATGATATTCTATAATTAAACACAAAAAATATCATAACCTGAATATTTATTCTTTCTATGTAAGATGCATAAGAGGTATTCAGACATAGGTGAATTAATGATGTTATGAATACCGAATTAATCAAAGATATTTCAGTTTGGAACGAATAAAAAGCTATAAGAATTTCATGTAAAATCCTAAAATGATGCCATAATAAGAAAGCACACATGGAAAGCTAAGATAATAGTACAATGCTTTTAGAATTTATTCAAGTTAAAATTTGAACTAAAAAAAAAAAAAAAAAAAAAAAAAAAAAAAAAACGAATCACCTCGTTGATAATGAAATTAGGGCGCGATGAAGTCTTTGATTTTAGCATACATCAGTTGATAGGAATGTTCAACAAAGTCTTTCCTTATAAAATCATTTTTGCTTACGGCTATTAGTTCTGCTCAGTTATTGTTTAACGCAAAGAGATTAAATCGAGCAGATTTCTCCGCATGTCGATAAAGGGAATGTTTTTAAGGAAACTAAGGATGTCCTATCAGATGGCATAATTGTTACGGTAGATGACATGCCCGTCGTGGGGTATGTTCGCATTAGTCGTGCGATCCTCAGACAGCTTTGAACCACACTAAGCAATATGTTTTCTCAAGTAATATTCTTTAAAGCACAGCCAGGTAGAGCCATATTACAGGCTTGCGATATTTTCAAGTGCGGTGATGTAAATATCTCCAAGACCTTATTACGTTCTACGGTGTTTTAATTTACATATTGATTAATTAAAAAGTCCACCAAAAAGGTTATGTTGATGATTGGTTTATTCTTTTCACAACAAAGTCAGCGATATTCACATACATAGATACTAGAGGTGGGCAAAAGAATCGTGAATAGATTCAAAGAGTCGACTCGTGTAAAAGAATCGTTTGCGGAATCGACTCACTTGGAAGAGTCACGGTTCACTCAGGAGTTGTTAAGAGGGAGCTCAGGAGCTGAGCCGTTGTTGCGCAATCGCTCACCGACTCGTCCAGGTTCTGAGTCGACTCCGAGTCGTTAACTCGATAATGTTTACGACTCTCGGCTCACTCGCTCTCGGCTCACTTCTGTCTTAATGACTCTTCCATGGATTCGGCTCTTTTTAACTCTTGATATCTGCGTAACTCGTGATTCCTTTCGATTCACAATCTTAGTTCCCACGGCGTGTTTCTTGGTTTGGCAACTTATTTGTAAGGAAATAAAGAATATTTATCTTTGGAACAGGAAAATTAAAAATATATCACAGAAATAAAAAGTATTTTTAAATTTAGGAATTTACTTTCTTAAATACACATTTTTCTAGTGTTTTTGGAACTAGTTATAAGTTTTTGGTTTCCTTCCAGACTGTTATAGATGCTACCACAACACAGATTTAGATTTACAAATAAATTATCAATGAATTATACGTCCTATAACTTTTATATTTTACCACAAATAAAGTATTTCCCGATTATTTGAGGACAGGGAAAAGTATACCGATTTCAGAGCCATCTGCTATTCCCATGTTGCGTGGGTTTTTCAAATTGCGAATGCTTCGAGTACTGAATTTAATTGCGATGGAGCGCGTCCAGTTATTATCATACGAACTTCATCAGTGTTTTAGTTGTTCTTCAGTTCTTAATTTTGTGGATAATGCAAACATTTTGCAATAAAAATGAACGAAGTTTATGAATTGGACCATTACAAAAATTAGCAGGTGCTGAAGCTGGTGAGGTTTCTACGAGGAAAAAGGTTAAACGAAAAGACGTTGGGGAACAGTGCCGTCGATGAATATAGGGGAGCGTCCAGAAATTACGTGAGACTTTTTAGGGGGAAGGGGTCCGGAAAATCTCACGAAATCTCACCAAGGGGGGGGGGGGGTTGACGGATATCTCACGTGAAATTTTGAACTTGAACGAGTGTAGAACTAAAAAAAGCGTAAAAAATACCAGTTTACAGGGCCAAAAACCGGCTTTTGAGGGGTTCTTGTGAACCCTCCCTCCCCCCAAGTAACTCGACGTGGCTTATGTCTCTAACCCCCCTCTCCCCACGTAGTTTTTTCCATGACGGAAATAAATATTTACATGGTGTTGAGTGTTCTGTATCTCATTTTAAGTGTGACAAATAATATGAATGAAAAGCTATTTGGCCTGGCTCGGAATCCCACCTTCCAACCCCCTCCATCCACCTCTCAAGACCGATCTACGTGGTTTATGGACGCCCTCTAGCGAAACGTGTAACAAACATGCCACCTACAAAATCAACAATCTAAATCAACAATCTCAATCAACAATTACAATCTGGAACAAGGCTTAGAATCAGTAATGAGGTTTGATAACAATTATCTGGAAGCCTTGAAAATTTCACAGTGTGGCAATCTCACATTTTGTTGACCCGGTTCGGAAAATTCCCAGATCCACCACTGGTTGTAGTTAGACAGGGGCGGCGTAATCGGTATTGCGCAAGGGCGCTCAAATAGTTAGTGGAGAGCCTGCTTTTTGTGTTTCACTACATTCAAGTCACCGGTCCAGTTTCACGTTTCAGGTATTTATTATTTACATTCACACTTATAATCTTGCCTAGTCTTTTTTAATAATGCATCCGCTGCCAAGAATGAGCACATCAGTCTCCATTCTTTGTGGTATTTCTTTGTCACTGGGGACAGGATTTTTACCGAGTTGCAGATCATATTTTAATATTTTTTAAACCAGTAGCTTTATTTCATTGAATTTTAGGGTATATTTCTGATTATCTTAAGAGTATGTATCCAGGATTTTATATAACTCGCTTCACTCATCTGAGTGTATAAGCTCCATATTCAACATCAGTATCTAAGAGTTCGTGAGACAATGTCATTGCCACAGTTAATCTCAGTAACTAAATCGTTATCACAATAAAAAAAATACCGTATTTTCGCCTTCCGAAATTTCTTCCGCCTATATTTCTTTTATTGTAACGAAAATCTCGTAAACAAGCCAGTGGCGAATATAGAATACATTTTCTGGGGGCTCGAGAGAATTTTCGTTTGGGTGGCCAAGGGAAGGAGGGGAACGATTGAAAATCACCTATTTTACACTGCTGGCCTTAAGTTACCTGTAGAGCAAAAAAAAAAAAGTCTCCAACAAAATACGTATTTTGTTCACATTCATTATTTCGGGGGGGGGGGGGGGGGGGGGCGGGCCCTTGAAACAAGCAAATGCTCGAAATGAAATTATTACGGAAGTGGAAGCAGATATCGATTAAACTACAGTAATTGTTAGCTACGGTTTCAAGAAAAAAGATGGTACCAATTTCTTTGTATTAGAATATTATCTGTTAGTGAAATCATGAAGTACTTCTATGCATGCATGAAAATGATGAAAATTTCCAGTGACTTTCTTGGCAGTAAATGTGTTTCCTAATTTTTAAAACTTAATAATTTATCAAATATCAAAACTTTATTCAAAGTTTAATGTAAAAAAAAAAAAACTTTCAAAATTTTAAAGGTAATTACGCTGGGAAACAATACAGATATCAGACAATCGCATTTCACCCTTCAGTGACTAACACGAGGCATCAGGCAAGTAACATTGACTGTCATAATGTAAGCATCTGCCATTTTTTTACTCATAAAGTCACTCATATTTCATTTGTCATCAGGTAAAATGTTCGAGTCACGAACCCCTAGATCCTCGATTTGGTACCATTTCCAAAAGATGGATAAAAAGGGAAAATGCCTGTACTGCAATTCAGAAGTCGCTATTTCTTCAGGTTCGACAAGCAACCTTCGTCGCCACCTACAAAGGAAACATCCGACAGTCGCCATCGAAAGACAGAATTCTCGGTCTCGATCGCGTTCTTCTTCAGCATCAAGCTCAGCCACACAAGAACAACCACCACTATCAGGTTGTTCAGGTATATTAAGCTATGGCTCTGACTTCGGCACCTCTATAAAGTCTGTGACGGACACATCCTCTTCACAGACTGACGACGTCGCCTCAGTTTCCTTCCTTGCTTTGTCGTCACAATCTACGCTCCCGCCAAAAGACTTTGCTCAGTCAACAATGAGGCAGTTTGTAGATATCAAGAAACGTATTCCCTCAAAACTAGTCGGGACATTGATATACAATTATTAAAAGTAATATGCAATGAATACCAACCGTTTAGCATAGTAGAAAATGAAGAGTTTAAAAAATTTGTCAAAATGCTGAATCCCAATTATAAATTGCCCAGCAGAAAAACCATTTCGTCCAGTCTCTTGCCATCAGTTTATCATGAAATGGTAGGGAAAATTAAAGTAATGGTACAAAAGACACCCGCCGTTTGCGTTACCTGTGATGGCTGGACAGGTTTAAATACCGTGAGTTTTTATGCCATCACTGCTCATTTCTTTGATGAGAATACAAATCTGAAATCTGCCCTTTTAGAGTGTAGTGAATTTCCAGGTAAGCATACCGCTGACAATATAGCTAGTTGGGTAAAAGGGGTGTTTGATCAATATCAAATCGGTTTTAAAGTGTGTGCAATGGTAACCGACAATGCGGCAAACATAAAAGCGGCTGTTGCTTCTTTAAACCTGGGGCACATAACATGTTTTGCTCATGGCCTTAATCTGGCCGTTCAATCTGCAATTAAGAGTTCTATAGAGAATATTGTTGACAAGGTAAAATCAACGGTACAATTTTTTAAGAGAAGCAGCCATGCAACTGCAAAATTGCACGAGATGCAAAAAACTATGGGTACTGCTACTTTAAAATTAAAACAGGACGTTCCTACTAGATGGAACTCCACATACACCATGTTACATAGGTTTTCAGCTCTTAAGGAGCCTATAACAGCCGTATTAGCACTTGTGAATTCTCGTGTGACATTTACAGAGACTGAATGGAAAACTATTACACAGGCCGTAAATATGTTAGAAGTGTTTTTTGAAGTTGGAGGTGTCTGCTTCAGAAACGGTGTCCCTGTCAAAGATAGGCATATTGGGTCGTGGCATGGGAAAAAGAGTGAAATTACATCTAGAAAACAAACAACTTTGGGAGAGGTTAGGAAACTGGGGGAGGGTTTGCTGGAGGAGTTGACAAAACGATTCGGCGGAACAGAATCTGTAGAACTGGTTGGCCAGTCTATTTTCTTAGATCCAAGAAACAAGGGTTTGGGGATGTTAGTCGATTCCAAGAATCTTATAATACCATTATTACAAGTGTAAAGGGACTAATTATGTCGTCACGTTCAAGGGCTCAGCCAGAAATTGGTTTTGAAGAATCTGAGGGAGAAGCTGGATTACCTAAACCACACAACAACACCAAGTTCTTCTATTTGGAATGAATTCGATGAGTCCGTCAGCCGACTTCAGGGACTTCATGTACCCGATGCAAAGGCTTCGGCTATTATAGAGGTTGATAAATATTTAGCTGAACCCCTTCTACCGAGAAACTTGGACCCTCTTTACTGGTGGAATGAAAGAAAGAACATATTTCCTAATTTGTATGAATTAGTACTAAAAAGACTTTGCATTCCAGCAACATCTGTACCTTGTGAACGGATTTTCTCGAAAGCTGGACAGTTAATGACTGAAAAGAGAAGTCGGCTCACATCACAAAAACTAACGAAAATGCTTTTTGTAAATAGCAATAAAAAACTTGTGTAGTTTTCATAAGTAAATTGAATCATTTTTATTGTAAAATTAGTGTTTTCATTTGTTTAAATAATAAAATAAATTGTTTTTGCAATAAATAACTTACAATTTAACTATCAAAAACAAATGTTATTATTTTAGTTAGAATTTGTTAATCATTTCCTTCTTGTTGGTTAATAACTCGTTATCTATTTTCGTCATTCAAAATATCATGTGAAAAGAATCGAAGAGTCGTTTAAAAAATCGATTCTCAGCGAGGAGTGAATCGATTCCAAACGATTCATCAAAAAGAATCGGTTTGCCCATCACTACTACAAACAGTCTTCCTCATCCCAGCAGAGCCCCAAGGCTCTTTCCAATGCAATAGACCTTGCTGCAAGTAACACAACATACTCTATCCCACCAACAGTTTCACCAATCCTGTCACTGCTTTCCAATCCTATGATATGCCACCTATGAAACCTCACACGTAATATACTGTTTAACATGCAACCACTACCTGACTTCATACATAGGTTTGACCACCAATCCACTAGCCACCGACAAACAGTATTCACACGGAACCAAAGTAGCTGTCCGTGCCATCTCCCACGACACGAATAATTTCAACTCTTGTTTCACAGTGTTATCAAAGTCCTCCCAAATAGCAGCAGGTTATCTGAAATCAGAAGGTAGGAACTTACCCACCAGTACAAACTGGGCACAAGGCAACCATCTGGCCTCAATTTAAGATAATATCCAGCCATTACTATTATTATTATTTATGTTATTTCCTCTTCCCCATTCTCTCCTTGCATGTGTCCCCACTACCTATATTGAACCACCACTATCTAGACAATGTTTAACTCCATAGATTTACTATATTATCTCGCTCTTTTCACCAACCATGCATATTTAGCAGTGATCGGGTATTACTGCCACTCTACCTGTTCTCTGTTTGAATTCACCCTCACCACGTTCCTGGCCAACAGTCATTCTCTGAGACAGGCTCCTACAACACCCACCCTCCACAATGTTCTCTTGTTGATAAAAGGTGAAGACCTGAAAATTACCATAGCATGTGTGTTTTTATCCGTTATTTGTATTTGTGTCCCACAAACATTTGAGGTAGCTTTTCCCATTGGAGAAAATGAAATTTGTTCTTAATGTATCAAACTTTTGTGTACTATTCTATACACTAAAACGGTTTTCTAATAGGAAAAAAATCTGTCTTAGGATTAGATTTTAGTCTGCTATAACATAATGCGAAGTTATTTTTTCTCCCTTCTCATAACAAATTATTACCAGCTGCCTCAATTTTAGCCGATTTTTTTTCCTAAATGAAACAAAGGTTTTCACTTACACACGCAAAACTTTCATCCAATAATATTCTTTCCATAAACAATTATAGAAATCTGGATTATATTGTACTCTGTGACACTACATAGCAGCAGTACTGGAATCATCGGGTGCACAATAAGATCGTGGATATGAGCATGATGGTTCTACTTGTGGTGTAGTTAGTTGCCTTAAATTTCAATGAACCAACTAGTAGCGTAGTTACCCACAAATGTTAATTGTTTGAAGAAACACAATTTTTTTTTTATACCAGTGCATTAAAATTTATTTTTAGTTTTCTTCTATTAGCATTTACAATTTTTATGTGGGAAATGAGGAGGTGACTGCTCCTTTGAAAAATGAATAACTGGGTTGAAATTTTTGTATCCTTATCTCTGATAAACGTTAAGCAATTTATTTTCCTAAAAGAAAAAGCAAAATTTCTCTAAATACAGATTCTTTAAATTAGATTTTAGTCAGCAGCAATTCATCACTATTTTTTAAAAAAATGAGTAGTCAGGGGTTCTCTCTTGGCAATTATAAAAATTGTAAAATTTCTGGGTAATGTAGAAAGTCAATAACTTTTAAACACTAACAACTTTTATAAAACATTACGTTTTAAGCTATCTTCTATATTAATAATTAAATCATGCCTTAAATAGAACTTCAGCTTGTATTTAAAACACTATAAAGTAGTATCCCTCTAGAGATATGACATGCATGGTTTATTGTCTTAACATAACTGTAATGTTGCACCAAAGATAATATTTTTAAGTTGTCTCAATGGAGGACCTACAACCATGTACAATCAGCAAGGGTTCATGGAATGTAACTGACTGCCATCTTTAATTAAGATAATAATTCATTATTCTTAACTCTAAATTGTTGTTAAAACAAATTTTAGAACTTTAGTGCCGAATTCAAGACAATATTTTCTTAGAATTTTCGTTTTCATGGCTTTACACTTCATTGATGTAGAGGTCAATAGAGGCAGGAAAGAACTGAAATGTGGATGGCCGGAGGGGACTCCTGTACACGAGGTGAGAGTTAAAAACCAGACAAAGATTACATAATTACGTAGTTTTTCTCGGCGTTGAGAATATAAATATTGTTCTCATGTGACTAGCCGAGTTATAGGGTGTTATAATAACACAATATTTCGCGCTCTCAATCGTTGTCGCCATCTTCTGGTGAAGTGAGGTCAGGAACATGCGAAGTTGCTGAGCTAGGCCAGACTCAGCAGGAAGGAAGAAAAGTTTCATGTAGAAGCTGATACCACAAGCAAATTCATTAAATAAACCGATTTAAGAACAGTAAAGACCCACAACACTTAATAAAAGTGCTAAATAAACATTTTTAATAGTAAAGAAACTTTAAACTAACCTGGAATAGGGCAATCCATTATTATCCAATTTGCAAACAATAGTTTTTTGCTACATGAGCATTTCACTATTTCTGAACACTTTTAAATGAAGTAAAGTAATTTGAAAATAATAATAATTCGAAAGAAAGTTAAATTCACTAAAATTCCATAGTTTCAGACCGTGTAAATACAACGTAAATAAATTTTTAAACACTTCGATAAACACACTTTCACTTCCAACATTTTTTTTATCATACGTTTCCAATAATTTCTCGATCCAAAAAGTAAATTTTCTAAAAGAACTAAAAATCTAGTATAACATATTAAAATTTCAGAACATTACATGCAGTAGAATTGGTTTTATATACATTTTTAAGTTATTTCGTCACTAAACACACGTGGTTTCACTCGAGATTTATTTGCGAGTAAACCAAGCCACCTACGTAAATAAAACTACTTTCAAAACACGTAACTAAATTCAAAGAAAATTCCGTAACTTTAGTTTTTCAAAATAAACAACACTTTAATAATAATGAACCAGAAACCAAGTGTTTACTAAACAGTTTTCAAACCCGATCTTGTTAGATTCATACTTTGCCATTTCACCAACGATTATAACAAAATTTACATCACTGGAATCAGGAATTAACGTAGAACAATTTGGCACTAATTTTATTGCGATAATTTGCAATCCAGCGGGATTACCAAAAAATTGGCTAAATTCAATTAGCAGTAGGGGAATCCCTACTTACCGTCGGAGACTCTTTATCAATACGCCGTTTAAACTAAATTCCTTTTTGGCAAACTAATCATTCGAGAATTCTCACTAAGCACTTTTTATGTACTTCTAGGACAAGACTATATACAGTTAAAGTTTGAACACTTTCTATAATCACAATCATTTTTCACTATTTTGAATAAGTGTCCCTATACATGTGGCATGCGGATGGTGATATATAATAAGAAGCCTAGGAGAGGGGGCTGTCTTTCGATTTTGTCTATTGGCCTTTACTCCGGGAACGCTATGTAAGGTGAATCTGCGTCGGTAGCCACGGTGTGTGTTGGTTTGTAGCCCAAACTGGCTGAGCCAGGCTAGGAACATGTGTCGGCCATGATGATTTTCTTTGCAACTACCACGAGCTTGTGAATTTTCTAAAAGGGGTTTTGGTTGGTATTCTATCCTCTCCATAATTTGCAATTTTTGGAAACATTTGTTTGATTGCCTACTCAACTGTAGAATGCAAAATTTAAAAAATGTGACTTTGAAAATAAATTTCAAATTTTTATTCAAGTGAACTTTTTGTGATTTTGTAGTATACTGTAACCATTTCTAAGTTTGTGGGTTAACAAACTTGGTGGTGGCCATCAAGCATTTCAGTTGAGAATTCCAGGCTATATGGTCATTTAAAATTATTAACGTAAAGTCAGAGAACATTTTTCCATTCAAGTGAACTTTCAGATAAGGTACTAAGCTTATACTCCACCCCTAAGTATAGCTTAGTCTCTTACATGGTGTCAGACCATTGAGACATGTTTTGAAAAATTATTAATGTTTATTTTGATCAAAACCACTTTGTTTCTAATAAAACAAAAACAATGATTAATCACAGCAAAAGAAGAATGCCCTGATAATTCGAGTAATGTTTTAACATTATCGATATTTGTTGAAGTTACAGTTCAAATTAAACAACTTTACATTTTGCATTGTGTATGCCTGATTTTAAGCCCTTAATTGTGTAGGATGCAAAAAGAAATAACTTAGTCTCTACTTGTATTTTCAATTTTTACAGATGGGAAACGTCAGCTGTAGTTTTTAAAGGATCACTTATTTCGGCTAACAAACAGTTTTTCGTGGTAACAATTGCACCAATTTTAAAAACTTATTTATTTATATTTAAAAAAAAAAGATAGTTAAATGTAGAAATCACCGGAAGGAAAAGGAATTTAGCATCGATTTAATCGCTTAATACACTTAGCTTTGATCACATAAAAGCAAAGCAGGAAACAATTTTTCCTTTTTTCATCAGTATAAACCAAGTTTAAAGTTCTTCAAAATATATTTAATTAGCTTTGGAGAAAATGAAATATTTCAGCAGTCTGTATGAAGAGCAGTCATTTAGAAATTGTACACAAAAGTAGATCATTACATTTCATGGGCAGTTGGGAGTTTATTTGGATACGGAGTGTTAGTGTACTGTAAACCTCGTCCCAGCTTACCGTGAGTGATATATATCTTTCAATCCACAAATGGAGGTTTCAGATTTCTGCAATAGATAAATTCAGTTAAAGGTGAAGTTGAGATAGCCCTAGACACCAGATCTCAATATAGCATGTTCAGTTGGCAAGAAGAGTACTGACATTACACAAGTAATGTGGGCAAAGCGTGAAATGTATTGGTAAAACAGATATGGCGATAATCAGACAAGAACAGCACTAACAGATTGTAGGGTACTGCTAGCATACCATTACACGAACAGTACAAAATGGCACTCCAAATCACTGTAAGTTGGAGCCCATATGTTAATTCCCACCTCTCAGCTTACATCACCTAATGTGAAGCATGACTCATTAATTAAAATGACACAAGACCATTTGGTGCCAATTATATACCTCTCATGAATGCACTCTTGTGATTTTCTGTCGTTGGCCACATCAGCTTCCCTGTCGGTGACCTTTGACCCTTAATGCCCTGACTAAAATACCAGCTGATTCAACAGTCAGCATGGGAGATAGAAAGCAATAGCCATCAACCATTTCTTACATACTTTGTTAAGTCGTATTTGCATGTAGCATTCTATGAAATTATGTTTTTTGGATGTTTTGTGATTATTTTACAAATAATTAATGTTTTATCAACATTCAATAGTTGCTCAAAGAGAAAGCTGATTGCTATGTAAATCAGAGTAACATTACCTCGTATTGCTGCCGTGTGGGCCACCCAAGCTCCCGGATCTATTGGCCTGACGGGCTCTGTCCGTGGAATTGTGAAGTAACCCTTTGGGTTAGGATCCCAGCACTTGGCTACCACAAGCTTGATAGGCCTGCAAATAGAACAACAAAGTAAATTTTTCACAAATCTTCCAAAAATGTATCAGAAAGAAACTCATAATCTTTAGTGGTGAAGACAATAATAGTTCCTTCCTTTAGAAACATTAATGAATGTGAAAAAAAATTGTAGAAGAAAAAACATTTATGTACCTGATAAAACCACTCGGTCAAAATATTTTTGCTTAAAACAGATTTTGTATAACAAATATGAAGTTGAATTGATTGTTTCTTTTAACTGCTGAATTCCTTAATAACTGATTTACTAAACGAAATGTGAGAGGAGCAAACCTGTCAAATAAGTATTCTTAGTTGCAACTTTTGGGCAGAATCAGGAATCATTACAGTTTAAGTACTAATTAGCAGTCACCAGTAGTTTGAAGATGTTCACACTGATAGGGCACCATTATCAGATACATGTCGCAGTCTTCTTACGGGAAAACGAGGGCAATTCTGTTCGTGTGGTTGTTGGCCTCACTGGGATGGTCAATCTTGGCTTGACAGCCACTAATAAATTGAGTTTCCATTGGACAATACCGCCAAGTGTTAAGTTTGCACAGTTATTCAGTTTTTGAATGCAAATGGCATCGAACTGAATCAAAATTCATTGCCAAATGACAAACGTGTGGAGAATCCTGCAATGGGTGTCAAAAATGTTAGCAAGTGGCGTAGAGAGTTTACAGCCAGTCGTACTGAAATTCACGACTAACAAAAGGAACAAAAGAGCGTCAATTTCTGAAGAGACCGATGCAAATGTTGAGCAAACCGTGTGTAAATATCGGCGGATCACTTTGGACGGTCTCCGCATTTTGATTCCTAAGATTTCTTAAAGTATCATCCACAAGATTTCAGGGAACAGTTACAGTAACAGAAGGTGACTAAAAGACGGATACCATAAATGCTGACAGAAAACCACAAATGGCAACGAGCTGATTCTTTTCATAAGTTTTTAACCACTACACAGATGAAAAGCACAAGTTTTTGGACTAGAACGTGACGAGTGATGAAACCACCTGAGACTAAACAACAGTCACGAGAGTGGTAGCATCCCTCTTTACCTAAGCAGTGAAATTTATTTTATTTTATTTATTTATTTAAAGGTTTATTTAGCCTGGCAAGATTAGGGCTGTCAAGCCCTCTCTTACATCATACCAGGTGTTTACAATAAATAATATACACCTTACACAAACTAACAGTATACAACACTAATGTAACATTTGGCCTAAATCAAATTCAAGAGTAATACTAACAAAAAAACTTAATAATATTTATGAATAAAATACTGACTTAGAACTTAATAGTATTCGTGTTTAACTAGTTAATAATTTAATGGTATAAACTAATGCAAGTGGAAGTTAAAGAAGTAAATGGTACAAACTTAATACTAGTAGGATGAAGAGACAAGACACAAACTAATAATAGGGAAGGCAGAATAAAGAGGTGGACACTGTATACATCAATATTATTCAAATCTAAAAATTAGGTTATGTATGGAAGGAGATATCTTTTAGCTAGTGCTCCAATAAATAATGCTTTCTCAAAAGAGTTTTAAATGGGCCGATTTTTTGGGTAGTTCTAATTTTTAGGGGAAGATCATTCCACAGTCTAGCCGCTGAAATGAAGAAGGAATTGGCTAGGATTTCCGAGCTGTGGGAGTGGATGGTTAGTATGTTTGAGTTCAGGGATCTGGTGTTAATATTATGGGAAAGTCCTAGGTATGAGATATTGGAACAAAGGTATGCGGGAGTTTTCAGATGTATGAGGCGGTGAAGGAGACATAGAGTGTGGAATCGTCGTCGATCCCAAACGCGCAACCACTGCAAGCGGTCGTATGAAGGTGATACGTGGTCGTACAATCGTAGGTCACAGATGAACCTTACACAGGAGTTCATAACAAGTTCAAGTTTCCTTATGTCTGCCGAACTCAAATTTTGCTGAACAACGTCACAGTAATCGAGATGTGGTAGCACCAGAGTCTGCACCAATTGCTTTTTCAAATGAATGGGGAAGAATTTTTTACATTTATACAGAGCATGAAGAGAAGAGAAGGCTTTGCGACATACTGAAACAGTGTTTTCAGACCAGTTTAAATTACTATCTACTAGGACTCCAAGATCCTTTACAGATTCGCTATAGTTTAACTCTGTTCCCTGAAGTTTTATTTTTGGGAGGTTTGATGTGAAGTTGCTGCCTATCAGTTTTGGACTAGCAATAACAACAGCCTGAGTTTTAGAGGGATTTATTTTCAATCCAAGTCTCTTTGCCCAATCACAAAGATTCTTAAGGTCTGAATTTATTTTCTGTATTATCGTGAGTATGTCACTTGGTGATGCACTAAGGTATAGTTGTAGGTCGTCAGCGTACAGATGGTAATAACAGTAACGTAAGATACTAGCCACATCGTTAATATAAATAGAAAAAAGAAGTGGCCCCAGGACTGAGCCCTGGGGACACCACTGTTTGCAGTTTCCCATGGCGATCTGTTTCCATTGGGATCCGTAACACAATGCTGACGGTTCCTCAAATACGCTTCGAACCAGTCAACAGTGCCGCTGGAAAAATTTAATCCCCTCAGTTTGGACAGGAGTATGTCAAGGTCGACGGTGTCAAATGCCTTGCTGAAATCAAGAAGTATCAGTATTGTTATTTTTCGTCTGTCCATAGCAAGTCTTATGTCGTCTGTTACCTTTATTAGTGCAGTCGCCGTACTGTGGTTTTTTCGAAAACCGGACTGAAAATTATCTAGTTTGTTGTGCGCATTAAGGTGCTTAGTGGTTTGGTCATGAACTACGTATTCAAGAGCCTTTGAAATGGTTGGTAATAAACTTATTGGACGATAATCTGACGGTTCAACAGGAGAGGTTTTCTTTGGTAATGGTTTGATTAAGGCCATCTTCCAAACTTTTGGATATGTTCCAGAAAGGATAGAAAAATTAAAGATATGTGTTATAAATGGGGTAATTACATCCAATATATTATTAAACATTTTGATATCAATGCCATCTACCCCTTTTGCATTAGATTTTATCCGCGCAATAGCTTTCCTCACCTGTTTGTGGTTGCAAGTGACAAGTGAAATTGATGGGTGTTGTTTACTATCGAATTTTGGTGAATAATTACTTGTGTTTTTAATGCGGGGTCAATTTCGACTGTTCGAGTGGAAAAGTGGCTGTTAAGCTTGTCTAGTGGCATATGAATATCTGAAACGTAATTTCTTTTGCCGATTCCAAAGGCGCGAAGGTTCTTCCACAAAGCAGTAGGGGTTGTGCTTTCAGTAATGACCTTATGAGCGTAACGAAGTTTAGCGTTTCTCATGCCTTGCTTAGTGCGATTGCGCAGTTTTCTATAGTGTTGATAGTTATCGTCTGAGGGGTTTCGTCTGTAAAGTCTATGAGCGGTATCTCTTTCGGTCATAAGTTGTCTTATGTCTTCAGTTAGCCATGGTGCTGGAGCTCGTTTAACTTTCTTTTTCTTAGGTGGGGCGTGTTTGTCATACAGTTTAGTAATCAAATCGGTCAGTTTTGCGACTTTAGCGTCAATAGAAGTCAGTGTGTAAATTTCGTTCCAAGGTGTATTGGTCGCATCCGTCAGTAACGCCTCGTAGTTAATTCGTCTAAGATTTCTGTATGTTATTGTTCTTGGTTGGTGTCTCGGAGTTTCTAGATGGTATGTAGTGTGTATGATGTCATGTCCGGATATGCCTGGGGCGGATAGCTGACCGTAGTTTAAAATCTTATCGTTTTGCTTTATTATAATGAGGTCAATTAATGTTTGACTATTTCTGACATGGTGAGTGGTATTAAGTGGGAGAATATTCAAACCACAAGCTTCAATGGTTCGCTTTAAATTTATGGTGGAGGGTTGATTATTTAATAAGTTTGTGTTAAGATCACCCATTAAAATTACATGTTCGTATTCTGGTACAAGTGAGGATAGGGCTGCATAAAATGAATCTAAATTACCAGCATTTGGGGGTTTATATGCCACAGAAATTAAACACATTTTATTTTGTATAATTAATTCTAGAAACATAAATTCGGGGTATTTATCCCTGGTACTATCGGAGGCAATCCTAATTGTAACTTTTATGTTAGATCTAACGTAAGCTGCCACTCCACCTCCCCTTCTCTTTAATCTATCATGTCTGTAGAGAGTGTAACCATTTAACTCTATGAAGTTGTTGCTAATCGATGGCTTTAACCATGATTCCGAGACAAGAATTACGTCGAATCCGGAGTTTTCAAAAATATATTGAAATTCAATAAAATGTGCGACGAGAGATTGTGCATTAATATGTGCCACGTGAAGTGCTTGTGAACTTATCTCCGTGACTTTTTGCAGTGACACACAGCTGGGGTGAGTTGTTATGTCAGCGCGCCTGGAATGTGGTGGTGGGGGAGTGACTGGCGGCATTAATAGGGCTGTCCAAACTAAACAAGAAGCTGTAACGGTCGGAAGAAGAGCGAAAAATTTGCAATGTGCTTGGATATCCCAGTTGTCCACCAACACTTTTAAAATTAATTTTACAGAAATAATAACTTAGCTAATACAAATATTAAATTAGATAGGGATATAAACTAGTTGCGATAAGAAGAAATAAAAAATAAAAAGTGATTGAATTAATTATGTTACTTAAAATTAATATTGGTTGTAAAACTTAGAAAACAAAAATTACTATAGTACTAACTCGCAAATTTTATTTGATATTTTTCAGTTCCGCTAGTGTGCAGATGGAGGTTTTTGCACTTCCATTGTTTATTATAATTCGACCGTCGTATGTCCAAACATTTTTAACTCCGAACTTATCAATTGCTGCGTTCAGCAGTTTCAGACGTTCAGCAGTGAGGTCTTCACGAATAGTGACACCAGATTTTGCCAATTTACGTTTTTCGCGAAAAACTTCTGCCCTCTTCCTATAAGACACAAATTTTACAATTATTGCTCTAGGATTTTTAGCGCCAGGTCTTTGTCGACCAGCCCTATGGCTTCTGTCAATATCTGCTAAATTAATGTTAACCCCAAGTTTATTTTCTAACACGTCCATCACAATGGCGTCGGTATTCTCCCCTTTTTCTTCAGCAACACCAAATATGCGGAGGCTATTTCGCCTTTGATACTGCTCGAGTTCGTCAGTGACACTGGCGAGTTTATCTTGTAACTCACATACCTTTTTCTCGCTCTTGGCAAACGACTCGTTCAGCTGAGTTATTTTCTCACCACTGAAGTCAATGCTGCTTCGTAGATTTTCCACAACTGCTGCAGTGACTGCTTCACTGATGGCTCGCACTATGAGGTCGACGGTGTCTTGCCCCTGTAGCACCATCTCCACTTGCTTTCGCACCAGGTCGGGGATGCCGGCGAGGCGGCCGTCATGGCCGGGGCAGCTTCATCCTCCGTGGGTCCGCCTCTGCGCTGCTTAGCTGGTTTCCCATTTTTCACAGTAACGCGAGTATGGCGGTATTCTGTTAATTATGACTCTACAGGAACGTTCTTTTCAGCACAATGGAGAAGTTATACTATGCAACGGACACAGTAATCACAAACACCTTCTGTATACAAAAATTTGCGAGCTACAAAAATACGCGTCTCACACGCTAGCCGCCATGTTGTGTTTTGCAACTGGAAAGAGGTATCGTTAATCAACTTCGTGCATGCCGGGACCACAATAAACAATGGCAGGTACTGTAAAATGGTGAAAAAACTTAAACAGACAATTCAGAACCTAAAAGATGAATTTTAAACAAGGTTGTAAGCATTCTCAATGACAATGCTCACCTACAAGTCACTACTCACCCTATAGTCTGGATTTGGCACCCAGTGACTACCAGCTGTTCCATTCACTGAAAGGACATTCGACCAGAAGTACCAACAGAGAGGTGAAAAATAAAG
>JARYHS010012519.1:25381692-25457709 GCA_031002005.1 Vandiemenella viatica | reverse complement strand
CAGACAAGTTCCCCGACATGCAAACGTTGACGGACGATCTACATGCTCTCGGCTTCAGGGTAACGCTTTGGATCCATCCGTTCATCAATACGGACTGTGAGCCTTATCATTCTGAAGCACTGGCCAACGGCTACCTGGTCACCAATACCGAGGGCAGTGCTGACACAACCTGGTGGAACGGAAATGGCAGTATCGTCGATTTCACCAACCCCGATGCGGCTGCCTGGTGGGTTGGGCGACTGCAGGTACGTTACTTGAGTAGTATTGCCGAAACTAAAGGACATACTTTTCTATATGTAATTGTGTAAATAGTAATCGACATTCCATCTGTCTCAAACGTCTCTTTAAGTACTTTTTATTTGTATTTGTTTTTGTTTTTTTTTCACCATCATAACTCAATACTCGCACAACACTGCCTTACAAATATGCGTTTCACAGCAGATGACATCCTTCTACCACGGTATTTTATATTTTTTTCAATCAATTCTAAATCCTTTGACTTTTTTTCATACCATTTTCGTATTTTTTTTTTTAGCAAGTTGCAAAGACAATAGTTGACCAAATTGTAAATGAACTACGAGAAACGACTGAAATTCTGTAAATATAAACGCTAGTATTTTACATTTGGTGTCCACAACACTTGCCAATGCTACAAACGCATGGTTTTCCCAGATCACTCCACGCGAATGCGGGGATGGTTCCTCACAATAGCCCATGGGCGCCTCCTGCCATATCCCTTATAACCCTTCTGGTTGAGCGATTTCTTATTCCGTCGGCCGCGGGCATCTATGTTCGCGGCGGAATAGGTCAGTTGGCGTAATTCAGACATCCACTGGCCTATGCAATATTTGCGTGCCTTGTTACACAAGGAAGCTATATATGTGTATTCCTTTCTTTTATATGAGTGACTATTATTGTTACGCTCACGTCCGCGACGATTAAGCTCGCGTACAAATCATCATAGCGACTTAAGCTATTTATTTGACTGTCGGCGAGTTCTGCCACAAGTTTCGGAGTAAAGAGTGTTCTACAACTCAGATTTCGGTGCATCCTGGTTGCATCTTGCTACAAATAATAGCTGGTGTCATGTTATAGTATTAACATGCAAATTGACGCCACAAACATAAGGTGAGTGGATCTCTGTTTTTTGCGCTATTACTGCCCGAATCGCTGCCGCCGAATTTCGGGTGTCTGTGGTCGGCGGAAGTGGAGAGAAATCGCTCACCAATTAATTAATAACGGTTATGTTCCCTGCGGGAAGTCACTATTTATACGTGGCTTTCCCAAGATAGATTATCCATCATCTATTTTTTTGGTCCTCCTGGTGTCGGATATGACACGATCAGTTTGATTAATATAATCTTTGTATAAGCAAGTTACGCTATACTTCAATCATATTTTACAAGATGGCTTTCGGGACAAATGTTGATTCTGTAGAATTCAAACGGAAGCTAGCGTTATTAACTTCAAAGTCGGATATGATTTTTGAGAGAGTTAATAAATTGTATAAGATTTCTATGAACATCTCTTCGTTTGATTCCCGGACCAATGAAAGTTTTATGACTGATTCTGAAACAATTGATGACCTTCAGATCAAGTTTGAATCTATGATAGATCAGATTAATGATTTACATTTGACTAAAGATCCTGAATATACACCTGATTATACCCCATTAGCTGCATTTGAGGATTTGTACACGCGTATTAAACGAACTCGCAACAAAATTAGTGCCTCTACCGTTACATTGTCATCGCGTCCGAGTGACCGTGAACACATTAAATTGCCTCCTATAGATATTCCTAGCTTTGATGGTAGTATGGAGAAATGGTCAGTATTTTATGAATCTTTCAAAGCTAATATTCATGAGAACGACCAGTTAACTAACTCACAGCGTGTGCAATATCTTGTAAGTAAACTAACAGATAATGCATTGAAGTTAACTGCAGGTATTGTACCTACAGCAGAAACATACCAAATAATGTGGGAAAATCTAGTAAGAAGATACCAAGACAAACGCCTGTTAGGTACTCACTATTTAAATATCATTTTGGATATAAAGCCTAGCAACAATAATCCAAACAGCTTGGATACATTTATAGAGAAATATTCAGCAGCAGTTGCAGCTTTGAAACAATTAGGCATTCATGATCTTACAGATTTTATTTTATTTCAATGTGCATTGCGTAAGATCGATGCTCAAATTGTACAAGCCTTTGAAATGTCAGTACGCGATAAAGAAATGCCCACTTACAACGAATTAACTTTATTCGTGAAAGATCAGGTTAAAATTTCTAAACGTTCAAGCAATATGAACAGTGCAAGTTCGGGATTATATTCTCGCGCTTCAGATAACATGAACAAGCGACTCACAGAAAATGTGACTCGTGGACGTACTTCCAAAGCATTTGTTTCTAAAGAAGATAACGCAATAGTCAGAGACAATATGGCAACTAAGCTTATCTCTGGATCCTGTGTTTATTGTAAGCAAATAGATCATACATTACTCTATAATTGCTCCCACTTCAAATCTTTGGGTTCGCCACAGAATAGATATGAATTTGTAAAATCAAAAAGAGGCTGTGTGAACTGCCTGGGAATTTCTCACACTGTTTCCAACTGCAAATCGTCGTCTGTTTGTAAGTTATGCAAGAAACGACACCATACTCTCTTACATTTTGATAGGAAAAATACGCAGACTCATTCCACTCGTCTCAACACGAGTGAGAATTGCGCGTTGCAAGCCATTTCCGACAACAGTGTAAGAACAGACCGCGCCAAAACTTGCTCTATTGATGTCGACACCAACTGTTCTGGTCCAGGGCTCGCATCATCGGCTCATATAAATAAGGCTTCACATAATGAATCTCCGCTTTCCTTGAGCGTTAGTGTAAAGACTAATTTTCATATATTACTTTCCACAGCTCAAG
The DNA here is from genome assembly GCA_031002005.1 of Vandiemenella viatica. Taxonomy (NCBI): domain Eukaryota; kingdom Metazoa; phylum Arthropoda; class Insecta; order Orthoptera; family Morabidae; genus Vandiemenella; species Vandiemenella viatica. The sequence continues at coordinate 25,454,781 of JARYHS010012519.1, read as the reverse complement.
TGTATGCTAAGTCCACTGATAATAATTATCAAGTAATTAGGTGTCTAATTGATAATGGATCGCAAAATCATTTAATTACCATCGATTGTTGTAAGTCATTGAACCTACAGATAATTCCATTAAATAATTCCTATGTGAAGGGTATAGGTTCGAGTTCGCGACCGATTTATGGTTATGTGAATATCGAAGTACAATCCCGTGTATTTAAAAGTAACAAATATAACATTCAAGCTCTAGTTGTTGATTCTATTACAGACCAATTACCTTCTCATTTTATAGAAAAGTGTGACATGTCATATTTGGACAACCTACCTTTAGCTGATTTAACATGGAATATTCCGGGTAAAATTGATCTTGTGTTGGGTGCACAGCTTTTTCCGTATATTTATTTCGGAGATAGAGTTGAATCAGGTACTATGGCACCACCTGCTTTACTGACCGCCTTCGGTTATGTGTTGATGGGAGAATATTCTAGTATTCATACTCACCCAACATCTTTTACTGCTCTAGCACTCAATGAATTGGTGCAAAAATTTTGGGAATTAGAGGAGATATCTCACAAAAAATTCCTAAGCCCTGAGAATACAGAGTGTGAGAATTTATATACTCTATCTGTGACTAGGAACAGTGAAGGTAGATATACTGTGGCTTTACCGTTCCTTTCAGATCCTAATGAGCTTGGCAATTCTCGTTTCAATGCTTTACGCCGATTTATGGCGCTCGAAAGGAAATTTAAACTATGTCCCACACTCCGAGAGAGCTATAATAAAGTTATTGAGGAATATATTACAAATGGTTACTTAACAGAAGTTCGTGAATCAGAGGTTAGCGATGACGGGTATTATATTCCCCATCATGCAGTCATCCGCCCTGATAAACCCATGCCTCGCATTGTACTTGATGCAAGTGCTAAAACTCATACTGGTTTGTCATTAAATGACATTTTGCATACCGGTCCTAATTTACAGGCCGATTTATTCTTGCTTTTATTAAACTTTCGGTTATTCCCGATTGCTATTACAGCGGATATCAAGCAAATGTATTTGCAGATTGGTGTTGTTAATGACCATCGCAGATTTTTGCGAATATTATTTCGTTTTGATGATAGCGAAATAGTTCGGACATTTCATTTTAACCGTATTCCTTTTGGGTTAAAATCGAGTCCTTTTCTAGCTATGCGCACTTTGCGACAGCTGGCGGCTGAAGCGAGTTCTCAGTTTCCTGAAGCCTCTGAAGTCGTCGAGACTAAAATGTATATGGACGATTTGGTTCATTCTGTTCCTGATGAGGAAACAGCTTTTCGTTTATCCCGAGAACTAATCTCATTATTGAAGTCTGGAACTTTTGATTTAGTAAAATGGTCCAGCAATTCTTCTGGGTTACTCGATAGTCTTCCTGATTCTCATCGAAGCCCAGTAAACTTTTCAGAAGGAAACGTAGTGACGTCAGCTAAGGTTCTGGGGCTATCATGGAAACCTTCAGACGACGTTTTCTACTTCACCACGACCCAAGTTTGCGAAAAGTGCACGAAGCGGAACATATTATCTGTAGTGGCTCGTTTGTTTGATGTTTTGGGTCTGGTTGCTCCGGTTATTTTGTTAGCCAAGTTGTTAATTAAAGAACTGTGGCTAAGTAAAATTGATTGGGATGATACCCCGCCCGAGAGTGTGTTACGCCGATTTGCGGCGCTCACTCAAGAATTACCTCTTCTTTCCACTATGGAAATCCCTCGTCATGTAGGTGCATCAAAGGACTGCAAGGCCAATATTGTTGCCTTTTGTGACGCAAGTATGAACGGTTATGGTTCTGTTATATACTTACATACTACTGATGCGTCTGGCATATCGGTTCGACTATTATGTGCTAAGTCCAAGGTTTCACCTACCAAAATAACGACACTTGCGCGTCTCGAGTTATGCGCCGCGCTTCTGATGTCGAAATTAGTTAAATTAGTTAATGAAACCTATCGAGATCGAGTCCATATAGTAGGCACCTATGCCTTTTCAGACTCTACGGTAGCTTTGTCCTGGATTCATTCTTCCCCGCATCGTTGGTCTGTTTTTGTGAGTAATAGGGTCGCTCAATGTCAAGAGAACCTTGCTCCTCAAAACTTCTTTCATGTTGCGGGAATCGAAAATCCAAGTGACTGCCTCTCTCGAGGTATGTTACCGTCACAATTAGTTTCTCATAGCTTGTGGTGGAATGGACCGCCTTGGATGCATCGTCCCACTTCTGAGTGGCCCATTAAAACGTTTTCTCCGGGTGATTGTAAGGAATTACCGGAACACAAGACGAATGTTTTCACAATTACTACCACTCAACCTGAACCTTCCGTGCTGTATGGTTTATCTCAGCGCGTGTCTTCTTGGGACAAATTATTGAGAGTTGTGATTTACATTTTTAGATTTATAAAGAAGATTACCCCTTCTGGTGGGGTAAAGAATTTGTTCTTTGCTGAAAGGGCAATAATTCGTGCGGTACAAGATGTGCACTTTGCAGTAGATATTGCTCTTCTAAAAAAGAATAACTTGCCTTCGAAGAAGCTGCGGAATTTGTCAGTATTTCTTGATGAAGAAGGTATTTTACGAATTGGTGGACGACTGTCTAAGTCGGACTTACCCTTCGAAGCTAAACATCCAGCGCTACTTCCCAAGCATGACCATGTTGTGCATCTTATTATCAGACATTACCATGTTTTGAATTGTCATGCAGGGGCTGGTCTGTTAATATCGATTTTGCGGCAGCGCTACTGGATTTTAGCTGCGAGGATTGTTGTTAGGTCCATGGTACGTAAATGTAATTTTTGTTTTAGAGTTAACCCTACTCATCCTACTCCTAAAATGGCAGATTTGCCTCCCTGTCGCATACAGGAAGCTAAGGCTTTCGTTCATACTGGAGTAGATTACGCAGGTCCGATTCCTATAACCCTTACACGACGCCGTGGTCAACACTCTCAAAAGGCGTACATTTGTCTTTTTGTGTGCCTAGTCACTAAGGCTATACACATAGAGCTGGTCTCAGACTTAACGTCTGATACATACTTAGCCGCATTCAAGCGCTTTATTGCAAGACGAGGACCTGTTTCTTGTCTATATTCAGACAATGGTACTAATTTTGTAGGTGCCAAGGCTCAGTTAGAAGAGTTGAACAGAGCTCTAAAACCTGAATTAAGTAGTCGCCGTATCGAGTGGAAAATGATCCCTCCGCGTGCTCCGCATTTCGGAGCATTAGTGGGAGTCTAATATAAAGAGTTTGAAGACCCATTTATTTAGAGTGATTGGAAATCAACTTCTCACTTATGAAGAACTGCAAACGGTTCTAGTTCAGATTGAATGCGTTATGAATTCGCGACCTTTAAATGTAGTGTCGTCGGATCCATACCCAGAAGTTATTACTCCTGCACATTTTTTGATGTCAACTCCACTACAGTACTTACCGGCCGCTGACATGTCTTGTTCGAATCTAAACCAACGTAAGAAGTTGTTAGATCAGATGGTCCAGTCATTCTGGAAAAAATGGCGACTTGAATATTTGCACACCCTGCAAGTTAGACATAAATGGTCGACACCGGATAACCCTGTTCAAGTGGGTACAGTTGTAATCGTGGGGCAAGATGATTCTCCCCCTTTGAACTGGCCCTTAGGGGTGATTATTAAAACTTATCCTGGTTCAGACAATGTCACTCGGGTGGCGATGGTGAAGACACGATTCGGCACTTTCAAGCGTCCAGTGGTTAAACTTTATCCCATACCAACACAATAATATTTTTTCTTTCATTACTTTTAATGTATTCAAATTTATTAATAGACTTTTAATTTAATCTTGCGTCAATCCTACTCTCAACCCCTATCTTCATTATTGTTTTAAATCAGTAAAGTTACTTTAATTTTTATGTCACAACTTAGAATATCCCATAATGTGAGGGAAAATTATTTTTATTTTTTGAAAGTCCTAAGAACTTTCAAGGGGGGGAGCATGGTTGAGCGATTTCTTATTCCGTCGGCCGCGGGCATCTATGTTCGCGGCGGAATAGGTCAGTTGGCGTAATTCAGACATCCACTGGCCTATGCAATATTTGCGTGCCTTGTTACACAAGGAAGCTATATATGTGTATTCCTTTCTTTTATATGAGTGACTATTATTGTTACGCTCACGTCCGCGACGATTAAGCTCGCGTACAAATCATCATAGCGACTTAAGCTATTTATTTGACTGTCGGCGAGTTCTGCCACAAGTTTCGGAGTAAAGAGTGTTCTACAACTCAGATTTCGGTGCATCCTGGTTGCATCTTGCTACAAATAATAGCTGGTGTCATGTTATAGTATTAACATGCAAATTGACGCCACAAACATAAGGTGAGTGGATCTCTGTTTTTTGCGCTATTACTGCCCGAATCGCTGCCGCCGAATTTCGGGTGTCTGTGGTCGGCGGAAGTGGAGAGAAATCGCTCACCAATTAATTAATAACGGTTATGTTCCCTGCGGGAAGTCACTATTTATACGTGGCTTTCCCAAGATAGATTATCCATCATCTACCTTCCAAACCATAACCCTTCTCGATAGGTGCTATGCACCCTCCGCCACACACTTATAGTGAATCGCGGAGTAATAATAATAATAATAATAATGTAGCTAGAAGAAGGGACAGTTTGCAAAGTGATACCACGAAGACTAGCATGCCCACGGCTCTACATTCTGAACTAAATTATTTATTAAGTTCTAAGAATAATTTTTTTTTTATAGATCCTCCAACGGTATATTTTTGTCAAACTTGATATAAAGGTATCGAATTTCCGAACTCAAATCTTTAAAATGCTGAACAAATCTGCTGTGTGCGTAACACGAAATTCCAGTCCCATACAACGATAGATTGTTAATAGTTTTAAGTGTCATGAAGAAAGTTTAATTAATTGTAGGATTATTTGGCATCATAATTCGTCACAATTCAGGGCACCATTTCCATGAGTCTTTATCGCTGAAACCATGTAATCACGCAGGCTCTTCAAATCTTAAGGGTCTGACAACCATTAACTATGGCATTTGAATGATAAGCATTATTAGAATGATATTGACGTGTGAAGCTAAAGATTTATGGCTCTATAAAAATAAATAACATCTTAAAACGTTTTCGAGATTTACACCGAAGAGCCAAAGAAACTGGTACACCTGCCAAATATCGTGTACGGTCCCCACGAACACGCAGAAGTGCCGCAACACGACGTGGCATGGATTCGACTAATGTCTGAAGTTGTAGTTGAGGGAACTGACACCATGCATCCTGCAGGGCTGTCGATAAATCCGTAACAGTACGAGGGAGTGGAGCTCTCTTCTGAACGGCACGTTGCAAGGCATCCCAGATATGCTCAATAATGTTCATGTCTGTGCAGTTTGACTGCCAGCGGAGGTGTTTATACTTAGAAGAGTGTTCCTGGAGCCACTCTGTAGCAATTCTGGACGTGTTTGGTGTCGCATTGTCCTGCTGGAATTGCCCAAGTTCGTTGGTATGCACAATGTACATGAATGGATGCAGGTGATAAGCCACAATGCGTACGTACGTTTCACCTGTCAGAGTCGTATCGAGACGTGCAGGGGTCCCATGTCACTCCATCTTCACACGCCCCACACCATTACAGAGCCTCCACCAGCTTGAACAGTCTCCTGCTGTCATGCAGGGTCCACGAGTTCATAAGGTTGTCTCCTTACCCGTACACGTCCATCGGATCGATACAATTGGAAATCACACTCGTCAGACCAGGCAACATGTTTCCAATCATCAACAGTCCAATGTCGGTGTTAACGGGCCCAGGCGAGGAGAAAGTTAGCAAGAGTAAACAAATGGGCCTTCGGCTCCGAAAGTGTGTATCGAAGATGTTTTGTTGAATGGTTCGCACGCTGACACTTGTTGATGGCTCTGCATTGAAATCCGCAGCGGAAGGGTTGTACTTCTGTCACGTTGAACGATTCTCTTCATTCATCGTTGGTCTCTTTCTTGCAGGATCTTTTTCCGGCCACAGCGATGTCGGAGATTTGATGTTTTACCGGATTGCCGATATTCACGGTGCACACAAATGCTCGTACGGGAAAATCCCATACCAGTTTCTTTGATTCTTAAGTGTAAAAGGCCGGCCCTGGTAGCGTAGTGGCTAGCGCGCTGGCTTCGCATTGCAAGGGCCGCCGCTTCGAGTACGGCCTCGGGCATGGGTGGTTTTAATTAAGTGTTGTGTTCGTCTTGTGCTGTCCTCACTGTAGTGTCCACAATATCATGATTAGAGCCTGATACAATACTCTGTACAAAACAAATTGGAGCTGGCTAAATGGTCGCAATGACCGAAGGCCATTAAAAAAAAAAGTCTAAATGAGCAGTAGATGGCTGACAACCTTTTAACTATCATTTTGGACGTTTTTAATATATGATTTCCGTATATCAATGTATACACTAAGAAAAATTACCATTTGTTAATTAGTACTAATTACTGAATAAGTGACTACCTGGTGTTGCAGGCGCTGCTGGAAGAGACGGGAATAGACTCGTTCAAGTTCGACGCTGGCGAGACCAGCTGGCTGCCTCAGCTGCCGGACATCAGTCCCATCGAGCTGAACCCTGTGCAGTACTCGGTGGACTACGTGCAGACGGCCGCCCAGTTCGGCAGCGTGATCGAGGTGCGCACTGGAGAGCGCACGCAAAGTCTGCCCGTGTTCATCCGGATGGTCGACAAGGACTCCAGGTGGACCTTCGACAATGGGCTGCCCACCCTCGTCACCACTCTGCTCACGATGAACATAGCCGGATACTCCATGGTTCTGCCGGACATGGTCGGTGGAAACGGCTACGGCGATGACGTGGTCACCAAGGAACTCTTCATCCGGTGGTTGCAGGCTAACGTCTTCATGCCTTCTATACAATATTCGTACGTCCCGTGGGATTTTGACGAGGAGGTATCGTGTGAATTTTTTTAGACTGGTATAATATGCTTTACTTTTTAAGGCATTAATCATGTTTTAAACTTGAAATCTCAATTCGTATGTTAATAGAATATCAGCAAATCTCTTGGATTAATTTACTGCAGAAGAGATGATATTCTCAATATAGATTTACTACAGTCAAGATTATATTCCCAAAATTATACATCATTAAGTTTGTAAACAGTACAATGGTTTCTTATCCGACTGGAGGTGCTGGAACTTTCAGTATACGGTAGGGAACCAAAAATTAGAGCATCAAGTGTTCCTCCTTCTTCTTCTTCTTCCACTCAACCCGGTATTGTTGGTACTGTAGTTACGTTCTTCCAAAGTTACCCTACTTTTTTCCACATATTTCTTTCCCTCCGAGATGTTATCTGTGCACTCGTAGCTTGGTTGCTCTCTCATACAACGTATTTTCATAAATTAATTGAGCAGGTTTATGAACCAGCTCAAGTGAAGCAATATATGTCCAACCAAACCACTTCTTCTTTTCACCACAGTATTTAGGAGCACTCGTATCCCACCTATTCTTGACAATGCCTCCTTATTCTTCACGTTCTGTGTTAATTATTTTTTTACTATCTATCGGCACATATTTAGAAGGGATCAGAATTTTCTGTTCAGATTTATACACGAAAGTTCTTAACATTCTTCAATAACGAGTATTCAACAAACTGATTTTTAACGGCGTAGATTCTCGTGGCCTTCCGCATCCCATATATGATGTCTTTTTTTTTCGCTCACGAGTGTCATCTCAAACCAAGAGCAATTTTCTCTTATGTATTCATATATTTTCCCTAGAGGCTGCAGGTAAAAGCACGTTCTTTATTACTGACGTTATTCTCTTAGCTGCTTCTACATAAGAAGAACATAAAAACTTTACTCATTCTGCGACGAGAGTATGAATTCTTAAGTAGTTCAGGTCTTTAATGACGTTGTCTCGTTTCATCAGTACTTCTAGAATGGCGTTCCTCCTTGCAGACATCACTTGTGTCATCTGATCCGTTTGGATTAATTATAGTGAATTTGAACTTTTTCACTCATTCTCTTATGTCTAGGCATGCTCTGGATGCTTAATGGATAACACGGATGCTTCCTTGTTTCGGATGCGTTGTTAATTTTAATTGATGTATTTCTTGAGCTGGTAGAATACACTGTGGTTTTCAGTCCCAAATTTGGAAAAACACAATCCGATATCAAAACGATTCCGCATCGAGTAACTAGCAGCCTGTGTCGAACGCTTAGTGAAGCATATTTCCTTCGCTTGATGGCCATCCTGTATCTAAAGGAGTTAATCCGCTCAAAGCCGTCAGCTCTCTTATGATCTCAAGTTGAGGAAAACTACAAGCACTTTCTCTTACGACGTATCCCATAATAATGTGGAGCCTGTTCAGAAATCACTTTTCTTGTTGCAGACGGTGGAGATCTGCAGGCGGTACACGGAGCTGCACGCCAACTACTCTGGTGAGATCATCGCCGCCATGCAGAGGGCTGTGGAGGACGGCAGCCCCGTCAACCCGCCCATCTGGTGGATCGCTCCCAACGACACCGTGGCACAGGAGATCGGCTCAGGTAAGCACAGAAGACCTTCCTCAGTGCTTAGTAATGAGATGCAGGAAAGCACGTATTTCATAACAATTCTGGCTGCATTGCTCATATAGAATTAGATATTATTATCTGAAAGGGTAAAGGAGAGAATACACAATATCCTCGTCTAACTATATGTCAACCTTTCGTTCACATTGTAGTAGAACACTTTGGTGCGTGTGGTGCTGGGTTTGTGTCCCTCAGATGACACCAGAGTTTGTTGGGTGGCTGAGTGGACATTGATTGATTAACTATCAGCCGTGGCATCACTAACCTGCCCGATAGTACCTTCTTCTTGATGTTTCTTCTTGTCAGGGTGACGGTCATCTATCGTTGAAAGCAGGTAATTGTTTGGTGACGCAGTATTACCAACCTGCGTAGACGACTAGCCGCTGAAAGCAACTAAAGTCTATCAGAGATGTTATATTTTGACAAAAGTCCTCGTTGAGTTCTTCGTGGCCTGTGTGTTATTGGCCTGACACGGATTTTAGAAGGTTTTGCGTAATGAAACAGTAGCTACAAGCAAAGTATAGGTTGATTGCAGTTTATTTTGCATTGACGAACACATAACGTAGCTATGGTTCCACGCTACCTTAAATTTAGACTCCTGTTGCCGAAATTGGATGAGCTACGTATTGCATCTGTCCGCGATGCGATACTCTCCGAAACGCTACCACCCAGCGACTGCTGCTGCGAGCACGAGTTTACGCACACTTGCTGACTTCAACACATACCGGCTGGTGTTACTCTTGCCGGCTGTGCCGCTTAGTAGCAAACTAAATTCACAAAGCAATTACGAAATATTTCAGGGGTTTACTCGTCCCCTTACAACATGGTTCACCCCACTTGCACGGAAGAGGCACTGGTGACTAAATGATTCATAGTATGAGACACACACTGCTCGCTAATGGCCTCCTTAAACGAGGGCGGAAGAGCGGCAGTGTTCTTGGGCACCCTCTTGCCCTTGGGGTTGGAATCGCAACATTGGCGGGTGATGAGAAATTATCACCGGCATGGGGATGCAAAAAGCAGAAGGAAGCCACTACATTAAAGACGCAAAGGGTATACCGAGAACATGAATTCCTCTCAAATTACTTACAGAATGATGGCTTCCTCATGAGTAATCTATTTCGGAGGTAAAATGGTCCCCCTCCCCATTGAATCTACGGACAGGGACTGCTCAGGAAGGAGTCATCAGAATGGAAAGACACATTTTACGAGTCGGAGCGTGGAATAAGTCTGAAAGGAGCAGGTAGGATAGAAAACCTTAAAAGGGAGATGGAACCAGTTAAGTTAGATGTCACTATGAAAAGTGAGATTAATTTGCACCAAACCAAAAAAAAAAAAAAAAAAAAAAAAAAAAAAAAAAAAGGCAGTGATTTTATTTGTTTATTTATTTTTTCGTGTCAAGCATCTGACTCCGTTTGGCTTTTCTGGTGGTTTACCACTTTATATTCGCCGTTATTGTTGTGCAAACAAATTCTTTTTTTTAATTTTTTTCGGCCATACAGCCAGTTCAATGTGTTCATGACTCTTGCATTGTATCTCTTGCTCCAGTACGTTGTAGTTGCTTCTAACTGTTCTCTACAGGATTGACACGACATTAGCAGACACACACACACACACACACAGAAAACACTTAAACACCCATGCCCTCGGCCGGACTAGAACCGACGACTTTGGGAATGTCGAGCTTGCACCTTAGCCCCTACGCTGCTCAGACCAGCGAAATTTCCATTTATTGTATATAACACCCATCTTACAAGTTTCACAAATAGATGGAGACACGTTGAAGAGCCAAAGAAACTGGTATAGGTATGCGTATATAAACACAGAGATTTGTAAACACTCAGAGTACGGCGCTGCATTCGGCAACGCCTATATAAGACAACAGATGTATGGCCAGGCGATAGATCGGTTACTGCTGCTACAATGGCAGGTTATCACGATTTAAGTGAGTTTGAACGTTGTGTTATAGTCGGCGCACGAGAGATGGGACACAGCATCTCCGAGGTAGCGATGAGATGGGGATTTTCCCGTACGACCATTTAACGAGTGCTCCGTGAATATCGGGAATCCGGTAAAACATCAAATCTCCGTCATCCCTGCGGCCGGTGAAAGATCCTGCAAGATCGGGACCAACGACGACTGAAGACAATCGTTCAACGTGACAGAAATGCAACCCTTCCGCAAATTGTTGCGGGTTTCAATACTGGGCCATCAACATGTCAGCGTGCGAACCGTTCAACGATACATCATCGATATGGGCCCTGCATGTCAGCAAAGGACTGTTCAAGCTGGTGGATGTTCTGTAATGGTGTGGGTCGTCTGCAGTTGGAGTAGCATGGGACCCTTGATATGTCTCGATACGACTCTGACAGGTGACACGTACATACGCATCCTGGCTGATCACCTGCATTTATTTATGTTCATTGTGCATTACGACGAACTTGGGCAATTCCATCAGGACAATGCGACACCCCACACGTCCAGAATTGCTACAGAGTGGCTTTAGGAACTTTCTTATAAGTTTAAACACCTCCGCTGGCCACCAAAATGCACAGAGGTGAACATTATTGAGCAGATCTGGGATGCCTTACAACGTGCCGTTCAGAAGAAATCTCTGCCCCTCGTAGTCTTACGGATTTATGGAGAGCCCTCCAGGATGCATGGAGTGAGTTCCCTCCAGCACAACATCAGACATTAGTCGAGTCCATGCCACGTCGTGTTACGACACTTCTGCTTGTCTGCGGGGGCCCTACACGATATTAGGCAGGTGTACTAGTTTCTTTGGCTCTTCAGTGAAAGTTAGCAATGGTGCAGAAACGGAAGACGTGGTCAATGACAATTGTATCGTCAACAATGTTCTTTTTTTCATAGTTAGTATTTACCTCTTAGTTTTACGTGTTTGCAGCGATTCTTAATTAATTGCTCAAGACACATTAGTGCAGTTCAAATAATACAGAAAATGAATTTATTCAATATAAAAAAACAGAATTTGCACTCTCGTTGTAAAAATTTTATATTATTTTATAGTCATTTGTTCTTTGATGAACAATCTATATGTATAAAGATGAATGTATGTTTGTTTGTACTTCATACAAATCCACAGTTTTCATCCGATTTCGATGAAAGTTTGCACACTTATCCTTTGAAACATGGAGAAAAGTACTGTCTACATTTGGTTGAAAAATTTTCTGTATAAATAATACATGCTGTCTTATAATTTCGAAAAATTACTGAACGGTGGTAGACAGACCAGATGCGTAGGATGTGTAGGTATTTGTACTGTCTTTCCATATAGCGGTCTGGGAGCTCAGTGCTTAAAGCGCTTGCTTACTGCTGTTTGGATCGTGGTCTCCCGGTTCGAATACCCGTGAAGGCAAAGATTTTTTTTTTTTTAGTCACGCCTGGACCGTCAGATATTCGGATTGAATGTTAAACTGTAGATATCACTAATTTAGGGGTTCAGTGCGAGGCAAATCGTAGGTAGTCTTGCAATGCTGTAGGTGTACACTTTTTGACGTTATGATCCCTCAGGGGTTGTTCGCAGTCAGTGTGTGTGTGTGATCTGCAGTAATAATAGTATAAATGCGGAAGCAAGTCTCTGTCTTTTTGCTAAGTTTTGACGACAAAATGGCTATATCGATATTGATGGAATTTGACAAGAAAATCTGTAGGAATGGCACAGGACATTTTTTTCCGGTATGATTAACAGTTGTAGTCACGAAATTTTGAGACCCTATCGAATGGTGACATAAATATGTTTGAAATTGATTCTCTTCAAGAGACAGGTTCGACGGTAGAATGATATAGTGATAGCTTTCCTGCCATATTATGCCGATTCGGTGTTGTTTGGGACCAATCTTTCGTTACCAAAAACTTTCTATATTCAATTCTGGCAAACAAATTCTTAATCCACAAAGTCGCGGGTACCAGCTAGTGAAGATATATTTGATGATTATAATCTCTGTGGAATTAAGATTGTGCCGAATCTGGATATCATCGTAGTTGTCGTAGTTGAATATCAACGCTCATCGCGTGTAGATGCGGTATATTGGTTACATCTCGGTGGAATTGACAGAGGAGCTATTTTAGTTTAGGAGTCAATGTCTACTACCCGCTCAGGTGCGATGGTGTTTCTCCCACAGCACCTGCCGATCAATGTTGTCGGCCGAAAACCTTCTCTCCCTTTCATTCCTTTCCAAGCGTATGTTCACAGCAAAAAAAGTCAGTGATTAATTTGTCAGAAGTAAACGCTTTGAGGGCCTTAGCGACATATTACTAACACCTTGCTTACAGAATTGAGCACACTGTGGTGGTAAAACTGTTTCTTTTTTGGTCGCTTTTTTTTAGTGTAACCCAGTGCAGCTTTTTAGAAACTAAATCCAGGTCTCCTGAGGTATTTTTAATCGTCTCTCTTCCAACGTATGTCTTTAATTTGGCCGCAAATATACTAACAAAAATTTTCTACGAGGCTGGTGGGTGGGTGGCTGAAAGCTCGGGTCTAGCATTAGGGAGTACACCAGTTCGATACCCGGTCCGACAATCCATACTTCCGTTTTCTATGATTTCTGAATTCACTACCGCTTCTTGTCCCCATTACTCTTCCAGCACAGCTGACCGCGACGTTGAAAATTCACGGAAACGATATTGTAATTAGGTGAGGTACAATGGTCATAACAAAGATAAAATTCACTCCCTATTATGCAACAATTGAAGTCATCATCTACTGTTCGCACAGTTGTTTTGTTTATATCATTCTATAGCTATTCATTTATGTTAAAAACATGCGATCTGCAACTATACGATAGATTCTAATATAGCTAATGAAGAATCAATTGTGTCATGAAGTGCCAAAAAGCGGCAGTACCGGTATGAGACTGAATGAAATTTTTCAAGGTATTTTACAGTGCTGTTACAATTTCAGAATGTCCCTTTAGATTTAGGCAGTCACTAAAAACGTCGTTTTCTGCTCGGTGATACTAGGGATCATAGTGACAACGGAAGTGTCTCTAGGACCTTCGAACCACAATGTTATTATTTTTTTAGTCAGCTAACGTAATCAGATACGAAAAATGTGTAGATTTCTTCACTCCGCGGCAGGTAGTCACTCCACTCAGCTACTTACAGGCTACTTATGTATCCGGTCGCATGGAAGAAAAATTCTATGAACCATTTCCAGCAGTAATTTGTTCCCGAGGGGCAATATTACGATCAGATGAATTAGTTGTAGCAGAACGTATACTCAGAACTTTTTGCATTTTGATGTTAACACAGTATAAAGTAACAACTATTACACTGGGTGATTCGGTCCAGTTCAGAGTAAGTATTTCATCCTGCTATGGATCAGGTACTCCAATGTTTGGGAATGACACGGAGCTAGCTGTAGATGGTGCACTGTCTGTTCGTTTATACCGGTTCTGTTAAAAGTGCTGAATAAGTTGTTATTTAGACGAAATGACTGTTTTGTCGTCATTTTAAGTTCGAAACAACGTCTTGAGAGAGCTTGAATCATTAAGATCAAGGAGAAGTATCGTGTTAGGAAAGCACCAGGTGGTTTTCGTGTAGCATGGACGCTAGAAAACGATCATAAACCGGGTGCGGTGATGCTAATAAGCCCAAGTCACTCTGCTTGGAGTCACGCCGCTACACCAAGGATGGGCTTGGGTTAGATAGGAACAATGCCTCACAGTAAGGACCAGGACAGTTTCGACTTTATTCCATTGTGATCTTTTGGTAATTTTTTTCAGCGGGATATGGAAATCCCTGTCTACAACTAAAAAACAAAACTATTGGAAAAAGGTAAGATATGCAATTCACCTTAAACTAGGAGAAATCGATTCAGACTTGAAACATATGAGAAACTTTCAGCAGTTTCCCGAACAAGGACGTCAGCTAAGTTACACTATTATTCTCGAATTGTAATTTTAAATAATGTTGTCGTGTGATAAGACCCAGTGAAGGATTGATTACCTTCGATTTGCTCCGTTTGCGCACGTGAATTCATCCGGCCTCCTCGCCGTCAACTTCGGTTTCTTCCTGTTGGCGTCTGCGGGTACTGACTGGACGAATTCACGTGCACAAACGGGATAAGTCAAGGTGATCCTTCGCTCAACCTTACCACCTGACAATAACCCAGATTTTAATTTGGTGTCAGGTGTGGGGTGTTTCCTAATACTGTCTAAATTATGGGAGCAAAGAGTGGCAAGCGATATTCAGAAAGAAACTGCGAGGAGAGCCTGAACGCAACGCGTCTCCGTACAATCGCTGCATAGTGGGGTGACTGATTTCTATTGGCTGGCTTCCATCGCGCGACATGAATGCAGAGCTATAATTGGCCGGTTGGAGACGGTCTTTCCAGGAGGTTCCTGAACTTTTCGGGCCATGTCTCCCACGCTAAACTGCTGACTCTGTGTCCTTGTAGGAGGAATTCACGTAACGCCAACGCGGTTTCATGTTCAGCGCCTTCCCAGGACGGTAGCTCACGGACGCTGGCTTGTACCACACTAAAGTACTGCATCTAACTACCAATTACTGAAACATGCTACAATATATTGTAAAGTATTTAAATGAACAAATAAGCTTTGAATGAAAAATCAACCCAGTTCACTCAGTTTAAGAAATATCCTAGCCCTTTGAACCACTATATATTACAACTCAAAAGAAATAACAATAAGTGTTTTAGATAAATTTATATGCATATTACTGAATGTAACAAACATAACTGGAATCAGTTTAATACAAATCCCACAACATAGGTAAGAAGTACATCTGTTGCGAGGAAACTAAGCTTTTGATATATAACTGTGCGTCCTAATTGATTTCTGTTTGTGGCTGCAGAGTTCCTGCTGGGAGAGGACATCCTGGTGGCGCCGGTGCTTGAGGAGGGCGCCACCAGCAGAGACATCTACCTGCCGGAGGGACAGTGGAGGGACGAGACGGACCCCGACCAGCCCGTCATAGTGGGACCCACCTGGCTGCTCGCTTACTCCGCCCCGCTCGACACTCTGCCCTACTTCATCAGGGTCACCACTACGTAACACGCGACTCTGTCCTGAGTGTGATCTAATAAATCAATAATTCTTTGCAAACAAATTCAACGTGTTATTATTAATCTATACAGCCACCTGTTTATCGAGCATGTACTTATTCTCTTTCATTAAATCGTTCACTTAACAACGTGAGGAAGAAGTTAAAAGCAAGTTGACGACACGAATGTAGAAACAACACGCCATTTATTTTGATTACATTAAGTATAAATTTTAACTAGACGACGCATGCAAAAATTTCACGAATACAGTGAATAGTAAGGTAGGGGTTTCTAATAGGTTGAAAGAAGAACCCCCTCATTTGTTTCAATTGTTTATTTATTTAGTGTAATAGGTCCTTAACAGAAGTCGACACCAATGAAGCAGTTTGTTAATATCTCTTTGATATGTGCTACTGTTATCTAACGGATTGGCTCTGAAGTGTCTCATAAGCGCTACATTTATAGTTATTACTTTTGCCATTTAAGGGACAAATTCCAAAAAAATTCGTTCTTCATTTAAAATGTTACCTGAGTGGAGACCTTAATTTTTTAAATATTAATTCATTTATCAATTTAAGTTAGGTGTCAATGGAGACAAATGGCTCGTGACAAAAAAAAAAAAAAAAAAAAAAAAAAAAAAAAAAAAAAAAAAAAAAAAAAAGTTATAATGATACTTGAAAGGTGAGATTGCGAAAAAATCCTTTCTTAAGATATGATTTGACCAAAGCAGCGACCTTAATCTGTAATACGATAGCACATTTATCTGTTTCGGTTAGATATCAAGGGAGATAAATTGCTCATGGTAAAAAAGTACATTATGGAAATAACGACAATTTTGCCCTTTAAGGGTCAAGTTCCGAAAAATTCCGTTCTTAAAATATAATGTGACCACGGTGAGGAACTTAATCTTTAAAATGACACCACATTTATCTATATCGGTTAGATATCTACATCTACATATATACTCTGCAATTCACAAAATTGTGGGTGGCAGAGGGTGCTCAGCACCAAAGCTAATCTCTTTGTTGTGCATTCCAATCCCTAATGGTACGAGGGAAAAAAGAATTCATATAAGAATCATTGCGGCACCTTATTTCTCTAATCTTATCTATCCTGTCATTCCGGCTCAAATAGGTTGGTGGACGAAGTATTTCACTACACTCGTGAGTGAAAGTGGGAGTACGCATGTTTACCAATAAGTTTAAACGAAACGTGCGTCGTCTATCTACCAGAGACTCCCAGCCTAGTCTACTGTTCTGTGACGCTTTCATAAGGACTGTAGCAAGCGGTCACGAATCGAGAGGCTCTTCTCTGTACTTTCTCTATACCTTACGAAACGGATCCCAAATGGCACAACAATAGTCCAAATGTGGACGCACAAGAGATTTGTACGCTATTTCCTTTGTTTGTTTATTACAATTTTTCAATATTCGACCTATGAATCGCAGCCTAGAATTAGCTCTACCTACCAACGAATTAATGTGTAAGTCCCATTTCATGTTCCTTAGTACTGTTACTCCCAAATATTTCATAGAATCGACCATATCAATAACTGAATTGTTTAACTCGTATTTCTGAACAATTGGATTCTTTTTGTTAGTTATGCTCATTTTCTTGCACTTTTTACAATTTAGCGTAAGTTGCCACTCAGCGCACCATGCCAAAATAATATGCAGATCACGCTGAATTTCTAAGCAATCGGCCAAATTCCTTACTTCCCTATAAATAACCGCATCATCAGCAAACAATCTAAAAAGGCTTTTCACTTTATCTCCGAGATCGTTTATAAAAATTAAAAAAGAAGTGGTCCTATTACACTTCCTTGAGGTACCCCCGATGTAACATCTAGACTAGAAGAACTTTCTCCTTCAACGACGACATACTGCGACCGACCAGTTAGAAAATCCTTTATCCATTCACAAAGCTGATCCGATATACCGTACGCTCGTAGCTTCGCTAAAAGGCGGTTGTGTGGCACAGAGTCAAAGGCTTTTTGAAAATCTAAAAAAATGGTATCTACTTGTGAACCTGCATCAATAACTTTCATTACGTCGTGTGTAAATAGGGCCAGCTGTGTTTCACATGATCTTTTCTTCCGAAATCCGTGTTGATTTGTTGTAAGCAAATTATTATCGTCTAGAAATTTCATAATTTCGAGCATATAATATGCTCCATAACTCTACTACAAACAGATGTTATAGATATTGGACGATAGTTTCCAGGATCACTTCGATCACCTTTCTTGAAAATCGGAGTTACTTGCGCGATTTTCCAGTCTGAAGGTACTTTTCGCTCTTCTAGTGATTTACTGAATATATCAGATAGAAATGGGCCGATTTCCGCCGCATATTCTGAAAATATTCTTACTGGAATTCCATCTGGGCCCGGTGCTTTCCCCCACTTCAGGAGCTCTAATTGCTTTATGATACCTGCAGTATCTATCCGTAATGATTCCATCACCAACTCAACACGGCGTGGGAAAACGGGAACACTATCCTTACTTTCATCAGTAAATGAATTTTTGAATACAGTATTTAGTACGTTAGCTTTATCACGGCTTTCGTTAACCTCTGAACTTTCTCGAATTAGTGCTGGTATATTGCTATTGGTACAATTGACTTTTCGTATATACGACCAGAATTTCTTTGTGTTTTCTGTGGGACTCTTAGAGAGAGAGTTGGAATGAAAATCGTTGAAGGCCTCACGCATTACATTCTTAATACGTCCTCTTAACTCAGCTAAGGTTTCTAAATCACTGCGACACCCCTTCTTTCTTGAGCGTGCGTGTGTCCTCCTTTGTTTTTTGAGTAATCTTTTGACTTCGCATGTGTACCACGGTGGATCATCCTCCCCATTTATTATCCGCTTCGGTATATGTATATCCATACCTTCCCTGACTATTCGTATAAATCGATGCCACATCTCTTCAACGGTGTCATTTTTTGACTTGAAGTTACGGTAATTATTCCTCAGGTAGGTTCTAAAACACTCCTTAGAGGCCTTACTGAATTTGTATACAATCCGCCGTTTTCCTCCTTTTTCGCTTGGTCATTAGTCTGATAGTTGCAATTACCGCTTTGTGATCGCTTATACCTGTGGTCGTTGAAATTTCGGTTAATAATTCTGGCCTGTTGGTAACGAGCAGATCTAAAATATTTTCGCTACCGTTATGACACCGCGTAGGTTCATTAACTAGCTGCTCGAGATGATTATTTGAGAACAATTCGAGAATTACTTCAGAAGCTGCCTTATCCCTGCTACCTGTAATGTGAACGTAATTACGCCAGTCAATATAAGGCAGATTGAAGTCACCTCCTAGAATCATAGCATGATCCTGAAAACGGCTAGCTATACTGTTTACATTATTTCTTAACTTCTCGGCGATAGCTATGTCGGAATCGGGTGGACGGTAGAAGGCGCCTATGATGAGTTTTGACCCAGCAACTTAAAGCTTAATCCATATGATTTCACAGATCGTATCGACTTCTATTTCATTACATGGGAGAGATTTACTCACAGCTATAAATACCCCACCTCCATGAGAATGTAATCTGTCTTTACGAAAAACATTCATGCTATCTTTAAAAATTTCGGTGGACCTTATTTCCGGTTTTAGCCAACTTTCTGTACCGATAACGATATCCGCCTCTGTGCTACAAGTAATGCTATCAAGTTCCGGTTGTTTGTTACAAACGCTTCTACAGTTAATTACGAGAACTTTTAACTGTCGAGATTCTTTTACACTCCTCCTACATTCCGGTGTTACATCTGATTGGTTTGCCCGTAACTGTATTTCGTGTTTCGGGTCATCCTCCCTCAGCCTAAAAAGCCACCCAGTGCATTCCACACGGCCCCTGCCACCCGTGTAGCCGATTCACGTGTGTAGTGCTCATCTGACCTATTAAGGGGAACCCTACATGACTCGACCCTATGGCGAAGATCGAGGAATCTGCAGCCAATATCATCACAGAAACGTCATAATCTCTGGTTCAGCCCCTCAATACGGCTCTGAACCAGAGGTCCACAATCAACTCTGTCTACAATGCTACAGATGGTTAGCTCTGCCGATATCTTGCGGCCATTGGCCACAGAGTTCACCCTTTCAGCCAGCCGCCGGAAGGAAGAGAGGATAACCTCCGACCCAAGGCGACAAGCATAATTGGTGCCGACATGAGCCACAATCTGTAGTTGGCTACACCCCGTCCCTTCTACGGCATTCGGGATGGCCTGTTCCACATCTCGGATCAGGCCACCTGGAATACACACTGAATGGACATTGGATTTCTTCCCCGAGGAATCCGCCATTTCCCTAAGGGGCTCTAATAACCGCCTAACATTAGAGCTCCCAACTACCAAAATCCCCTTCTGTGGATTGCTCAGACCTGGCACGCTGGGGGGCCGTCAACTTTCAGGATGACAATTGTTGGACTGTGTCAGCCTCCGACAATACATCATACCGGTTGGACAGTCGAACAAGTTCAGCGTCTTGGCCTTTAAGCATGCTCGACTGCCCCCGTGTGCGATTTCTAAGTCTAGAGGCCATACGCCAGTCACCAACAGGCGACCGAGGCACAGCCTCCAACTCTTCAGCCTGGGTTACAGGTACGACGGTCGATATGGGAGAATCTGCTATAGGAATTGCTACATCATTTTCCCCAATATTACATCTGCTGCAACCTTTAACGGCAGCTTCCAGCTGTGTAACTTTCGCTAACACAGCTGCAAGCTGTGCGTGGAGATCAGCCACCTCAGCTCGCGTCTGCACACAGCAATCACAGTCCCTAGCCATTCTGCTTTTGAAAAACGCGAAAAAGAAAAAAAGATCAGAAAATCGAAATAACCTATACTTTGTACAAAATATAAACACTCAGAGATTGCACTAACTAAATCGACACACCACTAAAGATCAAATATAAAACAAAAATACGCTACTGTCTGACTAACCTCTACTTTCCACAAAAGTAAACACTCACAGATTACAATAACTAAATATACACACCACTAAAGTTCAAATACAAAACGAAAATACGCTACTGTCCTCACCGAATGCTAAACACTGTTTACAAAATGTAAACACTCAGAGATTACACTAATCAAATCCCCACACCACTACAGATAAAATATAACAACAAAATAAGCTATTTCACTCGACGACTGTTCAAACGCTACTAACTAGTACTGTCTACAGAATGTAAATACTCAGAGATTACACTAATCAAATCCCCACACCACTACAGATAAAATATAACAACAAAATAAGCTACTTCACTCGACGACTGTTCAAACGCTACTAACTAGTACTGTCTACAAAATGTAAACGCTCAGAGATTACACTAATCAAATCCCCACACCACTACAGATAAAATATAACAACAAAATAAGCTACTTCACTCGGCGACTGTTCAAACGCAACTAACTAGTACTGTCTACAAAAAGTAAACACTCAGAGATTACACTAATCAAATCCCCACACCACTACAGATAAAATATTACAACAAAATAAGCTACTTCACTCGGCGACTGTTCAAACGCTACTAACTAGTACTGTCTACAAAATGTAAACACTCAGAGATTACACTAATCAAATCCCCACACCACTGCAGATAAAATATAACAACAAAATAAGCTACTTCACTCGGCGACTGTTCAAGGGAGATAAATGACTCGTGACACAATAACGCGGTGTAGAAATATTGATACTTTTGCCCTTTAAGTGTCGTATTCCGAAAAATTCCTTCTTTAAAATACGATTTGACTTAAGTGAAGACCATATTCTGTAAAATAAGATGTTATTTCTCGATTTCTGTTAGATGTCAAGAGAGATAAATAGTTCGTGGCGAAAAAATACGTTAGGGAGGTAATTGTAAATTTGTAATTTAATGGTCGAATTCTGAAAAAATCCTTTCTTAAAATGTGATGTAATCACGGCGAAAGCATTAATATTTAAAATGATACCTCATTTATCTGTATTGATTAGATATGAAGGGAGGAAAATGGCTTGTGACAAAAAAAACATCTTATAGAAATAATATATATTATTATGGTTGAAAAAAGTCACTAAAATACATATCAACTTCATATACCCTCTTAATTTTGGCGTTGATGGTAAATAATAAACTCAATACGAATTTGAAAGCATTGTAGTGTTGCGTTTGAATTGATAAATTGACATATATTTAATTAAATCCATGATCCAGATGGATAATTATTTGTTGTCCACACCCCAAGACTCTTACCGTAACCCTAGATTGTTGAATTTTCTAGTTTAATATTGTAGGTCCCTGAGGTATGTCTACTTAAATCTCGTCAGTATGGAAAAACGCTGACGTTTAAACTTCTGTTTTAAGTGTGTCATTAAAAAAATAGTTTTCCTCAGTTTTCCAACTGTAATTCGATGTTAATAACTATGTTAAACGTTATTAAATGAAGATAATGAGAGTATCCGAAATTTAGTGCCGTCCCCAGTGAGACATTAAACACAAAATAATAACAAAAAATGCGAAAATTTCTTTGGTTGCTGGAAAGAAGATCCATCAATAACTTTGAAACACTATTACATGAATTGAGAAATAACAAAAACTAAATATCACTGTAACTAAATAGAGCTGCACCGCTTTCGCTATCATCTTTCCTTCGTATATTGCATTTCAGTGAAACAAATGAGGATAACGTTCGCGTTACCAAAAGGACATAAAATGGAAATTACCAAATAGATAACGAAATTCAGACCTAATCACCACGTTTTAGCATTATAAACAACATTATAGTGTTTAAAATAAATCTGTTTGGTACAGATAAGCACAATAATGTCTTCATCACTCTATTTCTCTTGGAAAATTTGTAGTTTTTGTCCAGATCCGTGCAGAACGCAAGCCTGTTTTACTACTGTTGCCCTACAACCATTTCTCATCTCCCACCACCGTTCCATTTTCTATTTTGCAAATTTACTACCACCTCCGTCTGTCTGCTGCTCATTGATGATACTCGAGGCATGTTTGTTATCAAGTTAATTACTATCCTTGCCACTCTTTTATTCGCAAGTCTCCTACAAGTGCAACCCAAGCTGATGCGTGCTCTGGGAGACAATCAACTTGTTGGAGATGGTACAGTAATTGAAATGTTACATCCAAGAACCCCTATGGTAACTCTGAGTGCGCTGAAGTTATCTTGTAATCTGACTGTTTACGAAACTCTGCAGAAGCTACGAAAGGACAATGAAATCAGTGGTTTAAGTATAGCGTTTTTTTTTTTTTTAAAAAAAAGGGGGAACTTTCCTCGGACACTGAACGTTTGTACGAAGACTAATGACAAATACATCAAAACGCTGTGATGGAAGCTACTAACATTTAAAATACTGAAACCAAACTTTACTCAGGCTTCTGTTGTGCATTATCATACAAACAGAAGGAAAACAATGAAAACTTATCTGTGAAAATATATCATGTTCCTAGCGTCCAATCGTTTGGTGAGAATTAACGACCACTGCGGTGATATGCTTACGACCGGTGTAAGCTTTTTACTGATATACGAGGTGTGTGAGAAAACTAATGAGACTGGTAACACTGTGTCTAGTGGTCTGTGTGAGACCACTTTGTTCATCCCTTCCACGTGCTCAGTCCGAGTTTCAACTCAGTTAAGCCAACACAATATTTTTGACAGCGCTGTCAGAAGAGTTGTGTTTTTGTTGTGTGTTAAGAAAATGGAGCGTTGGAATTGAGAGCAACGTTGTGCAATCAAGTTTTGTGTTAAACTTGGGGAATCCGCGAGTGTGATCTTTGAAAAGTTGAAACAGGCCTAAGGGGAACAATGCTTATCAAGAGCACAAGTTTTCCACTGGCGTAAATCATTTTTGGAAGGCTGAGAACACATTGAAGATCAACCTCGCTTAGGGAGACCTTCAACTTAAAAAACTGAGTAAAACGTTGATCGTATGAGGGCTCTTGTGAGATCAGACCTCAGAGGACAAACTGTCAAGCAAGTTTTTTACAAAGGTGTCCTTGAAAGGCTCAGGAAAAGAGTGATTCGTGTGAGACCAGACATTGCAGACAAGTGGATGCTTCATCATGACAATGCCCCGTGTCACAAGACTTTTCCATCAGTACATTTTTTGCCTTAGAACGCATTTCTGTTGTTCCTCAACCCATTTATTCACCCTTGTGACTTTTTCCTTTTCCCCAATTGAAACTTCTCTCAAAATGACGTCATTTTCGAATTCTGGAGAACACTAAAAAGACTGTGACCGACCAGTTAACAGCCCTGCCGGTCGAAGCCTTCCAACGCTGCTACCAAGAGTGGAAACAACGACTCCGCCGGTGTATAGCTGCCCAAAGGAACAACTTTGAAGGGGATAATATAGATGTCTGAAAAAATGGTAAGTAAAAAATCAGTCTCATTACTTTTCTCACACAGCGCGTATGTTGTGTGATACTGTTTGAGTAACGCTTATACCTTTTAAAATGTGTAATTCCTGACTATCCCAGCATTCCTACAAATGAAAAAAACAACGTTAATATCGCAATCATGTAGCATTGTCTGTTAAGAGAATATATTTCTACGGAAAATGCTTCTCTAGTTTGAAAACTATACGAGAGTAGTGTGTATAGTTGTGGGTTCCGTCCAAGCATTGTTTCATACACGATAAATAAATTTACATGGTGACTATAAACTTGAAAGCAGAGAGCGGTGAATAATTGCAAGATTTTTGGTTTTCTAGTGGTATCGACCTAACCGATGCTGAAAAACTCTCAGACCATCCTCATGCAGTGTTTCAAGGATCCAGCGGACCACAAAGTGAAAATGACCCAATGCTGCATTTTGCTAACAATAGCAATTTTTGAGTAAGGGAAAAATACTTGTACCGTAATCCACTTATGGGGAAGTTGACACATATCCGATCACAGGTTTGTTATATCCTTCCTATTACAATCTATACAAGGATCCATTTATAAGCATACCTGTGCACATAATCGACCCTTATTCAATGTCTTGTTATTGTCCAAGTTTCTCCATATTTCTCTTTACATCCGAATTTCTCTCCTAATTTTCTATTCGCAATCTCCAGTCCTATTTCTAGAGTCTTATGTATAACCGATCTTTAATATTGCATGCGATTCCATTCATAAGTTACGTCCGAAGTTTGGTTTGTGCCACCTTTCTTAACTGAACGAATCTTTGTCACATTACCAATTAGCTCCTTATCTGGATGTTAATTACACAATCGTACAAGAAATCCTGTGTCTAGAAAATACCTGCCGGTCGTTCCTGGCCTCTTCCTACGCTGGTTGAATCCATCTCTGTTGACACTGCACGCATAACTGAAAACTGAAGTAGGGATATAAAATTTCCGGATACTTACACAAACTGGCATCCATACGAACTTGATGATGAAATAAAATGTTTGGGATATCTGCAGAACTGTTTTAATGTATAGATAAACACGGAACACAATACAGTACCAAAATGGAAAATAGTATTACCTCTCAGCGCTAATCATCATTGCAGAAACATTCTGGATTCCCAAAGACTCAGTTTCGCATTCAGACACTGTGTCTGAACCAACAACTGCTCCTCTCTTACCCGATGATACAAAATTTCTGTGTTCCATCCTCCCTCTACCCATTTTAATACTGCCCCTATTGACACGTCCAGATTCAGTGATGATTCAAATGGTACACAGTTGTAGATGATCCAGCTTAAAAAGCTAACTAATTCAAGTCACAGTCTCAAAAAAGTCCCGAGAAATATTTTCCTGATAAACTTCATCTCACAATGAGTGACGAACAGTGATAACCAACAAGCCTGAGTAATTCTCCCACCTGGGGAAACGTATTAAAGAGTTGGGCTTCTTTGTTAGGTGCTGCCTCTACTATTTCAACCTCTGCTTGTTTTACTCACTGCACGAGGATTTACATTTGACGATATATGAAAGTAATGAGAAACATGACTAGTTCCTACTTTGACGTTCCTCGGCTTGTTTGGATTCATGTTTGTGTCAACGCATAATTGTATTCTCACGACTTTTATCATAAACACTAAAGAAGAACATCGTGTATGTGTAATTTTTTTAATTAATAAAAAATGTTAATGAAAAGTATAAAATGATCCTGGAAGCATTTAGAGACGAACCTCTAAGCCGTACGCAAGTTTTCGAGTGATTTCCGCGATGCATGCCGGGACGAACTTCGGTGGAAGTCGACGAGCGTTCAGAAAAGCCTTTAAATTTAGCTGCGACTGAGACCTTGCCAAAATTCGAGAAATGTTTCATCACAACTTAGCTGAATATTTTTGTATACAGTATGTAAGCGAATTTTAACGAAAGATTTGTGCACGCGTTGATTTGTGTCATAGTTTGGTCTGCGATAAGTGATCAATAGCAGTGACTTTTTGATATTTGCACTTTATTGGAAGAATTTGGCTCGAACGATTAAGCCTTCTTGTCGAGAGTCATTATTGGCGGTAAAAGCTGGAGCAAGAAACGTTTCCTCGTCTATACCAAGCCTAGTGGGTGGTCGGGACATTATACAGGACGGTTTTCCACATATTCCAAAATCACTCAAGGCGAATGATTGGAGGATGGTTACTTCAAAAGCCCCTGGTCGAATTCCTTCCTATTCCTTTTCTCCCCCATCCGAACAGACTATAGCTATATCGATGTCGATGAGCCGCAAAATACAAAGGATCACGACAGTACATCGCCCCACAATCCGTTCTGTACAATACAGATTCAGTTGAACACTTTCACGACCGTCATTGCAAGTTCCCTTTAGACGCCGAATTGGCACGTTGTGATTTCTGGTTGTTGCCCCATATGAAGATGAGGCAGGGTTCACCGCTTGGAGGCAATGGAGGAGTCACAACTAGAATCGCTTTGCCTGCCTCGGTAGCGTAGGGGCTAGAGTACTGGCCCCGCGTGCCGAAGGTCACCGGTTCGAGTCCGGCCGCGGGCATGGGTGTTTAAGTGTTGTGTGTCAGTGTGCTTGTCGTGTCCGTCCTGTGGTGTGTCTAGAATTACTTAAAAGAGAAGATACACCTGGAGAAACTGCAAACACTTTATGAAACAAACTCATACTTGAGCTGGCTGTATGGCAAAGGATGTCAAATGTCATTTTAAAAAAAAAAAAAAAAAAAAAAAAAAAAAAAGTGGAATAGCATGGCAGTTATGGAGGCTGTCGGAGAATTAGCACTAAAAAAAATGATAACCAGTAATAAAAACGGTGGGATCGGAGCGTTCGTGCACAGGTGGAATACTTTTAAGTCGATGAGAGGCAGGAAAGCTAGAAATAAAAATGCCAGATTGTATCGCTTGTCGAGTAAAATGTTTTATCGATATTTGGTTCTTCTTGGCGGGGGCCATTTATAAAACTATGCGATTTTGTATATCTTATGCCTGCCTGGCTTTTCTCGATCTGATTGTCTCTAAAATTCTTTTTTTCTTATTTCATAAAAATAGGCGATTATAATCACAAGAACATTCGAGCTTCTTGTTTTGCAAACTGTGTATTTTAAACATTTATTCTGCATTAAAATACATCATTCCGTTTCATAACACAGCCCGCACCCAGCAAACAATTGAACTTATTCCAATTTTTATTACTGAAAAGACATTATTATATTCAAAATCAGCGATACTAATACATTCTACTACACGTGTAACCTCTGTGCCATAAGTCACATTTATTAACTGCAAATACATATGGAATTACATTTTTTATATTTTTAGTGATACATGGCGTCATAGGCTTCATAGGCTTATAGGAAATATTTGATGCCACTGATACTTCCTGGAAATCTCAGATCCATCTCCATATCCTCTGTCACACACCGATGCTTCTCTCCTATAGTTTATGTGATAACGGAATATGTTTTAAGAGGGATGGAAAATAATTTATACATTACTTTGGACTTTTTACACACAATTTAAAAACATATTAAACATTTAATCACTTTTTAAAAATATCCTCATTCTTGTAGCCTGCAGATTGTCAATTTTCTGTTATTCCAGTAGTCGCGAGAAATGCATCCGAATTTTTAAAATTTCCCATAAAATTCCGTGATATCCCATCCACTGTAATGTTCAGCGGCAGCTCCTTTGTCTCTTACATCATCACCCAGTGAACATTGATAGCAAAGTATAAAATTACAGAAATCGACCTCGCCGAAGAGAGAATTTTCCAAAAGTCCGAAGACAGAGAAACTTTTATGCTATTTCGTTACAACACAAATAAATTCTCGAAAATAAAGCAAGTGAATTGTAAAAACGTTGCAGAAGTTTAAAATTTTGTAGAACTCATTATGATTTTGTTTAAGTCTGTTTAGTTTGAGAGCAGTGAGACATTGGAACAGTCTGATTGAGTGGCAGTGAAAATGTTTCACAACTACCTAGTTTGGAAATAAAGTTTAAAGGAGCTAGATACATTTTCAAGTTAATCACAAAGGCTGTTAATGATATGGAAACGTTAAGAACACGTAAACACCTATACTAATTGACCTCACCCGGTTTCATTTTATTAGTATTTCCTACTCAGAACTTCTTTTTTCATATCATTTTATTTCCAATTCCTACCTGTTCTGTCCTATTCAGTTTAACTTATTTTAATAATTAATAATAACGCTATCCACTTTTAAAACACTGTGCGAATAATGGAAGGAGAAGTCATGTGGGAAACATTCTTCATGAAGAGTTATAACACTGACACCAAAGTTCCAAAAAATATGAGTATGGGGCAACACATATGCTGACCAGCCTTCGATTGACTTTGCCCGATACGGTATATTGTACAAGACAAAGTGTAATATGAAAAGTAAGCTTATCGCTCTAAAATGCTCTCTACTATTTAATAACCGTGACAAACCATGTTAATCTTTAAATAAATCAGCTGATAAAATGCTTGCAATCAAAGTGATGATAAGCAACTTAATTGTACAGTTGGCGATATTACTGTTCAGTTACTGGCAATTATTTACTTATTTTTGATAGAACGTCGAACAAATTAATTTTATTAATTTAGTTTGCCATACCTGAATCACCCCAGCTCAGCATCTTGCTTTCCGAAACTATGGGAGCATAAGCTCTATATTTGGATATTTGATTTCTTTTCTTCTGTTGCAAATTCAGAGAAAATACTGAAACAAAGTAAGGAGTGAACTGTAAAATTGCATTCCGTCTATGACATACATACACAACCGTTGCTCAATGGTTGAATGTAATGCCATGGTATCCAACTTGTTTTCAGCCGTGTCTCATAAGAACTTTTGATTTGGTATTTTATTTTTCCTTAGCAATGTGTCTTGTAAACACTTATTGTCGCCAAGGAAAAAATATCTTCCAAGAATAAAACAATTACGGTTATATTTGTGTTTGTTTTGTGGTAGCCAAACAGCCTGTGCACCGTCATAGTGGTTTAACTTTTGCGTCTACGCAGTAACAAATGATTTTGTTTCTTCGCGAACAATTATAATTTTTTCTCAGTTGTAGTGAATAAGTAAAATAAAACTATGAGCGGGTTTCTGTTTGCTGGCGTTAGCAATGCAGCCAATATAAAGATCCTGCATTCAGACAGAAATGTCACAGTTTTCTCTGAGGAACGATTATACAGTATATATGAGACTAAAGTCCAGTATTCACTTAGTAGGTCAAGCAGAACATCACTGTAATTAACAGCACGGATTGTAGTTATTATTAAATTTCAGCCTTCAGTGTTAGGTGCTTTTTAAACGCTGGATATGAGTATGTGTCATATTCCTTGTGGTATGCTCATATATATCCGTGATGCTTAGATAATAATTTGGTAACTGCTTCCGTCAACTAGACTAAGAGATTATTTATTTTTTTGAGTGTAGACGTAAATTTTTTCTTCGGAGGATAGTTGTTCACAACTTTATCACAGTTAATGCATGTAAAGTACCTTACATTAAAGATGGATAGTAACATTAGCGGCCGAGCAGTGTAAAGAGGGAACATGTGTTCGATCTATTTGGCAACCGGTCCATGTAGGATTTGATAATATGAAATTATAAACAAAATATGAGAAATAGTGTCTTCAAGGAGCAAATACCAAGTGGATTGGGTAAATTCACTCTCCTGAACAGAAATATTGTCGGTGCAGTAGAGCAGAAACAATTTGAAAGTTGTGGGGAAAGTGTTGCGTGTACGTAATGTTTTAAATAGGCGCAAAAAATGTTTTCCAAATTATTTCTTCACCAGATGTTACCCACTACTTCGTACGCGTGTTAGAATTGGATATAGAAAGTTTTGTTATGTAAATGGTGTTCCAAAGAGAAAGCCATGACCGAACAAAACATTCTTCCACTAAACCCGTCTCATGAAGAGAACTAATTTGCAACGTGTGTAAAAATAACAACAAACTAACGGAGCGGAGGCTTGTCTCTGGGAGATTTAGTAGAAGTCATCGCAAAGGCTAATTTTTATGGGAACTGTAGTCTTCTAAACTACAAACTGCAGAAAACTCAAAGCCTCAGTAACCGATTTAACATCTGTCACTGTTTTCGAAATTTTATGATAACATGTGTAATTTATCCCTAAAAAAAGTATTCTATGTGCTCATTAATGTTACATAGTATTTCCTTGTCAAATTTCATTAAGATCGGATTAGTCGTGAAAACGTAACCAACAGACAGAGATAAAGTGTTACTTTGACATTTATAACATTAGCGTAGATGTATAAACTAATATACATTAGTATACTAGTAAATTAGTATAGATCCCATACAAATCGACGGCGAGAGAGGGAGGGAAAAAGCCTGAGCGAACGGAATAACGTAAAAAAGTGTTCGCGTATTACATTGTTGGCCGGGAGATTCAGAAGAGTTGTTTGACCGCCTTCGTGATAGAGTTTCGATTTGCCTCGCATTCCGCCTCTGTCGTGGTTGGACCTACACTTTAAAGTGAAATCCGAATCACGGAATGTACTGGTGTGAGTATTAGATTAAAAATTCCTGGCTCCTCTATGATGTGACCGAGAGAAGACACCGAACTCTTGAAAGTAAGAGCCTTAACCATTGATCCACCAGACCACTCGGCGATGAAGTAGTACAAAGACTTACTCACGCTATATGCCTCTCTGTTAGCTTTCAAAACTTTTTGACAAAACATGTTATTTATCCCGAAAAAGTATTCTATGTACTTCCTAAGAGTGCATAGTATTTCCTTGCCAAATTCCATCC
Source organism: Vandiemenella viatica (assembly GCA_031002005.1). Taxonomy (NCBI): domain Eukaryota; kingdom Metazoa; phylum Arthropoda; class Insecta; order Orthoptera; family Morabidae; genus Vandiemenella; species Vandiemenella viatica. The sequence goes on along the minus strand of JARYHS010012519.1, from coordinate 25,424,016 downwards.
AGATATGTTTTGTCATTTAGCCGTGTAATAAACAGACAGAGAGACAGAGTTACTTTCGCATTTACAATATTAGTGTAGATGTAGATATTAGAATATATTAGCAAATTAGTAATTACTGAATTAGGATAGATCATACATAAACAGACTGCGAGAGAAACGAAGCCTGAGCGGCCGATATAACATAAAAAAATTAAATGCTTATGGCACTGTTGGCGGGAAGATCCCGTGACAGAGTTCGATTTGCCACGCATTGCGCCTCTGCCATGGTTGGACCTACACTCTAACGTAGATTCCGAAACACGGAATGCACTGACCGCAACCAGTTTGAACACGTCTCAGGATACCTGATTCTTGAAAGCCTCTGAGCCACCAGGCTCGTCTGTCATGTGACATTATGGAGACTTGCATACTCTATATGCCTGTCTATCTCCGTTCTGTTAGTTTTCAAAATATCATCACCAAATATGTTATTTATCTCGATAAAAGTATCCCTTGTCCTTCCCTATGGTACATAGTATTTCATTGTAAAATTTATTGAAGATCAGTTTACCTGTATTCGTGAAAAAGTAACAAACAGACAGAGAGAAAGAGTTACTTTCGCATTTATAATATTAGTCTAGATTTTGTCCAAGTAACGACGATTTATTAAAATAATGATACCAGTCTCTAGTTTACCAGTGTAATAGGAAAAACACTGGATCAAATTTTTGTTTCAAAATTATCGGCGACTTGTATGTTGTTATGAAATCGCGCCTAAGTTCGGCAACCAATATGGCATGCGAGTGCACAGTTCAGCATGCTGCAGGCGGCGTCTTATAAAGTCAGTGAAGAGTTGTGATATACGGAATGTAAACTATGCACGAGTAATCTTACTAGTATACGAATTCCGTCATGTGATATGTCTTTCCGTTAATGTACTTCTCATTCATTTGTCATATTTCCATTAAAAGAAGAAAGGTGGCCAGTAAAGTTTCACAATTACTGATACATTTCGAGGCACTAAATGTACCGTCAGCTTTTAGTGTTCAGTCAAGTAGAAGATCAGAGAATATGTAGGCCTTAAACTAATGTGTCAAAGATAATACAGCGTGAGTCCAAAAAGGCTTTACAATAATACAGATTTTTTTTTTAATTGGCTTTTGGCCATGTCAGACAGCAAGTATAACTTTGTTTCTTCAAGTAAATGTACACTTTCTCATTGCAATTATATTTACTCTACAATACAAAAAACACAGGACAGACACAACACTTAATTAAAACCAGCCAAGCCCTCGGCCGGACTCGAACGGCGACCCTTGCAACGCGAAGCCAACGCGCTAGCCCCTACACTACAAGGGCCGGCATATATACAGAAATTTATTGAGATAACTTATAGAATCGGTTCATGTGTCAAACAACCTAGAGTTTCACATAAAAAAGTGTCAGAATACTTCGATGTGACTACCATTTGTCATGCAGCAAACATGCTACTGGTAGTCAATTTCTTCGTTATACCAATTCTGGATTAACTTGTGTAACGGCAGCATAGATTCGATATTTCAGGTCAGCCAAATTGTTTGGCAGGGGAGGAACATACACATGATCTTTAACGAAACCACAGAGAAAGAAATCAAATGCTGTTAAGTCTTAAGAGCAAGGTGGCCATGTGATTGGCCCTTCACGGCCAATCCACTGACCTGGGAAGCGATTATCGAGGAAACCTCGAACTTCCGTGAGGAAATGAGGTGCTGTACCGTCTTGCTGGTAGTAAAGCATCCCATATCGGTCATCTTCATCGATCTGTGGAACTAAAAGTTTTCAAGCATATCCAGATACACAATAGTTTTCTCCATGAAGAAGAAAGGGTCGTACGCTTTCAATTTGCGATGTGGTGTTTTAGTATAATTTCGCAGTGAACAACCCGTCTCTACAAAGTACTTGTACCAAGAGTAAATTTTAGGTCTGCTTGGAGGTACTTTAGCTGTTGTGAGGTGAGTTCAAACCACTCTTCCTGTTTTTGTTCGTAGTTATGTGCCAATTTATGCGCAAATACACCTTTCTTAGGATAACATTCACACAAAACTCGTTTTTGTGATATTTTACTTAATGAAAGAAAAATCCTGCTGAACAAACAGCCTTTACAATATATTCTCATCATATTTCTGTTATTGGTCTCTCATGAAATAGAAATGAAGATTAACATTTACGTAGGTAACAACAATGAGAACTGACAGTTCCACAAGGTGACACCTGATATTATAGATTTTATCTCCGTTTTACGGAAGACCGATAGATATTTGAGTTAAATTCATTAATGTATTAGATCAGGGGTCCCCAAAGTGGTCGATACCGACCCCTTGGGGTCGATAAGAGATCTCCCGGGGTCGATTCATACAGAGGGCTCGAAAGGGGGTCGATTAATAATACTAAAGAGGATCAATTAAGCTTTACAGGAAAACATAGGAATGTTCTACTAAAAGTCGGGTCAATAAATGAAATTAAAGCTCATCCTCTCGATTCTCATCTGTTTGTGAAATCATGTGAAGTAAATGATGAAATTTTCAACAAATTACTTTTGCTCCCTGAGGTAAGGTGGTTGTCAAGAGTGATAGTTGCAGAGACTCATATGAAGAATGCCTTAGGAAGATGGATCCATCGCTATGTGACAAGTTAAAAAAGTACAACAACAATCTTTTCTTTTTGGCAGGTCTTTATTTTAAATTTATTCTATCTATCCATAGTAATTTTATTGGGTGGATTTTATAAATTATTTCGTTGAGTTGTTATACAGACCTCCTTATTACTTAGCATCAGAAACTCCAAAACTGATTTAATGTTTTTATTAAATACTTGTGGGGGTCGATAAGAAGGCAAATATCGTATCAACGGGTCGACGGGTTAAAAAGTTTGGGGACCCCTGTATTAGATAGAAATTTTTTTTCCTTTCCGGCAGATGAATGGCTACCTTCCAAGTACGTCTTTGATAAGTACTTATTTCAGTAATTAAAGCAAGTCTGTTAGATATGTGTCAAAGGGATATAGAGGTTGGAAAACAAATGTTATTTCATTAGCGGTACACAACCTAAAGTTTCTGACAAAGTCATTGAGAACAATAGAGTTAGAAAGCAACAGTTTACAACAAATTCTACATAACATATGCTATTAGTACACAGTACAGTTAAATTGCTGCTGATGAATGATTTGAAATTTAAAACTCCATGAAAGTTCGTAATATACCAACTTTTTAAGCCATTTCATTTAAATTCTCAATACGTTTCTACAAAACGCAGATGTCCACGCAGATAATTCTTCATCACTTTTAAAAAAGAAAGATTTTCTCTTATAAAAAAAGATTTATAAACTAGTTTGTATAAAAAAGTTATATCAAGTTATGTCTTTGTTCTAAGGTAAATAAAATGGATCTATGAACTTGTACACTGTTTTAGATTACGAACTTGAAATCGGAGCATTTGGTTTGCTTTGCCAATTACTTTTTCAATGTGTTCATTCCACAACAAATTATTACAAATTGTTACACCGAGGTATTTAGCGGAGTCTGCCGTTCTAAGGACAGTGTCATTAATTGTGTATTCAGAGTTAAATGGTGTTATCTTTTTACTTATATGCATGACTTAGTATTTGGTGTAATAAAGTTTTTGTTTTATCCTTCGAGGAATCAGAAATCAATATTCTATCAAAACCGAAAGATTTAAGACAAAATGTATCTTACGACATTGATGAATTAGAAGTGTTACAACACTTTAAGTCAAATAATTCCTATCAAAATTCAGATTCGTGTTTATCGCCTCCTTCAGCAAGCTGGAAGTTTAATTCAAGAAACTGTCGTGCACAGCAAAATTCAACGTGTGTGAAATTCATGCCTAAGACACTGCGGGTTTCGAAATCATTAGCAGTCTGTCGCGAATCGTGAACTGTTAAATAGTCATGAATATGGAAACTTTAGAATTAGTATCCAAAAGTCCCTTACTTACTTAGGTTTGATTATGGTTTCGTTGGTATTAAAAGTAAGTCTTTGACGTGAGTGTTGTTGAAGAGAGACGGTATGAATGTGTCAAATACTAAAATAATAAAGTCTTTGGCCACAAATTAGCGCAAATGCTGATTCCTTGACGTATCATATTATCTCGCAATTATCAGACTGATTTTCATATAGTACATATACGAGTATAACTTATTTTTATCACAATTCGACCGTTTGATGGAGATGTTTGTAGGCCTTGTTGGCGTTTTTTGACTAGAGTCTCTTCATGTTGGCTGATTGTTTTAACCTCTCACTTTATCCTCAAAGTGAACAACAAAATACAACTAACATGCACCCATCAATTTAATATACCTGTTTTAAAAAAAATAGGAGATCTAGAAGAAAGGAATTGGCTATCTTCGAAACACCCAAGGAAATGCCACATACCAGGTCTGAATTCTATTTATTACTAGTTGAGTATCCGGCGTTCCTCGGGGACTGGATATGAAAGTTCTGATGTTTTGTCCTGTTTGATCGAATTGCCATAAAATTTTTCCATAGCCATCTATCAAAAACATCCAAATTTCCCTACCGTTTTGGAGGTATTTGCAAAAAACTGAATAGTTTCAAGTATAAATTTTGCTTACAGAGGGTGGTGGTGTATGTGGGGGGGGGGGAGGGGGGAGGAGGGGGGTTGTAAACGAAATGTAGAATTGTTTTAAATTATACGGGTGCAAATTTCCATCAAAATCGGATAAAAAGTGTAGTTTTGTATAAGGAACATTTGCAAAAATTAAATAGGCTAAAGAAGAACAGGTATTGGGGTTTCGTAAACCAAATGCAGACAGTATTTTACTATTTGTTTTAAAGTATACGTGCGCAAAGTTCCATCAAAATTGGATGAAAACTGTGGGTTTGTATAAAGAACATTTGCAAAAATTAAGGCGGCTGTTAGGGAAGGGGTTATGATTATGTAAACGAAATGTAGAACTTCACTTTCTCCTTATTTTAAATGACACGTAATCATGTTTCATCCAGATCGGATAAAAAGTGTTGGTTTATGTGACACAACACCAACTCCAAAACAATTTTTAAATTTCAAGTTCGAATTTATCGGTCAATAATTATCCTACAGAAATCTGTCAAAGGCCAATAAACAGTAAATTTTATGGGCTTTCAGAACATCACCAATCCACTTTGCCCGATTTCCTTACCGTTTTCAAAATTTTGCAAAATCTGAACTATTACACGTGTAAATTTATATCAATGGGTATTATTAAGGAGAGAGGTGGTGAAACTCGCCACCAGATGCAAAAAGGCTTAACGTGATCCTAATTGGCTTCAACGAATATATATGCATATATATACACTCCTGACAATTTTTTACGCATACCGTAAATTTAAAGCTTTTATAATTCGGTGTTATGCGAAAATTCACCTTCATAGTTATTATAATTTAGGTTTAACTTCGATTTCATGAAAGTAAAAACATTGCAGGGAAATATGGAATTCTCGATGTGGTGTCATTAGTAAATCCATTACACAACAGTACATGACACACTTGAAAATGTTAGACTTTGGATGAATATACGTGTAAATTTGCTTCTTTATTGATCGGCACCCCAGAGAAACCGACCATAACAAAATCGGGGTGTATACTTAATTATTGAAGTGCCCAATCAATCATCTCAATCGATTATCCATTATACCAATCGATACCTAAAGTTTCGAAGAATTTACTTCTCTGGGTACGGACCTCATCGCTTCGTTCGCTGTGAAGAAGGATTCGTCGCCCATCTTAGCTTCATTCTGCTAGATATTTTTCATGACTCGATGGAACTGTGACGCTCGTTTCGGTATCAATCGAAATCTATATATCTATAAATGAGAAAATGAGAAAGTTCGGATGTGTGTTTGGATGTACGTTGGCAATCAATCACGCCTTAATAACTCAACATATTTAAATGAAATTTGGCATGAAGTCAGTTAATTGCGTGCGAAATGCAATAGGATAGATTTTATCCCGCAAAAAACGCATAGTTCTTTTAGAAATTGCCATTAATATCAATTCGGAAGCAACAAAGAGTTTCCTACTTCGTAGATAGCCGTGCCACGTTTACTCTTTGCTTTTTAAGTAAATCCCAAACACTACTTCTCAGAAATACATATGCAAGTTTGTGTTTAGTTTAAAAGCCATAAAACTGACGCACCTGACAAATAATAGTTTTGAAGCAGGAAATATAAATCTGTTCTTAAACTTAAATTAAAAAAATAAAGGTAGGTACTGTTGTCAAGTTCGCAAAGAGATGTTTTCATTTGCGTACATAAAATACTATGACATATCAAATATTACACCATAATTTCGTTCGTAATATATGCGTTATAATAAATATAAAAAATCAAAGCTTGGAAAAAAGTAAAATGCTATGAGTATACCAGCACGAAAGTCGGTTCACTGAAAGTGCAAAATGGTCGTGCCCCAAATGTCGTATTTATAAAAATGTAAAGGATTCTATTCTATCTCGGTTTAAGTTATTTCCTGTTTCTTTTTTGTTACTATACAGTCTGTGTATTACAAATTATTTTTGCCGAAATTTAAAACTTAACTAATCCTTTTTATTTTTTGTTCAGAATTTTTGTACGAATAGTACTGCTTTTTATTTACTGTTCAATATTCTGCAAATATCTATCGAACGCTACACTTAAAACGAATGTATTCAATGGGCTAATGTAGAAACTTATTGTTTCATGAAGTAACACTGAAAGTCGTTTACAACACAATACACCTCATTTGCATGGAACATATGAAAGCTGCTTACTTATTACGAATAATAACTAAATTCCTTCTGCCATCTGCTGTAACAAAAAACATTCTGGTCCAGGCAGCATTTCAACCAAACCACATTTCTGCTAATACTGCCGCTACAAAATCAAACGATACGAACACATCTCAACACATTAAATGCTCTGGACCTACATTTCGAGTGGTAACAGAATTTTCTATATCAAAATTCCTAATTAGTATATCATAAATTACTATCACAATTAATTTCATTATACACCTTACTAAATCACGAGCAATAAAAGTCACTTTATCGCGATGTACATTTGACCTGCAATATTAACGATCGTAGAGAATTGTGGACTTTCCGTTGTACACTGTAAGTTAAAAGCATTTTAGCATAAATTTTTTAATTACGTTACCTCAATAACTGTCATGAAGCTGACGACATAGTTCATGCGGCTGAATGTAGTTTTAGACATATTCAGTATTTAATTTACTACGTTAATAATAAGTCAAGTTTATTTCGCTATTCATGACGTCACTAACATAGAATATAGTGAATGTATTAATGTGCGAGTGATAGAAGCTTTGATTTTCTAGCGGTAATTTTAAAACGCAGCCTGGGCCAGAATGAGAACTGAAACATTATTAGTTATTAAGCTTCTTTCATGAGCGCCATTTTAGTGACATCATGTATCGCTTTGTACCGATATTGTATCAAAAGATCTATATTAAGCTTGGACGATTTAGCAGAACCATGCGGCGTTGCCCGAAGTAAATTTTTTAAATTTATCAATGTTTTATTCAGATAGTGGAGTGGCGGAAAAGCGGAGTGGTAATTCGCCGGTAGTCATTCAATTCTGTATGCAGAATAAGAAACCGAATATGAAGAAACAATCTATTACTACTTTTATATTGAAATTTATATTTTAGCGCAGAATTAATGGATCGAAACGAATGAACTATAGTAAACTGGTCTATAGGAAATTCAGTTGTTTTCAGAGATAGAGAAACCATTACCGCAATACCACTGATTATTATGGATAAAATAATCAATTACTACTATACTTACTACTATAATATGTAAATTTCTGTTGATGGAACCAATATATCCTAAAAAAAATCAATATTCAAAGAGCAAATTAAGTTCTTCTTTTTTAAAGATTTTTTTCAGTACTCAATTTTACTATACTATATTCACTCTCAAGTGGCGCGTCAAGGTCATATTCCCCTCGTCCCGCGCCTCACCTCATCACCCCCTCCAGAAGCCTTCCCCTCCGAGCAGACCGCTGCCTACAGGCATTGTCGTTTGTCGCAGTATTGTCGTGTTTATTACGATACACCGTTATAGAAATGAAATGGCATCAGATAGTTGTTACATTAGGCGACATTATTTTTTATGTGTATAGTTTTTTAAGACGTTAGAAAACTCTGAAGAGAAAGTTAATATACTTTTTAGGGAACCGCTAAAAATGACGGCCTATCGTTACGAACCGTGCAGCGTGTACGTAGCGCAGCCCAGCTGAGCCAAAGAAAAACATTCACCGAGAAAAACTGGTCACGGAGATGGATGACGTTTTAGAATTTTATGACCGAGGTCAATACCCTACCTTACGAAAATTGAGGGAGGTACTGAAAGAGAAAATTAACTACACTGGAGGCGTATAAATTATTAAAAGCACTCGATTTCATATACAGAAAATGTAATGACGGTAGACGTTTTCTAATGGAAAGGACAGACATTATAGCAGCAAGGGCCTCATTTTTAAGAAAAATGCACGATTTAAGGAAGGAACATCCTCTTTGACCTGTCATCTACCTTGACGAGACGTGGGTAAATCAAAATCACGCAAGGAAGTTTATTTGGCGACACACTAAACGCAATTGTGGTCTCATCAACGATTTCTGTAAACAGAAACTATCGCTTCGAGTAAATATCTCTTTCATTTCGAAATTTAAACAACGTGTTTAGAGAATTAACTTCCACTGGGAAAGGCATCTAAAAATTGGATTTAATCGTCGAAATGTCTTGCGCAACTTTTAAAACTAAAAATAATGATTGGAAGCAGTAAGTTTTATTCATTGATATGTAAATAATTTTATATTTATTAATATATGAAATTGTAATTGGTAAACACGAAATTTCTATGACATACGATTCACTCATTTTCGTCACGACAAATAGTTAAAATGTTGGATTTTCTGAAGAAATCATCAAATTAGATGCAACATATTGTACCACATACGTCGTGATGACGTTTGCGCATGCGCGGCAGCTGTTTCCCCTTCGCCTGTAGGGGCTGGGGTAGCGAGGTGGGGATAGAGCGGAGTGACCTTGACCCGCCCTTCCTGGCTGAACATAGTATAATGGAAATGAACGTCCTTGGGCCACTTAAGTATTTATTTGCTGTTTGGATGTTAGTATTTTTTTGTTGTTGATATTTAGTCGATTCCATCAATGTATTGCTAATATTTTGACGTTTTGAGCTTCCATTAATTAAAACTATATTCATTTTTATTCGCGTGATGAAATTAGTAATTTTAAGAGATGTTGGGTAAACGAAATTCAAATCTTTCAAAGAAATGTAAGAAAACTAGGGCTATGAAAATAGCCAAAATCTAGGAGACAAATCCTCAATATTGTATATATGGATATATTAAACTGAAAATACTCCTTACAAACAGAATATTTTTACTGTTTTAAAAATTCAGAGAAGTAGTTGTGGAACATAAATAGATTTTTTTAATTTTATTACAACATTTATTACTACTATTACTAATAAAAATAGCTCTAAAATAAACTGTATGGTTGTATTGACCTGGTGACAAGACTTCTTTACGTCTCCGGAATCAGTCCCTTTCGTAGCCTCTTAACGTAACCCAGTAATCCTACCGGACATAGAGGACCCATAGTTCAACACGTAATCAGAACAAAGTGAGCATTCTGGCGTAATTCACATCACACACCAACCTATGCCAGAGGTGAAGGTCGAGCTAGGGACCTTTGAAAATCCTCGCCAAGACTGGAATTCAAGCTGGGGACTTTTCCATCTCCAGTTGGACGCCCTAACCACTGAGCAACCAGACCTCTCAAGAAAATCTTATATTACAACACTTTTCAACGCGGACGAAGTCGCGGGTAACTGCTAGTACTCTTCTAAAGATATATCTATCTTGGGTATAAAAAAATTAGTACCAAATGTTTATAAAGAAACCGTATGTGGTTTAGGATGAAAGAAAATACAAGTCAGCACATTGCGAGGCTATACTCGTAAAAAAGCCAATTACAAATTAAAATTTGAAGAGTGTTTCACAATCTAGTGGTTCCCGAACTTGGTGGTAGCGCTCTGTTTGTTGCGGTCGGAGAAAGCTCTCCATCGCAATCAAATTAAAATGAATGTCTGCACAGTGGCGTAGCTAGGGGGGGGGGGGGCGGTGGGGGCGGTCCGCCCCGGGTGTCACCCGTTTGGGGGTGACACCCGCATTTCGAAAATAGTATTCGAAATTAGTGTGACACACAAAAAAAAATTTATAGACTTCTTTTATCCTTTGGTGTCGAAACACGTCTACTTTTATTGTTATGAATATTTCTTTTTAGGTTGATCTAGCGCTTTTTCAAATGCGATCCAAGCGGCTGTGCTCATTCGTTATAGTAGAATATAATGGTTGGCAATACCGCACGCTTAAACAAAGAGAACATCGCTCTGTAGCTCCAACAATCACAAGAAATCGTTCATTGTTGTGCTTGCCGTCCATCACTGTTGTCTGAATTTTTAGAAGCGGCGGTGGATATAATGTAAGTTTTCTTGTATAAAAAGAGGAAGTTTTAAAATTAAAGTTTATATATAATTGCTAAAATTATAGTAATTAGACATTTAAATTGTAAATCCTCGAAAATATTTAGAGAAAATTTGGAAATGAAAACCAAGCGTATGTCGGAATACGCGTAGTCTGGGTTTTAAAATTGTTTTGTTCATTTAGAATTCCATTAGCTTTCAAGCTAAGATTTACAAGTGCTTTGAAGTTTTTCTAGTAATTTTTAAATTTATTATCTGACAGATTCGTGATGTACAAACTGAGTACATTTCGCGTTATCCGATTTACACTCTGCGTACCTGCCTATTATCGACAGTGCACCTATATTCGACATGAAATCGTATCATGTTCCAATTTGTGCTAGTAAAAACTGTGCATTAAACTAGCAATACTGTGAGGTTTTAAATCAGTCTGAACGGACCCAAGTGTTCGTTGATGGTATCGTCCGTCGTTGGTAATCAGTTTTGGTAGAGCATGTGTTTAAAACAGTCGGAACCGTAACTGTTGTGTATAGAACTGTAATGTAAATTATATATATTTAAAACTGTAAAGGAAATGAAATGTAAATTGTTAATCTATGTAAATAGAACTGTAAAGTAATGAAATGTGAATTGTCTTAAAACGCAAAGAACTTGGCTGTGTGGCTGATAAGGCCGAAAACCATTTAAATAAATAAAAAAAGTCGGAACCGAGTATCTTGCTAGCGAAATCATAACATTAGTAAGCACTTAAATTCTAGGTTCATGTAAGTTTGCTATGCTTTCTGCTGATGGAGAATATGCAAAAATGATCTCGATGAAATAAATAAGCTTATGATTCTCTATGAATTTTCCATAATAAATTTAAAGAAGAAAATTTGTATTATGGGTAACCCCTCTGTCGAATACAGGTGTATTCCTTAAATCGACAGGGAAGTCGAACTTTTGTTCCTGATCAAACTGAACGAACATTCAAGCCGTTTACATCATTTTTATTTATATGCTACAGAGCGGCGCTAGAAATGTAAAATTAACACGTGAAGACGGTCTTCAGTACATACAATTTCATATTTAGAAGACTGTAGCTACGTGTATCTTATGCGGGCAGTAAAATACTTCACTTGTGAAGTACTTCAGGTAAAGACGGCAGATATCGCAAAGGCATGTTCTTATATTACCTAACCCGTTTTTTATAAAGAAAATTGCGTTGTTTTTATATTGCATTTATTTTTCTGTTTTTATGAAGGAACTTAATGTGGAGTTGCTTCTCTGACTATATAGTCTTGCCCAGGGTCTCACGAATTGTGCGACCCGGATTCTGGGTTTGCACCGATGGAACCCCATCTGGTTCTGGAATTGCTTCTACTTGGATCAAGCCACTTCTGTTAACTTTCCAAATTCCTCTCGATATCCCTTGCGAAGTCATTTAAATACAATTTATGTTAACGTTTCAACAACAAATGATTGGATAGTTTTCAATTTTTTTCAAATTTATAGCGAAATATTATGGTCGCCCTATAGTTACGCTGGCAAAAATTAGAATCTCACCATGCATACAGGAATGGTAGAATTTTAGGAAATTTTGAAGATATGTCCAGGGCCATACCCAGAAGAAATTATAGCAAATGGAAATGGATCAGGATAAGTTGTTACCTTTAGATACAGTTTTCAGTAAGAAATGCGTCCAACTTGAGCACCAATACATTCGTGGATCCTTGCCGACATTGAATCAACAAGTGTTTCGAATGTCTTCATGGGGTATTTCTCTTTACTCCTGCATGTCTTTTGCAGTCAGTTGTTGCGCAGTTTGTGCTGGGTCACCATGTGATCAAATGTGTCTACTCCTGGTATCCCAGACATGCTCTATTGGGGACAAATCTGGGGACTGTGCTGTTCAAATTGTGATCGAAACTCCTTGCAAGGCTTGTGTAACGATGGCCGCAATATGAGGACGGGCATTATCTTGTTGTAAAATGCGATTTGAATGGTGAACATGAAGGGTATCACAATAAGATACAGTACCCTGTCCACATAGTGGTGGGCTGTCATTGTGCCATCAACAACAGCCGACTAAGTCATGCTGTCGAAACTGATTGCAGCAAAAAATGACATCGGTGACTGCACTTGTGTGATGTTCTGAAATCACAGCAGGTAAGCCGTTTTTCAATACGCCTGCGAACATGTCGTGAATTATTATCACTTTGCCACAAACAGAATCGAGACTCGTCTCTAAACACAAATGTACGCCATTCACCTGTCCTTTTGTGTTTTTCATTACGGCAGGTTAGATGATGCTGGCAATGAAATCAGATTAATGGGACACATTGCATATGGTTCAGAGAGCGTACTCCAGCTTCAAGCAATTGGTTTTCAATCGTCCGGGGAGGGGGGTGACTCTCTCTGTAACCACTGCTTGGATCTGGCCTGCAGTAAACCATTTGCCAAAAGCAGCCACCAACACAATTTGGCGGTCTTCGCGTGCTGTTATACATCAGTATAGACCTGGAGTATCAGAGATTTCTTTCATCAATGTGTAACAAGTCTGTATACTGACAATGCACTACGGCCAATCCTTTGGGAGATTTCACGATATGATGCACCTTTTTAAAACACCATCAATTCTCCGACCTCTCTCACAGTTAGACATTTGATTGTAGAGAGTTGTCACTCTCCGCCTGGGCATACTTAGCCAACAAGAACTCGTGGACAACAAAGTGTCATGTTACACCACACTGTACGCCACTAGTATGTTAAAAAATATGTATAAAAAAATAGCAATTTACATAATAGATAGCACCGTAATTCTCATATTATTACATGTAAAACTTTCAATTTTAAATCATTTAATACTCTTCATGTGGGCATACTTGGGACCAAATTTCATTCATTTATCACAACACCGTATGGGTGTTGGGATTTTAATTTGCACCAGTGTGTTTATCAGTTGCTACGTGTAAAGGTCGAGCTCTATTTTGCCAATACTGGTCTGTACCGTCACCGCAACGACAGTCGGCCGAGTGACAGCTCGACCCCTCGCGTCCACAATTTTCCATAGCTCGCCCATGTTCCTATCGAGTCTTTAGTCTCCTTTAACGTTTTCAAGTGATTGTTACAGGGAATCAGTGTTGGGGATGACAGGTAGGTTTGACACCTTTACTTTATTTTGCACAGTTTTGGTACGAAAGTACATTAAAATACTTTTTTATCTGACTCATGTAATCACCTATCTGGTTGATATTTTATGTACAAAAATGGTATCCCAGCGCAGCAGTACCGGATTAACCACGTAGCAGGAGGTAGCAAATACCACAGGCCTCGTGCCTTCTAGGGGGCCTCGCGCCTTCTAGGGAGCCTCGCGCCTCCTAGGGGGGCCCCGCACCTAGGCCAGATGGGCGACCTTTTTTGTTTTTAGCTCCACAATTTTCCACAGGACGGCAAAAATCAAGGGCCTCTTCTTCACTTTTGCTACGGGCCCCGCTCTGTCTTAATCCGGCCCTGCAGCGCAGTATTAACAAATCATTACCACACTGTACCGGAATGAAAGATTCTCGCATATTACAACGCAATCGTAATGAAATGTCAATCACTTCGCACTTGACGTGTTTGTTTTGCTTGAGGTTCTTTTCTTTTTTTTTTTTTAGTAAAGAATGAGGTTATAACATTTTTTAATTTAAATTTAGGTCGTAAAGATTTTGTATAATAAATATAATAATTTCATGTTATCTCAAAGTTCTAGTCACAGAGTTTCTTATTAGGAAACTCGCAGTGCACCTATATCGTAGTCACGTAACTTCGAAAGGAGACCTACAGATTAACGTGAAATTCGAACACGGAGCCTCCTAGAATCCTCGTATTAACAGATAAAAGCATTGCCAGAGGTAAATGTCAATTTTTAGGCCCGCAAAAATTACAGTCGAGTCCGGGATTTTAACCGGGACCTTCAGTATGCAAATCGCACGCAGTCATTTGAGTCACCAGTCCGAATGTAGGTATAATGAAAAATAAGTTTTCAAACATGATACAATGAACATACTTTTTTTCTATACCATCTATTTTTGCTATCAAAAAACACGAATCAACTTTTATGTGTTTGAATACATATTTTTCAGTGCTTCTAGATTAGTCTGGCGTATGGTTACGGCGTGCCATTCGGGTGTGGAAGGTCCCCGTTACAAATGCAGATCTCGGCTGCAATTTTTTTGGGTCTTAAAATTGATCTTCAACTCTGGCAATGTATTGATTTATTAATGCGAAGATGCTAGAACAATTCCTACATGTTAAGAACATCTTATGAACATTGATGAAAAAAAGACACTTGTTTTAAGACCAACAATAACATGAAAATAACATTTAGTCGTAAGGGAAGGGAAATTTCCGAACGCTCTCTATGCGTTCTCCACATCCAGCAGACCGACACTGGTCCACACCGTCAAAACATAAACCAATCCAATGATGGCCGGGTGTCGGCCGTGTCGGCGACATGCCGTGTCCTTTGGACAAACTTCGACCGAGTGAGCGCCAATAGTAAGAAACGCGTCGGTGTGGTGACGGTGCGGTAAAGTATCAGCCAAGTGAGGCCCGATCTTCAGAGGAGTTAAAATTAATCTAAAACCACTTTCGATCACCAGTGATCAACACGTGGCTAAAATCTTGCCATATTGATTATTGAACATGAAGTAAATCAAATTTTTAATTTTGAAAATGTGATTTACGGGTTTGCAGTTGTTAAAGCTAGAAAGAGAAGATTGTGAAAGCAATTGTTTTTATTTTATTTTATATCTTTTAAATTTTGTTAATCTTACAATTTTATTAACTATTATTTTTAAATAACAATAAATTTTTATTTAATTATGTTTTATTAATATCATATTTTACACCTAAAAGATGATATATTATACTCAATTTTGGATGTAAGTTTTCAAGGGGTGACACCATTGATATCCGCCCCGGGTGTCACCCACGCTAGCTACGCCACTGTGTCTGCACACAGATCACAGAAATATTCGTCCACCGTTCTTATCTGAATGGTGCATTAAACACCAGTATCAAAGTCCCGCACAAAATCTACGCAGGCACTAGAGCTGAGTATGACATGCACAGCGACCCACAAACACTGGACACAACGCTCGCCTGGTGTGCGCATTCGCAGGAGCTGTTTGATTGGTTTACGTAGACTAGTTATTAATTGCGAATTGATATGCGGAAAAAATACAAAGTGAGAGTTATACACGCATACCGTAATATACTGTAGCGTTTATTTGTAATTTTATTGATGTGCTACAGCGTTTGTATGAACAAACAGAATTACATTCGAACTAACCAGTACATAATGTTGTGATTGATTCTGAACAACACTTTCGCCTGTCGATTTTTGAGAATGGAGCAAAGGGACATTTCAGTATCTTACCCTAAAAAATTCCATAAAAACATTATATAGGGTGACGCTATTTTGAATTTCCTAGCATTTTTCTGTTTTAAAATGGAAAATTATTCAGAGCATCTCACATCTAGTGAAATACTTAAATAAATATCTAAAAACAAAATTGAATGGATTTTTGGGTTCCTGTTCAAACTATAATCGAAGGGGTATGCGATAATCAATCTAAAACATAATCAGTGACCAAAAAAAAATTTAAAATTTAAAAAAATAGTAATGGGATGTCAGTGTTAACTGTAGTGAACTGCCGTAACAGCTACTGCCTTGCATATCATTATTTTTCAATAAATCAAACACGTGATTGCTGTAATTTCTGACGCTGACTCTCACACGTGATTAGGTTGTAGGAACTATCTAACAAATCCTGCAACTTACTTAGCAGCCGGCAGTAGATTATTTTTCGTCTATGACTGCCATGAATGCCAACATGTACGTAAGAGATCTGTGTTGAGGTATTCAGTGACACAATACCGTACCCACCAAAGTCTGAGAACATTTTTGAAGTCTAAGAAAAGTCATATGAAAAGAAGTGACACGAAATGACGGGAAGGCTAGTGGGATAATGAACGTCGTTTCGCTCTTCGCGAACATAAAAGCTGTAATTGCGTGAAGCGAGCAGTTACGAGCTGCTTTTTCTTTTCTGTCCGTCGCTAGCAGTGTTCGTAATGACGAGTAGTCTGTCCCCTTTCAGAAGCACAGTTCGCCCGTCTGTCTACATGACGCCACGCTTGTCACCGCGTTCACGGCTTCGCGGGAAATTCTTCTCGACATCACCGACTGCAGTCAAAAGACGACGACTTCGTTCAAAGTGCCTCGAATATTAGTGATTTCTTCTTCCATGTCTGTTTTAAGGTGACGCTTTTAGATTACATCTTCGGGTTCACGATGAAAGGAATCAGGAAATGTTGGGAAGGAGATGTCACGCATACTTACACTAGAAGTTACTTGATTTCTTCCAACCTCACGCGCCGACAATACTCGCATACGTCCATAAGTTGTATATATTCCTTGTTTCACTTCCTCATTGCGGCATCACAGTATTGTAGCTTCATACAGAAATTTCGATCGCGAAACAGTTTATGAATACAGTAATCACACGATATCCGTTGATACTATACGTATTTCGAAAATGTTGCGTAGATAATGAAATAGAAATTCATGTAAAATAGTAGGTTCGGTTATTATCAGGAACGTAGAGTTCGAAACGTTTTACTTAAAATAAATAACAATAAAAATTCCAAACAGCTTCTTTTAAATAAATAATATGTAACCCAATCCCAATCAAATTAAAAAAAAAATACTTATAGATAAACATTTCAAGGATGCAAACTCTTAGCTTTTCTTCCAAGGAAAAAAATCTGTTGTAACTTCTTCCATTTCATTGTTCAACGTCGCTGCTTCATTCGAGGTGGTTGTAAATTCCTCCACCTTTTCCAGTGTTAATTCCAGTAAACGATGACTAATGATTATTTCTTCAGTATCTGTTTCATTTATTGCATTAATAATCAGAGAGTTATTGTCAGTTACAACTGCTGGCCATGTCTTAAGCGAACAAGCAATTATGATAGAAGATTTAGTCTTATCAATGATGTTGACGAGACTTTTAGCGATATCGTATTTTTTGATTATTAATTCTAATTAATCTTCCAGGCATTTCAACAGAACTTTGAAAGTCGTCGCAGGTAATAAGCCTTGGAAGCAGCTGTCATGCCTTGATCTAATGGCTATAGAAGTTAGTAGCGTTGGAAGGCGGAAATATGAAACCAACATTTTTATATACGTACCTCGTGCACTGGACTTGGCCAAATGCATTGCTAATCAACAGACCTTTCATCGGTATTTTTTCTGAACTTAAGAAATCTCCGCTTATGGAACGAAACAGTAATATTTTGGCACCAGCTATTCTAACTCTAATAACCGAAGATTACTGAATTTGAAATCAAGTCACTCCACGTCGTTCATTATCCTTTTAAGCACTACTACAATCTCTCATAAGCCAATTTTCTTGTTTCTCATATCTAGCCTACAATTTTTCCTTGTTAAAGATGTATTATACCAATTGTCTGAAAAGCATCACTTCTCCTGCTCTTCTCTTTCTATTTCTTCCTCTTATTCTTCCCCCACGAGCTTTTAATTATTGTTAGCTACCTCGCTTCGTTCACTGTAATTGTTCCAGTTTCTTGAAAATATAAAATCAAATCGTCCTGTGGCTTAGTTGGCCGGGAGATTCCGAAGGATTGTTTAACCTCCCATGTAAAACAGTTTTTGATTCGCCGCGCAATGCACCCTTTGTAATGACTAACTAACCTTTCCCAGTGATCCTACCGGATATAAGTGAGCTACGCCTTGACGTGCAATCAGAATCACGGAAGCGTTCTGGCATACTTCACATTACACAGCAAGCTGTGCCACAGATTAAGGTCAGGTTAAGGGACTTCGAAAATCTCGGGATTCGAACCTGCGATCTTTCGATCTCCAATTGGATGCCTTAACTGTGACACAGAACACGATCATGCGGCAGTTCTCCCGTGTTATAGTGAATGTCCACGAATGAAGGGACAATCCTGCAACCACAGATAGGTCACTCTATTTAGTACTATATGACAAAATTTTATTTTAGTAAAAGTCTCACAATTTTCAAGATATTAATTTTTTTAAATATCATGTGACTTTTTCAGTTTATTCAATGCCATTTCTACAGATTAAGAGTTTTGAACCCTGTTTTTTTTTTTTTTTTAATTTACTCAAAGATATTTGATTCATCTAAAACATTCTTTTTTTCTTAAAACGTTTAAAACCTTATAAAAATTCTTAAATGGTATAATTATTTTTTCTTTTAAAATGATTGTTTTATGGTAGTTCGTTCTGCTAAAGAGACAATTGTGCATTTTAAAAATGCAATAAAAATGATGATAATGATTTAAAAAAGGTTTTTGCGCTGGTGTGCACACTAATAATAGTAGGAATAAATGCAAGTAATATTTCTTATATCGGTAATTATAAAAATTATTCAAAATGGCCGCGATTTGCTCTTATGCATGCCCTAAATCGTTTTATACGTGATCTTTTTATTCGGCGAGCATAACCTTTGCGGTTAATGTCTTTCCTTGTTGGGCACCTTCCATTAAGGTGGTTTCGGACTGCTCGGGCGTAGTGTGCCGGGCAGCCATCGTTTGGCAACCACATTTCTATGAATTCACTACCCAAATGTCCCAAACAATTAAAAAATACTTGCCTGGTAACTTCAATTCAATAGACTTTTATTTTAATATAATCCATAATACTAACCCTCGTGCATTAGAACTACCGTAAACACACAATTTTAAAATTGACAATAACGAAGCAATTAATGTAATTGGCGCGATCCGCTTAGAATTTTTTTTCCATTACAGGCTGTCAAAGTCAGCCACTTGAATAATTTTGTATACAGTTATTTTTCAAAAGTTTTTTAAAGTTTTATGAAAAAAGAACATTGTTTTAGATGACTCAAACATCCTTGAGTAAATAAAAAAACAGGGTTCAAAAAGTATTAATTTGTACAAATGGCATGGAGGATTATCCTTCCATTCTTGGACACACTGTATGTTCGGACCTATGCGCTGCAGTAACCACTTATACAAAGTGGTTCTGTTATTGTAGCAAGAGGCGGCGAACCGCACAACCGCAGCAGCAGCCCCTGTCTAACCGGAGTTCATGACTACCAGCTTCGAAGGAGTTTCGTGACTGACGGGTGCCCTGCGTCTCCGCCACGTCTCTGCACGCAAGTTCTTGTAGCCGGGAGCAGCTGAAGAGGGGAAGAAACCCTCCATACCCTCCCTGCGCCACCAGTATGACTGCCGAGAATGTTGGCACAGAGAGCATTCCAGCGTCAAGAGGCATTAAAGCTTCACAGCTTCGCACGCACTCTTCAATTCAACCAGGCACATTGACTAGCC
Organism: Vandiemenella viatica; assembly: GCA_031002005.1. NCBI lineage: Eukaryota > Metazoa > Arthropoda > Insecta > Orthoptera > Morabidae > Vandiemenella > Vandiemenella viatica. Next base: position 25,404,104 of record JARYHS010012519.1, on the reverse strand, counting down.
ACACCGTGTGCTCCGAAAACAGCAGGTCCCTACTCCCCGACCCACTGAATGGAACCACAATGGGTACACTCCGCAAGGTCCAACCACGTCACTTGAGCCATCCATCTGATTGGATGAAGATCTCTCCCCCTCCCTCCCCCCACCCATACACATACCTCCGGACCGGAGACAGAGGTACAGTGTGTATACTGGCGGCATAGGGTACCGCTTCACCTGACTGTGTTCCTAATCTACAGATCAGCCAGGCTCTACTGGTACTGTATGACAATCATTCTGAAGACTATTACCAATTCCATTAACTCCCGAACGCCATCGTCTTAAAATCGCTAAATTGAAGAATGAAGGATCTAAAAAATAAATACTCTAGAGTATATGTCTTCTTCTTATTATTTTTTACCTGCTATTATCCTAAAAGATTGTTTACGCTTACTTTTGCAAAATTGGGATACTTAAAAACCATACACAACACTATGTTAATAAAACAGTAAAAATCCTCAGATTGCACAACATTTCAACATTTCTGTGGCAATGTTTCAGCATCTCATAAAAGTGGGACAATCTTTCTCCTGAACATATTAATGATCTTAAGGTTAAAGTAGAACTCCAATTATCCGAATCAATTGGGACCGGACCCAATTCGGATAATCGAAAATTCGGGTAATTGGATTTTTTCCAAAAAAGGGTCTACTTTAATCAATTATTGTTTGTATGTTGAAAATGGGAGAAAAAAACTATATTTAAAGGAAAAGAGCTTTTAATTTATTGAATGAAAAGGCAACACTTTTACATGTTAAGCGTAGTTAAAAGTGCTGTTCGTTAGTACCGTATGTACAGTACGTACCATACTGTAAATAGAAGTAATTGCTTGCCGAACATCTCTGTCAAACTGTCTGTTTGACTGTATTCATCTGTTTTCTAGCAGCAAAGTCGCTCACCCGCTTGACAGAGAAGTTTCATGTGGTATGTAGGCATAATCATTATTTTTTCAATCACAGTACGTTTCCGTTTTAATTAAAAAAGCGATTCGGATATTCAGCGATTCGGATAATCGGAGTTCGGATAGTTGGAGTTCTACTGTATTTACAATCACGTATGAGAGTAATATTGGCTACGTCATTAAAGTGAGATTAATGTTGTGCAGTAGTATGTATAAATTCTTACAAGACATCACATACATTTTAAACCTCTGTAAAAATCATAATGCACTAAACGTGGATTATGGTATACTTTATGTACGTCAGTAACTATGGATAACTTATTTATGATATGGTTTTATTTGCACTATGTTCTGATCAAATGGTTTGTGATACTTCCGTTTCATATATTTAACGAATACATACTCGTCTCACTTCATGTCTGCGGCGATTCAATTAATAGAACATAGACAAAACGTTGGTAGTAGTCATTGATGAACTGTAGATTCGGGAATGCCCCTGCTGGACAATGTTGTCCAGCTTTCTATGATGTACCATCCTTGTTGCGCGGCACGGGCGAGGAAGACAGTGTGTGCTATTTCTTCATTGCCGATCCTTCATTTAGCAGCCGAGCATTTGTTGATTAACGTGTCTAGGGAAGTTCCAGCAGTCACAGCTCACCCGGGTCAGAGGAAAAACCGATCGAGTTCGAGCGTGGGTAGACTGCAAGGCGCACAACATCCTAGTCAGCACGTTTACTGCCTACGCCGTATGTACTACTGTCGGTGAGGTGCCACCATTCCGTTGATTACCTCTCGAATATAACACTTCCGCCTAGTCCGAGGATGAATTTCGCCCTCGAAGAAGCGGAGATCCATATTGAAACCGGAATTCGTTGAACGCAAGTGGAGTTTTGGAATTCTCTGGCTGTCAGACGATGTAATTGCACCATGATTTCATCGAATAGTGTGATAACAACTACTTTTGTTTACAAATGTCGTAAAATAAATCTCCCGGCGATGTATTTTGGTCAAAATGAGAGGATAGATAAGATTAGTGAATTAAGGTAACGTACCGTTGCTGTTATGGAATCTTTTTCACCTCGTGCCTTTAGGGAAAGGAATGGTTGGATTTTGTGATAAGCACTGATTGCCACTCACAGTTTGCGTGAATTGCGTGATATAGACTAGGAAGAAATAAAAATCAAACTAATTTCATATGTGGAAAAAAGGTCATTAGAGAAAATTGCCTTAAAAGTAGAACCAAATCGACAATGGGTTTTTTATGAAGGTCCCGAAACGGTTCCAGAAGATCATGGAACACTGAACTCGGTTTGGTGGGACCGACAAACATACCCAGATCCTCTCGAATGGCTTAATAAACGAAATAATCTTATATAAAATTAGTAAGATGGACTTTCAGCTATATGTGAAGTCTGTACCATACACCGTCCTATCCTGCTTCGTATGCACCCAAGCAAATCTAAACATTCGAAAACGAAAAGTGAAATCTAGAAGTGGGACTTCCTGGCAGACACTTTGCCAAGAAGTGAGTAGGTCTCTGAAGAGAACTGACGTCACCTAACGTAAACCAGAGAACGAATAGCTAAACTGGAGGAAAGGTCGTATTGACATTCTACTCTTACATAAGCCTAACACATCTCATTGTCAGAAGTTGGCAACCGCTGCACTTGAGCAAGGCCTGTGTTGCTTTCCAATATGGATTATGAAAAAAATCGGAAATACTATCCTTAGAATCAACAACAATTTTTAAAATATGTTGCGTGATTCAGCGAGACACGGAACTGGATGCAAACAACTGAAAGTGAAATACTGCACTAGAAGTTTGAACTGGAATATAAACATTAGATCTCAATTACATCAAGTACGGGAGAGACAAGTTCTCAAATTAAAATGTTAAATAAACATTATTATTACCTTGTAAGTAGTCTAGTCTAAGGAATTTTTTTTTATAGATAGTACAGGAGGACATATCTCTTATTCGGCCTGTAACGTCAATCATATCGCCATATTATCTTAGCCGTATAGTTACTGTTCTTTACGAACTACTAGTTTAAACTCCCTGGTATCAGCTATGGTGGTACTAAGAATTTGTTCTGTAAACTTTCTAAGGAAAAACGAATAACGATTACCTATTGTATTTTTATTGATATTTTTCATGGTGTGCGTAAATTTTCTCTGATTAGATTCTCGGAGTATTAGGCCAGGGTGTTTTTAAATAACGTCTAAGTGATTTAAAATTTCAAGAACAATTATTTATTTGATTGATAAGTTAAGCGATTACTTGCGTTTCGCGTAAACGTTCTCTGTCAAAACACTGTTAGGCTATGTTGTAACATGGTTCCAGTAACTGATACAGAGAATACAGAGTAAAAATAACATAAATTTCTACATCTAGTCGCCTTAAGTAAACTAAAAACAACACATAAATCAAAACGAACGTCACAGTATACTTTTTACTTATATATCTCTGTCTCACATTATGATTTTCATTTTTGCTATACGACAGATTATTGCGTTTTAGAAGGCACCGCAGTTACACATTATTAATGAATTGGTGAGATGCAGAAGGAAAACATTCCACTTTTTGACCGTTTTAAACTGAGATAGCCATTTTGTTCGATAACCCAACCTCCATCTATTGATCTATATAGAGAAAATCAAGCTGTTCAAATTTGAGTAACATGCAAAAAAAAAATAATAAAAAAAAAAATATTTAAATAATAATAATAAAAAGATTCCAGGAATATTTTCCTTCTTGCTCTCATTAGTCTATTAGTTCCGACTTCCTATGGCAGAGTGCACTATGTAAAGACAAAACTGGAGGAATAGTATTTTATTACGTGCCAAATCTCCCTCTTCCTTTACTTCCAGTGCAAGAAATGTTTTATTTGAGGAAATTTGATGAATTTGAGGCAATTATCGCACATTGTGTTTTGTGTCCACAACCTTGCAAATGGTAAATCTGTGTTAAATACTTAACACGATGTAACTTGTTAAAAGAGACCTGACGAAGTTTGTAGCTTTCTGTGTGATTATGCAAACACATGCATACCACCTGAAGTGTTCAGTGATGCCTGTAGCGGACAAAAACGAAACCACACCCTCATCAGGTTTCTACTGAATCTTACCATGATTGGCCGGTTTGAAAAAATTCATCAGTACTTCCCAATACGTGGACATAGCTTTCTACCGTGTGATAGAGATTCTGTCATTGTGAAGAGTGCGACGCCAAGATCGAATAAAACATACCCTCATTCCAAATGCAAAGAAAAATATCACCATTTGAAGTGAGATCTGTCAAAACTGATCAGATACAATGAATGGTGGCCCTCAATATTCGAGAAGTATACAGCATCGAGCTTATCTCCAGATTAATCATTACAGACACGTCATATACAGGAGAGATCAGAAAGGGTTGGTTGAAGAATTCAAATTCGTAAATGGATTGAACAGTGATATTTTTAAGCTTTACAAACGTCGTGGTGACCTGATGCTACCAGCTGACTGTGCCTACGACCATAAAGTTCCAATTGACCATAAAATATGGATGTGGCCAAAATAATGCATTATATTCCACATGGACATAAAGAATTCTACAACACAATATTACAATGGTCTGCGGAAAGTGACGCAGAAGAACTTGAGTAAATGCTTGAGGACAGTCTAAGAGGGAGACACTATTCAAACTTAGTCACTCTCTTCGTTTATTATTGATATGTGTATTGCGATTTCTGCTCTTTACCTAACTTTGTAAGCACAAGTATTTCTGAATGTAATTCAGCTATATTTTGTTTTTTGTTTTTAATTTTATCTTGGAATAAACTTCAAATTAAGTGAAATATTTGAAATATACTTCATTCAGCAATCAGTGAGATGCAAAAGGAACATATTCCGTGCTCTTTGAATGTTAATTACGAGGTCATGGAGAACATTACGCGATATTGAACAAGTGGAAAATATTAACCTCAATTAGTAGTACAAATCATCAATAGTAACTTTTCCCTTCCCTCTTACCGTTTCCCTTTTATAACTTTTTTTTTTTTTTTTTTTTTTTTTCGTTTCCTGAAAAACTGAGTCACATGGAATGTTTTCCTTCTGCATATCACCAATTCATTATTTTTAACAAGTGTATATACAATCAAATTCGATTATTTATTTGAAATATACACATACTTTTAACAATGTAAGCTCAAATAAAGCCAATGCAATTATTCATTTGACGTCATAATGAGTGCGTTGGTGAGTGGTAATGGTCTGGTCTCGTATTGGGGGAGATGCGGGCTCGAATCCCCGTCCGGGCATCAAGATTAGAGTTTTCTATGACTTCCCAAAATCACTCTAGGCGAATGCCGGGATGGTTCCTTCAAAAGTCCATGGCTGAATTCATTCCCGTGCCTTGCTCCCAATCATTTCCCACCTCTAATGACGTCATCGTTTACGAAGTGTAAAGCCAGAAACAAGAACAGAAATATCCTCCTCAGCCAAGCAGCGCTGTGACGGCGACCGGTGTAACTAACAGCTCGTGTATCATCGGACTTGCCGAAGGTTTCCGAGTTATCGAGGTCACGTCCAGCATTCAGGTTCAATGCATTGTATTATTATAGATGACAGTGTCGGTACTCCATACGTGGTTAGCTGATTCGACTCCTGTCGGAAATAAAATTTCGCCATTTGGTACTTTGGTAGGAGAGTAGGCTACGTGGTGTGTACAATTCGTAACCACCATATTGCGTGCCGTGGAGCTGAGTTCAGTCTGAACTTGTCTGCAGTTCGAGTAGGGAATGATAATACAATACTTTTGTAGATGAAGATTCTTGGGTTGAATGGTAGCCTGATGTCTTTGGGAAGCTTTGATCCGAATAGGTCGGGGCCGTGTTTGGTTTCTTACCGTCTTCTGATGAGTCGTTCCTAACCGGACTTCAGCCTCGTCCTTTTACTATATGTCATTTACAACACACTGCATTGAATACATTATTAAGAGTAATTGCATATGTAGGTGAGCTACATATGCAATTACTCTTAATTATAAATAGATATAGAACAATGAAAGAGGAAAGTTAAGTTTACAAAGGAGACTTACCCCGTAGCAGCCTCGTATGTTTGGGACAATTCGTATGGCGATCCGTTATTCCTTTCTTACTGCATTTCATAAATACGCTACTTTCGGCGTGCCATCTATAAGATTAAATGAGTGATAAGAGAGGATATTGGAAGTATAAAAATTTAACAGAACGAATTTAGAGAACTATTTATTTCGATCCTATTTTTTAATTGTTGGAAGTAACGCTTTGGAATCGGAATAATTTGAATTCAGATGACCTGGGATTTACGTCTGTATAATATAAAAGTCTTTCGCTCAAAGAATTGTGTGATTGCAACTGAATAATTATCTCATCATTTGTAGAAATTTATAGATACTAGTATATTTCTACTACAACTAAATATAATTAAATGTTATAGACTACATAAAAAACAGCTATTTTTGCCATCGTGTCGTCATGTAATCGTGTCATCATGTCACTAAGGCTGACGTCACATACCCGAGCTAGCTACTGCCAGAGATATTACTGTAAAATCAAGTTACGTGAATCCACGAAGAAAAGGATTGACAGTACACTGAAATAAAAGTATGTATTACCTTTAAATCAAGATATTTATCATTATTTACTTTTTATTTATTTATGATTCTTCGATAAAGATGTTTCAGTTATATTATTTGTCCATAGATAATTTTAGAGCTGCAGTGTTAGCGGAGGTTTTGACTAGCACTGTGATTTATCCTGAACCAGAATTGCAACTAGCATTTATCGTTACTGCAGGAGGCATTATTAATTTAAGTTACGTAAAAGGATATAAATGCTGTTTTCGGGAACGTGATGATACTAAAAACATTACCTCATGCAAATGACAGTAGTTGCACTTTTATTGCGCTCTATGCGGCCTTAACTTATACTACGCGACATGACGTAAGAGATAAATTTACTTTACCTTGCTTTGCTTTCACTCACACAATATCACTGACATTATTTCAGACTCGCGCAAGTATATCCATCTGTATTGCGATGTAAACTGCAATCGAAATATGCACCACATTACAAAATCAAGGTTTATGAGCCTTATTTAATAACAATTATATTTAGTTAAGATAATGGGAATAGGTGTTTTGTAAGAACACTCCATTCAACTCGTTGTTTTTTACTGGTTTAGAAGCTAGTTATTTCAATAACGTGTTTGGAGTAGTGTTGCCCAAAATCGGTCTTGGTCTTGCATTTTTGCAAGACCAAGACCAAGACCAGGTGTATTGATGCAAGACCAAGACCGGCCAAGTCTGGTCTTGTTCTTGCATTTGGGCAACACTAGTGTTGCCCAAAATCGGTCCTGGTCTTGCATTTTTGCAAGACCAAGACCAAGACCAGGTGTATTGATGCAAGACCAAGACCGGCCAAGTCTCGTCTTGTTCTTGCATTTGGGCAACACTAGTTTGGAGATATATTGCTGACTGATAATTCAAAAACATGATAGATCTTTTTATTTATTGGATTTTTGAAGCGCAAACATAACAGAAACATGATCATTGAGAGACAAGAGGCATTCCCATCAGTTTTACTGAAGCCCTGATTACAGAATATAATACAACTATATTGCAACGGAATCGGATGTAAATGGGCGCAGCTACCTAGATTATTTTTCACTATTTTATTTTATGCGAATAGACCTTTACAGATCACGAAAAACGTAGTCATCTTCTGTCCGAGTTTCTTTTGCCATTCCAGTATTATCGCATCCGTTTGCTGAAGGCAAGTTTTTCTCTCTTCTGTCCACGTTGTGCGGGTCTTCTTGTCATAGGTTTCTGGCATGACTACCGTATCGTGTATTTTTTGTCTGACGATTTTGCGATCTAGGATTTCTGAACTCTTGATTTTAGCTTTTTCCAGGTCTTGTCTTACTTGATCGAACCAACTGTTAGGCATTTTTAGTGTTTGAATGAGTTTGAATATCTGCTTAGTTAATCTGTTATCTGGCATCATGTAGATGTGACCGTAGAATTTTAGTCTCCGTTTTCTGATGTCGTTGGCTATGTTTGAGTGGGACTCTACTGTTTTGTTTGACTTTAGTCTGTAGCCTTCTTCTGTTTTGGTTGGTCCAATAATTTTCCTGATTATTCTTCTTTTTTCTCGATATCCCTCTTAGAGTTTAGTGTGAGTGTTTCTGTGGCGTATAGAGCGTTGGGTTTAATAACTGTATTGTAGTGTCTAATTTTTGATTGAATTCCTATGTTCTTTTTGTTGTAGATGTTGCAGGTCTGTCCGAAAGCCTTTTTCATTTTGTTGAGTCTGTTTTGTTGTGCCTTCTTTTCGAGCCCTGTTGGACTGATAATTTCGCCTAAGTATTTAAACTCGGTGACTGTGTTGATTTTTCCATATTTTGTGTCCAGTATTTTATGTTCAGTTTGTGTGCCAAGAAAAACAGTTTTCTAAATTTTTAGACCCCTTTTTTTTGCTAATTCTTTGAGGGATTCTATTTGTTTGATGGCTTGTTGTTCATTTTCTGACAGAATAGCCAGATCATCTGCAAAGACCAAACATGAGACGGACTTCTGCCTGAAAAATACCTTCTTCCAGTACAAGAATCAATTCTACCAACAGAAGGAAGGAGCCGCCATGGGAAGCACACTGTCTCCAGTAGTCGCCGACTTATATATGGAAACCTTCGAAGATGAAGTTATCCAGAACGCCCCCCTGAAACCGTCGCTGTGGGTGAGATTTGTGGATGATACTTTTGTCATCTGGCCCCATGGAATAGAATCGCTTCACGTCTTCTTCGATCATTTGAATAGTGCCCATGATAAGATCAAGTTCACAATGGAGATTGAAAGCGACAACAAACTCCCGTTCCTGGATGTTTTAGTTACAAGAAATGATGATGGCTCCTTGGGCCACCGAGTTTACCGAAAACCAACTCATACTAATCGGTACCTCCACGCCGACTCTCACCATCATCCAGTGATCAAAAGTGGAATTTTAAAAACATTAACACTCCGCGCATCCGTGGTATGTGACGATGAGAGTATGGCCGCTGAAAAGAGAAGTTTAAAGGAGACATTTCTAGCCAACGGATATAGCGTGGCTACCTGTAATAAAGCCTTGGCGTGCCTGGATCGCTCCACTTTGTCTCGCACTGCAGAATCATCGGCGGAAAAGAACAAACCACCTGACAAGGCAGTGGCCGTTCTGCCATACATCCAAGGAGTTACGGATAAAATTGGTCGGCTACTTAAAAAGAAGAATATCCGTCCCGTATACAAAGCCCCCAGGAAATTATCCAGCATCCTGACCAGCGTTAAAGACAAGAGAGAACATTTGCAAACACCAGGAGTATATGAAATTCCTTGTAGCTGCGGCAAGGTTTACATTGGGGAAACCGGACGCACTGTTAAGGAGAGGCTCAATGAACACATCAGGCATTTTAAAAATAATGACGCAAGCAAGTCCGCTGTAGTTTTACATTCAGCCGATAGCGGCCATTCAATTTTATTCGATAAGACAAGCGTTATAGCCACTGAAAGCAGATGGTGGCCTAGGCGCATAAGAGAAGCGCTAGAAATTCAAAAACAGCCCAACAACATTAATGCCGACAATGGTTTACAACTTGACCATATTTGGTCATACTTGCTCAGAAAAACCGAAGTCGAACGGCCCCATCCTACCGCCTACACTGGGCGCGGTGACGTCACCGCGGCGGCTTGCGCTCCTGCTATATAAGGCGATAGCGGCAAACTTACAAGCAGTCCTCTGATGAAAGCCACAGCAAGATGGCAGAAACGTTAGGTTTTAACAAATCGACGCGGCTCCACCCGGAGAACCAAGATATTACATACAGTGACCGCGGAAGCCTTCGTAATCATTTGATGAATCTCTACGGGGAGAATATTTTTAAATCAACTAGACTGTTTGCATCACTACGGCAGAAGAGGAACATGAGGCTTAGCCATCTAGCCTTTCTTTGTAGATGCCGTGATAAAGACGTCCTCCCAGCTTTTGTCATGATTAAGCATCATGTGCAAACGCCTACAGCTCGCCGCATTCTGAAGAAGAGCTCTCAGGCACTGCTCCGTGAACGTATCCACCAAACGCGACGAGAGTTAGCAGCATTGGAAGTGAAAATCTTCAACCTGCACTTATTCCTCAGTAACGTCTTAAGCGCCAGTGACTGGACCAAGCTAGATCAACTGTCGTGGAATCAAGCATACGACGCCTTTGAAAAAACGAGGAAGAGGCAAATCATGAAATTTTCGAAATTAGTAGATCAGCAGCATCCCCAGCAGCAAGCAAATGTTTCAGAGCGGTGTGTAGTCAACCTCACTGAGGAAGAATTAGACGCCGCTACCAGTTCAGTTCTCGCTAGAGGACTAAACTTCGCTATAACACCGGCCAAAATACCGACGGACGAGGTGATTGCTGCAGTGGAGTCCTCTGTCTCCTGCCTAACAGCTGACGATGCATACGAGATCCGAAGCGCCACGGCGAAGATTTTATCAACTGCAAGGCCACCTGCACCGAACATCACTAGAGAAGAACGTATTGCCTTTCGGCAGTTAAAAGAGAGGGATGATATAGTTATTTTACCTGCTGACAAAGGCAACGCTTCTGTTGTCATGTATTCTGACGAATACCATCGGAAGGTGGAGACGCTTTTGCAAGACGAGACGTATGAGAAATTAAGAATCAACCCCCTACAAAAGATTAGACGCCTCGTAGCCACCAAAATACGCGAAGCAACATCAATTGAACCTGAGGCGAAGAGAAGATTAACTACTTCCAACAATCTCCCTCCTAGATTTTATGGCCTTCCAAAAATCCACAAAGACGGTGTACCTCTGAGACCTATCGTCAGCGCTCTCCAATCTCCTACGCATCCATTGGCCAGATACTTAGCAGAAAAGTTGAAGATCTTAAAGAACTCTTCCTCCACCATCAAAAATTCCTCCCACTTCATTGAAATCATCAGGAACAGACGACGAGAAGAAAATGAAATTCTTGTCAGCTTCGACGTCACGTCTCTTTTTACAAATGTGCCAGTAAACGAGGTCATTAATATAATCAGAGAGCGATTAGAATCGCTCAACTTGCCACTGGAATGGGCTTCGCTTACGGACTTCTGCCTGAAAACTACCTTCTTCCAGTACAAGAATCAATTCTACCAACAGAAGGAAGGAGCCGCCATGGGAAGCCCACTGTCTCCAGTAGTCGCCGACTTATATATGGAAACCTTCGAAGATGAAGTTATCCAGAACGCCCCCCTGAAACCGTCGCTGTGGGTGAGATTTGTGGATGATACTTTTGTCATCTGGCCCCATGGAATAGAATCGCTTCACGTCTTCTTCGATCATTTGAATAGTGCCCATGATAAGATCAAGTTCACAATGGAGATTGAAAGCGACAACAAACTCCCGTTCCTGGATGTTTTAGTTACAAGAAATGATGATGGCTCCTTGGGCCACCGAGTTTACCGAAAACCAACTCATACTAATCGGTACCTCCACGCCGACTCTCACCATCATCCAGTGATCAAAAGTGGAATTTTAAAAACATTAACACTCCGCGCATCCGTGGTATGTGACGATGAGAGTATGGCCGCTGAAAAGAGAAGTTTAAAGGAGACATTTCTAGCCAACGGATATAGTGTGGCTACCTGTAATAAAGCCTTGGCGTGCCTGGATCGCTCCACTTTGTCTCGCACTGCAGAATCATCGGCGGAAAAGAACAAACCACCTGACAAGGCAGTGGCCGTTCTGCCATACATCCAAGGAGTTACGGATAAAATTGGTCGGCTACTTAAAAAGAAGAATATCCGTCCCGTATACAAAGCCCCCAGGAAATTATCCAGCATCCTGACCAGCGTTAAAGACAAGAGAGAACATTTGCAAACACCAGGAGTATATGAAATTCCTTGTAGCTGCGGCAAGGTTTACATTGGGGAAACCGGACGCACTGTTAAGGAGAGGCTCAATGAACACATCAGGCATTTTAAAAATAATGACGCAAGCAAGTCCGCTGTAGTTTTACATTCAGCCGATAGCGGCCATTCAATTTTATTCGATAAGACAAGCGTTATAGCCACTGAAAGCAGATGGTGGCCTAGGCGCATAAGAGAAGCGCTAGAAATTCAAAAACAGCCCAACAACATTAATGCCGACAATGGTTTACAACTTGACCATATTTGGTCATACTTGCTCAGAAAAACCGAAGTCGAACGGCCCCATCCTACCGCCTACACTGGGCGCGGTGACGTCACCGCGGCGGCTAGCGCTCCTGCTATATAAGGCGATAGCGGCAAACTTACAAGCAGTCCTCTGATGAAAGCCACAGCAAGATGGCAGAAACGTTAGGTTTTAACAAATCGACGCGGCTCCACCCGGAGAACCAAGATATTACATACAGTGACCGCGGAAGCCTTCGTAATCATTTGATGAATCTCTACGGGGAGAATATTTTTAAATCAACTAGACTGTTTGCATCACTACGGCAGAAGAGGAACATGAGGCTTAGCCATCTAGCCTTTCTTTGTAGATGCCATGATAAAGACGTCCTCCCAGCTTTTGTCATGATTAAGCATCATGTGCAAACGCCTACAGCTCGCCGCATTCTGAAGAAGAGCTCTCAGGCACTGCTCCGTGAACGTATCCACCAAACGCGACGAGAGTTAGCAGCATTGGAAGTGAAAATCTTCAACCTGCACTTATTCCTCAGTAACGTCTTAAGCGCCAGTGACTGGACCAAGCTAGATCAACTGTCGTGGAATCAAGCATACGACGCCTTTGAAAAAACGAGGAAGAGGCAAATCATGAAATTTTCGAAATTAGTAGATCAGCAGCATCCCCAGCAGCAAGCAAATGTTTCAGAGCGGTGTGTAGTCAACCTCACTGAGGAAGAATTAGACGCCGCTACCAGTTCAGTTCTCGCTAGAGGACTAAACTTCGCTATAACACCGGCCAAAATACCGACGGACGAGGTGATTGCTGCAGTGGAGTCCTCTGCCTCCTGCCTAACAGCTGACGATGCATACGAGATCCGAAGCGCCACGGCGAAGATTTTATCAACTGCAAGGCCACCTGCACCGAACATCACTAGAGAAGAACGTATTGCCCTTCGGCAGTTAAAAGAGAGGGATGATATAGTTATTTTACCTGCTGACAAAGGCAACGCTTCTGTTGTCATGTATTCTGACGAATACCATCGGAAGGTGGAGACGCTTTTGCAAGACGAGACGTATGAGAAATTAAGAATCAACCCCCTACAAAAGATTAGACGCCTCGTAGCCACCAAAATACGCGAAGCAATATCAATTGCACCTGAGGCGAAGAGAAGATTAACTACTTCCAACAATCTCCCTCCTAGATTTTATGGCCTTCCAAAAATCCACAAAGACGGTGTACCTCTGAGACCTATCGTCAGCGCTCTCCAATCTCCTACGCATCCATTGGCCAGATACTTAGCAGAAAAGTTGAAGATCTTAAAGAACTCTTCCTCCACCATCAAAAATTCCTCCCACTTCATTGAAATCATCAGGAACAGACGACTAGAAGAAAATGAAATTCTTGTCAGCTTCGACGTCACGTCTCTTTTTACAAATGTGCCAGTAAACGAGGTCATTAATATAATCAGAGAGCGATTAGAATCGCTCAACTTGCCACTGGAATGGGCTTCGCTTACGGACTTCTGCCTGAAAACTACCTTCTTCCAGTACAAGAATCAATTCTACCAACAGAAGGAAGGAGCCGCCATGGGAAGCCCACTGTCTCCAGTAGTCGCCGACTTATATATGGAAACCTTCGAAGATGAAGTTATCCAGAATGCCCCCCTGAAACCGTCGCTGTGGGTGAGATTTGTGGATGATACTTTTGTCATCTGGCCCCATGGAATAGAATCGCTTCACGTCTTCTTCGATCATTTGAATAGTGCCCATGATAAGATCAAGTTCACAATGGAGATTGAAAGCGACAACAAACTCCCGTTCCTGGATGTTTTAGTTACAAGAAATGATGATGGCTCCTTGGGCCACCGAGTTTACCGAAAACCAACTCATACTAATCGGTACCTCCACGCCGACTCTCACCATCATCCAGTGATCAAAAGTGGAATTTTAAAAACATTAACTCTCCGCGCATCCGTGGTATGTGACGATGAGAGTATGGCCGCTGAAAAGAGAAGTTTAAAGGAGACATTTCTAGCCAACGGATATAGCGTGGCTACCTGTAATAAAGCCTTGGCGTGCCTGGATCGCTCCACTTTGTCTCGCACTGCAGAATCATCGGCGGAAAAGAACAAACCACCTGACAAGGCAGTGGCCGTTCTGCCATACATCCAAGGAGTTACGGATAAAATTGGTCGGCTACTTAAAAAGAAGAATATCCGTCCCGTATACAAAGCCCCCAGGAAATTATCCAGCATCCTGACCAGCGTTAAAGACAAGAGAGAACATTTGCAAACACCAGGAGTATATGAAATTCCTTGTAGCTGCGGCAAGGTTTACATTGGGGAAACCGGACGCACTGTTAAGGAGAGGCTCAATGAACACATCAGGCATTTTAAAAATAATGACGCAAGCAAGTCCGCTGTAGTTTTACATTCAGCCGATAGCGGCCATTCAATTTTATTCGATAAGACAAGCGTTATAGCCACTGAAAGCAGATGGTGGCCTAGGCGCATAAGAGAAGCGCTAGAAATTCAAAAACAGCCCAACAACATTAATGCCGACAATGGTTTACAACTTGACCATATTTGGTCATACTTGCTCAGAAAAACCGAAGTCGAACGGCCCCATCCTACCGCCTACACTGGGCGCGGTGACGTCACCGCGGCGGCTAGCGCTCCTGCTATATAAGGCGATAGCGGCAAACTTACAAGCAGTCCTCTGATGAAAGCCACAGCAAGATGGCAGAAACGTTAGGTTTTAACAAATCGACGCGGCTCCACCCGGAGAACCAAGATATTACATACAGTGACCGCGGAAGCCTTCGTAATCATTCGTAATCATGAGATATTTACTTTGTTTCTTCCTAGTTTTACTGGGGTGTTCGTTTTCTCCAATTCTCTAATGACTTTGTCCAGGGCTATATTAGATAAGATTGGCGAGAGACCGTCACCCTGTCTATCGCCAGTTTTTATCTCAAATTCTCTGGAGAGTTCTCCCATGAATTTTACTTTGTTTGTGGTGTTGGTGAGTGTCTGCTTGATTCATTCTCTTAATTTATTGTCCATACCATATTCCCTTAGGATGTTGAGTAGGCTTTTCCTGTCGATGGAGTCATACGCCTTCTTGAAGTCTACAAAGGTACATATGGTTATCTTGTGCCTGATTGATCTGTATTTTAGGATGGTTTTTAGGTTAAAGATTTGCTCTGCGCACGATCTGTTAGGTCTGAAGCCTGCTTGGTATTCGCCAATTTTGTGTTCGATTTGTTCTTATACTCTTTTGCGGAGACAAGCAGAGGGAATTTTGCAGGGGACTGATAGTAGAGATATTCCTCTGTAGTTGTTCACATTGGTGCGGTCACTTTTTTTGTGAACTGGAAGTATGAGAGCGCACTTCAGTCTTTCGGGATTTCGTTTGTCCCCAACAATGTACGATGATTTTGGTTAGTTCTTGGAGTGAACTTTGGCCTAGATTTTTCAGGAATTCCGCCACTATGCCATCTTCTCCTGATGCCCTCCCATTTTTGAGTTTCTGAATATGCACCCTGATTTCTTCTAGTGTTGGTGCTGGTGAATCTGGATTGATTTCTCCTGATTGTTCTGAGAACTCTTCAGCTGGTTCTGGACAATTTAGCAGTTGCTCAAAGTAGGTAGCGAGGAGTTCACAGTTTTCTCTGTTGTTTAGTGCAAATTTTCCATTCGCGTTTTATTATTATTATTTTGTCAGACATTTATGATTTTTTGACCTTGAGGACATTAGAGCTGTGACAAGGAACGACAGCTAATTGGACCACAGCCTTTTGGAGGAACCATGGCGATATTCGCTTGGTGTAGTTTTAGGAAACAGTGGAAATCTTGATGGCCGGACGGGGAACATCTTACGGAATGCCAGGTCAGTGCGTTAGCTGCTAATACTGTTCGTTAGCAGTGTTCACAGTTTTCTTTGTTGTTTTGTGCAAATTTTCCATTCGCGTTTTATTATTATTATTTTGTCAGACATTTATGATTTTTTGACGTTGAGGACATTAGAGCTGTGACAAGGAACGAGAGCTAATTGGGCTACAGTCTTTTGAAGGAACCATGGCGATATTCGCTTGGGGTAGTTTTAGGAAACAGTGGAAATCTTGATGGCCGGACGGGGAACATCTTACCTAATGCCTGGCCAGTGCGTTAGCTGCTTGTACTGTTCGGTAGCAGTGTAGAATTAGTGCGACTTTTCATCTTCTACCACAGGATCACCTGATGTGATAGACGGGGACCCACTCAGCATGAAACACGCTAGGCGTTAAATTTCGGCTGTCAGCTGTTAGCAGTGGACTTTCGATGTCGGTTGCTAATGTACTTTTACAGGAGTTGACTAGTACCCATCAGTGATACCTTGTTGCACCAGCTAGGTGCGGGAAGCATGCCTTATAGAGCGTTGGGTCGCTGCGTCTTCCTCCACGTCTTCGTAAAGGTGGGTTCTCACGATCGCACATTTGCCACCTGAATCGGGTCAGGCCTCAAAGGGCAGGCGATGTATACGGACGGCAAGCCTCTACCCATCGCCAGGCGGTAAAGATAAAAGGCGCGTGTAGCAGAAACGACACTAGGCAAGGCGGCGAGGGCTAACCTGTGGCGCACGCTGATCCGTACACTTCGGCTAATGACGTGCGACCTCCAAAACGACGCGCCGTGGGAACACACCTTAAGGTGGCGCTGTTGGGGTAGGCTGCTGGCGGGGTTAGCAGATACATTTTTATACGTCCAGGTTTCAGAGTGTCATTGCCCTGGTTCGTGGTAGACAACGCGTCCACGTGGGTCCCCGTGGGCACTCTTACAGGGAGGCGAAGAGCACTATGCCTCACCATCCCTGCCGTATGGCCGAAATTCAGCGGCGGAGGTAGCTGCGGGGTAACTAGACACTTTTGTGATGGTTTATTGACTCAATCTCATTGGGTCCGATAGGATCAAATATAGAAACCATTGTAATTTTTACCCTAGACTTTCAGCGGACCTTGATTTACGCTCTGGATGTTGATTTCTCCTTTTTTTTTTTTGTTGGATTTACACTAACATTCGAGGTGGTTCGCAGCCACTCATTTGATTTAAGCCGGTATTTTTAGAAAAATTGCTTCAAAAGGTATTTTTCACTAATAGCTGAAAAACAGTGTCTCCAGTCACTGGTAGTTTCATCTGCAACCGTCTTTCAGTGAGACAGGGCACAGTTAAAAGAATGGTCATAGTGCTCGTTTACACATCTTTTTGTTCCACTAGCGGGAAATATCAAAGGAAAAATTGCTGCTCTGAAAAGATTTGTTAATTCTATTAGTTCATAAATGATCTGGTAGTTTTTTATTAATGTCTTTATGCGACACAGTGCAAAGTTCCGACTCAGCGCGTTTCAGTCTCTTTTTTGTTCCAGTAGCAGTAAATCTCCAAGAAAGAATAGCTGCTGTGAAATGTTTTATGGCATATTTTAGTTCATAAGCGCAGTATCTTTTCCCCCAGTACGTGTCAATTTCTCTTGTCTGCAACGTCCTTTTTTGTAAAATGTGCGCGAAATCCATAAAACTTTCTAACACAGTTTCTGACTTTCTGCAATTTGTTCATGCAAAACCAACAAGAATGACGAGAACCGTTAGATCCAACGCCCATAATAACCTCGTAATATTATTTTGTTTAAACGAAAAATCTGTAATTGCTACATCTTCAGCACCTATTTCCAACGTTAGGGATCGGCTGCATTTGATGAGTTTTACTCATCATTGGCGTCGTCAAATTTGTAGCTTTGGTTTTACAGCTGCATGCATAAGCGGGAGATTGGGTAGAGCATTAGAATTCGCCATTATGGCAACCAAAGCCGGGTTGAAAGAGCACGGTGCCAGTAGCAAAAGTGACGAAGAGGTCCCTGGTTTTCGCCGCCGTCCAGGGCAGTGCGGCTCCCTAGAAGGCGTGGGACACCCAAGAGGCGCGTGGCCCGTAGCATTTGCTAACTCTTGCTACGTGGTTAATCCGGCACTGATGGCAACAGAAAAGCGCATAAATATCGCAGTCCGGACGGCCGACACGCTCGGGCCTGGTCACGTGCCCGGTCCGTTGTACCTCCTCGATCCAGAGAACGTAGTCTCAGCCACACTAGCGGGTAAATCTCAGTCTAAAGTGAAGATCAGATCTTCTGGGATTTCTCCATCGCCGTATCCAGATCCTCAGATCTAGCTTGCTTTGAGTATGTAATTTCGATTCCGCTTATGAAGTATAACTTTGTACTCGGAGAGGCAGAATGTGCGCCAACTTGAAGCTCTTGTATCCCATTATTAATACCACATTGAATTTAGTTGCAATGTGAATTGATATTCTTCACATAAATACCAAATTCACGCGTTTGGATCCTTCAGAAGGAGGCATACTAAGTGTTTTATCAGAGGCATGATGGCCAGTTCCTTTCATCCTTACCAACCATAAACTGGTAATCCTAGTAGTTACAGGGGACCTACGAGGAAACAGAATCACAGAAGTGTCCCGGCGCACTTCACATTAAACAACAATCTGTGTCAAAGGTGAAATTCGGGTTAAGGACCTTTGAAAAACCCCGGTGAGACAGGGATTCGAACTGGGGGCCTTTCGAGATACAGTAAGACGCCTTAACCACTGAGCAACCGGAAGGTTCTTATCCGCTTATATAAAATGCGCTCCTCGATAGCTGTTGGCTAGAGAACGGTCACGTGCCAACCGTCACTCGCGAATTAACAGCCACCATAAAGTTACAATTCTACCATCGTTTATATTTACATGTTGCTTTTTGTTTATTTACAACTAGATCCAGAAATTCGTGCAAGGAGAAGGGTATTCGATATTTACGCTATTTTATTCTATCAGTTATAAGAACTAGGTTAAACCATAAGCTAAGAATTTTTTTGGCAAACGATAAGAAGCAATGAAGTTTATTAAAAACCCAGAGAAACGTACGTAATCGCGATATTTATCAGTCAAATAAATAATAGTTATCAGTTTTCGAAATTATACTCTGCGTCATTTAAAGTAAAATGTATTTATTTAAAAGAAAATCCTAGCCGAATACTCTGATAATAATTAAAAACGATTCTTAATCGTTTTTCCTTACAAGCTTTTCCATGATATATTCCTACTACCATCATAGATGATACCCTTAGTTTTTGATAAATGTGTTAGCTATTAAATGAACATTAACTTTACCTTCTTATGTATATTTAAATCATCAATGAAATGACTATGTATACGCGATGAGAAACTCAATTTATTAATCGCAATTCAAAAACGATATTCTTGCTCCAAAATAATAGCAAGCTTAGATATTAAAGATTATGGGCACAGTTTAATACATTCGCAACTGCAATCAAATTAATCGCCATAATACAGTTATAATGTTTGCGTTTCATAGTATTTTATTCATAAAAAAATTTGGAAAAATATTTCAGCTTAAAGAACGTGGAACCACATTTCGCTAATGAAAGTAACATTTAAGAAACTAAATTTCTCATAGTCTGTGCTATAACCACGAGTGCCAACTCTCATTCCGGTCGACACTAAATTTCAATTTAGTTAAAACTTTCGCTAATGTTGCTGCTTGATCAAAGTTATTTGCTTTTTACATATTTTACTGACCACTTTCTTTAATGGTATTTGTTCACGTTCACTGTACGCAAGTAATTAGGTTATTTAAAGTGGATATCAAGTCAAAAATGTTGTTGAATCAGGTATTCTGACAATTCATTTCTTCGAAGTTTTTCATCTATTTAATAATCTTGGAAAATGTGTAATTTCACCGGCTGTTAAAGAAACTATGACCAAGATTACATTATGAATGTTTTACCAGATTCAATAAAAAACAACGTGATGCTTCAGCGCAGTGATAAAAAAAAAGCCATTATAACTCGAGGAGGAGATGCGTTGTTGATTTTCTTACTGTGAGTCTTAGTCAATGCGTATTTTGTTTACCTGCCATTACCTGTTGTTGAAGATGCAGCGAAAAAGCAAGGGGCAGAGCGGGAGTTTAATGTGTACGAGAATAATGGTACTTTTTATCACAACTAATGATGTGGTTATCTGTACGCATTTGGCACTGTGTTTGCTATAAGCTTCTAGAACGCCTCATCCTTAACCGCATACAAGGAATAATAAATATCATAACACCAACATATCAGGCAGGTTTCAGGCTAAAACGGAGCTGTTTGAGCAAGTATTAGCATTGACATCATATATTGAGGCTGGATTTCAGAAGAAGTTAAAAATATCAGTAGCCTTTGTCGATTTAACAGCGGCATATGATACAGTTTGGCTGGATGGACTTAAAAAACATATACCCTGCAGGAAACTAACATAACTCCTGAAGAATATGCTGACCAACCGATATTTTAAGGTCACCTTCGGACATAAGACAAGTAAGTCATTTACAATAAAAAATAGATTACCTCAAGGGTCAGTACTAGCTCCATTGCTCTTCAACTTGTACACCAGTGACATGCCAGAAACAATCGGCAATAAATTCTGCTATGCTGACGACTTAGCTATCGCCGTCCAAACTGCCACATTAGAGGAAGGTGAGAGTATTCTCTCTAACGACTTAGAAACCTTGAACACATTTTATAGGAAGTGGAGACTTTGTCCGAACCCAATGAAAACAGAAGTATGCGCATTCCACTTGAGCAATAGAATAGCTCATCAGCAGCTCAAAGTGAACTTCTGCCACCAGAGGGTGAAACATAATTTATATCCTAAGTATCTTGGCATCACCTTAGACCACTGCTTAACATTCAAAAAGCACCTCGAAATCACAAGTCAGAAACTGAAAAGTTTTTCCATAATAACGTCTACAGAACTGCCCATATTTCGATGGTCATTATTCGATTAATATATATTTGGTGGCACTCATGTGCAAATATTCTTAAACGTGTGTACAAATTTTGGCTGCTGTTCAAACGACAGGCAGTAAAATACAGTAAAATAAACTGTTCATTCCATAAAATAACTTCATAACCCTGATTTTCTAATGTTTATCTCCCATACGTGCAATTGACTTAATGACTGAATGCAATCAATGCAATTAAAAATTAATTAGGCATCTTAACACCTTATGTTACACCACTTAAATTATAAAATTAGGTCCATCATGCCTTATGCTGTAACAGAGCTTGTCAATTGCCATTCTAGTCCAGGCTGAGTTTCAACATAACAACAAACTTAGTTTCTGTCACATGCGCAATAATAGATTCACTGTTTCGCTATTGCATTGGCCTGCTTGAGGTACTTATACGCGACTGAAATAATAACAACAATAATACGGCTTTATTGAACGCAAAGAGAATTTGAAATAATTCATATCCTGATACTACATCCCATTAATTAAAAAGCCAAATCCATATTGTCTATGTTTCAACAAAGCTTATCAACTGTCATCATGGTCCAGGCTGTACTTCAACCGAACCACAACCTCAGATAATATTGACGTTTGAAAATCATAGCTTCTGTCAAACGTACATTAATACCACGTACCGTAAACAAACAATGACTTTTGGAATTGTTTATATGTGGCTGGAAAAATGATATTATTAATACGGCGATTTGAAAGCGAAGATAATTAAAAATAGTTCTTAACGTGTGATAGTACGCTATATTAACTTTAAGCCACGTAAATTTATATTTTATAGCAAAAATAACTGATTGTACTGACATATCGTCAAAATGAAACCAATATTCTAACAGAAAAGGAGAAAAATTATTTCAGAAAATTAAATTCTGATTTGGAATCACTGGATGAAGGCAGGAGGGTGAAGAGAGTGCTGAGAATGTGTAGAGCATATTTAAGTGATGGGGCATGGTGGGATTTTGATCAAAGAATTAGGAATAGTTCATGTAATGGGAAACACGACCATGACCACAAGCTGGATCTCGATTTCATTCATAAGGGAGCAAGAAAATTTTCTTTCGTTGGTAAGGGTGTCAGGGATTGGAACAAATTACAAAGTGAAGTAATGAGTAAGTAATACACCAAAAACGCCTAAGTAATTTAAAAATTTTAAGTGAGAAAAAAATGGGGGAGTGATTTAACATATCAATTATAAAGTAAAATGTTAAAAAATAAAATAAAAATGAATAATTAGATGACTGGGAGAATTGACACCGGAGTATTAGCTCCATTGCAATTAAATTAATAATAATAATAAATGGTGCAGATCTCCGTATTAGCATTTAAAAATGGCACACAGTGGAATTACAGTGACCAACCTACTAGGTAAAGTAAAGGTAACATTTTATTTCTCTTA
>JARYHS010012519.1:24983217-25380692 GCA_031002005.1 Vandiemenella viatica | reverse complement strand
GACATAGAGTCATAAGACACACCTAACTTTTTAAGTCACACCGCAACTTTTCAAACTGAGAGAAACAAATACAGCTTATGTCTAATACTCGTACTGTCAGAGACATACAAAGAGATACTACGAGACCTCAATCAAAATACTGCAATTAGTAACTTCAACCAGCAGATTAGTTAGCGTGACGTAATTATAATGACGAATTTAAAATATGTCTGATATGTTTCGAAATGACCTCGGAAATATCGGAATTTCGAATTGTAAATATAATATGTTTTAAGAAAAATGTTCTTAGTGTGGAAGCAATTTATGTCGTCGAAAACTATGTAATTTCATCGAAGAATAATAAATTATTAATCAGGTGAATTTTGTAAAAAGAAAAGTGTAATACTATGAACAGTGAATTGTAGTAACAAATCCGGGACAACACCCATACCACACGGAGAATGTATTAACACGTATACGGTAGAGCTATGGATTTTAGAGCCATAGTATTATCAGAGGGAGCGGTTATGTTGCAATGCACGCTGGACCAGAATAACAATTGACATTTTGCATTATAGTTTAAATGGGAATCTAGTTTGTAACAATAATTTTAAGTTGTTTTGATGAGTACCAGTGTCATTGCTTCATGCGGATAGTATGTATAGTGATCTATCCGTTCTGGACGACAATTACTAACATTTCACGATATAAAGTGTTTGATTTAAGTATCTATTTGTAATTTTCTTTGTTTTGATTGGTACCATATCACAGACGTCATTAATTCAACAGCTTGAAAGTTGTTCTAATGTGAGGCAATATAGAGGACTACCGATTTATGATGAAGACGATTGCTGATACATTAGTTACTCGTTTAGTCTTGTTAGTGGAGTGTGCGACATTCGGTTGCGATTGTATCTTTGATTAATAATATAGCATCTTGTGACATAGGAGATATGTTTTACGTTTTCTTTACAACGATAAAAAAGTTGAATGACTGTAGTCGTGATAAAAATAGAATAAAAGGAAAACAACTGGAAAATATTGAAAACATAAACTATTATTTAATAACGCAATGTTGTTGTATGCCATTTCTCCGCAATTGCTTAGTAAATTTAATGTTAACTATATAACCCATTGGAAAATTTCGCGAATACAATGAATAGTAAAGTTGGGGGTTTGTAAAAGGATGAAAGAGCAAACCCCTAATTTGTTTCAATTGTTTATTTGTTTAGTATAATAGGGACATTACAAAAGTTGACGCCAGTGAACCAATTTATTAATATCTCTGTGATATGCGCTAGTGATATCTAGCGGCTTGGCTCTGAACTGTCTCATGCGCACGACATTCACTATTATTACTTCTGCCCTTTAAGGATCAAATTCCGAAAAATTTCGTTCTTAATTTTAATTTTGCCTGTGTGGTGACCATTATCTTCTAAATGATACATCATTTATCGAGTTAGGTTAGGTGTCAATGGAGATAAATGGCTCGTAACAAAAAAATACATTATGGAAATAATGATACTTTTTTCCTTGAAAGGTCGAATTCGGAAAAATTACTTACTTAAGATATGATGTGACCTAAGCAGATACCTTGCTATTTAATACGATAGCCTATTTATCTATTTCGGTTAGATATCAATGGAGATAAACAACTGGTGACAAAAAAATAAGTTATGGAAATAGTGATAATTTTGGTCTTTAGGGGTTGAATTCCGAGGAAGCCTAATTTTTCTATATCTGTTGGATATCAGAGGAGATAAATGGCTCTTGCCACAGAAATGCGTTGTAGAAATATTGATACTTTTCCCCTTTAAGGGTCTAATTGCGAAAAATTCAATGATACCTCATTTATCTATATCGTTTAGATATCAAGGGAGATAAATTGCTCGTGACACAAAAACACGTTGCAAAAATATTAATACTTTTGCCTTTTAAGGGCCGAATACTGAAAAATTTCTGTCTTAGTATATGATGTCACCAAAGCAAAGATCTTAATCTTCAAAATGGTACTTCATTTCAGTAAGGTATCCAAGTAGCAAAATGGCTTGTGACACAAAAAAACAGCATTTTAGAAATGTTGATATTTTTGCCTTTTTTTTGGTTTATTACTTTCCTATTTATTGGTTACAAAATTCGGAGATGTATGGTAGTAGGTATAAAGGTATCAATGCCAGGAACAAGATACAAGACACAAAAATGAAAGTGTGGTGCAAATACAAAGATTTAAGATACAGACTTCTTGGATGTGAAATACGAAGATACATGCTTCTGTTAAATTCATCATTCACACTGTTCACTTCTTGTGGGCTTGCAGCGTGGTCGTTCGGTGAGTTTTTTTTTCTTCGGCAGCTGTCTTCTCCTGCGCTCTTCCGGGTTGGCGCCCCTGTGTGTGTTGTTACGGAATGCTTGGGTGTCCGCCCATTACGAGGGATTGCAGTGCGTTGCCGTATGAGCTGGCGTAACGGGGAGAAGTGGTCGCCTTAGCGAATTCTCTCTCCATGAAGGAGATGTAATTGGTGTATTCTTTGTCGTGGTGTTGACAAACATAAATAGTACTGTATGGCCTAGCAGCCATGTTGCGGCATTTTGTTTCCGTGCTGGTTTTCGGATCTTATCCGGTCTGAGGGTCGAATTCCACAAAATTTCTTTATCATAATATGATGTAATCATAGTGGAGACCAAAAGCTTTAAAATGACACCTCATTCATAGATATCGGTTAAGTATGAAGCGAGATAATGGCTTGTGATAAAAAAAAACAGCTTAAAGAAATAATACCATATATATGATAATGAACACCAGTACTATTGTTTTTATACGGTTTAATGCCATATGCATTTCGCCTCTCATCGACACATCATCAGCGACGAATCTACACTTAGCTTACAAAATATATTATATAATGTTTAATGTAGTCACATATGCCGATAACTAGCATTTTAAGGTGTCGAATGTATGCATGGAGTTTGAAGTTTGTAAACAAAAAATGCTTCTACTTGTTCTTTGTATTTTTTTTATGCGTATGTGTAGTGATAGCTCCACATGCCATATTTCAACAGTACAGTGCCGGCCACGTGTGGCTAGGAATATGCAAGCCTTCTTAGATGACTGACGGGTACCACCGTTTATCCGGTCTGCACGTTCGCATGACATGTCCTCCCTCGAACATGACTGGGATATGGTTAGTTGGTAACTTGTTCGTTCCGATCGTGTTGCAATCACTGTCGATGCATTGGGAACGCGTCTACAAACCACGTTACAGTGTGTTCCCCAGCAGCATATCAATGATCTCTTTGATTCCATGCTGCGATGTCTAGAGGCTCTAATTGGAGCACATGGTGATTTCACACCGTACTGAATTCTCGCAATCAAATTGCATCTACAGTTCTAGCTTCTGAAAAGTAGCACTAAGAAGAGTCCTTAATGTTTGGTATTTAAACACTACTGTTATTAAACATTTCCACACCAAGAAGGAGCCATGTGATTAATACACAAACCATTAAAACTACAGAACTGTAGATACAATTTCATTGCGAGAATTCAGTTCATCTGGCTTCTGAAAAGTAACATTAAGAAGAGTCCTCAATGTTGGACGTGCAAAAAACTGCAATTGTTAGTTCATCTACCAGAACAATTCGTACAGTATGTTCGTTTTACATTTAATATTTCTTATCTGCGTCATTTTATCACTTTTGCTGTTATATTTTATTTACATTATTATTTGTATTAATAAATACTATTTAGGAAAAAATGTAATATTATTTCTTTATTTCTTTGTAAATGTGTGTACTTGTATTTGTATGTTTGTATGTATGTAATTATGTATGACGAAAATGTTGGGGGAGAGTAAGTATGTTTTTAGAAAATACCGTTGAAAAATTGGAATTATAATAAGGAATGTACTAATGTTCTATATTTACGATTGTTTCAGCTGTCAAAACTTAATAAAGAAATAGAAAATGCAATTTTTGTTTCTACATCCACTTGTTTGGTCGTGCTAAGAAGAATTTTGTGGTGGTGATGGATTAAAACTGGATTGTTTTGTTTGCACACACTTGCATACACATACACATTTATATTTCCTACACCTGCTTTCCAGACGATGCCTCACGCTCATCATTTGTTTCTGAAGTACTCTGTTGGCTCATTGGGGACATCGAATTTAAAGGTTTAACGACGAATTTAATTTTCGTTCACCTGTGGCAATGCTTCATTAGGGTATGTCAAATGCATATTTGGAAGCAGATCACTCAGTTTGAGGATGATTCACAATTATATTTCTTTGAAAGTTTGCTTCTGAAGTCTGCACATGTCCTGTAGTGGGCAAACAATGCACCAGGGTGGCTCAGTGCGCTGAGAGGGCGCAGTCTGACTCGGGGAGGTACAAAGGGATCGAGCGCGGACCCAGGATCCCGTGTACCTGCCATCCGGATATCGGTTTTTAGACTGTTTTCCGCTACCTAATTTCCTCCCCAAAAACTACACATTTCAATTATCACATCAAAAAATAGTTCCACGATTCACAGACAGATGGCAGCACTTAACTTCACTTCCCCTCATTAGTACGTAGTACGACCTGACAAGTTGTTTTATTGGCTGCCCTATGGGGCGGAAGATGCGTCATCGGAGTACCAGAGCGGAGCTCAAACAAACCTCAACAACAACCTCACCAGGACCACCTGACTACTTCGCTACACCCCCGCCGCGGAAATAGATTCTTCAGAATTACCCGCCATCACAGCAGGGACAGTGAGGCAAGGCGTTGTCGCCACCCCTTATGGGTGCCCACGGGGAACCGCGCGGAGGCGGGTTCGACACGAACCAGGCCGAAGACCATTCCAAAATCTTGCCGTATAGCTAAATGGCTCTCTGTGGTTCCTACGCTCAACTCCCATCCCCTCCCTAACCCCGCGAGCTAGGTGGAAGCCGTAGCGACCGGGAGCCGCGCAAGAATACCCCTTCGCATGTTCCACCACGCCAGCAGACCGAGCGTATCGTCCCTGAATACGCCGCTTCCCAAACTAGTGCGCTTTCCGCCCGCACCCGCCCGACAATTGTGTCCAGTGCGAGCACAGTTTCCCACGCACCAGTCTCAGAAAACCATCGTAGTGCACAATCCCGCTGCGGTGGCCCGAAGGTCTCACAACTTTCGTAGGGTCAATGCTGCCCCACCCCTGGAAAGCCAGTGCACTACCGATCCACACTTATATAAAGGATCTATTATGGCAGCATTAGAGACAGTTCCCACCAGGAAAGATGCTAACCCTGAGCCCCAGGGGCCGAACCCAGAGGTGGCAAGCTGCAACCAAGAACAGCCCCCAAGGCCGTGGTACTGGCCCCTTCAATCGACTCCGGGGTCTATGCTGCGCTGGCAGCAGAGGGGCACTAAGCCTCTGGGAAGCTTGGTCTTCGTTCACCAGGACAACTCCAATACTGGAGTAGTCAGGGCAAGGTTGCTCAATGCACTTGAGCTGCGGCCAACACCGTAGTGCGCCTAGATACAGCTTGACCACCCAAAAGCGTTCCGTCCAGCAGGGGACGCAATCCCCTCTGAACCCCCCGCCTCAAACCGGAAGCGATGGGACTGTGGACACCAGGCATGAGTCCCGGGGGCGGCAGAGGCGGAAACAACCACCTCCTGCAACCGCCCCCTACAAGGACCCAATTCCGACGCCCAGCAATATCCCCTCTCTTTGTAGACGCAATAAGTATAGGATCTAACCAGCAGGTTTCAAAATTTGCCAATCATCACTGTTCAGAAGGGGCATTATAACAAATACCTCCAGCACGATATAACTACCACATCCCTCCAGAGGGAGAAAATTTCCCCCAACGCTATAACTTGCACCAATAAAGATACAAGAAAAGCATGGGGGGGGGGGGGCTCGGGACCCCCGGGTGCGGCAGACGCGTCATCTAAGCCTCCCCGGAGGGAGGCCCAGACCCCTGGGGGAGTACGACCTGACAGTAAATATAAAATGCTTGAAGTAAACAAGGGTTGCGGCCGTAAAACCAAATTACAAATTTGATCACGTCGTCTCATTAAAGGCAGCCGATCATAGAATGTTGGGGAAAGATGGTGAAGAAGAAGACACACAGAACTTACTTACACGTTTCACAGACACTTTACGACCTGGCAGTAAGTATAAAATGGTGGCGTCAGCAAGGACATGCGGCCGCAGAATCACAGCTCTAAACCTCACCACACTAACGATGAGTAAAACTCAGCGAAGGCTGACCGCAGAAAATGTTGGGAGAAGGTGGTGAAGAAGAAAAAGAATAAACAATCCAGTTGCAGTACAAAAGAAAAGGCCTTAGAACCCACTGACAGAGTTTCCTTTCGCACAGCTTCCCACCTTTGTCTACAGTTTGACATGGACTCTGGACACGGAGTTTCCTGGCATATGTCTTACAGCCAAATAATGCCTATAAAAATTTCTCATCACGATGGGATTTTAAACTGGGACCTTGAATTTTGAAATCTAGCACTTTCACCACTGACCGTTGGGAATTGCAATAAAATACTAACAAACGACATACCTACCGCGAGATAAAACCGCTGATACTTGAAATTTTAAGCCTGCGTTTTTGTCACAAGATTAACGGCATTATATACTATGGTATTACGTGTCTATTTCTTTGTCAAAATCTCAACAAAGACAACAATTTTTGGTATTCCCTGAAAACAAGAAGCAATCAATGACGTAATCACTGCTTCGGAGAAACTTGATATCAAGCTCTCCTGAATCGACAGTATCACTAAATGCCCGTCATTTGTCACGCTTTAACCTCGACTTTTTCACAGTAAAGTAAAAAGTGTCACACTGTAGTTAGACTGCATTGTGTTACTTATTACGAGACAGAACTGGTAAGGGGGTAATTGGGTTAAAAAACCAACTGTAATTACATCATTTTCGCAGAGTGGAGGTACAGACTGTAAACGTAACGTTAAATGTTGGTGTTTCCTTAATTTAGTCCACAACTGTGAAGGCGATTGTATCACCCCGTAGGAAGTATAGCAATCCAGTGTATCAGAGGCAAAGATTGTGTGAAGGTCCTATAAAAACTCCATGCTTTACCGAAGACCTTTGATATTAAAAGCAGTGACTTAGCAATGCGACACTGGACAAGCCTATAGTAATCCACAACCGATTAGTTCGGCCATTGACTGCCGTCAGTGGCGTAGCTAGGTCAACAAGGGCCCCGGTGCAAAAAATTTATTTTGGCCTTCAGGCCAGATGGATGACCTTTTTTTTCCTTTGTGTTGCTGGTAAGGGTCCCCTGAGCTGAGGATGGGGCCCTTCAGTTGTGTTTAGGGGCCCCCTACGCAGTGGTTGGGGGTCCCCTGAGCAGTGGGGGCCCCTGAGCAGTGAGAGGGCCCTTAGTGAGGGGCTTCCTGTGTCTCAGGGGCCCCCTAGATGACTGTAGAGCTAAAAAAAAAAAAAAAAAAAGAACGCCAGTTTGCCAGGAAGGCGCGTGGGCCCTCTCATCTGCGCTTGGGAGTCCTCAGAGGTATGCTTTGGGGCCCCCTGAGCATAGGGGCCCCGGTGCACAGCACCGCCTAGCCCCATAGTAGCTACGCCCCTGACTGCCGTTATTACTATTACCATTTTCATAAATATTCGCTGATTCATGTTCATGTAACTGTTACGCTGCATAATTCTGTCAGCGATCGGAATTTTGATTTAATGGCTCTTAATTTTGTGAGATCATCATCATTATCGTTGAGGACCATCTCCAGTTTCCCGGGTGTGGTTTACGAGCCTTGGTTATTATAGACGATTGTTTTCCACCTTTTCCTGTCCAGAAAGGTTTCTCTGTCTGTGATGTACTCCCAATTCCAGCCTCTTCTCTCTACATCCTCCTTCAGTTGGTCTGTCCATCTTCTTCTTGGTCTTCCCACTGGTCTTTTGCCCAGTATCCTTTTTTCCAAATAAGTTTTTGGCAGTCTTTTACTAGTCATTCTCTTCACATGCCCAAACCATCGAAGTCTAGATGACCTAAGTCTCTCTTCCATGGATTCCCTTAGCTCTAGGTTTGATCTAATTTCATCATTCTTTATGCGGTCAAGTCTAGTTTTCTGGAGGGCCGTTCTAAGAAACTTCATTTCACATGCTTGGATCTTGCTAAGGTCCCTTGATGTTAGTGTGCATGTTTCCAAAGCATATGTGAGAATAGGAATGAGATATGATTTGTACAAGACAATTTTTGCTCTTCTGGGAACCTTCATGTCCCATAGTAAGCCTCGCACAGTACTGTAGAAGTTGGCTCCTTTGGTTACTCTACTCACTATTTCTAAATCACTTCTACCATTATTGGCAATTATGCTCCCCAGGTAGCTGAATTGGTCAACAACTTCAACTTCGTGGTCTTGTAATTTTATATGACAGTCTGTATTCTTTCGGCTTATTTTTAGTGCTACAGTTTTTTTTTGATTCAATTTCATTCCATATTCTTCAAACTTATCATTCCACATCTTCAATTTGTTTTGTATTCCTTCTTCTGTTTCATCCCATACTGCTACATCATCTGCAAACACCAGTGCCTGTAGATCTCTATTGAATGTTCCTTTTAGTTCTTTTAAGATGTTATCCATCACCGCTATGAACAGAAGGGGTGAAAGGGCACTTCCTTGTTGTACTCCTTTGGTTGTACTAAACCATTCAGAGTAACCATCCCCAACATTGACACAGCTCTTGCAGTTATTGTACAGCATTTGGATCTTTCTTATGAGGTACTCTGGTATTTCAAGTTTTCTTAGACTTTTCCAGATAGTTGATCTAGGAACATTATCGTATGCCTTTTCTAGGTCCATAAACACAATAATTAGGTTTTTCCCTCTTTCCCAATATTTTTCCACCAGCATTCTCAAGGCAAATATTAGATCTGTTGTGCTTCTTCCAGCCCTAAACCCATGTTGTTCCTCTTCTAAGATGGGCTCTAATATTGTTCGTACTCTGGCTTCAACTATCTTTTCCATAATTTTGAGGCCGTGGGATAGGAGGGTAATACCTCTATAGTTTTCACTTTTCCTTCTGTTCCCTTTCTTGAATATAGGAATTATCACCCCTTTCGTCCAGTCTTCTGGTATTTGGTTATCATTCCATATTGCTCTGAGGACTCTATACAGCCATTGTATCCCTGGTGGACCGGCAGCTTTAATCATGTCGGCTGTAACTTCGTCGGCTCCTGCTGACTTGCCACTTTTCATCTTATGGAGAGCTCTCTCGACCTCTAACCAAGTTATTGGGGTGCCTTCATCTATTATTCCTCTGACTTGTTTCTTCATCGTTTATCCCATTAGGTCCATTTAGTAGTTTGTCAAAATATTGTTTCATGGCTTCCCTGATACTTCTTATATTGCGAACTATATTTCCATCAGCTGTCTCTATTGCTGTAATTGTTTCCTTATCCGATCTTTTGTGTTTTACAATTCCATATAACATTTTCATATTCCCTTTACTATCCTCTTCTAGTTTAGATGTAAAATCATCCCAGCTTTTCTCCTTTTCTTCTTGTACAATTCTTTTAACTTCCAATTTGCTCCTTCTATAGTCTTTTGCCATCTCTTCCAATCTGCCATTATCTGCTTGATCACTGTTGTTTCTTCTGTAGGACTTGGCAATATCTAGAGCTTTTTTGGCTTTATTTCTTTTGGCTATTGCTTCTTTTACTCTGTTGTTCCACCATGATGTCCTTTTCTCTTTAACTCTCCTGCTTGTTCTTCCACATATTTTTTCTGCACTTGCAACAAGACTTGTCTTAAAATAATTCCATTCTTCGTGGCCATTTTGTATATCTGTTGTTGGTATTTTGGCTCTAATTTCCTCTTGAAACTGCTGTTTGCAGTCCATGTCTTTCAGTTTCCAGTCTTT
The DNA here is from genome assembly GCA_031002005.1 of Vandiemenella viatica. Taxonomy (NCBI): domain Eukaryota; kingdom Metazoa; phylum Arthropoda; class Insecta; order Orthoptera; family Morabidae; genus Vandiemenella; species Vandiemenella viatica. The sequence goes on along the minus strand of JARYHS010012519.1, from coordinate 25,370,837 downwards.
AACTCTCTGTCTTTTCTTCCTAGTTACCTTTGCAATAGCTTTAGTAACTCTCATATCAGCAACAAGTAGTCTGTGGTCACTGTTGAGACTTTCGCTGGGTATTACTTTCACATCTTGCATTTTTTCTCCACTTAGCCTATCTGTTACAATGTAGTCTATTACAGATCTATGTTGGCCATCCCAGCTGTATCTTGTTACTTTGTGGCTATCTTTTTTCTGAAACCATGAATTTTTCACCACAAGTTTATTTCTTGTGCATAAGTCGAGCAGAAGGTCTCCCTCAGCATTTCTACTGCCAAATCCGTATGGCCCCATAATTCCTTCATAGCCTGACCTATCAGTTCCTATTTGGCATTGAAGTCTCCCATTATCACTAGGTTCTCTTCATCGATGATATTTTCTAGTTCTTCTATAAAGCTTGTTTTTTGGTCCTCACTGCATCTCTGTTGTGGGGCGTAGACCTGGACAACAGTTATGGTTTCTCCTTGTAGGCATATTTTGGCTTTTATTAATCTTTCATTGATAAATGAGACATCTGTTATGCTGTCAATGTCTTTGTGGAGTACTAAACCAACTCCATTTTTTGCCACTGTTTTGTTCCCACTCCAGTATAGTTTGTATCCGTCATCCAACATTCTTGTGTTGCAACCTTTCCATTTTGTTGCACTTAGGCCTAGAATTTGAATATGTCTACGGTTCATTAAATCCGTAATTTTATTGCATTTGCCTGTTAAGGTGATAATGTTCAGAGTTCCGATGCGAAGCTTAGTTCTACGGTTGGTTCTTCTTTTACATCTTGGATGATCATCAGACATAATATCATCATTAATTCCAAGGTTATTGTCTACATTGGGTGCAAGTTTCTTTCCGAGGCTCGTTTTAATTTTGAAAGCAACACTTTTTGTTCTCTATTCTGTTGGCTTGCTAGGCCTAACACAGAAGAGGATTTTCTGTCGGGGTTTACTCCCTTAGCCTTTGAAGATCCCTCTTCACCACAAGGCAGTGGTTTCCTTCTCATTTTCCCCTGAGAAGTTAGGGTTGCCTCCTCCGCCATCTACCCCATACCGAAGAAACTTCTTCCCTGCCGTAGATGCCGTTAAGGTCTTCACCCGTGTCCCTGGGCATGGGTGCTGCGTTATACCCCGCAGGACTGGGTCCCCACCTGGATTTTGCCATTCTGCCATTTCGGACTACTGAGATGGAGAATGCCCACCCCCGCATCGTGGATGCACCAGGCAAGAATTACTCAAGTGGAGGATAGGGAAGGTGACCCTATCTCCCTTGAGCCGGGTTAATGGCTGTGTATGGTGCCACAACCAAAGGCAATTTTGTGAGATATACTTGCAAATGTTTCAAATACAATATGTGCTAATGTGTTTAATCGTTGTTCTACGTGCAGAAAAAAAGCAGGAAAATGATATTTAAAAGAAATTAATATACATATTGTACATAAACTACAAAATTCAAAGAATCAGATCAGCGGTTCCCAAACTTTATTGCTACACGACCCAGTTTTTAACCGACTTCAAAAGAAAAAAAGAGGAGGTTCTCAATTCGTCTGTTTTTTTTTTTTTTTTTTTTTTTTTTTTTTTTTTTTTTTTGTATGTATGTTCAGCGATATCTTTGCCAATTTTAAACCGATTTAAATTTTTTTTTTTTTTTTTTGTGGGTAGGGTATACCTCCAAAGTGGTCCCATATGAATTTCAATGAGAAACCACCCCTTCTACCCCCTTACACCACTTAATTTTTACTCAAATCCACATTTTTTATTCGATCTCGATGAAACTTTGGACATATATAGCCAAAAATAAAGAGAAAAATACTATCAACTTTTGGTTTTAAAATACTGAACCCCTCTCCCCCTATCCACCCCCTTAATTTTTGCCAATTTTCTTTATTCAAAGCTACAGTCGACACTATTTAACTGATCTCCATTAAAGCTGGCAGTTACATGTAGTATTTCATGAAGAAGGTTTCTGACAAAAAATAAAAAACCACCCCTCTCCCCTTTACACCCCTTCATTTTATAGAAAACTACATTTATAATCAGATTTTTATTGAATTTTGCCCATGTATACTTTATAACAAAAAGAAAAATCCTGTCAACATTTGGTCTGCCAAAGCTCAACCCCTTCCCTCCTTCCACCCCTTTAATTATTGTCATTATTCTTCATAAAAAGCAACATTTGACACCGGTTGACCGATTATCATCAAAGTTGGCATATACATATAATTTTTCATGGAGAATCTGAACAAAAAATAAATAAATAAAAAACCACCCCTCTCCCCTTCACACCCCTTAATTTTTAAACAAACCCACATTTTTTATCCGATTTCGATGAAACTTTGGACATGTATAGTCAAAAATAAAGAGAAAAGTACTTTCAACTTTTAGTTTGAAAAAACTGAAGCCCTCTCCCCCTATCCACCCCCTAAATTTTTACCAATGTTCTTTAGCCAAAGCTACAGCCGACACCATTTAACTGGTCTCCGTTAAAGTTGGCATATAGATGTAATTTTTAATGAAGAAGATTTCTGACAAAAAAATTAAATAAATAAAAAACGACCCCATGTCTCCCTTTACACCCCGTAATTTTATAGAAATTTACATTTCTTATCTGATTTTTATTGAACTTTGCCTACTGTATTTATACTTTTAAAAGAAAAATTCTGTCAACATTTGGTTTGTCAATGCTCAACCCCTTTCCCTCCTTCAACCGCATTAACTTTTGTCAATGTTCATTATAAAAAGCTACAGTCGCGATCAATTGACCGATTACCATGAAAGTTAGTGCTTATATGTATTTTTTCACGAAGAAGGTGTACGACCAAAAGATCTGAAAAACCACCCCCTCTCCCCAATAAAACTGCTTAATTTTTATACGCAACCACAATTTTTATCCGTTTTAGACAGAGCTCAGCAAATATTTACTATAAAACAAAGAGAAAAATAATACCAACTCTTGGTTTGCAAAAACTGAAACCCTCTCCCCATTTCCACCCCCTTGATTTTTGTCAATTTCTTTTTAGAAAACTACAGTCGACACCATTTGACCGATCTTTATGAATGTTGGCGCATATATATGAAATTTGTTATGGATAAGATTTCTGACCAAAATAATCAAAAAAAACTACCCTAGAACCCTATCCCCATTTCTGCCCCTTTAATTACTGTCAATGTTCTTTATACAAAGCTACCGTTTCTTTCTGATTTTGAAGGAAGTATGCACATGTATGCTGCAAAACAAACAGAAAAATACTGTCTACATTTGGTTTTGAGAATTCAAACTCCGCTCCTTCCTTTCCATCCTTTAATCTACAGTTTTTATCCGATTCTGAAGGAAATTTGCACACGTATACTTTAAAACATACGGAACAATTGTGTTTTAATTAGGTTGCAGAAGCCCAACCCCTCTTGCCTTATACCCACACCCCTTCTATTTTCCAATGTTCTTTATAGATACCTACAGTTTTATCAGATTTCCATGGAACACTGAACATGTATACTTAAAAACAACGAGAAACATAGTGTCTACATTCTAGTTACAAAATCCTACCACTCACTCCCTTACCCCATTTAATTTTTTCAAATGTTCTTTACACAAAGATACAGTTTTTATCTTGTTTCGATGGAAATTTGCACATGTATACTTTAAAACAAAGAGAAAAATACTGCCCACACTAGCTTTACAAAAAACAAACTACTCTTCGTCTCCACACCCCTTAATTGTATTTTATACATACCTACAGTTTTATCTGATATCAATAGAAATTTACACACGTATACTTTAAATCAATCAGAAAAGGCTGTCTACATTTAGTATTAAAAAGTCCAATCCCTCTTCCCTTTACCCTCACCCCTTTTAATTTACAATGTTCTTTACAAAAATCCACAGTTTTAAATCCCGTCAAAATCAATTAAGGTATTTTTAAGTCGTGGCATAATATTTATAAAATAAATGTGTCATAATGTCTCAACATGTACTTCAGATTTCAACTTGGATCCCAAGCTTTCACGTTGTGGAAACCAATTAAAAATCCATATTTTCTGTGTGATGCCGGAGCAAACAGATATATTCCAGAGACAGATTTCTGTATGTGGTATGTATTAATGCCCAGATGTTACATGTTTCGGTTATCGACCATCAGCTTTAACAGATGTTATGATACGACCGAAACATAGCCTGGACCAAAATGTAAACTGACAATCCTTAACACAACACCCAATTCACCTCGTTCTGGAAGTTGTTGGGGTATATAAAGACAGAATTGTTCTTTGAAAGCAAGCGCTTTAACCTTTGAGCTACCAGGAAGTTCGCAAAATGGGAACTGCTGCGGAATATTTAAAATATAAAACAAACTATAATACCACTAAAAATGTAAAAAAAATTCGGTGACCCACCTAATATGAGAGTCTATCTAATATCAGAATGGGAACTATTTAATGACCTCGATACGCCATCGACTATACTATCCTCATTTCGGCCTCCTGTGAACCCCCTCTCCCTCCCACGTAGCTCAACGTGGCTTTGTCTCTACACCCCCCTCCCCCCCCCCCCCGCGCAGCAAGTTGCTTTTTTCCACATTGATTCCAGCAAGACATATTTTACTGTTTTCTATATGTCGGACTATCGTAAATTACATTCGGGATAATTAAATGTTGGAAATAAATACAGTATTTACATGCTTCTGTGTGTTCTGTATCTCATTTTAACTGTGACAAATAATATTAAATAAAAGCTACATGTCTGGCCTGGAACCTCCCTCTTTTTTCCCACGTATTCCAACGTAGCTTTTCCATCCAATCCCTCCCTCCCCTCCCCCCATCCCCCTAGACAGAGCCACGTAGTTTAATGCACAATCCCTAACTCGATCAGCATATTAAAATGCAACTGCTCTGCCAAGTCGCTATGGTGGAAAACACCTACAGACCCGATATTAGTAGGTTGACTGGTAGGTTGAACATTGTGTTTTATTGCACCCAAATGAATGAAAGTAAGGAAGACGGGGAGCTAGGAAAACACAGCTGGTAAACTACCAGTCAACAACTAAAATTGGATTTGTAGGTGTTTCTCCAGCAAGATATTACTTTGCACATCATGTGGTAATTTTAATTTGCAAATCGAGTTTTAACTAATCCTGGAATTTCAGCCGTCAACTCGACGAGGTGATGCTTTGTGTAGCCGCCTCCCGCTTTATTACAAAGATAATAATACGTTTAATTATTACCGGCTGACGGTTTAAGAAAACTTCTTTTTTCTCACAAAGTTTTAATTTAAGCTAATAGCTTTTCAATGTTTATTGCACTTGTAAAATATCCTGTTATATTTTTTAATTAGATGAAATGAAAATATATATTTTGTGTTAAAAACCTCGATTGTACCCCGACCCACCAAAACACATTCCGCGACCCATAGTTTGGGAGCCGCTGTGTTAGATAATTTAAACAAATTTCACTGAGCTTTTCCAATACCCCATGCGTGATGTAAATCAACAGTTTAGCCTTAGTGAAAGCAACAAAGTAGGAACAAAAATTGTCATGTTTATGGATAATAAAAACCATTGAATAAATACAATGAGTTAGATTCGGTAGCTTATTATTTTTAATTACTTTTTCTGTTTTATTGCATCGTCACGAATTAGTCAGAGTTCTAGTAATACATAAAGGTATTATTATTATTATTATTATTGCAGCTATATCGATCCTTTTTTTCAGGATGTAGCCTCTTTAAGCCTAATGAGCTCTATATTAGAATTTAATCCTATATAGTTTTGCTGTTAGTACTTTCCAGGCCGATCGACCAAGAGCAACCCTCTTCCAGTTCACGCCTGTAACTCGACGAATATATCCCAGCGATCCGGGGTCTTCCTCTTGCTCTTTTCAGGTTTCTCGTAGTCCATCTTTCATCTCTTTTTCGAGCAACATGACCGGCCCATTGCCATTTTTGGGTCATGACGCAACTACGTATTAATTACTTTTAAGTCACCAGATGCCTCATATCCAGGTAGTCTCTATGGTACTAATCATTTCTGTTTCCTTAATTGGAAATGTGAAGTATTACATGTGAAGTTTTTAACGTATCATGTTTTTTGCATTACCAGTATTACAGTTAGGGAATGTTCTATAATCAAAGTCCCCACTAGAATCTGTATTTCAAACTTCAAGAAGGATTTTAGTCTCAGCTTCCTCTGGGAGATAGTATAAGGTGTAAGGGCGTTTTATTATCTATTCTTTTACACATAGCTAGCCACCAATTAATGATAAGTACGTCAAAGAACAATTAACAAGCTTACTACTCCAATGAATAAAATAAATGTTTTAAAAAACATAAAAACCGCCTTCAAAAAAAAAAAAAAACACTAAAAATTTTAAATAACTTTATACCTTGCTTAGGAAAAAGTAAATCTAAATTTGACAATTTTTTACATTACTGTCATTGAAATTTTTACATTAATTAGTTTATTTTGGAGTCGGTGCCAGCTATCACATCGCGAAGATCGAATTACTGAACTTCTTTTGGTGTTAGAGGCGAAATGGGGAGTACGAACAAAAATTCCCAATATTTTGCAGCATGATTTTTTTTATCTGATTAATGTCTCTCTAACAGCGAGGTCTTTAGAGACGGGAAAGAATGGGAGGGGGGTGGGCAAGGAATTCTGGCATGGCCTTTTGAAGGAAGCATCCCGGCATTTGACTGGAGCGATTTGGGAAACCATGGAAAACCCAAATCTGGATGCCCGGACGGGGATTCGAACCACCGTCCTCCTAATGCGAGGCCAGAACGCTAGCCGTTACACCACCACGCTCAGTACACATCATGTCATGATTCAGATAGTGTTATTGCGGGAAACAGCTTAGGGAAACAAATTAACAGTATTTTAATCTGTGGCTCGGCCTTATTGGTCATCCAGGCATATCTCTGGCGCTACAGTGTCAGTTGGTAGGCTGCATCATGCAGTAAACGATTTACAGTTAGTATAATATCGGCGTATCATCTGTATGTTTCAGTTTTGTTGAAACATGTTTCTAGCATTAATTGTAGGTAAGCAGTAACATGACTTTTTGTGTATTATTGTTTTTATCTTTTTGTTTTCTTGCTTTCGCTGGCACCGACTCCAAAAATAACTAATTAATGTAAAAATTTCAATGACAGTAATGTAAAATATTGTCCATTTAGATTTACTTTTCTCCTAAGCAAGGTATAAAGTTATTTTAAAATTTTTAGTGCTTTTTTAAGGCGGTTTTTATGTTTTTTAAACAATTATTTTATTTTTAAATTTTTAGTGGTATTATAGTTTGGTTTAGTATTTTAAATATTCCGCAGCAGTTCCCATTTTGCGAACTTCCTGTAGCTCAAAGGTTAAAGCGCTTGCTTCAAAGAACAATTCTGTCTTTATATACCCCAACAACTTCCAGAACGAGGTGAATTGGGTGTTGTGTTAAGGATTGTCAAGTTTACATTTTGGTCCAGGCTATGTTTCGGTCGTATCATAACATCTGTTAAAGCTGATGTCGATAACCGAAACATGTAACATCTGGCATTAATACATACCACATACAGAATCTGTCTCTGGAATATATCTGTTTGCTCAGGCATCACACAGAAAAATATGGATTTTTAATTGGTTTCCACACGTGAAGCTTGGGATCCAAGTTGAAATCTGAAGTACATGTTGAGACATTATGACACATTTATTTTATAAATATTATGCCACGACTTAAAAAATACCTTAATTGATTTTGACGGGATTTAAAACGGTGGATTTTTGTAAGAACTTGTAAATTAAAAAGGGTGAGGGTAAAGGGGAAGAGGGATTGGACTTTTAATACTAAATGTAGACAGCCTTTTCTGATTGATTTAAAGTATACGTGTGTAAATTTCTATTGATATCAGATAAAACTGTAGGTATGTATAAAATACAATTAAGGGGTGTGGAGACGAAGAGTAGTTTGTTTTTTGTAAAGCTAGTGTGGGCAGTATTTTTCTCTTTGTTTTAAAGTATACATGTGCAAATTTCCATCGAAACAAGATAAAAAACTGTATCTTTGTGTAAAGAAACATTTGAAAAAAAATTAAATGGGGTAAGGGAGTGAGTGTAGGATTGTTGTAAACTAGAATGTAGACACTATGTTTCTCGTTGTTTTTAAGTATACATGTTCAGTGTTCCATGGAAATCTGATAAAACTGTAGGTATCTATAAAGAACATTGGAAAATAGGAAGGGGTGTGGGGTATAAGGCAAGAGGGGTTGGGCTTCTGCAACCTAATTAAAACACAATTGTTCTGTATGTTTAAAGTATACGTGTGCAAATTTCCTTCAGAATCGGATAGAAACTGTAGATTAAAGGATGGAAAGGAAGGAGCGGAGTTTTGGACTCTCGAAACCAAATGTAGACAGTATTTTTCTGTTTGTTTTGCAGTATACATGTGCATACTTCCTTCAAAATCAGAAGAAACGGTAGCTTTGTATAAAGAACATTGACAGTAATTAAAGGGGTAGAAAGGGGGATAGGGTTTGCATTTTTGTGAAAGTTATGTGGACAGTATTTTTCTTTTTCTATTTGTTTTAAAGTATACGCATGCGAAGTTCCACCGAATCGGATTAAAATGTGAGTTTTGTACAAATATTAAGGGAAGGGGAGCTAGGGTAGTTTTTTTTATTTTTTTGGTCAGAAATCTTATCCTTAAAAATTAATATATATGCGCCAACTTTCATAAAGATCGGTCAAATGGTGTCGACTAGTAGCTTTCTAAAAGATAATTGACAAAATTCAAGGGGGTGGAAACGGGGAGAGGGTTCAGTTTTTGCAAACCAAGAGTTGGCATTATTTTTCTCTTTGTTTTATAGTAAAAATTTGCTAAGTTCTGTCTAAACCGGATAAAAACTGTGGTTGTGTATAAAAATTAAGCGGTTTAATGGGGAGAGGGGGTGGTTTTTAGATCTTTTGGTCAGACACCTTCTTCGTGAAAAAATACATATAAGCACCAACTTTCATGGTAATCGGTCAAACGATCACGACTGTAGCTTTTTATAAGAACATTGACAAAAGTTAATGGGGTTGAAGGAGGGAAAGGGGTTGAGCTTGGCAAACCAAATGTTGACAGGATTTTTCTCTTTGTTTTAAAGTATACATGGGCAAAGTTCAATAAAAATCACTATAAAATTAAGGGGTGTAAAGGGAGACATGGGTGGTTTTTTTTATTTTTATTTTTTTGGTCAGAAACCTTCTCCATGAAAAATTACATGTATATGCCAACTTTAATGGAGACCAGTTAAATGGTGTCGACTGTAGCTTTGTATAAAGAACATTGGTAAAAATTTAGGGGGTGGATAGGGGAGAGGGCTTCAGTTTTTTCAAACCAAAAGTTGACAGTACTTTTTCTCCTTATTTTTTTGACTATACATGTCAAAGTTTTATCGAAAATCGGATAAAAAATGTGGGTTTGTATCAAAATTAAGGAAGCAAAGGGGAGAGGGGTGATTTTTTATTTATTTAATTTCTGGTTAGATTTCTCCATGAAAAATTAACATGTATATGCAACTTTGATGATAATCGGTAAATCGGTGCTGAGTGTAGCTTTTTATGAAGAACATTGACAATAATTAAGGGTGGTAGAAGGAGAGGAGGTGAGTTGAGATTTGGCAGACGAAATGCTGACAGGATTTTTTCTTTGTTTTAAAGTATACATGGGCATAGTTCAATAAAAATCATGATAAGAAACGTAGGTTTCTATAAAATTAAGGGTGTAAAGGGGAGAGGGGTGGTTTTTTTTTTAAATTTTTTGGTCAGAAAACCTTCTCCATGAATAACTACGTGCATTGCAACTTTAATGGAGATCAGTTAAATAGTGTCAGGAATGTATCTTTGAATAAGAAAATTGGCAAAAAATTAGGGTGTGGATAGGGGGAGAGGGTTCAGTTTTTTTAAACCAAAAGTTGACAGTATTTTTCTCTTTATTTTTGGCTATATATGTCCAAAGTTTCATCGAGATCGAATAAAAAATGTGGATTTGTATAAAAATTAAGGGGTGGAAGGGGTAGAAGGGGTGGTTTCTCAATGAAATTCATATGGGACCACTTTGGAGGTATACCCTATCCACTAAAAAAATTTATTTAAATCGGTTCAAAATTGGCGAAGATATCGCTGAACATACATACAAAAAAAAAAAAAAACAGACGAATTGAGAACCTCCTCCTTTTTTTGAAGTCGGTTAAAATGAAAATTGATCGATTACGGATGGAAATATCAGCTTATAGTGAGGAGATGGCAGAAAATAAACCAAATCGTGGATTATACCAAGATAAACAGTGGTGGTCTGTTCAGAAAATTCCCTACCTTATTATTTGTCCTGGAAAAAACAGAGGCTTTCAGGGATCTTCGTACGAATACGCAGATAGAGTCGGTCGATGGATGTTAATCTGTGAGTGACTGCGCCATATATTAATTTCCAGCGAACTGATTAAACCAAATCCGTCCTTTCTTTGAGCCGCATTGAGACTTACCCGCCAAACACATTTTTCTAGTTCATGTTGTTGTGATGTTAGTATGTACTTGCTTGATTTCGTTTTTTCCATCCTTCAGCGACACAGAGCGGTAGGTGAGTGATAACCGAATACCTTCTCCTTCTTTGTTGATAATCTTCTCGGGCTTCTCATGACATCCTCGTCCACGAGGCGTAAAGACGTGTAAAAAACTTTTTCAGCTATGTAAAACAAATCAATATATGTAAAATTAAGAGAATGATTTGTTTATTGGAGTTACATGAGAATGGATTATTAATGGGTGATATTCTGTTCTGTTTGTTTTTTAAAAGTGTTATGATTGAGTGCCTCAGTCTTTATATATCTGTTAATTGATATGGTATTTAAAATTATTTTTAAAATTTAATATGATATACCAATCATCATATTTCGTCTTTTCAATGCACAGATTTTTTTAAATATATTTAATAAATTTAAATCGTACATAGTTTAGTTCAAAGTTATATAGGCATTTTGTTTCAGGTAGGAGTAAGAAAGTTTTTAATGAAGATCTATCGCCTGGGCCAATGTTTGACGTTCTTTGCAAGAGTCAACAAGTTTCTCTATTGGTAAATAAAATGTCTCTCCACGACCACCAGGAGACCTTCTCAGAATAACCCTAAGAGGAAGCTGCTCAAGTTCTGTCGTTTAATAAGCCCTGGCCATTGCGGATACAAATTCTATAAACAATTTAGAAAGTGTTTCTTCAAAAAATATGAAAAAAAATTCATTTAAAGTTTTCGCATTTTAAAACCGGCTAGTCAGCACACGAACGGTGCATGCAGATAGAGTGCTATCCTTGTTTAGAATCGGGAAGACGCGCGATCTATCTGAGTTTGACCGAAGGGCAGATTGTGACAGCCCGGAGATTCGGCACGAGAATTTCTGAAACTGCACGACTTGTCGGGTGTTCGAGGAGTGCTGTGGTTAATATCTTCAACAAGTGGCGAAACCAAGGAAAAACCATTCTGTGGCTGAACTAACATCAGACTTTAATGCTGGGCAGAGCACAAGTCTGTCTGAATTCACAGTGCACCCAACACTCCTAACGATGGGCCTCTGCAGACGACCACCCATGCATGTGCCAATGTTAACACCACGACATCGGCAACTACAACTGAAATGGGCACGCCACTATAGTCACTTGACGCTGGAGCAGAGGCAGAGCGTTGCATGGTCTGATGAATCCCGATACCTTCTTCATCGTGGAGGGTGCGAATCCGTCGTTTTCCAGGGTATCAGCTTCCTGACACCTATACTGCGGCACGGAGACAAGCTGGCGGTGGCTCAGTTATGCTATGGGGAATGTTCACGTGGGCATCCATGGGTCCAGTGGAGCTCATGCAAGGCACCATGACGGCCAATAAGTATCGTACACTGGTTGCAGATCACGTCATGACGACCATGTTTCCCAACGGCAGTGACATTAATGCGCATGTCACAAGGCCAGCAATGTGATGGAGTGGTTTAAGTAACGCAGTTGCGAATTTCAGTTGTTGTGCTGGCCCTCAAACTCACCAGGTATGAACCCGATGGACCACATCTGGGACGTGATTGATCGTGCCGTCTGAGTTCATCGCCCCTCTCCCCGGTATTTACTTGAATTAGGTGACTTATGTGTGCAGATGTGGTGCCAAATCCCTCCAGCGACCTACCAATCCCTCATAGCTTTTATGTCAAGACGCGTAGCCGCTTTTATCCTTGCCCTAGGCAGACACACCGGCTAATAGGTAGGTGGTTATAATGTTCTGGTTAATATATGTATATAGCAAGCTGGTGTAGAAAGGACAGCTATTTATATATTTATTCATATTTTTTTTCTTCCTTAGTAAAACGACAACAAACTACAGAAAACGGTTTTTCTTTACATCATTATGGTCTGACCTGATTTTACTTATGGCAGAAATTCTATTTTTACACTCTTATGAGCTTATGTTATTGGTTAAGCAGTGATTCTATTCTTTTAGACCACACAATATATATGAGGAAAATAGACCAAATTCAGTGGTGAAAACACGTGCCTTCATAAGACTATTAACGTGGCACTTATATCGTGGAAAGTTAAATCACGAAATTTGTTAATAATTGACGTAAGTAAGAAGGGTGATGAAAGCCAATTTTTCTGATATGTGGTCCATTGACGCCTGGGCTTGCGATAGCATTTAAACATGATTTGATTAGTCTAAAAGAGGATGCCGAATGCCTTGGCGGTCCGATCATTTATCTAGTTATGGTGACGCTATTTTCTTCTCAGACTGATTTCCTGATGTTTACAGAGAACCGATAACGATGAGTGTTTCAGACTACAGTTAATGGAAGCTACGTCCTCTAATACTTTCCTGGAAATCTCTATGTCAACACCAGTTTCCGTTGAAATAAACGGTCTATTGTCTGCAATCAGTTAACAATACACTCTTGGGTAAGTAGTAAGTTGTGAAAGAGATAGAGGACTTTGTTTTTTTATTTGGAGCATTACTCAATGAGCTTTAATCTGTTTAACCAATGACGCAAATATCTCACACGAGAAACAACTTCAACAAAAAATAAATTTATTTCGGTTAAAAATCTGTAGTTACACAATAATATTTCATTTTTAGCGCTTTCTGACTTGCTGACGTATATAGCTGGAAGAAGATTCAGGACAAGTAATAGTAAATAATTCAGCAATAACCTTTCGAAGTAATTGTCTCTCCGTTCATCTGGAGTGATTTCTGAAAAGCGTGCAAATGCAAGTCTGGATGGTAGAACCGGAGTTTGAGTTTTATGCTTTATTATTAACTAACCGTATACTTACGGGAGGATAGTAAACGTTTCCATATTTCAGTGAAATGTATAAGCATTAAGTCTCTAGGATTTGCAATAGTATTTTGTTGAGTAACACCGAGTTTCTCAATCTAATGACAGGTTTGGCCTATAATAAAGTTAAAAACTTTCAGAAGTCGTAATCATATGATATGAGTTTACTCAAAATCATTATACATGCAATTAGGAAGATTCATTAAAAAAGAGCAATGACAATAGTTTCCCGAGCGATTACCAGTGGAAACCAAGCGTGGAGCGTGAACGATTAACGCTCTGGCCTCGCATTCGGAAGGACGCCGGTTCGAATCCCCATCCGGGCATCCAGATTTGGGTTTTCCATGGTTTCCAAAAATCACTCCAGGTGAATGCCAGGATGCTTCCTTGAAAAGACCATGGCCGAATTTCTTTCCGTTCCTAGTTCCCATTCCCATCCCGTCGCTAATGATCTCGGCTTCGACGTCGACGTCAAGGAGGCTAAAGCCATTAGTAAAAAAAAAAAAAAAAAAAAAAGTGGAAGTATGTAAAGTGCAAGTATCAAAGAAATACCCACAAAAAATAAATGAAGGTTATAAAACTATGAAAAGAATACCACAAATGAGTGAGGAGAGCTCACTGCAAAATCAGCAGCAGCATTAAAAAGTGAGAAACTGCTGTTTGTTCAAAATTGATCTCAGATGTGACAACCTACCGGGCAAATGGTATTTACATTTTTAGGTGGAATCAGAACTACGGATCGTCCCACCAAGAACTAAGTGTAAAGTCACACTCTGTCAGTCTTCGGTTTTGTAAGGCAGAAGCAAACGCCAATGATTTTTTACCCTGAGTATGCATGTGGGATGCTTTTACTGAAAGAAACATTTCAATGATGGCAATAATAAAACGATGTTCTTCTAGTATCCAATTCTGTTCCATCACACACACTCTTCCTTTCGGAAAGAAAGCAGTCACTGTTGTGTCAGTAATTCAATAGCTTTGAGCATTTACTTACCACCAAGTCGTGTGCACCAATCTTGACTTCGGTGTTAGCCGATTTCTAGTAAACTTCTAGACGAACTTGTACTACCAAGTCACTGCCGGGGTACATGCTTCAGTCAAAGATGCTATGCATGCAGGATTTGAACCTTCATGTCTGGAAATTTAAAATAAATACACAATAACAGCATCACAGCTAAGTACTATGTGCCTTACTATTCTTCACTTACTGGAAAGCAGTATTAGAAACACAATCTGAGGGCCGCATGGCATACTCAAATTACAGCAGCTATAGTCCTGCCCCGAGTAAGTGTCATACATTTTAGATGCTTTGTAAATGACAGTTTGTCTTTCCCCACACTCCTCTCCGCCATTTGTTTTATGTAGCACTGTGATATGGTGTTTCTTTATACAATTTTTGCTTGTTTTAAATCAAGACTTCAACATCGAAGAAAATAAAACAATTTTACAAAAGGACAAGAGTAAAGGACGAATGTCGTTAATAACTCTTTAAAAGTAGTATAAAGTTGTAAAATCTAAAAAATTTAATATCAAAAGCAAGGAGAAAAGTGTCCAGGCGCGAGAAAAGAAGTTAAAAACTCCTGAAAACCTCAAGCTTTAAGACAGTTTCTTTGCGTTGCTTTTAGAGCAGCGAAGAAAGGAAGTCACTCCGTCAGATGAAATTCTGAAGGAATAGACAAAAAAATTTCCATGAATGACTTGGAAGAGAAGAGTTTTTTTTGCTGGAAGAGGATGTTTGGATAATTTTAAGAAAAGACATTGTATACGCCAACTTAAAGTAACAGGCGAATAAACGATTAATTTAAGCTATTCCAGGATAAATTCATGGACGTTACTAGAATAAAGGATCTAACTGCAGGCGAAATCTATAATGCTAATCAATCAGATACCAGATAAATCATTGGCGTCTGTATCAGTAGGTAGGATCTCAGGTTCCAAAGTATCGAATGAGAGAATCACACTTATGCCTTGCACGAACCCAAGTGCAAATCGACATTCCTAATTGTTGGCAAAATACAAGGTCGAATGCATTAGAACAGTTAAAAAGTTAGCAGTTCATTACACAAGTAAAAAAAAAATATTACTTGGGTTACAAAACAAATATTTACACAGTGCCTAAAGGTACATTTCATTCCAGAAGTAAACAAATCTTTTAAAGAAGAACAACCTACCACTAAAAACATATTTAGTTATTGATAATGCACCAGCGCATCCACTTGAAGAAGATATGCAGTTAATTTGCGAAAATTCCACTGTTCTGTTCATCCCACATAATTGTATAGCACTTATTTAACCCATAGAGGAAAATGTGATCCAGAACATCCAAATGATATATACATAAAAAAACACTCCTGTTACAAGTTTTTTTTATTATTATTATTATTGCAACAAAAAACTTGATCAAGAACGCACAGTATCTGAGGTAATCCAAAAAACCATAATAAAAGATGCAGTGTTTTCATTGGCTCCAAGTTGGCAGCAATTGTCTTCAAATCCGATTAAAACGTCTTGGAATCCTCTTAACTCCTATTATTCGAAACCGAGGAAATTTCCAGTCAAGATATGATGATTTTGATACTGAACATGACATCTCATTAAACATTTTTCGTAACAGAGGACTTTAAGAAATAGAGATTACCAATTTCTTATAAAGCAATGATGATATAGATTGCGAGGAGCCTTTAACTGATGAAGACATAGTAAGACAAGTGATAAATGAGCAAGACAGCGAAAACGTAGAAGAATTGGAGGCATCAGAACTAGACACAATGGTTCCACATTTAAGCTGTGTCTACCTTAAATACTTGCTTGGAACGGGTGGGTGAAGTCGATAACCCGGTTTCTGAAGAAGAAAAAAAATACACTCTGCGTAAATTAAGGAATTAGCATTTTATATGTCGCTTAATTCCACGGTTGATTACCTGATGTATCTGGGCGTAATAGTACAAAGCATCATGAAATGAGACTTGCACTTAACTTCCGTCGTAGGTAAAGCTAATTCTAGATTACGAATCATGTGTCGTATTTTAAGAAATTGTAACGCTCTTACAAAGAAAATAGCGTACAAAAGTCTAGTGCGTGCGCATTTGGACTACTGTTGTAGACTTTGGGATTCGTTTCGCAAGGGATTGGTTGACGGGTTAGAGAAAGTACAGAGGAGAGCCGTACAGTAGTTAAGAAAATGTCATAGAATTGATACATAGTTTGGACAGGGACTGTTTGCCAGACAGATGACGTCATTTTCGTTTGAACATATCGGAGAATATGTGAAAATCTTTAAGATACGAATGCAATGAAATTCTTCTTCCTCCAACCTATTTATGTCGCAATGACAGGAGGGATAAGATTTTAGAAATAAGATTCCATACTGATGCTTTTATGTATTCTTTTTTTCCTTGTACTATTCGGGATTGGAATGCACAGAATTAGGATTGGAGCTTAACACCCTCTGCCACAAACAATATTTGTGAATAGCAGAGTATGGATGTAGATATAGAATCCGAACACTTCGTACATCCGAGCAGGGAATATTAATGTTGGGTTTTCGGATTATCGAATCCCTGATGTGTTGCTTTCCAAACACACCGTTCCGAAACAAAATGAGTAAGAGGTATAAAAGAGCATAACAATGTGATTATTTCTAGAAGGTTATCGAGAGTAGCTGATGAACGATAACGCTCTGGCTTCGCATTCGAGACGGTTTAGTTTCAAATCTCCATCCACCCAACCAAATTTCTTTATTCATGGTTTCCCAAAATCACTCCAGGCGAATGGTCGTTCAAAAGGCCTTTGGCTAATTCCTTCCCGTTGCTTGCCCATTGTCCTTTCCCACCTCTAATAACTTCGATGTAAAGTCATAAGTAAAAAAAAAATGTTAATATTTATTAATAACTGCTTTCACTGGAGCGGAAATCAACATTAGCATCCAATAATAATGAGTATGCAGGAGCTAAACGAACATAAATAATTATGTGCCTAAAATTTACTAATATGTTTCTGTCAGTCATTATTGTAAGAAATTATTAACACAGATCATGACATCAGTATTTTTTTAAAAAAGTCAAATATCGTCAACTTTCAGGCAGTAAAAAGCTGAATCTCATTTGTGTCAGGAAGTGGATTTGATAAGAATCGTATATTTATTAAATGAAGGGTGTTCTTCAAAACTAGGAGGATTCGTTGGCAGCACACAAAAATATTTTATTTATCCCAAACAAGTCCTGAGAACTTATATTTCGCGGACAAGAAACAGGGAGACCATCTCCACGTTCGCATGGAGTGATTTCGGGAAGCCGTAGAAAACCGATACCTGGATCAATCCACCTTTTTTTAACTTATGGCTTTACGCCTGGTCGACGTCTAGATAATTAGAGGAGGGATGGGTCTAGGGAAGGAATTCGGCAATGGCCTTTTGAAGGAAGCATCCCGACAATCGCCTAGAGTAATTTGGGGAAACCATGGGAAACCCAAATCTGGATGCCCGGATTGGGATTCGAACCGGCGCGCGGCCTCTCGAATGCGAGGCCAGAGCATTAACCGCTCACCCATCACGCTCGGGCTCGAGATTGATGCCATTTCTTCCAGACGTTACCGGCCAGCCACTAGGTTCTAAAGTGAACATTTGAAATATTGTGATTTTCGTTTGGTTTCTGAAAGAATGAACCGTAATTTCACTAAGAGTTAGTGATATAGATGCAAATGCAAGTAAAAAGTAGCAGAGGGCTGAATGGACACAAAGAATGTACCGTACATCTTTAACTGTGTAACAGTGGAAATCGTGTATCGTTTGGAGGTGACTTTCAGGGCTCGTATGCTGGCCTAAACCGTCTGGTATGCTGTTTCTGCAAGGCTCGAGGAGCTATGCCGACGCGTGGCGCTTGATCCTTGATTGTAGTTGGCCTCCGTCAGACAGTGTTTAGCACTGTTAGACCTCTTTAGCGTCTGCTGTGGCACGCGCCACACGAGCTGGCCCAGGCTGCCATCGACAGGCAGGCGTCAAGTGACGACATGCCCTTCCTAAGGCCGGGTCTACACGTAACGTCTTGACTGACGTTTTACTTGATCAGGCAAAACGTATCAGACAAAACATTGTGTGTGGACAGCAAAACGGACGTTTTACGTGAACTGAATGAAGAAGGACGATTTCCAGAAAACGGATAGGCGGGAGCTATGTTTTCCGTCTTGACTGACGACTTCAAGCATTGTTGTCGGTGTTGACTGATGTTTTTCCTCCTATTATTATGTTTTTCTTTTCGAAAACATTTTACGCGGTGGTCTTTTAGAATCTAAGGCAGTGATTTCTTTACGGAATTAATTGCATTATGTCATAGTTATCCCTGGATACGGCAAGTTAATGGCTACAGCGATCGGGACAAAAATAAATTAAGCATATGCTTTGGTTGATAAATATAAGCAAGTGTATCTTGGAGATACAAAGGAAGCGGATATGAAAGAAATAATCAATTCTTTTCGTTCAGTGTTACTTAAAAGTTTGCTAAAAGTTAAGCAATCGGCTTCTCTGTGGAATTTCGACCTTATTTTATTCTTAAACTATAAAGATACACCAAGAGAAACAATTATCAATACAGAGAATGATTCAGAAGTTGCAGTAAGTTGTTGAGCGCTGGAAATTAACAGAACTGTACATATAAAAATAAAATAGGTTTATTTAATAGCTAGACAGTAGTAGTGCTAAATATAAATGAAAGAAATTATTATTGTCTTCAAAATTATTTTATTTTATCCAATTCTCCTAAAAGAGTTACGGCGTTGTCCTGCCAATGTCATGATCCTTGGTTATTAAAGTACATCTTGAATGTATCCCCTACACGTTTCTCATCTTTCAGCACAAGTCCACATCTTCTTAGTTGAATGTTGTGTATATTTCCTGGTTTCAACATTTCATATATAACTCGACAAGATTCTGGTATAAGGCATCTAAGAGACTGTTACATTACAGCTGTGAACTCAAAGTGTTGAGATTGTTTTGACATTATAGTTGTGAACTCTAGATCTTCGTAGTTTCTACTTGTTACTAGAAATCTTAGAATAGCAGTCAGTCCCTCAAGGGGTGAGATTCTCCCTGTCACAGCAGAGTCTTATTTTTAGATTATTTCAAATAAGCATCCGTAACTATTCGTAAATAATTACGCCAGTATTCAGGTTCATGATGTAATTTGCAAAGCAAATTTACATGAAAGAACCTTTTCCTCTTTAGCAACCAACTTCTAGATCATTCTTACTTTTTAATCTCATTAAACATAGTGAAATAACCACTAAAAGTAATGCTTCGCTCATGGTTTCAATAGAACTGAGCTGAAGACGGAAGTTAAAAACGTAAGCGTGTGGACGCGAGTTTTTGGTCAGTTTTACCTAACGTCTTGCCTGATCAAGTAAACCGTCAGTCAAGACGTTACGTGTAGACCCGGCCTAAAACACAGAGCTTTGAAATCTGCCAGTCTGCACTGGTACAAAACAATCTCTCTCATGGATCTGTGAAATCGTAACCGTCTTTGTATAAGTATATTTTAGTGCCTACAGACAATTTCCAGAATCAGTGGCATTTCTAAGATCATTTCAGTAAAACTGTTATATTATCTCATACAAGTAGTTCGTCATATTATTATATTCATTCGTATCCATACCACGGCAATACAACCAGATACAAACTCCAAAAGAGCAGATACGTTAAAATGAATACAAAGATGTCAGGAGAAAAATAGGTGTTGCTGTGTATCACTGATTAGCAGATACGAATGTCGATTTTCCAGAGAAGAGCACATTTCGCTGCAATTGGATTACCTTGTGCTAAGCCTGCTCCAGCGCAGGCAGGTCATGGTTTGTTCTTAGCCACAAAGATGAAGATAATGATCTGTTTGCTACTCCTATCTCTCTACGTTGACACTGCTCTTTTTCACATGAGTGTCAAGGGCATTTACAGTTATGCAGATAGGTCATCTCTTGTGGTCTCTCGATGATAACTGTTCGTTAGTTCAATGTCCTCTGCAGAAGTGTTACCTTTCCCGTTTTGAATCTTCTCACATTTACTATTCTTGCTAAAAAGATCACTGTTTCTATTTAAAGCGACAGCAAACAGTCTGTTGAACACATATTGAATGTTGAGGGTCCTTAGGATTTGGCGTGATTTAAATAAGCTCGTTTTTAAACGATTTTTGAGTTTGCACACGAACGAAACATCGCTAAGAACCTTGAAGGTTGAGTAGAGATCCTGACAAGTGTTGCGGTCCACCATTCAGCAGCTTGTGGAATATTTGCTGATTTCTTCATGTTTGAAGAAACGAAAACACAAAGTACGTTCATCCCTTTCACTCACAGACTCACTGTAAATGTCTGATATTATTTGCCACATTGAAAAACAAAAAGCATACGAAATTCGCTTCTAAATTTTCGTGGAGAAAATATCAATTTTTAGGTTGCAGTTAAGATTCAATATTTTTTGAACCAACCTACACTTGTATACGCAACCTAATTGTTGGTGTCAGTATGGCCAAAAGTATCTGATTTTCAACAAGCGTTCGTACAGAGATCACCCTGGAATGGTGCCAAATCTTCGCTACCAAATTTTAAGTCGTTATAATGTTGTCTTCAAATCGTTTTTAACTAAATATTTTGCAAATAATCTATGGTAGTATGTATACAGAACCAGTCAAGACTGTTGTCTGATTTCTATCAAATATCACGTACAATTAAGGATTTATTATTATATATGATTCTTAATGTCCTTACCTGAGGTTCAGAAAGATCATTATATAACTATACTAGCATATACCCGCGACTTCGTACGCGTGGACTTAGAATACCATTGCCAGAATTGAATATAGAAAGCTGTTAGTAGTTTATGAATAGTCTTATACAACACCAAGTCGGCATAATATGACAGGAAAGCCATCACTATGTAATTCTATCGTCAAACCTGTCTCATAAATAGAATCAGTTTCCAACATAATTACTAACAGAAAAAGAAACGAAGGTGCGGGGAAGTGGAAAGGGGGGGAGGGTTTAACTAAGGACAACTTTATTTCAAATTGGTCTTCAACATGAGCATCCAATTCTTGGATTTTCTAATAACTTTAGCTGCTCGTGCTCTGCTAGAGCAACAACTTAGGCCAGTTTTACGCCGGCAAGACATGTGAAAAAAGAAGGAAAAATAAACTGGTGCCAGAAACATTTAGGCAGACACAAAGTAAGGGTACAGTGCAGAGAAAATCGACATCTATTCTAAAATACGTTTTGTCTCTAAACGAAATTTACTAACAAATCATACACTAACACACTGTGTGAGAAGCACAGCTTGAGCAACCGACATAATATTACAGATTAACACACGCATCCATCCGTCTGTCACCATTCGATAAGTTCTGAAAACATCGTGACTAAAACTGTTATTCATATCGTGTGCCCTTCCTACAGATATGAAGTATTTCCATGTCACATTCCGTCAGTATCGGTATATCCATTTAGGCGACAAACCTTACAAAAAGACAAATACTTTCTTTTGCATTTATAATATTATTAGATCACACACACACACTGACTGCAAGATAAACAACGGCTGAGTGACCAATACAGCGTAAACAGGTGTACAACTACTGCATTGTTAGACCGAGTACGATTTGCCAAGCATTTCACTCCTAAATTTGTGATATGTACAGTTAAATTTTAAATCTGAAAAACTGACCGTCCAGGCATGGCTCATACGATCAAAAACAATTCTAAAAATATTTGCTTCCATCGGCATTTGACTCAGGAACAACGGTCCAAGCACTGGTAGGCCAGCGCGTTAACCACTAAGCTACCAGGCTGCGATACTGTAATATACTACAGAGCCATACACATCTTTAGCGTCGGTATATTTTCATACCGGCAATTTTTTGAAATTACTTGAAAATATGTACTAATTATGCAGAAAAAGTATCCTATGTCCATCCTAATGCCAAAACGCATCTCCTTGTCAAATTTCATAACGATCAGATTAGCCGTTTAGACCAAGAAACGTAACAAACAGAGAGACATAGCGACAAAGTTACTTTCGCATTTATAATATTAGTATAGATGAATGGAAGTTAGAAATGGCAGAAAGAAAAGAAATTAAAGCATTCAAAATGTGTTGCTTCAAAACGTTGTTGAAATCAGGTTTACAGGTAAAGCATGAAATAAGGTTTTCTTTATGGAAATAACGGGTGAGAATGTTGTAGAAATAAAGCATAAGCTGGTAGGTCACGTTTTATCACTTGGAATTCATAAATTTGTTTTTGGAGGAACAGTCGAAGAAAATAACTGTACCAGGAAACAATTATTATCAGGACTTTCGTTGTTCTGGGCATTTCAAGATTTCAGCTCCCGACAGGAAAAGATGGATGGATAACTGAATCAGTCTTAAATGAACCTCGATCAGAGAAACACAAGTCTGTGACACTCTGTTTGTCTGGTAATAGCTCAATCTTGAGTTGTGATTACTTTCCACTGATAGATTTGAGTCAAGACGAATATACAATCGGGCTAGTAGGTTTTCAAACATACAACTCGATCCCGAACATTGACGAGTCAAATTGTAAATTTCATTACTTGAATAAACTAGTGATTGATATACCCACAGGATCGTACGATACTGACGGCTTGGAAAATTATTTAGCTAAGCAGAGTAATAACGAGAAATTGATTATTAGAGCAAACAATAATTCACTCAAGTGTGCGATGCAAATGCCAAACTCAGTTGGATCACTGCTGGTTTTCATACTTCAGACTGCATCGTGCAGATATTCAAAGTAAACGCCATCCATATAGAGAGCAGTGGTATACAGGAAATAACGTTAACGGCAAGTTGGGACATACACTACACGAGTTTTTTCCAACAGTGCCGCCAGTTTATAAGATTGTAGAAGTACCTGCAAATGTCATATATCTACCCATCACTGTGAAAACACTCAACACTATTCGCATTAGAGTTGTCAACCAGATCGGAGAATTGGTTGATTTCAGAGGAGAAACCATTACTCTGAGATTACATATAAAGAATGGGCGCTGGTTATAAGGGAGCGTGCATAAACCACGTAGCTCCATTTTGGCCTCCTGTGAACCCCCCCTCCCTCCCCCCCACGTAGCCCTACGTGGCTTTTGCCTTCCCCCCCCCCCCCCCCACGTAGCACGTAGCTTCCAGACGATATTTTGTAGTGTTTTCTCTTGTCAGACTATTGTAAATTATATACGGAGATAATTAAGTGTAAGGGAAATAAATATTCACATGCTGTTGTGAGTTCTATTCCTCATTTTAACCATGAAAAATGTTATGAAAGGAAGGCTACGTGGCCTGACTCGGAATCCCCCGCTCCCCCCACGTAGCCCAGCGTAACCTTCCAGCCAACCTTTTCCCCCCCCCTCCCTGGACCAAGCCACGTAGTTTGTGCACGGTCCCTAACAACAAGCGGCAAACTCGTACAGTTGTCAGTCTTGAATCGACGGTGAAACGGTTAACACATGCTATCGTGCACTTCCTAAAATCGTTAGGCTATACCGTTAAAAATGGATGAGCTACTTGATATAACTTCTAACATGGAATTTGGCTAGTCGGTGACTCGTAAACAGTTTCTGACTCATCAGCCGCATGCACCATCCACATTTAATAAGAAGTTCGGACACCTATTCAGAATCAAGATACATATACAGGGCCGGCCGAAAGTTACCTGCACATTGAAGGAAGATTCATCAAAGAAAATGGAACTGTAGCAACAAATTCTCTTCTCACATCCAACGGTATTGCATTCCAGTTTAAGGAAATTCGGCTAGAACCTAAAGCACATGAAATTGATCGAAATAGAAACGTTGGCATCAAAAGCGAAATAAAGACGCTAATTTCTGGAGATTCTCGACAAATTTGGGTGCTGAACAATGCAGGATGGAGTCCTCGCCATCTTGGGGATGGCCACTTTGATGTATGTATACCACTGAGTACGCATTTAGGCTTTTTTGAAGACTATAAAAGAATACTTGCAAACGTAAAACAGGAACTAGTACTGATTCGTGATAGGGATGACATAAATTCATACTTATAAGCCAAAGAAAATCCTCAAAAGAGGAAATTCAACCTTCATAAAGTCGCGTGGGTGATGCTGCACATGTAAGTAGGCGACAGAGAGAATCTGCCTTTGCTTAAGATTATGAAAAGTGGGAAGTCGAAACGCATTCATTTCAAAAGTTGGGATCTCCTTGAATATCCAGTACTTCCTGTAAGCAAGACACAAGTTTGGACTTAGAAAAGACATCGAAGCATCTGGAGAAACATAGGACTGTACTTCTGTGCTTTCAAACAAACAGGAAATGTAACACAGGAAAAAGTGCAGCCGAGTTTGTCACTGTCACCTCCGTAAAGCCAAAGTGTTCCTAAATGAAGTAGCGTTCCCGTACGAGAACATGAATTTAGACTTTAAGAAAAAAAGAACAACCGTGCTCTATGACAAGTATGCAAGATTCAAACAGTCTAACTATGAACAATGATCGTCCCTCACCACTACTAAAACGTGAAGAATTTGATGCAACTTCACCTCTATTTGTAATTAACTGTTCACAACCAAATGAAGCAGCTAAGACTGAACCTGTAGATGTACGTATGGCATTAGAGAGCAGTGAAAATTTCCCTGCATACTGTTTCATCCTACACGATCGTGTAGTAGAATACGTACCTTTAACTAGTGTGGTGCGGAAGCTGACATAAAATAGGATAGCGCCCCGAAGTTCAAGCTCATTACCATGCCGACCATCTTCTTGGACGCACAGAGCTTCAAGACGAAGGACGGTGTATTCATTTTCAAAGAAGTTGCTGTGTGTGTAATGCGATTTGACAATATTAACGCTCCACATTGCAGAAGTGTATTGTCACCAAAACATGGAGGTGATGAATCATCAGTTACCTGGCTGACACAAAATTACCATGGAATACCTTGGAACACTGATGGAATACCTTTCAGTAAACTATGTACTATTCTACATGCAATCACCAATGAAGAAGATTCAATTATTTATGTGAATGGACGGGAGAAGGCACAATGGTTCCAGAAGATTATCGGGAAGAAGGTCTGCTACAATATAGAAGATTTAGGAGTCCTCCACTACGAGAACTCAAGAAAAATAATTTGATAAAACTTTTTAAAGGACATTTATTTTGTAATGCTATATGCGCTGCTGAAAATGTATTTTTAATTGCTCAATGGTGGGTGAAATTTTTTTTTCAGATTCATGCTTTTTTCATATATCAACCACATACATCTTGTTTACAATGTACTTGACATCGTTCAATAGAATTAAATTTTTATATGCGATGACTTCATTTCCTAGTTGCGCGAAGTCAACTGTGGAACTATATGACACATGACTAGTATGAACGTTGTCGATGTGCATATCTATTAATTTTGACACTGATGTCATATAAAAATCACACTATACTTTGTCGGCCAACCCGGTCACAAATACCTTGTAGTATGTGGAGGTGTTGCAGGTCCACTTTTTCTTGACGGACAAGGATGCGGTCACTGCAGGTATTGCGTCGATGAGGTTCTGCCATATAGACTCGGCGAGGAATATGCCGCTGGCAGGCTCAGCACTATGGTTAAAACATGAAATTTTCGCCTCCGACACCATCCAGCAGGAAACAGTATGGTCGCCGAGTGGAATGTTGGTCTGGCCACCGCCGACGAACTGATTGGACAGCGCATCCGACTCCCTAATAAGTACGTTCCATTCTTGGAATGAGAGTGCAATTTTGTTGTATCCAATTTTTTCAGGTTCCAAAACAGGCTCGAAATCACGTTGGGTTGACAAGCTCAAAGTCAACCTTTTGGAATCGGTGGCGTTGAGCTGGTACACTGATGCGAAAAATAGAACTTCGATGCGTGAGTCATGGGAAGCGGGTAGGGGTACGGTAATGGATTAGGCAGCTAAATTGGGGTTGTGTAAGTCATGGGCAGAGAGTGGGAGGCGTTGATTCATACTTAGGTTGCAGAGAGTGGAAGGCGTGAGTCATTGGTGGTGGGGTGCGGTAATGGCATATGCAGTTGAATCTGAGGTTGTTTAATGGTTTTTTTTCTGTCGATAATGGCTTTTATTGTGGAAATGGGGTATCGTTTAATAGCTGTTAAAAGCCCGTAATGGGTTTTCTATTCTAGATGAAAGGAACGTATAGTACCTATTGGTGGTGATTTTTATCGTGTCACAAGAGTTGAACTCTCGTCATATTATTCACCTCTGCAGATTCGGGGTCAACGAGTGTTACTGTCTCCTCCATGCGCTGAGCTTAGATGTTTACCTAACCCGCCTCACTGGTTGTGACTGACATCTGTAGAATTTTGTCCACTACATAACTGACCTCGACGTGTCGAAAAGCTATAAGGAAAAACATACATCAACTACCTGTCGCGTCAGGTAGAAGTTACCATACTCTGAAGGAGCTAGTCAGTTTGGATCGTCGACGTAAAGGGTGCCCATATTCCTGCATACTGCCACTGATGCAACTCCGTAATGATCTTATATGCATTGAGCATTCGTCGGACTGTCTGAACCAATTTCATTATGAACTATTGAACATGCACTGTAACGAACCTGCTAAAATAATGCTTTCAGCAGGTATAACAGTCCATTAAGACAAAAACAGTTTAAATGATAAATTACAGTTTAATACATGAATTATGGAATGTTAACAAATATTCACATATCAGTTTTCATGTCAGTAAAATACCTACTACCACCAACACCAGAATCAAGAAGTAGAAAGTGCTTGTAGCCGAATTTGTCACTTTTTGACACTACCTTTTTCTGATCCCTCCCACTAACCTTTCCTTGATCAAAGCTGGTTAGTGATAGGTGCATTAAAGCTGTCTATTCGATCAATGCGAAAGTTGTGGAGATTCCCATTGTGTTTTGTTTGGCGACGACTTGAAATGGGACTTGTTGGCGTGCGTCATGTTCCTTACATTAAGTCATAATACTTTATCAACAGAACAGTATACCAATGCCATTAGCATGAGCTACTGTAACCCTGACTGTCAAAGAGATTAATACGAATTTTGCGATGTAATAAACTGTTTTTGAAGACGTGAAACTGAAAATCATAATCGAAGTGAAAACAAGCAATTAGTTGAGAACTATACAAGCTAGACGTTTCTAGTACCACTTTAAAAAAAACATGAGAGCAGAGCTAGAAACGATGAGTTTTACATGTTAGCCACATGTGGAAGGCTAACATGTAAATATATTTTTACTTTCGCCTTGGAGAAATGGAACATAGGGTACTGCGTAGGTGAATTTCCAAGCATCCCAAAAGGAATACACTGTGATGACATTGGACAGCTGGATGTTTCTCTTGGTGTTGAAGTAACTGATCGAACTGAACTCAAAATCGAGCAATGAAATATTCCTCTTACGTTCCTAGCGATAGTTGAACAATTCGTTGTGGGATACTGGGTAACTCTGATGGGTCATACAGATACTAAGAGAATTGAACTTTTTTTTCATAATCGGGAGATGACCTGGACAAGAAACGAAAAGGGAAGAACAGGAAGCGAATAACCATCCTGACATTCGCCTGATTTCTGGATACCATTGAAAACCTAAATCCGATAGGCCACACTAGTGATAGAACCATTGTCTCCCAAAATGCAGGTCGTTCTCCATGTTCGGTGTAGTGGTAACACTGGTGATCCCAGTGTCGTGACAATATATTTTGGACATTTTGGTTGCTATAGATTGAGTAATATTGAATTTTGTGAAGCCATTGTCTTTTCTGTGAGAGACGATCCATTTAAACGAGGGTGTCACTAATGTGTGATGCCAGGAATTATTTGGACAACTAACGGCAGAACTTGAAATCACCTTAGAAAGTTAAAAATTTCTTCTTTCTTTTTGATTATGTAATGATTATCATTTATAGTTTCTAAATACAAGTGTCTTCTACACTTATAAAATGCAAGTTTTGGTCATCTATGACGTCATCTGCCTACTTTTTTTTGTCCAATTTACGATCAGAGATGCTGTTATAGGTTTTAGACGTTATTTAATAATGTTCCATTTAGCTAAGTATCAGTAAATAAACTAACTGTCAGTACACTGAAAGAAAAGTACAGATTTCGTTTAAATTAACATAATAATTATTAGTTGGTTATATTTATTTAATATTCGTTTGATGTGAAAGTATTCAATAAAATCATTGGCCATAACTATGTAAGATAAAACCTTCAATTTTCGTGTAGCAATGATTAGATTGTTATTATAACTGGCACTTGAGTTAAAAGAGGGTATAAGTAAATTATTTCTAAAAAAAAATATATATTAAATTGTTTCCAGTAGCGTCCTGTTGCTTAAATCATTACTTAGTTTGAACGAAAGCTATTCCACACTTATCGCAATCTATACAGCCTAGACTACAATTAAATCTAATATTACCTGACATGACGTAAGTTGTTAAGATTTTATAAATTTCTTTTGCTTTTACTGATGATATATTTCAGCCGTATGTACAGTAGCTGAATCATGGATAACATGAAAGACAGATGTAAAAAGCCGTTAAGATTTTTTATTTAGTTTATATCGCGATGCATTATTGCCACTAAAATGTGATGTAGTACATGTATTAATATGCGTGTAATTGAAGTATTGTTTCTCTGGCAACCTGGACCTGGATAGCAACAGAAACCTTTTGTTACAGCACAAGGCACTAGGAATTACTTTTAATTTTATTCTTCCATTTATTTAAGCAATTGTTAAGAAATGAATTGCCAGAACACTAAAAGAAAAGTATTTATCTCGTTTAAATTTGCATATTAATTATCACTTGATTTTTTTAATGATATCATTACTTGGTTTGAATGAAAGATGTTCCAAATTGATCGCGATCTATGCGGGCTAAACCACCTTCGTGTTCACTGGGGTCATTATTTCAACCGCATGTAAGCTGTGTCATCGACCTTCGTCATAGAAAATAAAAAAGAAAGGTGTAAGAACACGTGAAGAATTTGGATCAAGTTTATACCGCGATGCACGATGACAATGAAATGCGATACAGGGAATAAATTAATTCACATGTGGTTGAAGCTTTGATTTTCTAGGGGCAATATTAGCGGAGATTGTGATTAGGTTGAAATACAACCTGGACCAAGTTGACAACTGAAACTTTTTGCTACATCACAAGTGACGAGAAATTACAGCACACTGACTTTATTTTATTATGTTTAGGTAAGCAACTAAACAGAAATTAGCTGTAAAAACATTCCGTTTAACCCTTCATTTTTTAGGGACTTTGTGGCTAGTAATACTAATAATAAATAATGAAAGATATTTCGCCGATACACATTTCGTAAATCCGATTGGTGAAAATGTCAGACAAAAACAAGAGACGTTTCTATGTAAGACGAGGTTTTCGCGGAATTTTATCTAAGTGACTCTTCTGTATGTTCGCGGGTGAGGATAAGAAACTTGCGTCTTCTTAATTCTTCTGTGACAGGAGGCACGCTTGACCTCGTAACTTGAAATATCACTCCCTAAAAACAGATTAATGTTACTTAAAAATTGAGTAACTTTGTGTATTAGAGCAATACATAACGATTATTAGAAAAATTAACATATCTGAGATGGTTACAACACACTCTCGTTAACTCAGTAAATAATTTTGGTCTGCAACGGAAGCTGCAAAACTGATTGATGGTAATGTAGAAAATAACACCAACGCTAACTAGTATGGATAGCAGCGAAATAACTCCATTACGTGAAATGTTTTTCCGCAACTAGAGATAAGGTTTGAGCGTCAATCTGAATAGTATTATCTTTATAGATGTAACTAAGCAATTATGATTAATAAAAATTCTGATACAGATTATTGCTTTAGTTTATATTGTCCTCATAACTGATAGCCGATTTTTCCAATTTCTGAAGTGGTAACAAAATACTGTAGATAAGTATTCGTCTTCATCTTAATGAATTTTTTAAGTAAATTTCATTGATCTAGTATCAGCACCACACGAACCGCGTGATTGAAATATGAAGCTAAAGAAAGGGGAAAAGAATAAAAAAAAACTTCTATGAGTCATGAATGTTGAATATCGGTCCTCTTGATTGAGCAGCAACGTTCAGATCCTGAATTCCACTTCGGGTTCTGATCCGGCGATACAACTGATTTCATGCGAATGGAGGGATCGCTCCCCCATAAAACTGACGTCAATTTCTGTCTCGTTCCTAACCAAAAACCTAATCACTATTTTAACTAAGCCGTACACTTCCACGCGAAAACCAAATTAGAATAGACTGCGCCGCACCAGGACCTCACATTTTTACGTGAATGTTTAATTCACAGGGGAAGGAAAAATAAGGAAATTTACTTTGGTTACCAACAGAGATTCGTCGAGAGTTCTAATATGAAGATCGTACTAAAAAGATCTTGATATTGCTGAAGAACAAATTTTCAATATTATACAATTTACCAGAGTAACATATCACTGCGTAAAATCTTCTCGAGCTTTCCACCGGATTAGAGCATCAGTAAGAGGCGACGTTTACGAGCGTTCCTCTGGCTCCACCTTCCGCGGATTGCAGCCAGTGGCAGGCTCCGAAACGTCGCCTCTTAATGATTCTCTAATGCGGTGGAAAGCTCGAGAAGATTTTACGCAACTGACTCACCTAGAAAATCTACTTTCTTTCATATCACAGAACTATGCAAAATTTTGATACTAACTTAAATTTTCAGAAAGTTATGTATTCTTTCTTGTGAAAAGTAATTTTTACGCACAAATATTGAGCTGAATATCGTGGTGGCAACGTATTTCCTATACATCGTTTATAAAAAATAAATATGGAAGCAATATGTTTACCTCATGAGTCGAGCTTCCCTTGTTACAGACCGATTGTAATTTATAATCTTATGGAATAAATGTAAATATCAATGGACATTGTTTTTACACCTTTGAAATTTAGCCTCACGGAGCGACACGTACTGCTACTTCAAAACTGCCTCCTCAAAATTGCCTCTTAAAAACTGTTGCCCAAGGGAAATCTGGTTGACTTTTTATAGCCTTGGCTAACCTTTAGCTGACTCGTAATGGAACAACGGTAAATTCCCTCGGGGAAATACTATTCCCTGGAGGATTACCAAAATACTGCATTCTCGTGGAACAGTAAATCTACTCGGATTTTCCAGCAATTTTAATATGTCATAGTTAAATTTATTTAGAATCTTTTAATTGAAATATTTTTTTCATAGGTTTACTTATTTAAGAGTTAATGTACACACTGCGAAGTCGTGAAGCTTTGATACTAAAATTCCGTTTTTCTCCCTTTAAATCTGGAATTACTGATAACCTGTCATTATTATTACTATTATTATTATTATTATTGGCGAATTCTCCCAATAAATGGAAGACGGTAAGCAAATGAACGAATCAAGTTTTCTTCGAGTTCTTTTTATTGTTCCAGTTGGTTTTCATTCTTTCCGAGAAAGCTTGTTTGTGTTCTTCCGACCACTTTGGTCTGTATTGTTTTTGTTTTGGTTGCTCACTTATAACTTCCTATTTGTCTACTTTGTGTCTGACGGTGTCTCTTTCTATGATGTCTGTTGCTCCTATGCTTGCACTTTTAAGATCCTTCCGAATTTCATTCAGCCATGGTGTTGGATTTTTAAGTGAACTTACATAACCTATTATCTTTTTTGTCAATCGACTTTCTGGTAATTTCTTAAGGTGACCAAAGAATTTCATTCGCCTTTTCTTGATGTTAATTTCGATATTTGAAAACTTTTCTGTTGTTTTGATTGATTGTAGTCTGTAACCATCTTTAGTGAGTCTTGCTACTAGAATTTTTCTAATGATTTTTCTTACTTTTTTTAATTTCTTCAAGGTCATGTTTTCTGTTAAGTATTAATGTTTCACTTGCATAGAGGCCTGTTGGTTGTAATGCCGAATTTTCGTCTTTCTTGATATAGATTTTTTGTTGTAGAGATTTTGGACTAACCTTAAGGCTTTTTTTACTTTTTGGAGGCGATTTTGCTGCGGGATTTTCTCAAGGCCTATCGGTTCGATGAATTCTCCGAGGTATTTAAAGTATGGGACCCTGTTGATTTTACCGTATTTTTTCTTAAACTTTCTGTCTCTAAGCATATGCAATCAGTTTTCTCAAATGAGATTTGTAATGCTACTTTTTCTGCACATTCTGTGAGTGTCTCAAGCTGTTTGATGGCAGTCTCTTCATATTCTGCTAGTATCGCCAAATCAACCGCAAAAGCGATGTATGGTATATAGAGGTTGTTTTTGGGAAAGCCAAGTGGAATTGGTTTTCAACACATACATTTCTTGAATTCTTTCTCCCATTCTTCTTTAACCTTTAGACCGACATGAACAGAAGAGGAGAGAGCCCATCGCCTTGTCTCACACCTGTCTGAATGTCAAAGGGTTCTGAAATTTCTCCCATGAATTTTACTTTAGGTTTAGTGCCAATTAGTGTTTGTTTTATGAGTTCTCGTGTTTTTGGATCTAGTCCCCTTTCTTCTAAAATTTGGAATAGTGAAGCCCTGTCTATTGAGTCGTATGCCTTTTTGAAATCCACAAATGTGCGTGCTAGAGGTTTTTGTCTTAGGGCCCGCATTTTTGTTATAGTTTTGAGGTTGAAAATTTGTTCAGGGCACGACCTGTTTGGTCTGAATCCTGCTTGATATTCTGCTAATTTAGGTTCTAACTGCTCTTTAGCTCTCTTAAAAATACAGGATGATAGAATTTTGTACGTGACTGGTAGGAGGGAGATCCCTCTATAGTTGTTTACATCTGATTTGTTACTTTTTAATGTAGCGGGTGGATGAGAGCAATCTTCCAATCATCTGGGATTTTTTCAGTTTGCCAAATGTTTTGAATTATTTGTGTAATTTCTTTGAGTGAATTTGGACTTAAATTTTTTAGAAGTTCGGCTACAATTCTCTGTTGTTATTTCAGATTGTATTTTGGGAAACCTCTTTTTGGGTTGCGTACAATTTAAGAACTGTGAAAAATAAGTGGCCAGCTCTTGGCAGTTTCTTTCATTTGACAGGGCAAGTTTACCATTTCGTTTTCTAAAACATAGGTTCTGTGGTTAGTACCCTTTTATATGGTTCGCGAAGGTCTTGTATAAATCATGTGTTTTGTAATTTTTGAAGTTGTCTTCGATTGTCTGTAGTTGGTCATTGACATATTTTCGTTTTTTCTGTCTTAAAATCTTAGACGTTTGTTTTGCGAACTACGAGAAATTTCTTGTGTGTTGCTTCAGATTTGTTGCAATTGTAATTTTGAAATGCCTTTTTTCTTTCTTCTATTGCAGTCTCACATTCTTGATTCCACCAAGGGTGTTTTGGTTTTTTGTGAAGAGGTATCAGTTCTTTCGCGGTTTTGATTATTTTAGTCCGAAATTTCTGCCAGTCTTCCGCAGAATCTTCTTCCAATTTTTCTTTGATTTTGGAATCTTTGAGTTTGCATAGATCGAATTTTGGAAACACTGGTGGTTTTCTATTAAATTTTCATTTGGGTGTGAATTTAATTTTTATTCTGGATAAATAGTGATAAGAATCCATATTTGCCCCTCTGCGTACTTGTACATTCTGAATTTCTTTTAGATAGTCATACGATATTGCAAACATGATCAATCTGAAATTACCCTAAATGATGGATGGGTGATCGCCATGTTTTTTGGGATTTTTTCGAAGTGAGGTTGACATAATTTTGAGGTTGTTTTGCTGGCATAACTCAATAAGTCGTGAGCCATTTTTGTTGATGAACTTGTGTGCAGGGTAATATCCAACTATCTTCTTGTATTTGCGTTCCCTGCCAATCTATGCGTTGAAGTCACCAAGCAAAATGTTCACATCATCTTTCGGAATTTTGGCCATCTCTGTTTCAAGCTCTTCCCAGGATCTTTCTGTTTTTTCGGTCTTTTTTATTGTCACCATTTGTTGATGCGTGTACATTGATGAAAGTATAATTTTTGTTGGTGTGTCTTATTCTTATGGTCATAAGTCGATTGTTGACTGGATTCACCTCTTTCACTGACTCCAAAACATTTTTATCTATAACAAAGGCCATGCCTAATAGTGCTCCTCCTTGGCCGATTTTCCTGTTAGTTCCACATTTGAAGATTCTGCAATTATTGTAATCAATTGTTTCCGAATCTGTAAAGCGCGTTTCTGGCAGGACGAGGATTTGATGGCAACCGCCTACACTAGATTAAGAAGTTTCTAATTGTACCTCAAAGAGAGAAAAAAAAAGAAAAAGGGGGGGAACCTCACATTTAGACTTAAGCATATTGTATGTACATATTCTTTGTAAAGTAGACTTAAGAAATCAGTCTGAGGGGACTTCAGACTTGGGGGGCGGGGGAGATGTAGTAGCCGTCACGGCTGGTACGCATACCGATGTCGAAATCAAGGCAGCAAAAGCGAGCTAGACAGGTTGCACAAATTCCGAGGCAGTGCCCTGAAAGTAGAGTGCTGATAAGTAGGAGTTGGAGCAATGACCGTCTCAAAGAAGTCACCTAGACGGCCTGGTAACAGATTTATGATTGGTGGAAAATTGTCCCCACTGGATGGAGAGCTCGATGGTGGGGGTGGGGTTAAGACCTTAGGCTCTGGGACGGAGCTCGAGAGAAGACTGCTCGACGCCGACTCGCCCCGACAAGTCGTCTGCAGAGGGGTGCCGCTGATGGAGGTGTCGTCTTCGCTGGGCTAGAGGCAGACAGCACCCGGGATCGACGCCACTGCGGGACGCAGCCAGCACGTCGCCCCAGCCTGCCGTGATCGCCGGACACGCTGCCAGAGTGACGACGGGACTCCAATAAAGTCAGGTGGGGCCGACTGTCTAATTCTCGGGGATGGTCATTGCTAATTTGGGAGATATTGTAGCCTTAGCTCGCTGTTGCTGGCCGAGACACGGCTGCATGGGGAAGCAATAATACCTCTGCATAATAATTGTCAGCGCCATTGAGGCTAATAACAAAGGCTAATAAATGTTCTGATATGTGCTATATTGTGACTACTTATTTTTAGAGCTCTCCTATGATGGTGAAAAATTGCTAACCCGAGTGGCAGATTAAACGAGGGTCTACTGGGGTTATTCCTGCAACCCTTGCCCACATTCTCTCTCTCCTTTAGTGGTAGGGCGCGTCACTACAGATTACATGTCCTCGGGATACCCTTTGGGTCTTTAATGCAGTGGTTTCCCGTTGACTTCTGCATCCCCATGCCGTTGATCATTTCTGATTCATCCGCCTTTAGGGGCCGTTTCCAACCCCAAGGGCAACAGGGTGCCCTGAACCGCTCCCCGCTCTTCCGCCCTCCTTTCGGAGGCCGTTGGCAAGCAGTGGGTGACTCCTTATACCGGGAATCTTTCAGTCGCCAGAGCCTCGTCTGTGCAAACAGGTTGCACCACGTGAAGGAGAGGTTGACATTTGGTTGGAAAAGACTAGTATAGTCTCTCCCAAACATATGGCCCAGCAATGTGTGGCTCCACTATTGCCGGGCATTTGATGGGCTTTATTATTGCTCAACATTTCCCGTTTACACGCATTGTTTGCTCGGCAATCAGCATCATGGCAGAGGACGAAGTAATTGTGGCTGCTGTATATGTTATCTTGCATAATGAAAGAAGAAAGAAAAGGAATTGGTTGCGTCCTTATCTAAGTAAGTGTGATGTGATTACGCCTGTTGCCAAAGAAATAGAACTGGCTATCTTGACTGTCCATCCCTTCATCGGGAACATCACGAGATAACACAAATGACATTGCATTGAATGTAAACCATATTGAAAGCACTTGCTTACCACCTGCGCTACCACTTTTGTTTTTTGATTTCTTTAACACGTTCTAGGCGTATGTTCTCAAACTTTTAATTTTTTTTTTATGCTTCATCATTGGAAATACCAAACTTTGGTCAATGTAGCTCCAACTGTCTCGGTCATTGTAAATGGATGCTTCAACATCCCACAACTGTGGGTGTAAGTATATTTCGTTTATAAAATTTAAGGTCTTTTCGGTTGACCAGATATTCATATCGACACGGATTTTATCAAAAAACTGGTAAAAATAACACGTGCAAAGTGTCTATATGCGCTTCAGACTCGAATACACGAAGAGAAGTTGCCGTGAATGTTCGTCCGGCGAGCGGTATCACCGTCAACATGCCGGCCACACTCGACATCACACAGAAAAACCGACAACAATGGGGACGTATTTCCTGGAAACTCGGCTGCATTGCCCGGCCGCACTTCCATATTGCCGCAACATTGCGGCCACTCAGACGTAATACTTGCCAGCAACACATTGCCATAAAAATGATGCTCGTGTAGTAGACTTGCGCATAATAGTTCGCGAAGGGGAGCGCTCAGTTTAGTTCGCAGCTCCCTCGCGAACTAGTTCGCTCTTTTAGTTCGTTAGTTCGCGTCTCGAATTCAGAGAAACAGATCGTTCGCTCGCCTTGCTAACGCTACTGCACGCGCTATTTTGTTTGTTAAGTCAGTTTTATTAGGACATAATCATTTTTTTGTCGTTTCTAAATGGAATTTAATATGACCTTCTTAACAAAAGTTATTGCTTAATAATAGCCCTCTCAAATTACATTAGCATGAACAGTTGGCGCCGATAAACCAAAGTGCTCATGGTCCTTTACACAAATGGGTAAATTGAATAATTGTGCTGTTTTTACTATTTACTTTCCATGCATTCGTAGAATATTTTTTAAATGGATTTGTTTATTAGTTCATGGAAGAAACATTACTTATAAAAGGCGCTAATGATCCTGCCATCGACGCGCCCTTAAACCCCAACAACAACAACAACAACACAACATTACTTATAAAATATTATAAACGCGTTTATTTTGATGAATTAAAATACCCATTAATAAGTAATCGGCTTTTTTATATAAATAAAGTTTTGGAAATCGTGGACAAAATAAAATTCTACTATTGGCTACAACTTAAGTACTATATGACAGAAATAGTATTACCTATATTATTAAGAAAAATAACATTAATACTTCCAATGTGATATCTAATAATTAGACATATAAAAATAAGTGACCCTTGAATGAGAAAGTGGTAGCAATAACGAAAGTGCGTAAATTTCCAGTGAATTGGAAGTCATTGAGCTATTATTTTATTAGTGAAGGGGAGAATAATCCAACACACATTCACAATTTTTTGGCGACGAATGAAACTGATGACACAAAAGTTAAAATCTTTTTGAATTTCGCAAGTCATTTCTTTCATCACTTTCAAAGCTGTTAACCAAAAGACTGAGATAAGTATTATATTATGTCGGCTTTAAAATCAGCGCTAGAAAAATGTAAAAGATACTGTTTCTTTGGTTAAGAAAACAAGAAAAAGCCTTTAGAAACCAAATTCTCCACAGAAAGTGGCTATACAAAATCCAAAAATTAAATTCAAATCACAGGGTTTCATTTGATGACTGTGAGACTATATTAGAGGTTATAAATTTGCGAGAAAAAAATGAATATCAAAGTGAACAAACTTTACTCTGAAATAACAATATTATACGAAATCTAGGTAAAAGTAAGAGAAGTATTTCTTGAATAAAAAATGATCTTTTTCTCGAAATTAATTTGACAACTGAAAGCGATAAAACATATGACAATTTTACTGTAGACAAAAAAGAATTAAAGATGAAAGAAGTGCAAAAAATATAGCTTAAAAAATGAAATAGTAAAAACATACCTTTTATCATTTTCTACTCTTTCGTAAAATATTATATTTTTGAAGTGTAGCATATTTTTATAGGTTATTCTTTTTAAAAAAATTCGTACCATCAACCGACAAAATACTGGAAACCCTAGCGGCGAATGGTGTTAGTTCGCAAACGGTACCGCTCAGTTTAGTTCGCGAACGGTACCGCTCAATTTAGTTCGCGAACGGTACCGCTCTCTATAGTTCGCGACCGGGAGCGCTCTGTTTAGTTCGCGAACGGTACCGCTCTCTATAGTTCGCGACCGGGAGCGCTCTCTTTAGTTCGCGACCGGGAGCGCTCTTTTAGTTCGCGAACTAGGTCCTCCAAGACAGCTCCCTCCCTCGCTCGCTTTGCTAGCGCTACTGCACGCGCTCTCTTGTTTGTTATGGTAGTTGTGGTTATCGATGGTTGTCTTTTGATTGTTAATGGGATCAAAGTGTATTTTATTTTCACATTCCACGTTAAATTTCCGTTTGTGACTTCTGCAATAATAATGTTGAACAATTTATTTTTCTTTTATTTTTATATCTGTGTCTTCAGTGAAATGTGTCCACAAGGAACTGTGTTTCCTTTTAGATAATAAACTAAAACAAAAGTTGGTCTTCGGGAAAGGATCGAACGAACTAACGAACTAAGGAGCGAGAGATCTGGGAACTAGTTCGCGTAGTTCGCCTGTGGGAGCGCTCTTCCGAACTAGTTCGTTCGCGAACTACACAAGACTATCGTGTAGACGCCCCTTTAGTCTTGAACGTGAAAACACTTGGTTATTTTGCTAATATTATTTACTAAAGTTATTGCTGTATTCAGTATTTAATATATGTCGCAACTTTGCTTCATTTGTAATAAACCTGTACCTGCATGGTTACTGTCGATCGTAGCATGAAGACGTTGATTAACGCAAATGTTGAAAGAGATTATGATTTACTGACTACCTAAAAGGTCAAGTATTACTGAGTGTTACTACAGCATTTGACGATGAAATTGAAAAATATTTTGAATGTGAATTAGCTACCTATCCGTTGTCCTTATTCGATGAGCTTGAAATGCGGAAATCACAAAAATCAGCCAGTTATGACTGCTTTCAAAAAGTAAACATTGATATTGACAACATAAATATTACATATACCATCTACTGAGGATACTTATTGCACTGTGTGGTTTGGGATCGAGATATCTCAGATAAATATGTTCAGTATATACGCAGATATTTTGCTCAAATAGTATCCGTAGTATTTGATAGCTATACCGATTCTACAAAAAATATTAAAGCCGCCGAACAACGTCGCAGTGTGACAAAAACAGCGGTATCTTCTGATATTCTCTTTGACCAATTTATGACAGTCCCAAATAGCCAACAACAATTTCTGTCAAACACTCACAATAAGTCTCCGCTCATTGCAGTGTTCAAAGAAAAATTTACTAGTGAACATATTTTAGTCAAGCAAGCTGATAATGACGCTGATGTACTTATCGTAGAAATTGCAATCAATCAATTTAATCCAGTTGATTTAAATGTTGCTGTTGGTAAAGATATTGATCTGTTGGAATTACTTAACGCTCGCCCTCCAATTTAAAAAAATCATTTATTTTTTTAAATGAGGCAAGGCTCAACAATCGTCGCAAATTTTTTCAAGTACAAGTTGTTTATCGGCTTATCCTAAATATAAAGATCACATTTTATTTTTACATGCTATGACTGACTGTGATACAAAATCAGCATTGTTAGAGAGGGGTAAAACTACAGTTTTTAATCATTTGAAAAACAAGGTCTAATTGGATGTGCACAACTTTTTGAAGATATGAACTCTACACCAGAAACTTTAATCACCAGCGGAATTCTCTTTCTGCTTTTTGTGCATGGAGCTCCAACAAAAACTACTTGCATTGATAAGTTACGTTACTTATCTTTTGCAAAACATACACTTAATTATAATAATAATAAAACGTGTGTAATTAGCTCCATCCTCGGCTTCTGCTCACCAACCTTTTTATCGAGTGTATTATCAGGTTTAACTAAGGCATGGTAATCAACTGGATCCAGAAGAATGGGGATGGAAGCTAACTGATAATATACTGGAACCAATCCAAACTCTACTGCCATCTGTACCAGAAAAGCTCCTTAACACTATTTTTTGTTACTGCAAAAAGGGGTGTAATTCAAAACGCGGCTGCAAAAATTGGTCTTACTTTGTTCAAGAGCATGCATCAGTTGTCAAGGCCAGTCGTGTTTAAATGTTGAATCTCTAACAGAAGAAGATACTTACATCAACGACAAAACAACTGATGTATCACTGTTGCAACAATTTACGTCGACTCAGGAGGATGTAAAAGAAGAAGAAGACAGAGAAGTTGAATAAGAAGACCTGACTTTCCAGTAAACCAGTAAAATAGACCGTGGAGTAGGCCTACCGATGAAGTCAGGTTAAAAAAACACTACCTCATAGGCAGCGTGTAAACGTGTGCATTTTATGGAGGACACAACTTCAGTGAATTGTAGAATGGCTTTTTCTCATAAATGGTAAATCATAGTGAAAAATGTTTCAGAGCATTTTTTGTACATAATTACATGATCTACAATTTTTGTCGGAGCTATTTTTATCATAAAACTAACCGTTTCGCTAAAAAATACGAAAAACCTATTTTTGCGAACTTTGACCTTGAAAAAAAAAATTACACTCATGGGATTGATGGGGACTATTCACAATTTTATTATAATGGTATCCCTAACGTTCATGTAAATTTTCAGCTTGTTTGAAATTTATGCAAGGATGAATGTCTATTTTGACCGAACTATAGTGCTTGAGTAGTCTTTTCCAGGTCCAACGATTTTGGGCTATCCTCTGCCAGTTAACTCCAACAACCCTGCGTATGTCGCTGTCCCATCATTCTGTAGGGTTTCCTCACGGTCTCTGTTGATCTCTTGGCATTCACTCCAACAATACTTTCGTCCATCTTTCATCCGAGCAACATAGTCCGGTCACTGCCACTTCACTTGAAAAACCTTTTTCAGGATCTACATCTACATCTACATATATGCTCTGCAATTCACAAAATTGTGGGTGGCAGAGGGTGCTCAGCACCAAAGCTAATCTCTTTGCTGTGCATTCCAATCCCTAATGGTACGAGGGAAAAATGAATTCATATAAGAATCAGTCCGGCACCTTATTTCTCTAATTTTATCTTTCCTGTCCTTCCGAATCAAATAGGTTGGTGGAAGAAGTATTTCACTACACTCAAAAGTGAAAGTGGGAGTACGCATGTTTTCCAATAAGTTTAAACGAAACGTGTGTCGTCTATCTACCAGAGACTCCCAACCAAGTCTACTAATCAGTTCTGTGACGCTTTCATAAGGACTGTAGCAAGCGGTCACGAATCGAGCGGCTCTTCTCTGTACTTTCTCAATACTTTCGATCAACCCCTTACGAAACGGATCCCAAATGGCACAAAAATAGTCCAAATGTGGACGCACAAGAGATTTGTACGCTATCTCCTTTGTTTGTTCATTACAATTTTTCAAGATCCGACCTATGAATCGCAGCCTAGAATTAGCTCTACCTACTAAAGAATTAATGTGTATGTCCCATTTCATATTCCTTTGTACTGTTACTCCCAAATATTTCATAGAATCGACCATAACAATAACTGAACTGTTTGCCTCGTATTTCTGATCAATCGGATTCTTTTTGTTAGTTATGCTCATTGTCTTTCA
Organism: Vandiemenella viatica; assembly: GCA_031002005.1. NCBI lineage: Eukaryota > Metazoa > Arthropoda > Insecta > Orthoptera > Morabidae > Vandiemenella > Vandiemenella viatica. Next base: position 25,329,067 of record JARYHS010012519.1, on the reverse strand, counting down.
CTTTTTACAATTTAGAGTAAGTTGCCACTCAGCACACCAAGCCAAAATAACATCCAGATCGCGCTGAATTTCTAAGCAATCGGCCAAATTTCTTACTTCCCTATAAATAACCGCATCATCAGCAAACAATCGAAAAAGGCTTTTCAGTTTGTCTCCGAGATCGTTTATAAAAATTAAGAAAAGAAGTGGTCCTATTACACTTCCTTGAGGTACACCCGATGTAACATCTAGATTAGAAGAACTTTCTCCTTCAACGACAACATACTGCGACCGACCAGTTAGAAAATCCTTTATCCATTCACAAAGCTGATCCGATATACCGTACGCTCGAAGCTTAGCTAAAAGGCGGTTGCGTGGTACAGAGTCAAAGGCTTCCTGGAAATCTAAAAAAATTGCATCTACTTGTGAACCTGCATCGATAACTTTCATTACGTCGTGTGTAAATAGGGCCAGCTGTGTTTCATATGATCTTTTCTTCCGAAATCCGAGTTGATTTGTTGTAAGCAATTATTATTATCATCTAGAAAGTTCATAATGTTCGAGCATATAATATGCTCCATAACTCTACTACAAACAGATGTTATAGATATGGGACGATAGTTCCCAGGATCACTTCGATCACCTTTTTTGAAAATCGGAGTTACTTGCGTGATTTTCCAGTCTGAAGGTACTTTTCGCTCTTCTAATGATTTACTGAATATATCAGACAGAAATGGCCCGATTTCCGCCGCATACTCTGAAAATACTCTTACTGGAATTCCATCCGGGCCCGGTGCTTTCCCCCACTTCAGGAGCTCTAATTGCTTAACAATACCTGCAGTATCTATTCGTAATGATTGCATCACCGACTCGCCACGGCGTGGGAAAACGGGAATACTATCCTTATGTTCATTTGTAAATGAATTTTTGAATACAGTATTTAGTACGTTAGCTTTATCGCGGCTTTCATTAACCTCGGAACCTTCACGAATTAGTGCTGGAATATTGGTGTTGGGCAAGGGCGTAGCCAGGTACGGGCAGGGGGGGGGCAGCTGCCCCCCCCCCTAGCCGGACGCGGGTATACGCTCGATCGGAGTTCCACCGAACCGAAAAGTAAATAATGTTAAGCAACTTTCAAAAATTAATTCGGTTCACGCGATTTAAACCTGCTTGCTACTGCTATCTGCGGAAAACTGACGTTAACGAGGGCGAGGCGTAACAACGCGTCACGCACTGTGCGGCTGCCGACTCTTAAGCTGCGTATGTGCGGTTGCCGCGCGAGCCATGTTCGAGCGCGCCAAACCGATTATTTGCCGCGCGAACCATGACGAGCGCGGCTGCCGCGCGTGGCAACGCAAGCCAGCCAGGATTGCGCGGCAAACTATTCAGGCACTGTCTTTTCGTGAAGCCACCATGGACATTTCACGTGTACGACTAGCTGAAACTTTGACTGTGATGCATAACACTGTATGCTAGGAACCTAAACGAAAAGTGATTTGGTGGATATGGAAATTGTATTTTAATAGAATACAGTATGGTGAGAAACTCATGGAAGACACGAGAAATGAAGCCATCGAGGATACAAATAAACAAATTTTACGAGAATCATAACGGTAGAGTTCCCAAAATCATTACTTGAGCCAGTGAACACACAATTTCAGCAGGCGGTTTCAATTACTGAAAGACGCTGTGACTACAAGATTTCTAGCAATTGGAGACTCGTGTACTAGCCTGTAACCCCATATTCGAGTGTCAAAATAATCATTTTCTTGAACAGATCCAGATGTTTTTGACGTTTTATGTGATGCTCTGGAAGATTGGGCAAAGATAAGGAAATTGCACCCATTTTATATTAAATTTTTTATTGCTATTTAATTTTCTGTTGTCATTTTTAACTCCTTACTTAGGTAAAATGTATTGAGTTAATCATATCATTTGGCGATTCTATAGATTCGTTGATTGGGTGGTGCTGATGGAGCTGATACCATAAGAGTCTGATTAGGCTGCACATTTTCTAATACACAAAATGTTTTTGGCACCGTACAGTTGTATTAAAAGGCGACAGTTTTCGTTATCCATTGTAACAAACTTTCGCTGTGCTGCGTGAGCCAACTCGAACAAAGGCATCTCCTTCTTAACTGTGCGCGAGCTAAGGAGTGAGGGGCTTTTGCCGTGTGCCTAAATACCGGTAGACTGAGGCTGACTTGTCGTCGTTTAGGGGCGTCCATTAATTACGTGAGGTGTTTTTCCGGAATTCCTGACCTCCCCCCCCCCTCTCTGGTAGAGACATCGTAAGATCTGGTTGGATCCTTTCCTCTAAAATGACATGAGATTTTGATGGAGGAACACCCCCCCCCCCCTACTAATCGACCTCGAAACTTTTCGTGAATTTTTTTTTTTTAGATCTCATGCTTCCAAGGGCAGTTACACCCCCTCCCCCTAGGTCGGCTTTTGGATGAAATACCCCGCCTAAAGTCGACTTTCGCGTCATTTGTAGACCTATTTTTTTTTTCAGTTCCCCTCTCCCTTGATGAGGTTTCGTAAGATTTCGCCGGACCCCCTCCAATTTCAACTCACGCAATAAATGGACGCCCCCTTTATACTGTGACATCGCAGGAGCGTTGTGCTATTAATTTATTTTTTTATAACAATGAATATAAGGAAGTTTTTTTTAAGTAATTAATTCGTATTTACCGTAATGCTAACGACGGCTTTTAACTAGTATTACATACAGTACCTACAAAAAGTACGACTTTTATTAAATAACTATAGTTAGTTGTATTCGTTTGTATTTTATTTTATTTTTATTACCACTAAGCGATTGTGAAAACGTCAATAGTATAAGAGGTATTTTGTGATAAAATACTTATTACTTGGAATTTACAGTATATATGTCCTAGGTGCCCAGATTAGAGTTGGGCTGGCCCAACGGTCTAGCACTGATATGATAATAAGAAAACTGTAAGAGTTTTCCACATAAGGTCGTCCTAGACGACCATAACCATGTTTTACCCTCAAAGCGCAAATGAAAAGAGTCTCCAAAACAAGCCCAACCCAATACAAAGTGACACATAGCAGTGGAGCTACCAAGGTAGTGGGACATGCACAAACACGCCGTTGAAGCAGCGATACAAAAAAAAAAGGTCAAATTGTTTCATTCATTCTGTGGTCGTATCTATACTGCTACATAAGGTGTTCAGCTCACAGGTCCAGCTTGATATTAACTTCAGCCTTATGAATTAACTGCAATGCTGTTGGAGAGAGGTGCTGAAACGCTGCTGGGTACCTTTCCGAAAATTACAACTTTTCAGCGGATGCTAAAGCCACTAATTTGAAGTGAAAATTAAATCATGATTGCTTGCAGACTTACCTGGCCTCTGCTAGTATATTTTAATTAATTTGATACTCGAATTTTCTGTCACTTTAAAAATATCCATGAATACTGCAAATACAGGTTTCATCACATTATCATCAATCAGCAGCTAACGATGCTAAGAACTTATCGAAAAAATAAAATACCGGTCGCTGTTATGACGAATACTGCTCACCGGAAGGAAGTTGAAGATAATCGACAAATTGTTTCATCTATAATATCTTCCATTATTTTCTGTGGTACGCCATACAAATGACTTGCGTTTGAGAAGTAAAGTGCACCATAAAGGTGTTCTTGAAGACCTGCTGAAACTAAGAAGTGTTTTAGTTTTTAAACAGCATATTAAAAAAGTTGAGAAAATTATTATTTATAATCTCCCCACAGATTAAAAACGAAATCACTGACCTAGGCGGCTTGGTCAATAAAAGTGAAATTATGCAGACCGCAAAGAAGGCTTATGCTTACATTGTACTGGCAGATGAGTCGTGTGGCATAGCTGGGAAGAACAGCTTTCCATAAAAATCAGTTTTTATGACGAAGATAAAAATTCAATCCGCAAAAAATTTCTGTGATTCGTAGATCTGATGGCGTTGAATGACAAATTATAGCATCAGAAATTGATAGGTTTTAAGAAAACGAAGGACATGAACCTGACAGGTGCGTTAGGCAATTATATGAAGTGTGTTCATTGGTGGGATTCAAAAAAAATTTTAAAGGGGAAATGTAAAAAAAGCCTTTATTTTCATTGCACAAGCCACAGACTTAACCTGGTTGAAATAATTTAAATCGAATTACAGAAATACAGAACACAATTAACACCATAGAGTACATCATAACTTTTTATGGGAAACCTTTTTACGGAGAAAGTACGTGCCAAATATATCAGGTTTATATGTGACCCACTGGTATTACAAATATACGTGTTTTGCTATTTTTAACGAGCATTTTGAAGACATTGTTAATGGACTTTCGAATGTTTTTAGAGAAGGGAATGATACGGTGAGGAAAAGTACTTTGCTGTTACAGTACGCTGCTACTAAATCAGCCTTCATTATAAGCATTGGATTGAATACTCAGGATTATTGGTACCTGTTGCCACTGCGTTACAATCAAAGATGATCGACATGTATACATGCATTGATCATATTAATACAGTAATATCTTTCATAAAAGATCATCGCAACAACGCGGACACGAAGGGCTAAAGTATTTTAAACACATCTACCAGAAATGCAGCTGCCATTGGAACCGATATGAAAGTGGGCGCATTCTATATGTCCAATAACGTCGTTCCAATAACCCTGCTGAGTTTCTATACGATTTTTGAAAGGGATCTATTTTCATACCTTATTTAAATTCCTTGATAGTGTACATTGCACTTTTACACGTTTTGTTTTAAACCTAACGCTAGTTATTTAGTAAATAATCAATTATAGGAAGTATTCAGTTTTAGGATCACATTACATGCCTTACAGTAAATCATGTCAGTTTGAAAAATAATCTATGTATCTAATAAACACTTTATTTGCAAAGAATTACCTATTTAGCTAGCAGCCGAGAAAGCCCTTTCCATTTACTCATTCGTTGGTTTGATTGAAATGATCATAAATAAAAAACTTTTTGAAAATCTTAACAACTTTCTACACTTTTTTTGAAATCATTATATCTGGGAATCACCTCTGTACGTGGATGATCCAGTGTTATGGTCAACACTTTGTGCTTCAGTTGTGGCGTCCAGGTCTTCGTGATGTACGTACGAGTCAAAGTTGTTTCTGTGCGCTCAATTTGTTTCAGTTTTTTTGGGTAGGGGGAGGAGTATAAAACGTCGACAACTGCCAATTGTGTGCTGTGTGAAAAGTACAATTGCAGGTACCAAGGCAGGACGTTTTCCATGACACTTGTTCCGACAGATCTTTTGCCGATAACATAAGATTCAACAGCAACACCAATGCTAGTCAGTCGTTTTTTGACCAGGCTGATGCAATGCTCCGTGGTGCACGAACCCTGTATTCTAAGCAAACTGATATTAAAATTTGTTTCTTTGCTGTGAACGTAATGTAGGTGATTTTTTTGGAATGTCCACTCATCAAACACTCAACGAAAATCTTTTCCATTGCTTGAAAGATTTAAACTGAACAATTATGTCAACTGTATGTATTTGAAAACTTTGCTATCATAGATCTTATAGAATTAACAGAATTAGGAAATTGAAATCCACTTTTTGAAAAGAAATATCTCAAATACAATGAAGTACAGTTTATGACAAAAACGTTTTAACACATCATCTATTCACTGGATTTTTAAATAGCTGTCAATAGTTGTAACCTTCTTTTTGTATTGATTCTACTTCCTCCTCAGAAACAACTCTAATTGTATGTTTTTTGTGTGTACGATCTGGGAGCTAGTTTTGCAATAGGATGACATAAGTCAAATTACAGTAATGCACACAACAAAAACCAACTGGAGTTCATTTAAAAAAAAAAAAAAAATCGAATGATGACGGACGACATTAAACACACATTTGTTGCCGGGAGTCAAATATCAACTTGACGGGTACAGGTGAACGGGGCGCCACTACCTGTAGAGAACGATTTGGACTGGAAAGACAAGGTGACGAAGACTGAAACATGTTTTCACCCCATTTTATGCATTGCGGATCTGCTTAATTAGGTACTGGATCCGCCAAACTACCAAATGATGCGGGATCCCGCATTGCTGGATTTCAATCCCTTGCTACATCCCTGCTAAATTTTAAGTAAGTCATTGTTTGATTTTTTGTTAATATTCATTAAGTTTCTGCCAATGCTACAACTTAAAATTCTTTGATTATGAAGTAGTACTATGGTATAAACTGTGGAAGGACAAGGGTATGACAATAGAAAATATTAGAGAACTAGACCTTACTAAAGAGTTAAATGAGACGGAAATATCCTAGAGAACCATCTAAAGTGTTTGTATATACAGAAAACTTTTACAAGAAAATTGTGATAAAATTTCTGTTAAGTAGCTCAAAAATTATTATTAGTGTAATAAAATAAATATTAATTAATTAAATTATAATTAATTAATTAAAATATTATAAAATTAATTAATTAATAAAATATATATGTATTACATTAATCAGCGTTTTTGTAGCATGCATATTATCAGTTTTCTCTTGCCTGCCCCCCCCCTGAACAAGATCCTGGCTACGCCCTTGGTGTTGGTACAATTAACTTTTCGTACATACGACCAAAATTTCTTTGGGTTTTCTGTGAGACTCTTAGAGAGAGAGTTGGAGTGAAAATCGTTAAAGGCCTCGCGCATTACATTCTTTATACGTCCTCTTAAATCAGCTATGGTTTCTAAATCGCTGCGACACCCCTTCCTTCTTGAGCGTGCGTGTATTTTCCTTTGTTTTTTGAGTAATCTTTTGACTTCGCATGTGTACCACGGTGGATCATTCTCCCCCTTTATTGTCCGCTTTGGTGTATGTATTTCCATGCCTTCCCTGACTATATGTATAAAACGATGCCACATCTTTTCAACGGTGTCCTTTGTTGACTTGAAGTTATGGTAATTATTCCTCAGGTAGGTTCTAAAACACTCCTTTGAGGCCTTACTGAATCTGTATACAATCCGCCCTTTTTTCCATTTTCGCTTGGTCATTAATTTGATTGCCTGATCCTTAAAACGGCTAGCTATACTATTTACATTATTTCTTAACTCCTCGACGATAGCTATGTCGGAATCGGGTGGACGGTAGAAGGCGCCTATGATGAGTTTTGAGCCAGCAACGTTGAGTTTAATCCATATGATTTCACAGATCGTATCGACGTCTATTTCATTACATGGGAGAAATTTACTCACAGCTATAAATACCCAACCTCCATGAGAATGTGATCTGTCTTTACGAAAAACGTTCATGCTACCTTTAAAAGTTTCGGCGGAACTTATTTCCGGTTTCAACCAAATTTCTGTACCGATAACGATATCCGCTTCTGTACTACGAATAAGGGTTTCAAGTTCCGGTTGTTTGTTACAAACGCTTCTACAGTTAATTACGAGAACTTTTAACTGACGAGATTCTTTTACGTTGCTCCTACATTCCGGTGTTGCATCTGATTGGGTTACCCGTAACTGAATTTCGTGTTTCGGGTCTTCCTCCCTCAGCCTAAAAAACCACCCAGTGCATTCCACACTGCCCCTGACACCCGTGTAGCCGATTCACGTGTGTAGTGCACACCTGACCTATTAAGGGGAATACTACAAGACTCGACCCTATGGCGAAGATCGAGAAATCTGCAGCCAATGTCATCACAGAAACGTCGTAGTCTCTGGTTCAGCCCCTCAATGCGGCTCTAAACCAGAGGTCCACAATCAACTCTGTCTACGATGGTTAGCTCTGCCGATATCTTGCAGTCACTGGCCACAGAGTTCACCCTTTCAGCCAGCCGCCGGAAGGAAGAGAGGATAACCTCCGACCCAAGGCGACAAGCATCATTGGTGCCGACATGAGCCACAATATGTAGTTGGCTACACCCCGTCCCTTCTATGGCATCCGGGATGGCCTATTCCACATCTCGGATAAGGCCACCCGGAATACACACTAAATGGACGTTGGATTTCTTCCCCGAGGAATCCGCCATTTCCCTAAGGGGCTCTAATAACAGCCTAACATTAGAGCTCCCAACTACCAGAATGCCCTTCTGCGTTTGCTCAGACCTGGCGGGCTGGGGGGCCGTCAACTCACAGGATAACAATTGTGGGACTGAGTCAGCCTCCGACAATACATCAAACTGGTTGGACAAACGAACAAGTTCAGCGTGTTGGCCTTTAAGCCTGTTCGACTGCCCCCGTGTGCGGCTTCGAAGTCTAGAAGCCATACGCCAATCACCAACAGCCGACTGCGGCACAGCATCCAACACTTCAGCCTGGGTTGCAGGTACGACGGTCGATATGGGAGATTCTGTGATAGGCATGGCTATATCAGTTTCCCAAACATCAGATCTGCTGCAGACTTTTACAGCAGCTTCCAGCTGTGTAACTTTCGCTAACACAGCTGCAAGCTGAGCGTGCTGATCAGCCACCTCAGCTGGCGTCTGCACACAGCAATCACAGTCCCTAGACATACTGCTTTTGAAAAACGCAAAAAGAAAGGAAACAAAAAAAGTGCAGAAAGAAGGAACAGAAACTCGAAATAACCTGTACTTCTTACAAAATATATACACTCGGAGATTACACTAATCAAATCCCCACACCACTACAGATAAAATATAACAATAATATACGCTACTGCACTCGGCGACTGTTCAAACGCTACTAACTAGTACTGTCTACAAAATGTAAATACTCAGAGATTACACTATTAAAATACCCACACCACTACAGATAAAATACAACAACAAAATACGCTACTGCACTCGCTGACTGTTGAAACGCTACTAACTAGTACTGTCTACAAAATGTAAACACTCAGAGATTACACTATTGAAATACCCACACCACTAAAGATAAAATATAATAACAAAATACGCTACTGCACTCGCTGACTGTTGAAACGCTACTAACTAGTACTGTCTACAAAATTTAAACATTCAGAGATTACACTATTCAAATACCCACACCACTACAGATAAAATACAACAACAAAATACGCTACTTCACTCGCTGACTGTTGAAACGCTACTAACTAGTACTGTCTACAAAATGTAAACACTCAGAGATTACACTATTCAAATACCCACACCACTTCAGATAAAATACAACAACAAAATACGCTACTGCACTCGGCGACTGTTCAAATGCTACTGATGACGGCAAACACATATTACTACCAGCTACATTCATATCTAGGAATCACCGAGAAAATATGACAAGAGAAATCAGAGCCGGGACCGATTCATTTCTATACTCTTTTTTTCCACGAACGATTAGGTAGTGGAACAGGAAGGAGTTATCGAACGAGAGAACTTAGATTCCGATAAAACTCTGCAGCCATCCTGAACTGGGTTTTCATGGTTTTCCCAGATCGCTCCAGCCGAATGCCGGGATGGCTCCTCAAAATTGCCCACGGGCGCCTCCTGCTATATCCCATATATCCCTTTTTACGCACAAATGGTTACACATTAATATTGGTGTAATGGGCCTTCCACTTGGTTCTTTGATGTTGTTGTTGTTTTTTCACTGTTCATGGTACAACTCAATGAAGTTTATCATCAACAGAAATGTGATACGGAATAAGACACAGTTTGCCAAACTTTTATTCTTCTGATGACCTATTACCATAGAAGTGTGGTAACCACTCTATCCGCTGCTCACTGGGCTACACAGTCTTCGTTGGAAAGATTTGAGCTTGCTAACTAATACGATCGGAACAAGCATTTTCTGAGTCAGTGAAGTGCATGATAACGGTGACAGTGGAAGAGATATAAAAACGAGATCAGAAGCCTTCTACTAGTACAGAAATCTTTTAGCTTGCATAATTCAGACAGCGCTGGGAGTATACAAGGCAGATGTTGGTGATGAGGCGTGGAAAGATATTGGTGGAAGAATTAAGAGACGTGCATAAGTTCCATTTCAGGCATGAGGGCATGGGAAAATTTTCTATCGTAGACAAGGGAGTCCGGGAGTGGAATGAATTACCGAGGAATGTTATGAATTCTTTATCGAAAACGCTGAAAGAATATAAAATTAAAATATGTGATTTACAAAGAAGGTGAATACAAGAAAGAGGGAAAATGGGCGTGTAGAAAAATTGACAACGGAGCGTGCGCTACATGGCAATTAAATTAAATTAACATTCCCGTGAATAAATTTTGGAAGGTATGAATTTCTACCTGCCTCATTAACTTTACAAAAGTGGAGTTCAACAGTGGGAAAAAGAGAAAATGAAGACTTTTGAATATGTTGCTACATAAGAATTTTCAAAATTAAGTGGCCGGATAAAGTACGAAATAAACATTCGCTTGAATCGATGGACGAGGAAAGCAAAATAAATTGTAGAAAGAACAAGCAAAATTTTCTTTCACTTTGTAAGACATGCGGGAATGGCTTATTTCTTAGCTAGGGAACAACTGAAGGAAGAAACGTAGAGGAAGACAAAGAATATGTGAGTCGATACGTAAGGCTGAAGAATTGTATCAAACTAATCTAGAGAAAAGAAAATTATTTCTAGTTTTTAACTGGATGTTTGCGTATCTGCCGGAAACACAATACTCTGATAGCATTGCTTCTTGTCTAAGACTCATATGATAGATTTATGCGATGTGATTGACCGTTTCCTTTAACAGCCCGCAGTCAACTGGACTGGACTGCTGCCCACTGGTCCGTTCCGGTTGTTACCAGTCCACTGTAGTGCACAAGGACTACACAGGTAGCAACAGTCAAGCAGTATGCAGGATCAGTGGTCTTCCCACCACTCTCGTCTTCTCTGCTCACAAAATATAAAGCTATTACTTTGTCATAAGGAAGAACGCCACTTTCCAGATTGCTATGTCGTAATGAGAAAAAGCATTTGGCATCGTATGAAATAAACCAACACTAATAATACAGTCACATTCTGAAATTGCTGTTTCGAACATCAGCATAATCTCTGGCTTGTATTCAATTTCTCAATAAGAATTTCAGTAAAGTTTTTTTTTTTTTTTTTAAGTTACATCGGTTCATTAAAAAAAAATTCTTGCCTGATTGGCAGAATCATTGTTTCATCCAAAAAACTTCAAAAGACCTTGAAAGACCAGTAGTTCTTTTTACATTAAAACTTGAATCGTAATAGATTTAAGATAAACTGTTGGGAGATAAAAATTTAATCAAAATGCAATTAAACTATTTTATTTAAGTTTCTTAACATTAATATTACTAAACGAATATATCATTTACAAATAATATAATATAGATAAATATAATTTATTAATGACTAAATAATTGCAGTGTATTCATAGTTACAAAATTATTAATAAAATAGCTGATACCCGCGACTTCGTACCCGTGGATGAAGAATTTCTTTGCCTGAATTGAATATAGAAAGTTGTTGGTAACAAAGGATTGGTCCCAAACAACACCGAGTCGGCATAATATGACAGGAAAGCTGTCACTATATCATTCTACCATCGAACCTGTCTCTTGAAGAGAATCAATTTCCAACATATTTAAAAACAGAAAAACAAACACAGGTGAGGGGATGTGGGGGAGGCAGTATTAACTAAGGGCAGCTTTATTTCAGTTTGGTCTTTTCTTCTTTCTTCAGCATGAGCATCCGATACTTGGGTTCTATAACTTTAGCTGCTCGTGCTCTGCTAGAGCTACAACTTAGGCGAGTTTACGCCCGCAAGGCATGTAAAAAAAAAGGCAAAATAAACAGGTGCCAGAAACATTTAAGCAGACACAAAGTAACTGGACAGAAAACATTGACGTCTATACCAAATAATACGTTTTTTCTCTAAACGAAATTTCTTAACAAATTATACACTAACATAATGAGCGAGAAGCATAGCTTGAGCAACCAACACAACATTATAGACTAACACAAACATCCGTTTCTCTGACACCATTCGATAAGTTCTCAAAATTTCGTGACTACAACTGTTAAATACCGAAAAAAATGTCCTGTGCCCTCTCTACAGATTTTTCTGTCAATATCGGTTTAGGCATTTAGTCATCAAAACGTAACAAAAAGACAGAGACTTAATTCCGCATTTATAGTATTTTTACTGCAGATCTCACACACATTGACTGCGAATCACTTTTTTACGTTATATAACGTAAAAAAGTCTGCACCCACAGCATTGCAAGACTACCTATGATTTGCCTCGCATTGCATCCCTAACTTTGTCATATCTACAGTTTAACATTCAATCCGAATAACCGACGGCCCAGGCGTGACTCCAACGATCAAAAACAATTTTAAAAAATCTTGGCGTCCACGGAGATTTGAACCGTAGACCACGACCTAAACATTAGTAAGCAAGCGCCAAAACCACTAAGCTACCTGACCTCTATATGGAAAAAAGCAGTACAGAGACCTCCATGAGTTTTGCATGGTTTCCCCAAATCACTCCAAGCGAATGCCGGGATGCTTTCTACAAAAGGCCATGGCCGAATTCCTTCACGTTCCTTGTCCCCAGTCCCCATCCCGCCTCTAATGACCTCCACGTCGACGAGGCGTAAAGCAATAAGTAATGGGAAAAAACGTGCCTTACCTTCTTTGCTGCTAAGCGCTCCCCACTCTCCACGATCTATGTCGCAAAGTGATAAATCTATTCAATATTTTCTATAACGATATTTTTAGAGAATTTTATGCTCTACAACATTTCTAATGACTAAAAATTGCATTTAGAGTAAAGGAAACGAGATATTTATTTTAAAAATCGTTTTATTTGACCTTTGACCTTGAATATCTTGACCAGCGTACACGAGATTCCTTGTGACTTTTGAGCGAACTTATAAAATGTCAGAACAAACTTTTACGCAAATTTACAGCTTGTTAACTTTCATTCCGAGGTTGAATCCTTTTTTGAATTGACTTTAATTATTACTAGTTCTTCAATCGTATCGAGCCACAATGATCTGCGTTGTAACAACTGACCACATATCTAGTGTCGTGTGGCGGCCTTGAATTCCTGTCGGTATTTCTTCAGTGCGTCGGTCTGTACCTATCCCCCCCCCCCTTATTTTGGTTTTGGATCGACTTCAAAACACCGACAGCTAGTGAAAACCTTCTAAATTCTGTTCTGTTATTAACTATGAATCTGAATTCTAGAGCTTCATTGTCATTACTTCATTATTCATTCTGAAGGTATGCATCCGTAACAGTAAGCTATTCTTCTCCGTGAATGATGTTATGGTTTCCATGCAATTTTCCAGTTCACCTAGTTGCTTGTCAACCCTTCCTTTGCCTATAACTGTATTGTTATTATTTATTTTTTCTGGACATTGTGTGGCATGATACTGAACTTATTTTAAAACCTCTCCAGTAATCAGCCCAAAATCCGTTTCTAAAGCACTTTCCACAGCAGATGTGTATTTAAAAATCAATTAAATCTCATTTAAAACAAACTAATTTCCACATTATTGATTTTTTTTACCCGCATATTTAGGATTCATTAGTTGTGCCCGCCAGTTTATCGTCACGGTGTTTGAGAATGTTGCTGGTAATTCACAGATAAATAATCGAAGAAATGTTGACTGTGTGGAAAAAAGCAGAAGAGCAGCCCTACTTTCTCCTATTCTTGGACTCCTCTCTTTCTAAATTTTGATTGTATGCAAATGTTTTAAACACCTTTGTGTGCGTCATTTAGTTCTATCATTTCTTGAAACTGCCACTAATTGGGAAGATTTTATGATCGTTGATGAGTCACAAACATACTTCAATTTTGTTTACGTAGCTTTTCTGTAAGAAATATTTGGAATGGTGTATGCCACAAACATTTAAAAGAAATGGCATTCGGCTACTTAGGCCAAACAACCAGCTCAATGTGATTATCATGATACTTCTGGTGTATTAGTTTCTCCAGTACATCGTTGCTATCAAGTAATGACACATGGACACTGCAACACGGACACGACATTCGCACATCCAATACTTAAACACCCATGCCCGCGGCCAGACTCGAACCAGCGACCTTCGGCACGTGGAGCTAGCACTCTACGCAACAGAGGCCGGTTGCTACAGACTTAAGTTACGCTTCAAGGAATCTATCATATTGCATCACATTAATTAGTCGTCCCACTTACAAAAATACGCGATCATCCACTCCTCAATGCAGACAGCCGAAGTGACAGAACAGAACCCGTGTTGATCACTCTTTGATTGGTTTCAGTGTTTCAGTCTTCTAGCGGTGCGAAATCTCGCGTACATGTCATGTCAACTGAGAACACTATAAAAAATCATATTGATACAAATGCGCTCTTGACAGGTGTTTCATTCACGAAAGCCCTTGATGAGGAGGTGGCATCCACGAACGTCGTGACTTGGTGAGTGAGCCGAAACGTTCGGTCCTGGTGGAGGAGAGGATGTGGATTTAGTCCCCGGTGCCACCATCCAGATTTCAGTTCTCCATGGCTTCCCGAAATCTCTTCAAGTGAATGCCGTGATGTTTCCAACAAAAAACAATTCCTATGTCTTTCCTGTTCCTTGCTACGATCAGTTTCCTCTAGTCTCTAACGATATCGACGTCGATTATCCATAGAGGTAGCATCTTCCTTTAAAAAATAGGGGAGAGACGTGAACTAAATACAGAAATACTGAATGTAAACTACAGCTGTTCGAAAACTGTGTTTGACAGAGGAGGATAGCTGTCGCTCTCTCCAGTGGAGGATATTTATTCACTACTATAAGCCGAGACCTTTTTTTGCATATCGTTACGGGTCGAGAATAGTTTCAGTTTTTAGGACCAAAGATTCTTACAGGTGGCCTGATCTTACCAAACACTAACTTGACCTGTTTTTTCACTCTTGAGCTTGAAGTACTCAGAAGTACAATTGTATATAATTGTTTCAAAGTTCGTAAAGTCGAACTTGCCGAAAATACAAACTTGACTAGTATTTGGCCATTAAAAAATTCACTCTGGAAAATTTTACGAATTCCTGTTTGCTTCGAAAGCATCACGTTTTGTGTTTTTTATTATTGATGATGGGCATTCATAATGCAATCTTTCGTCATAGTGTCTGTAACAGCCAGAGATATTAATACAGATTCCAAAGTTTGTCTTTTCAGCAAGTTCGACTTTACGAACCTCGAAACAATTATACCGGCGTCCTCCCGAATGCGAGGCCAGAGCGTACGATACGTAAACGGTAGAATCCAATACACAGTACGATTTACAAAATTAATTATTTATCAATAATTTCGTAACTATGAATACACTGTAATTATTTATTCACTAATAAATTGTATTTATAGATATTTTATTATTTATAAATCATACATTCGTTTAGTAATATTAATGATAAGAAATTAAAATAAAATAGTTTAAATGCATTTCGATTACATTTTTATCTCCCAGCGGTTTATCGTAAATTTATTATGATTCAAGTTTTAATATAAAAAGAACTGCTGGTCTTTCAGGATCTTTTGAAGCAACTCTCAAGTAATAAATTGCCAGAATATTCGATTCAGTAAAATATTTGGTCTGATATCAACTTTAAATAACGTAATAACTCACGTACAGCGAACATGAACAAAGATCTTTAACGAAAGTGATCAGTAAAATACATAATAAGCAAATAAATCGTAATGTATAAACTATGGTCAAGCAACAACATTAGCGAAAGTTTTAATTAAACTGAAATATAGCCTATGCCGGAATGATAATTAGCGTTCGTGCTTACAGCAGAGACCATGAACAATTTAATTTTTAATTTTTTTATGTTGCCTTCATTAGCAACATGTTACTGAAAGCAGTTCCACGTTTTTTCAGCCATAAAGTTTACCGAAATGCTACGAAAAGCAAACTTAATGAATTTTCTACGACAATTAATTTGGTAGCAATAGCTTAGCTATTAGATTTTGGACATAACCTCGTATTTCACAAATCACAAAAAATCTTGGGAAAAGGTTGTGGAAAAGAAGAAGATTTTTCACTGCGTTATTCACTTGACTGCAGGTTTAGTTTTCCCGGGATATGCAGCCAAGGAAATTTCTTTCGTTGCATGAGAATCTGAAACCGAATTATTCAGTCTGCACCAAGACCATCTACAGAACAGGCTATATTATACAGCCGCCTACAGTGAGCCTTCTGGTAGCTCAGAGTTTGAAGGGTTTGCTTTCACAATCTAGGGTCACGAGTAGATGTTAAAGCCAGTGGGATCAATAAGTTTACCGGCTTTTTAGGGCGCCCACAAGACAGCTGGAGCATACGGAAACTCAAAAGTTTTACTCACTCGCCTGCAGAATTCTCAGTGCCATGAACAAATACCTCCTTAAATGCTTAACCGAATAATGTAAATACAAATATATGCAGAAATCAAATAAAATGTGGCGAAATTATTACAATAACTCAAGACAGTTTATGAAATATAATATATTCCAAAAAATATTTGCAATACTAGATAACAGTGTAACCATGCAATATCTGTAACTAGCAGTACTTGATTTCCAATGTCGTGGCAGAAAACAACTATAAAAGTGAAATGATCGGAAAACTTTCTAACCAAGGTGTAGGCAGCTGCCACGGAAACTCGTTGGGAAATTTAAATTGGGGTGACTCTCCTTCCTTTTCCCAGTCTGTAAAGATACATAAATGTGACACTTTAATGAGGATTATTATTAGTGACAAATCTACAAATTCTCCGAGCCGGGGCAAAAACTTTGAGATTGCCGCCCCTTGAAACATGGTGTTGATGGGGCAAGTACCTCTGTCTCACCACCTCCTCCTTAGATTCGGCTCTATTTATTATAACGTGTTAGGGGTACTTTGTTTTTCATGTTGCAAATGATAAATGAATTAAGGGTGGCCCGTTCAGGCAGACTCTACTGAAAGTCATAAAATGGTCATAATAGTATTGCGGACGATCATAACAACGTATCACGTTAATGGTAAAATTCAGCAGCTTTTCATAATATCCTTTAGCTTAGTTGACAGAATTATCTGTAAAAGTGAGTATCGGTGTTATATATATAGACTATAAAAATTTCTGGTCTATCCAGAACCCCTACATTTCCTGTACAGAAAGGTGCAAAAATTTCAGTGCTTACTGTGCAAAAATAATTACTTTTCGGTTTTTCTGTTACGCCACTCAATTTCTTTGAGAAGAAATAGAAAGAGACAGCAGGAAAACATGGAGAGAAGTTACATCTGTGTAATATGATAGCTGCGAAAAATACAAGATCTTACGTTATATTCTTAGAACTTGCTCCTGCTTCGGAAATGCTGTGCAACGATTAGCAGTGAGTCTAGTGGAGCCATATTTGTAATTTCTGATAGCCCTGTGGTATTATGAATGTCATCTTTGTGTAAGTTCTAGTGGTAACGTGTGCTTACACTTTATTTACTGACTTCATAATATATACAGTATAGTTCAACTATTAGTCCCAACTTTGATCGCTTTCACTAGGACGACGAAAATCAGTACATAACGACGAAAATCTACTTTCAGTATTTTACATCACTACTCTAGTGTCAACAAGGAATGGTAAACATCCTGCTGCTGGCACTTAACGCCTTATTACCTCGTGTGGGTGTATTTTCCCAAATAGCTCTGCCGCCTAACAGACATCGCACATTCTAGGAGAATATTGCACCCGTAGTTGGTCGGGACATGGTTTTAACATTTGCCCTTAATGGTTAGAGTGACAGGGGAATGTAAGCAGGGCTTTCATTCTCTCTGGATACTCATCTGTTCGATTTTTTGCACGTGTGGTCTGATGTGCACTTAAAATAACCTAATAGCTCACGTAAAACGTACATGAGCAAAGACCATTATCAAAAATGGTCTGTATAATACTTAAAAAGCAAATAAATCGTAATGTATAAACTTTGGTCAAGCAACAACATTAGTGAAAGTTTTAAGTAAACTGACAATTGGCATTCGTGGTTACAGCAGAGACCATGAGTAATTTAATTTTTTAAAGTTTTTTTTTAGTTGCTTTCATTAGAAATATGTTACTGAAAAGCAGATCCACTTTTTTCAGCCGCAAAATTTATCATAATTTTTTCAACTTTGAAACTCTATGAAAAGAAAACTTAATGAATGTATTATGGCAATTAATTTGGTTGTAGTTTGCTTAGCAATTAAATTGTGGACATAACCACAAATTTCTTCTAATGGTGTCTCTGGTCACTGTTTTGCGAGCGAAGGCTAACCCATGACACCGTTCTCCAGCCAATAGCAATCGAAGTGAGTTAATGAGTCAGTGAGCTTACTAAATTATACAGTAGAGATTATCAGTCTGTTTCACTGAAACATATAATTGTAAATAGAGATGCCAGTTCTTGTTGCCAATGAAGTAAAATGAACACTTAACGTTTTAATAACATTTATTAATATTTCATAAGCCTAATCATATCATAATTCTAGAGATATCTTTAACAGGAAAGTGAAATTCCACAGTGGTTTATTCACCAACGGCGAACGTAGGTGAGTAGTGTTTTTTTAAGTTAATTAGCTCATCGTTCTATATTTTATTTAGGTTTTTAGACCAAATGCAGAAGGCTAGAAGCAAATACTTTTCCGGTACATATTTCGATGTGGGTCGAGGTGCTCATTGACACTTATCAAACGCCACTAAAACAGTTCTTCGAAACAATGCAATCTACATAAATGCAATTGCGACAAACCTCAGATATCCGCTTCAAACATTTTAATCGTCGCGTGAAATCCTAAATCCGCTTTCGCGTCTGCAATTTTTAATGCGGTTTAAGGCGTATGTTTTCTTTACATTGCAATATATATTATACGAGATTCTGCCCATCGTCGCTTAGCTAACAACAAAATAGTTTTTTTTCTGACTATCTTGTAATAAAAATAACGTAACCATGAACTGAACGATGTTATTAGCTAACTGACGAATTTACAGGTTTGAACTTGCATGTGAAGTAAAGCGGCCTATTCACGGTCAAACTTATAGGAAGTCTAAGTAGAACTGTCGTAGGATGCGCTCACCAATTCACGCTGCTTGAAGGGGTACAACAAAATGTTCCAAGAAATCCTTTACACTCAGATTTTCTCGCGGCACACCATATGTCCTTACCGCACATTCTTAAGACGTTTCCTCTAATAGCTTCCTCCAATATCTATAGCTTGTTGGACAGCAAGGACCTGTTTTGGTTGCCTAGGAGTCCAACAACATCCAACACGTCATACATTTAGTCCTGTAAACCCATTCACGGCCCATCAAGGGTACTTTATCGAAAATCGGATCATCATAGGTCCTACAAGTTGTACTGCGAATGCGCCACTAGAGCGGTGGGAAGGAGTGTGGCGAGCAGCGATCCGAGCCTGGTGGGTCAGCGGTAACGCCCTGGCCTCGCATTCAGGAGGACGCGGGTTGGAATCCCCGTCCAGGCATTCAGATTTGTATTTTCCATGGTTTCCCCAAATCACTCCAGGCGAATTCTCCCTTTAAAAGGCCATGGCAGAATTCCTTCCCGTTCCTAGCCCCCGTCCTTCCCCGCTGACATCGCCGTCGATGAGGCGTATAGCTATATAAAAAAAAAAAAAAACGAACACGGAGATGTGCGGTGACGTGGCCTTTTGCTTGAATTAGTCTAGCCACGAACTCCGCAAAGTTCATACGACAAAGCTTGGTGTGCGTAGTTATGTACTTGTGAAATCATCCTACTTTCTGTGTTCTTGAAAGAAAATAAATCAATATGGCATTATTATATGGAAATAGACTTTACTTATGAAAAATATACATATTTTGATTTTAAATTTATTTTTGATAAAATATTAAAATCTAAATAATTATGAATTTATTTTTCCACCACCGCTTCCGCAAAACATCCGCATCCGCTGATTTCAAGCACTGAACATCCGTAAAGATTACTTCCGTTACAACCCTATTCTAGAGTATGGTTTTCATCTTCATTACACTATGACTACGCATTTAACTCTTCAATCTTCCCGAAAACATGACACATCAAGACTCTTCCAGAAATGTTGTCTGCGATTTCAAAAAAGTATTCATTATGTAATTTACCAGTCGATTTTGTCTTCCACACGCTTGGATCGTAAAAATTCCAAACGACTTTTACTTATTTATGGAATTCACAGTCTAGTAGGTTTTCTTCCGTATGTCACTCTCCTGTGGACAAAATGACATGGCGACAGTACGCCTTACCATCTGCGCATTCCGCCCCTATCAAAGCTGCATAACTTAACCCTGCAATCCTACCGGGTACAGGGGACCTAGAGTTTATCGTGGAATCCGAAACACGGAAGCGTTCTGGTGTGCTTCATATTACACTGCATGCCTAGCCAGAGACCGTTATTGTTACTGGGGACACCTTAACCAATGAGTCATTAGAACGTTATTTTATCCCATACAACACTGTACTGTTTTCATGATGCTTTAGAAAGATATAAAATATTCTCATGTTCTTGAGCCCTATTTCTGTTAACTGTTATCAATATTGTAGACCTCATCGGCTGAAGTTTGTTTGATAATTAAGCAATTGTTCTAAATCTCCTACTTGATGTCATTCAATAATCACTTTTATTGTAATTATTCTTATCCGCTTGGCGCCATCATTGTACTTTGTAGTACAGCAGCAATGATACGTGAAGATTACAAATGTTTCTATGTGCAAAGATAATTATAGTTTGTTCTATGAAGTCGAGAGGACAGTTGAACGTTGTTGGCTCGTGGTAGGCATGAAAGTTATGACCTCGGTCAGAATCGAATGAATGCTTCTCCGCCACCAACTGCAAACTATAGGTGAAGAAGTCTCATTTTGGTTGGTGACCCCGGTGAGGGAATATTTTATCTGAAAAATGGGCGAATAAATCTAGTGTTTTACCTTAACTGTGCAAATACTATTGTTTACTTACAATTTCTGTTTACACTGAAACTGTCTCGAACTGTGCGGCCAATAGTCTTTTGACACCGTTCAGTAAATTTTCTACAGGATATGACAGTATATACAATGGTGAATAATGTGTTTTAGATGAAATGGGGTAGTTAATTTGTTAGTAGCTTGTGCAGTTGAAGGGCAGGAATTAATATAACTTTCATTATGTTGAAGTTTATGACGGGTTGAAGATCGTTACGAGTATGTACAGAAGAAAACATTAGCAGAGGAGAAAAGTAAGTGATTGTTCAATTCAAAAGCCAATGAATGAATGAGAAACAAAATTGAGCTCAAACAACAATTATACACCATAATGGAACTATTTGAATACATATAGGTGAAGGCCGGGGAAAGTGGCGATGTTGTAAGGTAACTTACAATATACTTAAAGGCATCAAAATCAAGGTTACAAAGTTCAATTATCCTAGTACATACCTGAATTTTTTAGTTTATTCTGCATTAAGTTTGGCACCAAAAATAACCCAATTTTTCAAATATTACCCAAATGGTCAAGTTGCCCGACATGATAGGACAAAGTGATCACTTTGCTTCAAAATGAGAAATGAGTGACTAAAAACCCTCTAAATTTGCAAAACAGTGAGTGTACTTTATCTAAAAAAAGTCATGTAACTTGTAAATAATAGAGATTATAACGGGCAAAAGGCAATTTTCGCAAACGAAGGAATAGCTGTTTCGTTCAACTCTATCACAGGGTTCGTGAACACAAAAGTAACACATTTGGCACTCGAGTCATCGCTCTTTTGATCTTGACCTGTAAAACTTTGGTTGCAATACAGGCACAGTGTGAATTTTTGATCATCATCATTAAATAACATTCATTTTGGGTCAGATTTCATGCGACTGGTGGTTTTCTAATATAGCATTGGTTTCCTTCTTTTTTGTTTTCCAGTTTTAATTGCTTTTGCAGCTTCAAGTACAGTTTTATATGAACTTGATGTTTCGGCCTTTGAATTTGCTTTTTCCTGCAATATCCTTTTGGCTCACGGAAAAGAAGTTTCCGGTCGTTGAAATACCACAACAATATAGGAATAATTTAATTACCTTTGTTCTTTGATTATTATTAATATACCCAGTACAAACAATCATGATCAAAAAATCAGAAACTTACAGCAAAAACACCACTCTTGCAAAATAATTATGTTCAGAAGCGGTAAGTCATCTTAAATAATTAGTAATAAATTCATACACTGACCACTTACCAAACTTCGAGAGACGATACCCTAACAGGATCGGGCTTCTCTAGGTAACTGAAGGCATTAAGTTGTACCAGTTATGATTTTTCCCGCGTAATGCCACCATCCGATGGTCAATTCGCCCGGCTCTCCCCTATACAAAGTTGTGAGAAAAATGCCCTCAGATATAAGCTGAAAAGGTTGTTACTTCACGTTCGCCAGCCATAGCCTGCAAAACTTGCCATCGAGATGTCCAATCCAGGCCACGGCGTTCGGCTTTGCCGAAGTTTCCTGACTTACAGGGATGGCATGGAGTTTACAATCTCGCACTATGTGCACCTCACCGCAGTTACAGTACGGCGAATCTCCCCTTGCCACTTCTGATACGGTTTAATTTACTACAAATAGACCGAGGCATATTGTACAGCCAAAACTATTGACTACATGTCGAAATAACAGTATGTTTAATACACAGCAAAATTTAAAATTACGTTTTTTTTTAATGAATACAGTGCTCATCCATCGCACAGCTCCCAAATTAGGCTTAGCACAAGAGAGATCCTGTTTGCAGTTATTGTGAATTCTACCATCAGTGCTAACTACCGCGGTGTTCTATTTTGAGAACTGCTGCAGTGTGGCTTTTTATTTGTTTCCAGAGGATGACTTTTACAAACGACCTTCCTTTCCAGTTCCCGCCAGTTTAGCCGAGCTCGTTGAAACCTAATAAACTGTGGAAAAGGAGGAACAATCCATTCAGTTCAACACTCGGAACTCTAGTAGTGATCAAATTTAAGACACACTTTTTTTAACTCAGCGAATGCTGGGATGATCCTCAATTTAGGCCTCAGCAACCGCAAATTTTCTAAAGCAATTAACTTCCATCACAGAGAAAAAAATAAGTGTTTGTTCCACAGAAAATGGCTACACATTTCGCTGCCCGTTCTCTTTTGGGGTTCCGAGCCCAATTTGGGGGAGGGGTAATTCCAAAGAAGAAAGGGTCAAAAAATGTCTACCCTGTCGTCTGTGATGTTCAATCAAGTAGAGGATGAAAATTTTAAATTATATATATATATACATATACTGGAAAATTATACTTAAGGAACAATATAATTTTATGTTGCAAGCAAAAGTTTTCTCTCAATTAGTTGAGTATGCTGGAATGGCTACCTATAAATTTTTTTATTAGAACTGAACAACTAGACCAAGTGACTACCACATACCTAGATATCTGTCATTAGATGACGGAATTCAAAATGCTCGATGCTCTCAACTAGCACTTGCACTGTATCTTTACTGCAATGACTAGCGGTATTTTTTTTTTTTTTTTTTTTTTTTTTGCGAGAGCATCCCGGGTAAATGAAACAATCTAATTCAAAAGTCAAAGCAGAACTAGCTTTTCCCGGCATGTGTTGCAATGCCTCTTTAAGCGGGACTCAAATACAAAACAGACAAATTTACGTGAACAAAATAAATGAAAGTGATTTTTATGCATTAAATTAACATTGAAAAAGTTTATTCTAGTACTTTTGGATTAACAATATCTCAGGTCTTCGTTTTCTGCAAAAGCCGATCCATAGTTATTATTCGGTTTTCACAGTTACTTGGCACACCTATGTTTAAAAAAAGAGTGTTGTGGTAGTTCATTGGTTAAAACCCTCTATTTCACACTTTTTTTTTTTTATCTGTCTCCAGATTCAAATTCCGGTGGAAGCAGAAAGTAGGATCTAGCCAACCTTTGGGTTGTCGACTAAGTTAGAATTTTTACTTTAAAACAAGGAGAAAAATACTGGCTCAAAGTTTCTCGGTTGCTGAATATGAAAGTTCTAATGTTTTATTGCTTAAGATCAGTTTCTAATAAAAGTCATTCACCATCAACCACTTTGGAAGATTTCCCTATTGGTGCAAAAACGGAATAGTTTGTTGGGTAAATTAGTCTTAAGAGGAGAGAAGGGAAAGAGCACACACACACACACATGGCACCGTCACTGCCTTAGGTTACAGGCAGGTGGGGGGTGGAGTATTTGTCCGAAGACATTGCCTCCATCGTCACGAAGGTGTTACAATTCTTAACTATCGGCGTGTGTTGTTGTTGGGTGTCAGTTTGCTAGGAGACTAGGGTTGTTGATAAAATATCGATATATCGATATTTTTTTAAAAAAAATATCGATTTTTATGAGTGATATTTTTAGTACGATATATCGATATTGAAATCTGGATATGGGAGTCCGATATTTTTTAAAAAATAAGTTGTTATTTTCCGTTTTCCTCGTAGAATATTCCAAGTTATTATTGGAGGGAAAACGATTACCTGTGTTGCACATGCAATACATTTTAAGAAACAATTTATGATCCGAGCATATGGAGAAGCAGGGCCGCCGTAAGCGGGCGTGCAAGGCAGCGTATTACGTAGCGGGTGACCCTTTTTTGTTAGCTCAACAGCTGCTTCGGGTGGTCGGCGGCAACACTCGGGATGGTAACAATGGGGGCGGCAATCTCACAGTTTTTTGACCCCGTTCGGAAATTTCCTATATCCACCACTGGCTGTAGTTGGACAGGGGGCGGCATAATCGCTATTGCACGCGGGCGCTCAAACAGCTAGCGGCGGGCCTGTGGAGAAGTAAAAAACGAAGGTAAAATAACTCATTCAATATTAATTAGAATTCTTGTCTGGACATTTTGACAAGTTTTTACAATTTATCTTCAATCAATGCAAAAGTATTAGTATTAAGAAACTAATCGTAATGTACCAGGTATGGGTAGTGTTGCCAGATAGCCGGAAAAGCCGGGAATGTCCCGGAATTTTTTGTCTGATCTCGTGTCCAGGAATTATGCGTTACTGTCCCGGAATTTCCGTATACTAGTTTTTTTCTCAAACTCAGTTCACCACGGTGGCCATGAGGCCAAGCCAAGTATCCCATGCTCCCAGCGGGAGGATGGAATGTCCCTTAAATCAGAGGAATTGAAACTGACAGGAAAATACTCTTTCAATTTTCTGGGACTTTGAAAATTCTAGACGCAGTTAACATTAACTCCCTTTATACAGAGTTCACATGTCTGAAAAGTGTTTTTGAGGTTCTTCCAAAAGACTTTCCAAAAGATAAAATCTGGGCCAATTTCTTTAGAATAAGCATTTTTAATGATTTTGAATATTTAAAAAAAAAAGTTGGTTTTATTTTTTCAGTTCCAACAAGCAATGACTTTTACGAGACAAGTTTTAGCGCGTTGAATAATTTATGAAATAAGAGCGAAACAGAACGTTCATGGATTTGATCAAGGCTGAACTGCAAACTCAATCAATTTTGAAGACTCTTGCTGAAAAATTTATCAGTTTTGCAAAGCAGTGACGGAGATAGATGCTAATTTTTTTTATTTGTTGATAAAACCTGATGCTGATTTTCTGCCTAATTTTAATTAATGAGCCTAACATAAGTGTTCAGTTTTTGTTTAATATTTTTGAGATTTTGATTGATAATACCCGATGTTGATTTTGTACCAAAGTAAAAAATTCCTAACGAGGTGGTTAATTTTTGTTTTAAGTTTAGAATTTTTCCTTTTGATTCATAATACCTGATGTTGACTTTCTACCATAGTTTAATTAATAAACTTAAAAGAGGTGCTATATATACGTTTGATAGCATATTTACCTAAAATAGAATTTTTTAGTAATTTGCATTTTTGTTCACTCTTTAAACATACCGCTAAAATACTTTTTAGACCCAGAAATGTCCCGGAAATTATAAGTCTGTATCTGGCACTCCACAGTTAAATATTTCGCGCGAATTGGATACGCTTCTTGTTCCTTACCAACAGAAGAATTGAGCTCCAAAATTATGTCACTTACGAATTTATTACGATAAGAAATTGAAAAAAAGAATCTACCACTTTTGGATTGCCTTTACAAAGCGCTATGCTAAAAACTTATTATTATAGATTGGTGCCTTTAAAAAACAATTTGTTAACGCCAAAGGAACTGCCTTGACAGTAGCGGCTCTAGAATATTTTCAAGCCGGGGGAAAATCTGAGATTGCCGCCTCTTCAAAAATTGTTGCCAGCCAGACCCCGAGAATGGCCTCCTTGATTGTTGGCCAAACGCATTGATGTCATCACTTTAACTGTTTGCCAAACGCATTGTTGGACACGATTTTGCCGCCCCCCACCCCTCAAGTTATCGCCCAGAGCAAGTACCCCAGTTTGCCCCCACCCCTCGCCCTAAATCCTGCATTCCACCTAGAATCTCAGCTTTAAAAAATTGTATTATGGTAAAGCGTTATCCATTTGCAAAGCAATATCAAAGAAGGGGAAATTTTCAATTAATGTAGGCAGTTCTCCATTTATAGTAGAAGAAACAACGGGAACAACATGATTCTTGCTCTTGAAAAGTATGTCCAATGAAGTTTCTGACATGAGTTTTGGTGCAAAATTTTACTTCATTCACGACCTTAGTTTGGAACTTTTTTGGATTTGAAACTCTTTTAAATGACTATGACATTCTCTCATCATAATTCTATGCAACATCCAGTTGTCCTAGAAAATGGTAATTTGGTAAACATACTTGGTTTCATGCCCACAGTATAAGAAAAGTTGCTGTGTTTTTTCAATGCCAATCTAAAAGCTGAAACGTCTTAGAGAAAATTTGTAGGTTAATTTCTTTCTTCTTGATGAGGCTATATGCCTTAAATTTCAGTTTTGCACAAAGATCAGAAGCATAAAAAACACAATTAATTTTACTTTGTTACTACATTTAATTTGGAAGTTACAAGTAGTCCTACACCGATGGTAACAATGCAGACACGGCGTCGCTCGCACAGAACGAATCGAACTCGAACCCGTTGTTTTACATGAGCGTGCGTTGTCGAGGAAAGTATTTTGACATGAAAATTGGATGTAAGCAGGAATATTAATAAATTCTGATACACAATCTTTTCTAAGGTGCAAACATTTGGTCCAAAAAAGTAAGAAGTCTCAGAATACGCTATCAACCTACAAAAAGAAATTAAATTCCACATAAAACAATACTTGTAAAAAAAGTGACTTGGTCATTATGCAAACTATGATAATATAACATCAACCTAAATAAATGCCTCTGCAATGTTGCATTATTGAGCTTTTAAACTCACAAAAGCCAAGATTTCCCTCGATGCTCTTTCTGGATTCACAAGTCTTCGAGTAAATCATAAACATTATGCCTTTCCTTTTAGTAAAGTAGTAGTATAATGGCTAAATCACAATTTAAAAAATTATGATTTATCCGTAACGTCATGAAAAATCATTTTTTTCAGAAAATCAAAACTTGATTCAGAAAAATATCTCACAACTCTTCATCATTAAATAGCCACAAGACTTCGCCCTTTTTTAAAATGATTTGTTTTTGTAACTTTTTTTTTAATAATCGGGTCGATATATCGATACTTTTTCTTCGATATATCGAATCCGATATAAATATTTTTTTAAATATCGATATATCGAAAATCCGATATTTTTTAAAATATCATCAGCCCTACAGGAGACTGAGCGGTCTTCTATGCCTATCGTCGCCATTGTCGTAGGGACCAAGCGAGTTGACCGCCAGATTGTTGCATTGTCTGGTATTTTTATAAAATGTTTCCGCCAGCTGGCGGAATCTGTCCTTTAATTTAAGTATGCCGGTGGCCTCATGGAGTGCATCCGTGGGGAACCGCCACGGGAGGTGGAGGGCTCTCTAAGGGCCCTATTTTGAATAACCTGGAGCTTTCTGAATTGCCTGACACAGGCGTATGCCCACACAGGACATGCATACTCCATAATGGGCGTACGAGAGATGTGTATATCTTAACTCCAGTGGAAGGGGCTAGCTTGCTGTCCTTATTTAAAACCCTCTGGGGTTTGCGCTCGTCGTCATGGGGCGGTGCAGATATGGGGTTGGCGATCCTAAGGTGCCCGAGCTGGGGAGGTCGTGTGGAGCAGTCGTTTGAGGTGTCGGAGTGCACGTTACTCTAGTATCCGACACTAACTCCCAGAGGACCTCTCGCCGGTCTCCCGTAAAGCAGTCAGTTGACTACCCTATCCCACTGGGAACTGGGCAACGGGCGTCGGGCCACTGCACATAGAAGAGCGGTACGCGCTTGGTAGTTCTGGCTGCAATGTGGAATATAGGGACATACACGTCTTTGGTAGAAATAGGAAAATGCCCTACGTCGATAACTTTCAACCGCCATATCTCCCATACCCCCATAGCTATTGACATCTAGCCACCGTAGTGCACGATGGGAGACTTGAAGCCACTACTACAATCATTAGTGATCTGAGCTATGTAGTTGAGGCAGCAAAGTGACATATACGGACACACATGTCTTTGGTCAAAATACGAAAATATCCGTGATTGGCCCCTTTCAACAACGATATCTACCACTCTCCCACAGTTATCCACATTCAGCCACCGTTGTGCACGATCGGTGACTATGCTTTTATCAAACACAAACACCAGTGATCTGGGCTAGATCGTTTTGGCTGAAAAGTGATACATAGGGACATATACGTCTTTGATCGAAATATGAAAGTGCCCCAGGTCGACCACTTTCAACCACCATATCTCCCACACCCCCATAGCTATTGACACCTAACCACCATAGTGCACGGTGGGAGATTTGGTGCCTAACCATACAGAAACACCAATGGTCTATCATATGTAGTTTCGACAGAAAAGATAAATATAAGGAGATACAAGTATTTGGTCGAAATACGAAAATGCCCTGCATCGACCATTTTTAACCATCATATCTCCCACATCCCCACAGCTATAGGCATTCGGGCAACGTTGTGCATGATAGTAAACTCCATGCTACTTCCACACACAGACACCAGTGATCTGTGCTAGGTAGTGGTGGCTGAAAAGTGAAATATAGGGAAACACACGTCTATTTTTAGATATATATAAGACTGTATCTATCTTTTACTTTCACATTTTTCTTGATTCATCTTAATACCATGTAACTTCTCTAACCTCTGACTCACTCACCTTACTTTGTTGGATGCCTTTCTTGATGGTAATTTCATCCTTACTCTCCTTAAGACGCTTTCTGTCAACTCTTAATATCGAAGTTATTAGTTTAAACACGCTTCTACGCGGTTTACAATCAGTTAGCATTATTCCATTTTCATTCCATTTCTCTTTCTGATTCTCTGCACCTCTGTCATTCTCAAATTATTTCTTTAGGCCGATCATTGCATTTTCTTCTCAGACAATTTTAGTCGAATTTTTGGTATTTTTCAATATTGTTATTGCTGCTCACTGTATAAAAAAAATTATAAATTAACTTTTGATTTTCAGTTCACTTTTTCTCACGGGAATGAAATAAAATAAATACTAATCCAATCGTTAAATGACCAAGAGCTCTATTCTACATCTTTTGTGTATTCCTAAGCTGTAGAATAGTACGCCTATATTATGTCCTTTGCATCAAACTGTTTATACTGCTGTGACTTGTGTTACATGTGTCTCTAGGCATTAGGGGAATAAACGTTATTCCAGATGTCTAGATTGCTTTTTTTATTGTTCTCGACAGAAACATCACCATGTAATAGCTCCTAGAATGACTGAGGATATTGTGGATCACGACTTACAAGGGGAGGTGCCAACTGTAGAATTCAAATTCTATTCATACCGTATGTAATAAAAGCTCATGGCCGGAGGTGTAATGTGGCAGTAGTAACATGCACTTCTTCGCCGTTACTGAGAAAATTGGCATTCAAATATTCCGTTGCGTTTAGGGATTGCAATCCAGCAAAGCGGGATCCCGCAATCCCGCGGGATCCCGGATCATTAGACAGTCTGGCGGATCCCGCACAAAATTAAGCTAATCCGCAATCCGCAAATCCGGCGGGAACGCATGTCAGTCTGCGTGACTCGCTGCCCCACTCGGTCTCTATCGGATATTTTGCACTGTTTGCCTGTACCCTTCCAGTTGGCATTTGACTCATGTGAACAAGCATTTGTTTTTGTCAACCTTCGTCATTCGTAAGTAAATAAATACACTTTTACGTATTCATCAAAACTTATGTTTGTTTCGAACACATTTCTGTAATTTGAGTTATGGTGCGTATTTAGTACGATTTTCTAACTATATAATTATTTTTTAAGTGTCGCACACGTTATCTCAACTACATGGATGCAGCTTTTTATTCACGGTTTTATTGTTCCCATTTTCTGTATTTGCAGATAAAATAATTGTGACAATTTCATAATTTTCGGCTGAAAATTTTATTATTCGTTGATATGAAACTAATGTTATCATAATTTTAACGATCGCGTACCTATTTATTTAACAGCTATCAAAAGGAAATCGTATTATCCTTTGACTTATTGTTGTTTTGGCCGCTGCCTCAATACGTTTCTTTGACGAAAGCCACCTGCTTACATGTGCCGCTCAGGCTTTCGATTAATCCCTCTTCTCCTTGTTATAATTTCGACTAAAGGTAAAAAAGTTATAATGAAATTTTCACGGATGTACCGACGAATTGTGTTGTAGGAACACCATACTTCGACGGCTGCCTCCGCCGTCTTCCTCACGTGTGTAATTTCGTGTGTATGCAATGAAATCCGGAGATACAACCTATGAGGACTTCACTGCAATCATTCGCCGAGAAAGTCTCCTTTCTTACTAAAAAATATTAATTTCCACCCTAAAAACGTCGTTACGCCACATAAGTAAATCTGAAATAATTGACAGTTTACGTGTTGGTGAGTAGTTTCTTTTAATAACATTGAATCAACTGTAATATCAATCAAGGAATCAAGAGATGTAATAATGAATCACGCAAAAAAAAGCCAAGTCTCAGGCTTGTGCAGTGACAAAAAAGTTATGAGATCATGTTCTGAGCCAATTCTACACTTTACAGAGTATATTCACTTCACTTTGTGAAATGGAATGCTTTTCTCGGTGTCATGGAACGTTTATTTAGAATGTAAAAAAAAAAAAAAAAAAAAAAAAAAAAAAAAAAAAAAAAAAAAAAAAAACTCTGGTAACTTGGCTATTAAGCAAACCATATTTTTAATCTTATGTGATGTATTGTAAAGCACATAATATGACCTAAGACTCAATATTTTCCATTTTTATTATTTATTTAAAAATTGGTTTAGATTAAAAAACAAAAATGTAAAACCTCGAAGTACAGTTAAGACACGCTAAAAAGTTTTAATGTCATTTTGCCAATTAAAATATTGTTAACTGTTAATTTTTATCATTTAACATTAAAAATTATATGTTAATTTAATTATTATTTAATTTATTAACGTTTTAAGTAACTATGTTTTGAATATATACGTTAAAAAAACTGTTTGTACCAATCCCGCACGGATCCCGCGGGATCCCGCGGGATTGGCGCAAATCCCGCGCGGATCCCGCGGGATTGAAAACACTGCGGGATTGCAATCCTTAGTTGCGTTCAAATACTTTCTACGTGAATGAACTGTGCAGCGGCTCGTGGCGCAACAAGCAAGCTCTCTACTTCATAATCTCAAATTTCGCTGTTTGCAGCTATTTTTATGTATTCAAATGTGTATACAGATAAATTCCAGCGATAAGTTACAACGATAATAAATTTTTGAAATGTCATTTATTGTGGAAGAAACAACACTTTCGAACTTCATTTTGTTGTTTTGAAACAAAGTAATCTTTTATATGATTCTTAAGACTTCCGCGGCCGCCTTTGTACATGATTTATACCTTTATCTCATGATACCAATGTTCCAAGAAAGTTCGCCTGTCTTCCATACATACGTGGTATCACTGATCGGATTTGGAAACTGTTTAAGCGGGTGGAGGGTACGAATCGTGTATAAAGCTCAATGCAAACTTGGCCAGCCATTATCCAGGGTAAAAGACAGATTACACCCACACCAGCTTACGGGTGTTTACGAAATCCCCTGCAGCTGTGGCAGTGTATACACCGGCGAGACAGATCGCACAGTGGCGGAGAGACTTAAAGAACATATCCGCCACTACAAATATAACAACAATGACAAATCTGCCGTCGTTCGCCATGCTATTATCACCGGGCATCAAATAAAATTTCAAGACACGAGGCTACTGTGGAGAGAACACCAGTGGTGGCCTCGACGGGTGAAAGAGGCAGCAGAAATCTTAAGGAATCCCAACAACATCAACGAAGATAGCGGCCTTTTCCTATGCGATGCTTGGCGACTGTTGCTACGTAAACATAAATATAAACAGTATCTCTGAAGAAGGGTGGAGTATAACAGCCGAAAGCTTAGATAATCCAATAAACGATGCGGCATAGCCCGTAAAGCTATAAATCATAATCTACAGTATTATAGTTTTTTCACGCAAATAACATTAGAAATAAAACACAATATCACAAATAACTATTAAGTGGGTACAGTTTATTTAAAAGTTTCCTATAAAGTTGCAAATAGTTGACAGTTAATGCGATGAAGTAGAGAGATGGTTATCATAAAAAAAGAAAACAAGAAAAAAAGCACGACATCTAGCACATTTAATAAGCGATGCGTTTTCACAGAAACAATTGTTTTTTAAAGTATGTGTTGTGAAACACAGGTGATTTATATTCAGTAAATTGTTATATTGTCCGTCAGGTGTGATGGAAACCACACGTATCTTATAATATCGTAAAAAATGGAGATCAAGTCGATTTTTATACAATCTTCTTTGGAACTGATCTCTTGCTCTTGTTCGATTAAATAAGCACAATGTTGAAAGCGCTTGATCAGATTTTTTTACCTGCCGGTAAAAGTACACGTTACAAAGCTGGACGATAGGAGTGCAGTTTGGATGAATGGCCTTCATAGTACACGTTGATAACTTTTTATTGTCCTGAAACATCTAACCATAAATTTGAAAAAATGTTTCCAGTAGTGAGATCCGTTCCCACGACGACGAGCATACAAAGCGAAGAGCTTGCTCGTTGCGCCACGATCCGTTTTACAGTTACCTCACGTCACATTACACCTCTGGCCTTGAGCTTTTATTACACACAATATGAATCGAATCTGAATTCTTCCGTTGTCGGCCTCCCCTTGTTAGACAGACCCACTTCTCCCTAGTTCGCTTGACGTATATATCTTGTGCGAATGAATATGGATACAAGGATAGTTCAATCTTCTCCTCTCTACTAGTCTATGTAGACCCATACCGTTTAAATTGACGTTTGACCTACCCACTCACGTCCTCAATCTGTTCATAGACTATCATAAAACCCATTTCCCGCTGAACCAAGGTGGTAAGTTCCAGCTTTTATTACTATCATTTATCCCAACTGAACTTAGTGAGTGTGAACTTCTCCAAAATGAAGGCTTCACCCCAATGCCAATTTCCCAATCTGTCGACTAGAGATTTTGCGACATTTCTCTTTTGCACAAATGTGTCATCATAGTCTGAATTTATTCCTTCTCCGTTTCAGACCATACACTTACCTCATTCATTTTCAGCACCTGCAGCAAAGAAAAGGTTGATTCAGGATGTTATAATTTTTTACAATTTTGTGTAAAATTGTACGTAGTTTTCAAATATTTGTAGTGTTTCCGTTTTTGTTTTGGGTGTACAGCTCGTTTAGATCATTTTAGCCTGGAGAGGATGTGTGGCAAACAACGGGCAGGATGGCCGTACAGAGGTTAGAACCCACGCCCTCCGGAACGTCAGGTCCGAGCGTTGCTGCTCATCCTTTTTCTGATCAGGACTCTCGTATGCAGCAGATTTAAGATATCTAGGTACTACTATATACAAAATTTCACGCTTTTTCGTGGTTTGCGCTGTGTTTTTTGTTGCCTGTTAAAAATAAACAGTGAATCAAGTGATAAAGTTTATCCATAAACCTTAGCGGATAGATAGAGAGAAGACCTGACGAAGGCTCCAGGTTCGTGCTGAAACGTGGGCAACATAAAAAAAACCTCAGCGCAAACCCCAGAAAGAAAAGACAAGCTAGTGCAATTTTTTCAATATCTAAAGTACTGGTTATGTAATTGTTGTCAATGGCTGATTTTTGTGAATTTTCCTGAATATTCTACTCGAATCCTGGTATAGTTTTCCAATTCTCTTTGGAACCTACAAAATTCACAGCAAAAAAGCGGGGTGGACAGTAGTCCACTCACCGCGGTTGTTATTTTTGTAAATGCGGTTCATTAATACTCGCAGCATTTCAGGTTATTAGTTTCATTATTCACGTTTGTTATACATTGATTCAAGTTCACTAATTGTACGAGTATTTTTATTATTATTATTATTTAACTATCTTGAATATTTAGTAGATTACAAATCTTTCTTTTCTTTACCACGTTCGTCAATTCCATTGTTCAAGTTACACGCGACTTGTGATGGGTCGTTCGCGAGTGAATCAGTTCTTTACAACAGTTCCTTTGAAAGAGCAAGTGAGCAGTCGCTCACTAAAGGTGAGCGGTAGTTCTTTTTCAGAGTGGAGTGGATAAACAATGAACGGCGAGGAACAGAGAACAAACATGAGTCAGGCCACGAACGACAGTGGCAAAGCCGAAACCGACCTATTGTTGATGCACACTCGATTGAAGTTCAATCGAGACCGACACACCACCGTCATTAAGGTGGGTTTACACGCTCAAGCCATTTGCGCAAATTGGCTTGGGCAAGCCAGTTTGTGCAAATGGCTTGAGCGTGTAAACCCACCTTAACAAATCCCGAAGATCGAGAAGAGCTAGTTCGTTCGCAACGTTCTTTGATCCCATGGCTCAGCACGGAAAGAGCTATGTTGTTCGCGACGTTCACATGTTACTGGATGACTTGTTGTTATGTGGGTGATATGAGATGATGCTGATGTGAACAGTTTTGTACTTGTGCACATGCTACTAGATGGCGAAGACGGCTGAGGTGTGCCAGAGGCGAGGCGATACTAATGTGAACAGTGTGGTACCTGGTAGCTGTTACTGATTTATTCTTTCTGGTTCCAGTGTTAATGAAACTATAGAACAAGTGTGTACACCTAGTTATCAGGTATTGTTCTCACTGATTGATGAATATTCTTTACAATTACCTATCCTATTTTACCTACACTGTTCATACCTATATCCATTTGCCTTATACCTGCCCAAATCCTTCTTAAAACTTATCCTTTAATGAGTGCGGGTGTGTTTTTTATCACAGAGCAATATGTTGAGCTCAGAGACAAGAGACAATCGTGATATTAAAAATTTTCATCTGACTGTTAGCCCCCCTCAGTCCAGTATGAATGCTCGTTTAGGTCACCTAGGACCACGTTAGGCCTTCATTTGTCTTTAATCTTTGTTTTTGAAAGTGTGCACAACCATATTACAACTAGAGTAGTTATCCTTAGAAGAGACCCACAGTTTAACGTGGAATCCGAGCCACGTAGGCGTTCTGGCGTACTTAACATTAAATTAAACATTACACAGAAATCTGTGCCAGAGGTGAAGGTAGGTTAAGGGTTGGGATTGCAATCCAGCAAAGCGGGATCCCGCAATCCCGCGGGATCCCGCATCATTAGACAGTCTGGCGGATCCCGCACAAAATTAAGCGGATCCGCAATCCGCAAAATCCGGCGGAAACGCGTGTTAGTCTGCGTGACTCACTGCCCCACTCTGTCTCTGTCGGATATTTTGCACTGTTTGCCTGTACCCTTCAAGTTGGCATTTGACTCATGTGAACAAGCGTTTGTTTTTGCCAACCTTCGTCATTCTTAAGTAAATAAATACACTTTTACGTATTCATCAAAACTTACGTTTGTTTCTAGGACAATTTGAGTTATGGTACGTATTTAGTACGATTTTATAACTATATAATTATTTTTTAAGTGTCGCACACGTTATCTGAACTACACGGTTACAGCTTTTTATTCACGGTTTCATTATTCCCATTTTCTGTATTTGCACATAAAGTAATTGTGACAATTTACTAATTTGCGGCTGAAAATTTAATTATTCGTTGATATGAAACTAATGTTATCGCAATTTTAAGGATCGCGTACCTATTTATTTAACAGCTACGAAATGAAATTGTATATCCTTTGACTAATTGTTGTTTTGGCCGCTGCCTCAATGCGATTCTTTGACGAAAGCCACCTGCTTAAATGTGCCGCTCAGGCTTTCGATTCTTCTCCTTGTTATTATTTCGACGAAAAGTAAAAAAAGTTATAATGAAATTTTCACGGGTGTAACGACGAATTGTGTTGTAGGAACACCATACTTCGACGGCTGCCTCCGCCGTCTTCCTCACGAGTGTAATTTCGTGTGTTGAAATGAAATCCGGAGATACAACCTATGAGGACTTCACTGCAATCAGAAAGTCTCCTTCCTTACTAAAAAATAATAATTTCCTCTCTAAAAACGTCGTTATGCCACATAAGTAAATCTGAAATACTTGACAGTTTACGGGTTGGTGAGTAGTTTCTTTTAATAACATTGAATCAACTGTAATATCAATCAAGGAATCAGGAGATATAATAATGAATCACGCAAAAAAAAGGTCAAGTCTCGTGCTTGTGCAGTGACAAAAAGTTATGAGATCTTGCTCTGAGTCAAGTCTACACTTTACAGAATATATTCACTTCACTTTGTGAAATGGAATGCTTTTCTCGGTGTTATGGAACGTTTATTTAGATTTTTTTTTTTAAAAAACAACAACTCTGGTAACTTGGCCATTAAGCAAACCATATTTTTAAACTTATGTGATGTATTATAAGGCACATATTATGACCTAAGACTCAATATTTTCCATTTTTATTATTTATTTAAAAATTGGTTTAGATTAAAAAACAAAAATGTAAAACCTGGAAATACACTTAAGACACGCTAAAAAAATTTAATGTCATTTTGCCAATCAAAATATTGTTAACTGTTAATTTTTATCATTTAACATTAAAAATTATTTATTAATTTAATTAATATTTAGTTTTTAAATTTTTAAGTAACTATGTTTTAAATATATTCGTTAAAAACTGTTTGTACGAATCCCGCACGGATCCCGCGGGATTGGCGCAAATCCTGCGCGGATCCCGCGGGATTGAAAATACTGCGGGATTGCAATCCTTAGTTAAGGGCTTATGAAATTCACCGCCCAAACAGGGATTCGAACCGATGACCTTTCTATCTCCGGTCAGACGTCTTAAACACTGAGCCACAGTCGAGGTTCTGAGATTTGATGATTATATGAATTCTTTTCCCCCCCTCTGCCATTCCAGTTTGAGATACTTCCTTTTCCTCCGTTAGTTGCACGTCTATGTTATTCACAGTAATGTGTAAGACGGAGAATTTATGCCACCCATAACAAAAACATTTTCCATCTCATTGGCAATGTTTAAAGGTATATACGCTTTGGCATGCAATTTCATAACGTGTAAGGCAATAAATGGATATTAAGTGAAGAATTAGGTAAAAAATGGGGAGGACAGTATGTGAAGGCAAGAGAGGCCTATGACACACATGAAATAAAACCATAAGTACTGAATGATGTATAATTATCCAATAAAATGTATTTTAAAATTTCAATAAATCTGTATCATTTACCTACTAATTATGTTTTTTATTTAACTAAACCCCTACCTCACAATTTTGTATATTCCTTGAGTAAGATGGAGTAGTATTGTACCCTTATCACGAGTATGAAATACTAGAAATGGAGAACATAGTTTGTAACTGACATATCACAAGAGTCGCGTTGGGTATCATTGAAAGACATAAAGCAGATGAAATAGAGCTCTGTGTGTGTATAAGTAACACATTGGTAATGAGGATGTTGGGAGGAAATAAATAGCCATTAAATATCACCGAAAATTCCATTAAATGTGATGTTAAGAGCATGACCATCAAGGGTAATATTTCAATTGGAGTGGTAAAAAAAATGGCAGAGATATAAGGTAGAGATGAGTTAGGGGTGGGTGGGGATTTTCAAGTAAGGAGTTATTTGAGCCAAAAAATAGTATTTGCAGACGGAATCCATCACTTTTGTCAAAAAAACTAAGAAAAATATAAATTTCTAAGTTAATTTATTGTAATTTATCAATCATAGCATTAAAATAGTTCAATATATCAATAACACATAACAAAATGCTAGGAAGAAATTTCATAACGAACGTTAACAGCAAGCAAGCGGATTTCCTAATGATATTCTTGATAGCGTCACTAATAATGCGATAAAATAAAATGGCGTGAGATACTTCCGTTGTACGCCCGCGGGGGTGTTGTGTCAGAAATACTCAGACTGAGGTGCCTACTGTCGCGTATAGGTTAGCGGTACACCCACAAATACCCGTGTAAAGTGAAGTCAGCTGGGGTCTCGCCGCGGTCCGGATCCTGGCACTCACTCCCACCACCTTCCCTGTGACGTCAAGGGGAATTCCAAAAAATTCCCAGCTAATACAGTCTCTATCTACTATTAAGGCCCGGTCAAACAGAGCGCAGGCAGCGGGCGCGTGCAGGGAGGTCTGCACGCAGCGGGCGCTGTATCACATTGTACTGCATCAACCCTGTCAAACAGAAGGCGGGCAGAACGCGCGATCCAGTCGCGGGCAGCGCGGACAGCGATCAGGTTGTGCGTGCACACAGATATCGCGCGATCACGTCAAGATGGCGGATGTCGAAATAGAGGAATTAATCAATTTGGTGCGCGAAAAATTTATTTGATTCACGTCAATCCGACTGCGAAAATAACAATAAAAGTGAAATTTGGATTGAAATTGTAGAGAAAATGAAAGAAACTAGCCATTGTTATTTGCATTACTATTTATTTATTTAAAACATTTTATTTCATTTATGATTTGAATTACATTATTTACATAATCATTATTTATTGGTTACATTTATTTTGTTGCAACTTATTATTATTATTTATTAGCACTTTTGACAGATAACATATGATACTCTTTACCTGAGTAAGCAAGAAATTAATAAACACGTATGTTTACGATATGTTTAAATATCCGTCTCCATAGCTAAATAAACACGCCACTTGTGGGCTAATATGCCAAAATCATTTTCAACGGAACGTCGTGCTCTGCTATGCAGGTTATTAAATATTTATTTTCTTTGATCGTCTGTCGGAAAAGGACGCATTAAATAAGTCTGCAGCGCGTAACCTTCGTCGGCTACAAATACATGAAAGACGGGGATATCCAGGAGAGGGCTACGGGGCTCAAGGCCCCCCCCCCCCCCCCAAAGTATCTAGGGCCGCAGTAGTGCTCTAAGGCGGGAGTGAGCCCATCATAAATCGTACTCTAATGTGAATAATATGCTAATGAGGCTACGCGGCACTTCTTAACCTGAGTTACGGGTCATAAATCGTACTCTAATGTGAATAATATGCTAATGAGGCTACGCGGCACTTCTTAACCTGAGTTACGGGTCATAAATCGTCTAAATGGCTTTATTATTTATTTTTTTAAACCTCAATTACGGTACAATATTCACTTTAGTATTACATTCTTGTGGTGTGACGTATCGAAGGCGGTCCGGCGCCAACTTGTGGTCAGTTTGTGGTCATTCCCGCCACCCTCCCCCTCCCCGCCGCGCACGTGCCGCGCAGGTGTTCGCCTCAGATCATAAATGGGAATAATATGCTAATGAGGCTACGCGGCGGGGTCGTCGCGGGGATTACGTAATATTTCCGGCAGTGCAAGACCCTACCCTGGGGGCACAAATCTGTACCTAGGTGAATGTGTATGAATGTTTTGCAAATAGTGTTTGTGTGAAGAGGAAATATACCGTTTATCTGTGTATCTAGTTGGTAAATATATACAGTGCACTGCTCAGGTTGCTGCAAAAACATGTATACCAGTATAGTTCAAATATTTCAATGCTGTACATATTAAAAAAAAAAAAAAATTAATGAAAGTTAAAATTTATTCACAAATTCGCCTATTCCTAATAGGCAGGTGGTCGTGGGTTCAAAGTTCTAAAACATATAAATTAAGATTTAATCTTTAAATAGTGTTACGACATATCAATTTACAAGTAATTTTTCTACCAAGTGCAGAGAAATTTATTCTATGAGAATCTGTCGAGCCGTTTTCGAGATACTAGTTTTAACGTTATATGATGTTGAATAAGCCGCCCGCCCGCTAACTTGAATGAATTTCATATACCCCGCAGCCGGCAGGCCACCCCAACCCTACCTGGAGCCGCAATGTATTATACTGTTTGGGCCCGCACAAAAAAAAAAATCCCATCGACCGCCATTAATTTCTTTGTCCGCCCCATCTGTTTTGAGAGGTGTCCTCCTAACAAAACGTTCTTAGGTGCCGCCACCCCTTCATGATATAATAATTGTAGATTGCACTTGAATTCAGAGTACAGATACATTATTTTTTATTCGTTGAATACGAAATAACGAAATCCTTGATAATTTCCAACATGAATACGACAAAAACATTCTGAAAGCTGTGAACATTTCAACGATTTGGCAAATAAATCTGGTATTTCAGATAGTGTACTAAGTACCTAGGTTATATTCCCAAACATCGCCACAGTATGTGTGTAGTAAGAACAAACGACATTATTGATACTGGCTGGTACTGTGAGTAAGCATTCAGCCACGGCCTTTTGAAGGAATCATCCCGGTATTCTCCTGGAGTAATTTCGGAAACCATGGAAAACCGAAATCCGTATAGCCGGAAGAGGATTCGAATCTTGCGTCCTCCCGAATGAGAGGCCAGAGCGTTACCTCTCACCCACCACGCTCTGTCACAGAATTCTCACATTTACTCAATAAAGAGGGCGACGGCTGCAGAAAAACCTAATTAACCCACAGAAAGACTTGGGATATCAGCATCGAAGGGGTCAGAACCGGGAAAAAGCGTTAATAAGCTGACTCTGTCGAAATGAATTTGCTTCTCCCTGCCATGTGTGCTCCATTTCTTTTTCTTTATGGGC
This sequence comes from Vandiemenella viatica, assembly GCA_031002005.1. Lineage (NCBI taxonomy): Eukaryota > Metazoa > Arthropoda > Insecta > Orthoptera > Morabidae > Vandiemenella > Vandiemenella viatica. The sequence continues at coordinate 25,288,168 of JARYHS010012519.1, read as the reverse complement.
ATGAAAGCTGTACCGAGAGAAAAGAATTGAAGCTTTCGAAATGTATTTGTATCGTCGTCTCTTACACATATCTTGGGGTGCTGAAAATCTCAAATGAAGAAGTACTTCATAGGATAGAGAAACAGAAAGAACCGCTCCCCTATGTGGACCGCTACATACAGGCAGGAAAATACTTTCATCACTAAAGACAAAAAAAAAAAAGCTTCGTTCTATAGCGCCTTAAGCTTTGAGTTGTTAAACTCCTATCTGTTGAAATCCCATTACATCTCAAGTACAGAAACAGATCATAGCATACTTCTGAGAAACAATTTAGTCCAGCACAAGTCCAAGAACAAGGTTTTAGTCTTCTCTAAGAAAAAATTCCAGATAACCCTATCAATAAAAGTCAATAAGACCAAGCAAGTGTGCACATTAAAATATTCAGGCACTGTGGTGGACGAGCAGGGTGACTGCAAGAAAGAAATCAAAGAGTTGTACAGTGAAAGTTAACTCACTAAGAGGAGAAACTTTTTTTTTTTTATGATTAAAGGGAATAAAGTCTTCGAACTGCCAACATTTTTTCTTGAAATTACGATTTGCATGCTCGATATTTGCTATATTTTCGACACACATGCCAGTAGGAAGTAATTGATAAATAATGGTTTGCTCTCGTGCTATGTAGTAGTGTGTCTACATGCACCTTAAGGAGTTGTGTGTGTAGTATCTACAATGTTTTTTTGACGAAAAGTGGGACTGGGGATAAGGAACGGTAAGGAATTCGGCCATGGCCTTTCCGAAGGAAGCATCCAGGCATTTGCCCGGAGTGATTAGGGGAAACGATGGAAAACCCAAATCTGGATGCCCGGACGGGGATTCGAACCCGCGTCCTCCCGAATGCCAGACCAGAGTTCAGAATGTTCGGCTCACCATGATGACTTAGTTTTTACCCCGGCTATTGCTATCTGTAGGTTTGAAGGAGTTGTGTGCTAAACTCCCAGCAGGTTTACAGAGTGGCGAGACTTCAACCTTATCGTATTACATTGCCTAGGAGGAACGATTATTCCCCGACTTTTATGGAGGCCTGGAGCAGCTGACTTGTTTCTCGTAAATTTTCAATCTCTTCACGCGGTTCCATGCTATTAATAGCACTCTGCAGTCTATAATAAAGCGTTATACTTTGCCCATGTATGTTTAATTGCAAATAATTGATAATTTATTGCTGTATGATGCAACCTTTCCATCATGATAGGGTGCGCATGGGATTGAAACAACAAATATGAGCATCATAGCACTGAATGTATTCGATCCGAGGTGATGATTTTTTTATTCATAGCCAATTCATTCTCCCTGCATGCTGCATCTAGTGGATTGACCCCCGTCTGGCCGAGTTTCAGACGTTTTTCCAGTTTCGTCTCGGGTCCACAGAACTGGTAAGTTGGAATGTGTGCCTCAAATGGCATTTTATCGATGGGCTTGTTTAAGAAGCCACGTTCCTTCGCCTTCCGTGTACCTGCACAGCCCCTCCAACACACACATCACATTACCGTCAAGGGTTGCAAAGGATGAAAACTACAGATGTTATCGATCAAAGGGACAAAGGTTAGGAAAACCATGTCATGAGTATTCACAACGCATACAATCTTCCAATCATGATAGGGTGAGCAAAGGATGAAAGCAAAATATGTGTGCATCACAGAACTCAAAGGTGCTGACATAACGTAAGCTAACACGTAATATGCTGGCCCGCCTAACCGCATAGACACATAGAGCATCATAGTACACTAAGATACATAAAAATATACATAGAAATATTCTGGCCTCATTCTGTCTCTAAGGACCTCGACATAGACGGGCTTTAACCCGTAGAAAAAAATAAATAAAGAAAAAGCAAAAAAAGGATTACGTATTTGATTTTTCGGGTTTTGGCCTCACTAAAATTAGCAGGGATCGAGAAGGACATACAAAATTTTTCCCCAGCTGCACTTATCGTGCAAGTACAGACGCATATGTTTCCTCAGGTGTTACGGTTGTTGAAACACATGCGTGTATCTGTTGCAGAGAATTAATGTCCGTTGTCAGATCGACGCTTGTTTGCAACGATGTTACAAAACACAGGTGCTACGAGTTCTGTTTTTCCAGCGTCCCACGAAGATACTGACTGCAAGTCACATATCGTTACATGCACGAAATAGCTCTATGCAATGAATGTGAGGTTCTGATACTACACTTTTGTTGATTACTCATCCGTCGGGTGGGCACATTACGCTTGGTGGCCCTCTCGTTTCTTTTGTAAGACTTTATAAAGTTTATTCATCAATGAAATGGGCCAAAGAAAAGCGTGATATCTGTGTAAATTGAGCGTTCGGCTGATAAGGCAGTCTCCAGGAAGAAGAAGAAGAAGAAGAAGAAGAAGAGAAAAAAATAAAAAAAGGATGACAACTGGAGAGACGTGTGCATCACAGACTTCAATGTTATCAATTGCCTAACCATCAGTAGACATACAAGCCGGCATAACTTACATTATGTTATGGTAAGTTCAGGTCAGCTGCGCTGGATAAAATGTTGCATTGTGTTAACAAGCGAGCTTGGTGTACAGCCAATTGCTCTGTTTGGCCAAAGTCGCAAGTGCTGTAGATATGTGCTGTACCAATTCTATCATGTTAGGAAATCTATGTGATACATATTCTCCGCACATGCAACCTTTCCATCATGATAGGGTGCGCATGGGATTGAAACAACAAATATGAGCATCATAGCACTGAATGTATTCGATCCAAGGTGATGATTTTTTTATTCATAGCCAATTCATTCTCCCTGCATGCTGCATCTAGTGGATTGACCCCCGTCTGGCCGAGTTTCAGACGTTTTTCCACTTTCGTCTCGGGTCCACAGAACTGGTAAGTTGGAATGTGTGCCTCAAATGGCATTTTATCGATGAGCTTGTTTAAGAAGCCACGTTCCTTCACCTTCAGTGTACCTGCACAGTCCCTCCAACACACACACATCACATTACCGTCAGGGGGTGCAAAGGATGTAAACTACAGATGTTATCGATCAAAGGGGCATAGGTTAGGAAAACCATGTCATGAGTATTCACAACGCATACAATCTTCCAATCATGATAGGGTGAGCAAAGGATGAAAGCAAAATATGTGTGCATCACAGAACTCAATGTATTCGATCAAAGGTGCTGACATAACGTATCAGACACATTAACGCACACACAAGTCATAACTAAAACCACTATCATGAAGGTGGAATAAGTTAGCGTAAGTTCAGGTTAATTCTTATAAAGTTATCTCTTCACATACACTCCGAATTTATGGAAAATAAGAATTAACCTGAACTTACGCTAACTTATTCCACCTTCATGATAGTGGTTTTTGTTATGACTTGTGTGTGTGTTAATGTGTCTGATACGTTATGTCAGCACCTTTGATCGAATACATTGAGTTCTGTGATGCACACATATTTTGCTTTCATCCTTTGCTCACCCTATCATGATTGGAAGATTGTATGCGTTGTGAATACTCATGACATGGTTTTCCTAACCTATGCCCCTTTGATCGATAACATCTGTAGTTTACATCCTTTGCACCCCCTGACGGTAATGTGGTGTGTGTGTTGGATGGGACTGTGCAGGTACACTGAAGGTGAAGGAACGTGGCTTCTTAAACAAGCTCATCGATAAAATGCCATTTGAGGCACACATTCCAACTTACCAGTTCTGTGGACCCGAGACGAAACTGGAAAAACGTCTGAAACTCGGCCAGACGGGGGTCAATCCACTAGATGCAGCATGCAGGGAGAATGAATTGGCTATGAATAAAAAAATCATCACCTTGGATCGAATACATTCAGTGCTATGATGCTCATATTTGTTGTTTCAATCCCATGCGCACCCTATCATGATGGAAAGGTTGCATGTGCGGAGAATATGTGTCACATAGATTTCCTAACATGATAGAATTGGTACAGCACATATCTACAGCACTTGCGACTTTGGCCAAACAGAGCAATTGGCTGTACACCAAGCTCGCTTGTTAACACAATGCAACATTTTATCCAGCGCAGCTGACCTGAACTTACCATAACATAATGTAAGTTATGCCGGCTTGTATGTCTACTGATGGTTAGGCAATTGATAACATTGAAGTCTGTGATGCACACGTCTCTCCAGTTGTCATCCTTTTTTTTAATTTTTTTTTCTCTTCTTCTTCTTCTTCTTCTTCTTCTTCCTGGAGACTGCCTTATCAGCCGAACACTCAATTTACACAGATATCACGCTTTTCTTTGGCCCATTTCATTGATGAATAAACTGTATAAAGTCTTACAAAAGAAACGAGAGGGCCGCCAAGCGTAATGTGCCCACCCGACGGATGAGTAATCAACAAAAGTGTAGTATCAGAACCTCACATTCATTGCATAGAGCTATTTCGTGCATGTAACGATATGTGACTTGCAGTCAGTATCTTCGTGGGACGCTGGAAAAACAGAACTCGTAGCACCTGTGTTTTGTAACATCGTTGCAAACAAGCGTCGATCTGACAACGGACATTAATTCTCTGCAACAGATACACGCATGTGTTTCAACAACCGTAACACCTGAGGAAACATATCCGTCTGTACTTGCACGACAAATGCAGCTGAGGAGTAATTTTGTATGTCCTTCTCGATCCCTGCTAATTTTAGTGAGGCCAAAACCCGAAAAATCAAATACGTAATCCTTTTTTTGCTTTTTCTTTTTTTTTCTACGGGTTAAAGCCCGTCTATGTCGAGGTCCTTAGAGCCAGAATGAGGCCAGAATATTTCTATATATATTTTTATGTATCTTAGTGTACTATGATGCTCTATGTGTCTATGCGGTTAGGTGGGCCAGCATGTTACGTGTTAGCTTACGTTATGTCAGCACCTTTGAGTTCTGTGATGCACACATATTTTGCTTTCATCCTTTGCTCACCCTATCATGATTGGAAGATTGTATGCGTTGTGAATACTCATGACATGGTTTTCCTAACCTTTGCCCTTTGATCGATAACATCTGTAGTTTTCATCCTTTGCACACCCTTACGGTAATGTGATGTGTGTGTTGGAGGGGCTGTGCAGGTACACGGAAGGTGAAGGAACGTGGCTTCTTAAACAAGCCCATCGATAAAATGCCATTTGAGGCACACATTCCAACTTACCAGTTCTGTGGACCCGAGACGAAACTGGAAAAACGTCTGAAACTCGGCCAGACGGGGGTCAATCCACTAGATGCAGCATGCAGGGAGAATGAATTGGCTATGAATAAAAAAATCATCACCTCGGATCGAATACATTCAGTGCTATGATGCTCATATTTGTTGTTTCAATCCCATGCGCACCCTATCATGATGGAAAGGTTGCATCATACAGCAATAAATTATCAATTATTTGCAATTAAACATACATGGGCAAAGTATAACGCTTTATTATAGACTGCAGAGTGCTATTAATAGCATGGAACCGCGTGTAGAGATTGAAAATTTACGAGAAACAAGTCAGCTGCTCCAGGCCTCCATAAAAGTCGGGGAATAATCTTTCCACCTAGGCAATGTAATACGATAAGGTTGAAGTCTCGCCACTCTGTAAAGCTGCTAGGAGTTTAGCACACAACTCCTTCAAACCTACAGATAGCAATAGCCGGGGTAGAAACTAAGTCATCATGGTGAGCCGAACATTCTGAACTCTGGTCTGGCATTCGGGAGGACGCGGGTTCGAATCCCCGTCCGGGCATCCAGATTTGGGTTTTCCATCGTTTCCCCTAATCACTCCGGGCAAATGCCTGGATGCTTCCTTCAAAAGGCCATGGCCGAATTCCTTACCGTTCCTTATCCCCAGTCCCACTTTTCGTCAAAAAAACATTGTAGATACTACACACACAACTCCTTAAGGTGCATGTAGACACACTACTACATAGCACGAGAGCAAACCATTATTGATCAATTACTACCTACTGGCATGTGTGTCGAAAATATAGCAAATATCGAGCATGCAAATCGTAATTTCAAGAAAAAATGTTGGCAGTTCGAAGACTTTATTCCCTTTAATCATAAAAAAAAGTTTCTCCTCTTAGTGAGTTAACTTTCACTGTACAACTCTTTGATTTCTTTCTTGCAGTCACCCTGCTCGTCCACCACAGTGCCTGAATATTTTAATGTGCACACTTGCTTGGTCTTATTGACTTTTATTGATAGGGTTATCTGGAATTTTCTCTTAGAGAAGACTAAAACCTTGTTCTTGGACTTGTGCTGGACTAAATTGTTTCTCAGAAGTATACTATGATCTGTTTCTGTACTTGAGATGTAATGGGATTTCAACAGATAGGAATTTAACAACTCAAAGCTTAAGGCGCTATAGAACGAAGCTTTTTTTTTGTCTTTAGTGATGAAAGTATTTTCCTGCCTGTATGTAGCGGTCCACATAGGGGAGCGGTTCTTTCTGTTTCTCTATCCTATGAAGTACTTCTTCAGTTTGAGATTTTCAGCACCCCAAGATATGTGTAAGAGACGACGATACAAATACATTTCGAAAGCTTCAATTCTTTTCTCTCGGTACAGCTTTCATGCCCATAAAGAAAAAGAAATGGAGCACACATGGCAGGGAGAAGCAAATTCATTTCGACAGAGTCAGCTTATTAACGCTTTTTCCCGGTTCTGACCCCTTCGATGCTGATATCCCAAGTCTTTCTGTGGGTTAATTAGGTTTTTCTGCAGCCGTCGCCCTCTTTATTGAGTAAATGTGAGAATTCTGTGACAGAGCGTGGTGGGTGAGAGGTAACGCTCTGGCCTCTCATTCGGGAGGACGCAAGATTCGAATCCTCTTCCGGCTATACGGATTTCGGTTTTCCATGGTTTCCGAAATTACTCCAGGAGAATACCGGGATGATTCCTTCAAAAGGCCGTGGCTGAATGCTTACTCACAGTACCAGCCAGTATCAATAATGTCGTTTGTTCTTACTCCACACATACTGTGGCGATGTTTGGGAATATAACCTAGGTACTTAGTACACTATCTGGAATACCAGATTTATTTGCCCAATCGTTGAAATGTTCACAGCTTTCAGAATGTTTTTGTCGTATTCATGTTGGAAATTATCAAGGATTTCGTTATTTCGTATTCAACGAATAAAAAATAATGTATCTGTACTCTGAATTCAAGTGCAATCTACAATTATTATATCATGAAGGGGTGGCGGCACCTAAGAACGTTTTGTTAGGAGGACACCTCTCAAAACAGATGGGCGGACAAAGAAATTAATGGCGGTCGATGGGATTTTTTTTTTTTTTCGTGCGGGCCCAAACAGTATAATACATTGCGGCTCCAGGTAGGGTTGGGGTGGCCTGCCGGCTGCGGGGTATATGAAATTCATTCAAGTCAGCGGGCGGGCGGCTTATTCAACATCATATAACGTTAAAACTAGTATCTCGAAAACGGCTCGACAGATTCTCATAGAATAAATTTCTCTGCACTTGGTAGAAAAATTACTTGTAAATTGATATGTCGTAACACTATTTAAAGATTAAATCTTAATTTATATGTTTTAGAACTTTGAACCCACGACCACCTGCCTAAGAGGAATAGGCGAATTTGTGAATAAATTTTAACTTTCCATAATTTTTTTTTTTTAATTGAAATATTTGAACTATACTGGTATACATGTTTTTGCAGCAACCTGAGCAGTGCACTGTATATATTTACCAACTAGATACACAGATAAACGGTATATTTCCTCTTCACACAAACACTATTTGCAAAACATTCATACACATTCACCTAGGTACAGATTTGTGCCCCCAGGGTAGGGTCTTGCACTGCCGGAAATATTACGTAATCCCCGCGACGACCCCGCCGCGTAGCCTCATTAGCATATTATTCCCATTTATGATCTGAGGCGAACACCTGCGCGGCACGTGCGCGGCGGGGAGGGGGAGGGTGGCGGGAATGACCACAAACTGACCACAAGTTGGCGCCGGACCGCCTTCGATACGTCACACCACAAGAATGTAATACTAAAGTGAATATTGTACCGTAATTGAGGTTTAAAAAATAAATAATAAAGCCATTTAGACGATTTATGACCCGTAACTCAGGTTAAGAAGTGCCGCGTAGCCTCATTAGCATATTATTCACATTAGAGTACGATTTATGACCCGTAACTCAGGTTAAGAAGTGCCGCGTAGCCTCATTAGCATATTATTCACATTAGAGTACGATTTATGATGGGCTCACTCCCGCCTTAGAGCACTACTGGCCGCCTCCGACATTGTAATTTTGGAGACCTTTTTTTTTAGCTCTGCGGATTCGAGGCCTGAGGGGACTATAAATCCACTGAAAGCAAGCCCCCCAACCAAAATCCACTTAAGCCAGGCTCCCCCAAACCAAAATTTGCTTAAGCCTCCCCCCCCCCCAAAGCTAGATCCTGGATCCGCCCCTGGGGTGTGAACGAATTCAGAAAAAAAGGAGAAATTTTGAATGATGTTAGTGTCGCTGTCTGGTCGTAACTGTCAATATCAACTACAAGGAACTTGTAAACTGGATCAAAAATATCCACTAAAACTATGGGAAAAAAGTAACAAAAACAGCTTGAGCCAATGTTGTTAGGACATATTATTTTCACATGTTTTCCGTCCACACTTCCAATGCAATTCGGAAAGTGCCAAGGTACTTTGAACCCTTCCTCAGAGTTTTTCACACATCATCTGTCGGAACAGGTAGATATGCAGGCTGTAAAACGTCCCAGTTAATTCTTTACTATGCTGGAGACAGTCGTATTAGTGATCCGGAAGGAAAAAGCGAGTCACCTGTGGCCAAATACTGTGATCGTTCTGCATGACGCTTGTTCCCCACACTGGATCGCTTCGGTCAGCCCGCGCTGTGTTTGACATCGTCAGAACGCGGCGGGCACCCCGTGTTTAGCACGCGCACGCTGCCCGCGCTCTGTTTTTGACCGGACCTTTAATCAGAAAATTTCTGTTTTCTTGCATCAGTAATTCAAACAGTAATAATGCTGTCTTGTTTCTAGGATTAGAGAATTTCTTTGCTGTTACCGAGCAGAAAACGCTTGCTGTCTAGCTGCCGAACAATACAGTCATATAGCTATAGCACAATCATTGTAGTCCGCGGGAGGTTGTCGAACAGTACAGACATGACATAAGCGTGTAGAGTTGTGAGGCACGATCCCTTAATTGAATGATTGAGTGATATGAAAGATGTGTATAGAATTTTGATAGTATTAAAAGAACACTGTGAAGAATTTGCGATTTAATTTGTTCTGCAACAAGAACGCAATAAATTGAGTTAATTGAAATATAGTATTAATATTTATTTCAATAATAATACCTATCATTGAAATATTTAAGAAAGAGAACAGTATTGATACAATGATCAGAAAGTAATTAAAAGTTCGTTTTGGTGAAGAGAAGAGTCAAGGGAGGTAACAAACCAGGGAGCGTCCATAAACCACGTGGCTCCGTTTTGGCCTCCTGTAAACCCCCCTCTCCCACCTCCCCCACGTAGCCTGACGTGGCTTTTGCCTCTTTCCCCCCCCCCCCACCACACGTAGGGTTTTTCCCTATTGATTCCAGAAGATATTTTTTACTGTTTTCTCTTGTTAGACTGTCGTAAATTACAAACGGAGATATTTAAATAACAGAAATAAATATTCACCTGCTGTTGTGTGTTCTGTATCTTATTTTTAACTGTGACAAATTATAAATAAGAAGCTACGTGGCTTGGGTTGGAAACCCTCTCCTCACTCCCACGTAGTTCAGCATAGCTTTCCAGCCAACCCCTCTCCCCGCTAGACGGAGCCACGTAGTTTACTGGATGCACCTCTACTTGTACGCTCGAAACAGAGGGAAATCTGTTAGAAGCGAGATTAACGGTGTTTCATAGTCTAATTCTAAAGATCTAACATTCATCAGCTGCTAGAACGACCGTAACTTAAACTCATATTTTGCGCCCGCTGAATACACAGACGGAAAAAAAAATCCCAACACCAAGAAAAAATTATTGTAGAGTAATGAAATTTGGACAATGCATTTGTCAAGTTAACATGTTTAATTGATTAAATTTTCAAGATCACAGGTTAATTTAAGCTCAAGAAAATGCATTTCAAATGTGAAATACTGTTAAATTAATAGCCGGTGTAACCTCCAGAATTTTGAATGCAAGCCTGCAAACGTGAATGCATTGTGTCATACAGGTTTCGAATGTCACTTTGTGGTATGGAGTTCCATGCTTGTTGTACTTGTGCTGTCAATACTGGGACGGTCAGTGCTGGCTGTGGATGATGCTGGAGTTGTCGTCCAATGATATCCCATACGTGTTCAATTGGAGACAGATCTGGTGATCTCGCAGGCCAAGGTAACATGTCGACACTCTGTAGAGCACGTTGCGAGACAACAGCGGTATGAGGGCGAGCGTTATCCTGTTGAAAAACTCCCCCTTGAATGCTGTTCATGAATGGCAGCACTACAGGTTGAATTACCAGACTGACGTACAAATTTGCAGTCAGTGTGTTTGGTATAACCACAAGAGTGCTCCTGCTGTCATAGGAAATTGCTCCCCAGACCATGACTCCAGGTGTAGGTCCAGTGTGTCTAGGCCGCAGACAGTTTGGTTGCAGGCGTTCCCCTGGCCTCCTTCTGACCAACACTCGGCCATCACTGGCACCAAGGCAGAACCTGCTTTCATCAGAAAACACAACAGATCTCCAGTGTTGGTCAGAAGGAGGCCAGGGGAACGCCTGCAACCAAACTGTCTGCGGCCTAGACACACTGGACCTACACCTGGAGTCATGGTCTGGGGAGCAATTTCCTATGACAGCAGGAGCACTCTTGTGGTTATACCAAACACACTGACTGCAAATTTGTACGTCAGTCTGGTAATTCAACCTGTAGTGCTGCCATTCATGAACAGCATTCAAGGGGGAGTTTTTCAACAGGATAACGCTCGCCCTCATACCGCTGTTGTCTCGCAACGTGCTCTACAGAGTGTCGACATGTTACCTTGGCCTGCGAGATCACCAGATCTGTCTCCAATTGAACACGTATGGGATATCATTGGACGACAACTCCAGCATCATCCACAGCCAGCACTGACCGTCCCAGTATTGACAGCACAAGTACAACAAGCATGGAACTCCATACCACAAAGTGACATTCGAAACCTGTATGACACAATGCATTCACGTTTGCAGGCTTGCATTCAAAATTCTGGAGGTTACACCGGCTATTAATTTAACAGTATTTCACATTTGAAATGCATTTTCTTGAGCTTAAATTAACCTGTGATCTTGAAAATTTAATCAATTAAACATGTTAACTTGACAAATGCATTGTCCAAATTTCATTACTCTACAATAATTTTTTCTTGGTGTTGGGATTTTTTTTTCCGTCTGTGTATCTGTTATCAGAACTATCTTTGATTTGTCGGCGGAGGTCCAAAAAAAGGCGAAGTTTTGGTGTAATCAGAATAATACGGGCAGTTGTTTTCTACACAATGGCGCCCCTACTTCTCCGTTAAACGATTCTTGAACTATAGCAATTTTTTTGGACGCCATTTAGTTACAACTTTTCCCGGCAGTACACGCAGCGTATAATGTACACGGACGTTCAGCGCATGCTTGGAAAAACACAAAGTAAATTAACAAGGGTTATACATTTCTAACATAGATTACTTGAGATAGTTTTTTATAGCCTTAGGATCTGATAGTGTTTTTGATTTGAGACACCTATTTCCTTTCACGTGCGCTTCATAAAATACCTTTTTAAACATACGGTTACTGACAGTTTTTTCTAGCCATGGCAATATTTGGTGGAGCAATCGCAGGTCGTGACCTAGTGGAAAACTTGGAAATCGTGACGCCAACGCTAATCACGGTCAAACGCCACCTGGCGGTTAGATCAGTGGTGCGACAGACGTCATTTTAGGTGGTTTAATTATGAAATATGGCGGTGACTGAAAGCTTTAAAAAGATTAATGAGGACGGTAGTAACTGGGCACTTGGAGCTGAAGAAAACTGCTTACGACGGAAGGAAATGAAAAGTTGCATTGAAGCAATCGATGCAGGTAGACTTTTTTGGATGTCTGCCTCGTCGCCGTTGTAATGTATCACTTGGTAATTGGAAGTGTGTGCGTGTTATTTAGTTAGGTTTGGACTATGCTGCAACATTACACGCGTCTTTGTCACCAGTTCTTACCTGCGCTAATAGGACGAACGATTTATAGCAGGTTATAAAGCTAAAAGCTTCATGCAGTGACAAAATTGTAAAGAACTGTATTGGGTCTACACCGACAGCCGCTTTCCTTGTACGGTAGAGAGTTGCAAACGAAAGAACCGATGCCCCGTGCGTTTCTCGAAAAAGGCATGTTGCGGAACGCCTCTTTTGGAAGCCCAGCGAACCAAAGATTTTGTTAATGCTGTTATAAACAATTGTTTTTGTTGTTGTTGAGGAGGACCTATGGACGAAAAGACCGAGTGCGCGGCCTGCCTTTATTGGCGGGAGTTGAGAGCGGCGTCGAAGAAACGAAGGCAGCTGTGGTTTGTTTTTGGCTAATGCCCCGGCTACAAGCTCCGTCTTGCATACAAACTAGTTTGCGCATGCAAGACGGAGCGTGTGGACGGCAACACGGTAGCACGTGCAAGCTCGGAAGAGCGGCTTGTGCAATCGTTGACTTGCTAAAGATTTGACTGCACGGTTTTTGGGTTTGCACCGATTGTTTCAACAGTGAAATAGGTGGCGTACGAAAATATTCAAAGGAATTTGTAATTCAGTTTATAGAATTGTACAAATAGTTGCCAGCATTGTGAAAGATTAAATCAATAGAATATTTTTACAAAAAAAAGGAAACAAACAAACCGAAGCTTGTCATTTAGTGACTGAAAAATTAGAAGAGGTATATACTATGTATAGTTAATTATGCATAAGTACCTTCATTGTAATTAAAATAAAACTATTTTTGAACGAGTAAGTACATGTAGTTAAGATTTGTAACAATGTTTACTTTGTTATGTATTATTTACATTATCATGCGCAATATTTTTATCGTTTTTAAAAAAAAAGTGATATTTATTGCAATTCAGGTGGAACCAAATACAAGGGACATGGTGAAAGTCAGGTGTCGGTACAGACAACATTTACCACCCATCCTTATGATACTATGACTTATTAGAATTTTTTTATGACCAAGAAGCTGCTCGGACCCCAATATCTAATTTTCAACAAGACCTGGAATCCGAGGTAAATAATTATTGTGTTTGTAACAGAATTTTAATGTTTTAATAGGACATGCTACCTCCACAGAGCTCATAATCTTTATTTTTCTTGTTTTTTTTTTTTTTTTTTTTTAATTGAAAAACATGGATAATGATGAGAAATCGCTGCTGAGAATCTGAGGTCCCTGTAAATCCTGCCAGTTGCTAGAAACTTTAAAGTACATGTTAGTCTTTCATGAGGAGATATAGACTGGCGCATAACAGTATCTTTTCTTTTAATTATCGGTGTCACCAACCGCAGTAACTCATCATAGGCTGCTTCATCCATCCTAAGATAACCACACCAGTCTTCCGAATCTTCTCTCAAATGTATAATTAAGTTGATATGAGAATGTATGATTCTCCGTAAAAATCACTTTTTACTCCACTCACTCCTACGGCGTCGCTTATGTATCTGTTGTTTCTTTATAAGTAAACAATGAAATAATGCATCCATTAAAAAAACTTATGTTGGCCTCATCGTCACAGACATAGCTGTCGACACACTAGGTTTGCACAAGCTTACCTGTACCGTGTGGCCACTCTTCCGTGTTCCGTCTTTTTGTACAGTTTTTCACTGCGCAGTTTACCTGCACATGCAAGACGGAGCGTGTAGCCGGGGCATAACGCAACGCAAGACTTCACTTTGGAATGTCCACGCCGCTACGACCGAAAGGCGACCTCGTGGCACAGCTGACGGAGGCTCTGTGCTCGACTTCTCTGCAATGCTACAGTAAGGAACCCAGCGACGCATAGACTCAACCCCAGGCAACGACCTGAGATCTTACTCGCACTCTCAGTTGTTCACTAAACGCTTCGTTATGTAACCTCCTTAAATATTCGTTCTGTTCAATACATTAATCAATTTTACATTCAAAGAAAATAATATCAGTGCTGCAAACCCTGTTTTCAATTACTCCTTTCCACTATCTAAATATGTCATTTGACTCGATGAAGATAGGTGTTTTAGTAGCAGACAATTGCATTGATAAAAAGTATTATAGAACTGGAACGTCGCATCTGCCAGACAGAGAGCACCTCGATTCTTGGCGCCTACCCGGTATTAATTCAACTATTTATCTTTTTAATCAACTAACATTTGCCCGTTGCTTCAGCGTATGCTTTGGTACCTGTAAAAATTCTTTACCGAGTTTATTCTATTATCAAATATTAATGTTGAGAGGAGTGAATTCTAAATGTCTTCTAAAAATATTCCTTTGTTTTAGTTATTGCCTTAGGTTCGGTTTTCATACTGTAATGGTCACCCGTGTGATGAAGAGGGGAGGGGGGGGGGGCTGCCATTACGTTGAAATTTTTATCGGGAATATTAAAATTAATTTGTTAATTTGGTGAACCAGAATCCTGAATTCTGCAAGAATTACAGGTAAACAAAAGTATTGAATTTATTTTATCTTCTGGCTTATACAATGCCGGGTATATTTAATGTTACGTTAAGCACAAGATATTCAAAAACAAACAAGCAATACCCCGCGTTTACAATTGGCCGGATAAATGCAAACATTAATAGATTTTAAATATTTCAGACCTTAATATACAATAACGTGGCGTCGCAGGCCAACAGATTAAAGTTAAACATCTTACAAAAAATTCCCAGGGGCGCCAATTAAAGTAAAAACATCATTTTAATTACATTATGATGAGCAAGATGCTTGAAAGTTCAAAGTTGGTGAATGTGGAAAGTTAACTAGCTCAGCAAATATTCTCATGGTCAGAGCAGATAGTCTATTCACAGGGATCGCTTACGGGTTTGTAAGCCACGTAAAAAAAAAATGGAATCAGTGATTGTTGCGTTGGTACGTTACCGTTGTTGCAACTGGTTGAAGAATTGCGACACGCTGTTTCACAGTTAGATGCAAATCCACGGAAAGCCCATCCGCGCTAGTGCATCTGTTGATGGCCTCTGAGCCAGAAAGTGACTATCTCCAACCATGGACCAACAGCTAGGTGTGTCGGACCACACCCGGACAGTACGTCTACACTCCAGTTCGTCTGAACAGCAATTCCTTCTCATGGCGTCCTTTTCTGCCGCCATGAAGAAGTCAGATTCCCTCTCCCAGTACATGGAAAATAAGCCTATACGATTGGTGAAACGACGTAGTCCACAATCACGTGTGTCGTGGCGTTGCTAGCATTCGCCGTTCGTTTCGCGCACATATTCAGTGACCTTGCGCCCTCAGCGGAGAGCCGGGACATTGGCCTCGCCAGGTAACTGTATCTGCCCTCCCTTCACTGGCCGTTTATATTGTGTGCCGGGGCGTCAGGCTGCCGACGGTATTCAGCATTGTCCGTTCATGTGAATGTTCAAAACTGCCACTGAGTCCTAACATTTCCACCGTTTATTTCTTCCCTAACAGCAATCTTCCAATGAATTACAATTATACTATAATAAATTTGGCCACCCGGGCTGAATACATAATTATCTACGCATTAATTAGCCCTAAAATTTACATTTTTGAATAAATAAATATAATTAATCTGAATATTAATGATGAATATATTAATATTAATTGGGAAATGACGCTATCATATCACAATACTAATTCGTAGAATTATGGCTAGGAGGGAAAAAAATGTTTAGAGAGGGTTTTATTTTTGTGATATAATTAGGTGTAACAAAGTTTAAGAGAAATAAAATGTTACCTTTACTTTACCTAGTAGGTTGGTCACTGTAATGCCTCTGTGTGTCATTTTTAAATACTAATACGGAGATCTGCACAATTTATTATTATTATTAATTTAATTGCAATAGAGCTAATACTCCGGTGTCAATTCTCCCAGTCATCTAATTATTCATTTTTATTTTATTTTCTAACATTTTCCTGTATAATTGATGTGTTAAATCTCTCCCCCATTTTTTTCTGATTTAAAAATTGTAAATTACTTAGGTGTTTTTGGTATATTACTTACTCATTACTTCACTTTGTAATTTGTTCCAATCCCTGAAACCCTTACCAACGAAAGAAAATTTTCTTGCTCCCTTATGAATGAAATCGGGATCCAGCTTGTGGTCATAGTCGTGTTTCCCTTTACATGCACTATTCCTAATTCTTTGATCAATATCCCACCATGCCCCACCACCAAAATATGCTCTATATATTCCCAGCACTCTCTTCACCCTTCTTCCTTCATCCAGTGATTCCCAATCAGAATTTAATTTTCTGAAATATTTTTTCTTCTTTTACTGTTAGGATATTGGTTTTATTTTGACGATATGTTAGTACTATCAGTTATTTTTGCTATAAAATATAAATTTACGTGGATTAAAATTAATCTTGCGTACTATCACACATTAAGAATTATTTTTAATTTCCTTCGCTTTCAAATCACCGCATCAATAATGCAATTATTTCAGCCACATATAAATAACTCCAAAAGTCATGATTTGTTCATGGTACACGGTATTAATGCACGTTTGACAGAAGCTATGATTTTCAAACGTCAATATGATCTGAGGTTGTGGTTCGGTTGAAGTACAGCCTGGACCATGATGACAGTTGATGAGCTTTGTTGAAATATAAGAGACAATATGGATTTAGCTTTATAATTAATGCGATGTAGCATCAGGATATGCATTATTTTAAACTCTCTTTGTGTTCAATAATGCCATATTATTGATGTTATTATTTCAGTCGCGTATAAGTACCTCAAGCAGGCCAATGCAATAGCGAAACAGTGAATCTATTATTGCACATGTGACAGAAACTAGGTTTGTTGTTATGTTGAAACGCAGCCTGGACCAGAATGGCAATTGACAAGCTAAGTTACAGCATAAGGCGTGATGGACCTAATTTTATAATTTAAGCGGTGTAACATAAGGTGTTAAGATGCCTAGTTAATTTTTAATTTCATTGATTGCATGTTGCTTTGGTCATTAACTCAAATGTATGTATGGAGATAAACAATAGAAAATCAGGGTTATGAAGTTATTTTATGGAATGAACAGTTTATTTTACTGCCTGTCGTTTGAACAGCAGCCAAAAATTTGTACACATGTTTAAGAATATTTGCACATGACAGCCACCAAATATATATCAATCGAATAATGACCATCGAAATATGGGCAGTTCTGTAGACGTTATTATGGAAAAACTATGTATTGTTACTTGTTAGCTTTTTTCTAAGACATCTTTCTTTTTTTTAAAAAAAAAAAAAAAAAAAAAAAAAAAAAAAAAAAAAAAAAAAAAAAAAAACACTGAATTTCGTATCCATAATGATATGTAAGGAAGAAATATTGGCGTAATAATGTTTATTGTACTTCCTTTAGCGATCACGTAAGACATATTGTACCAGAGACAAACTGTTTAACTGTCTACCAAAGACAATCTATATCTACCACATTAGTAATCTAACGCATTTCACCTGGCAACTGACCTGTTACGATGTAAATAAATCCTGATTACGTTTGATTCACGTATTTCATTTATTTTAGAGTACTGCGGTACAGGAAACTGAATAACAAAAGTAAAAAATTAGTTTTGTCAGATTTTTAGGAAAGGAGTGCATAATGATCCTAGGCCCACAATTTTCCATATATAAATTTTTTTAATTGCTTGCTTCTTCCCATGGTACATATAAGTCATTAGCTATTTTCGCAGATTTTGACTCGCACCATTAGTTCTATCAATTTGAAAACCCCGTCCAAATTGCTGTCATAGCTTTTGCGCTGCTCCCGTTCACGTAGAGGTACACACGCATGTTACTTACAGACTTATAATAGTATAGATGGTTTTTATTAACTTGTCAATTTTATTAACTTTCTCAAAAAAATATACACCACACCGTCAAGGGGCAAGGAACAGAAAGGAATTTGGCCATGGGCTTTTGAAGGAACCATCACGGAATTCAAGTGAGGTGATTTCAGAAAATCCATCTAAGATCGAAATCTGGATATCCAGACGAGAATTCGAACTAGCGTCCTCCCGAATGAACTGCCAGAGCATTATGGCTCGACCACCATACCGCTGTTGTTTCAGTGCTGGGAATTTTTCAAGTGATCTGTTGGCTTAGTAGATAAAGAACCTAGTAGGGAGTAGCAAAAGCACGCTGCTAAATACTGACGGTCGGGAGTGTTGAATCCAAGTGAACTGAAGTGTATTCTTTCTTTCCTCGTTCTGTTCGGGATTGGAATACTCTAAAATAGGATTGGTGCTTAGCACCCTCTGCCACCCACAGTAATTGTGAATTGCAGAGTATAGATGTAGATGTAGATGTAGACCGCACAGCGGGCTGACGTGATCGTAGTCTGGCGACAACTCGAGGAAATTAGGCAGGCAACGCTTTCGTCAAAAATTTGTTATGTAATATTAGGGCACTAGACACACGTTTTTGTGTGGTGAGTGAATGAAGATGCTTACATATAGTAATACAGTGCAAGGGCCACCGACAACTCCAGGTATTTCTATATGTATATAAAATGAAGAACAGATACAGATACACGCAATGTTATAAACAATACCATGAAATTATGGAGAACACAAGAGAAGTTGGAACAGATTTTCCACAAAGAGTATGGAAACTGGGTTACAAAACATTTTTCAGATAATTGCTTGAATATGACAGCATGGGACCCTGATATTTGTCTCTGGAAATTACCGCAGATCAAAATCTGAAACCGATATGATAAAAGACCTGAAATGGGATTCACTGAAAGATAAGAGGAAGGTGAAGAGAGTCATGGGAGTGTTCAAGTTGTATATTGATAATGTGGCGAGGAAAGATACGTGTGTAAGAATTAGGAGTAGTGAATGGAAGGAAAAGGACGATCATTACCACAAGCTGGCACTCAATTTCGCGCACAAGGATGTGGGAAGAATTCCTTTCGTAGGTAAAGGGCTTAGGGATTGGAATAAGTTACCGAAACAAATAATGAACAAAAACGCTGAAAGAATTTAAAGTTGAAATTTGTAGAGGGCGAAAAAGAGCAGAGACAGGAAAGGGGGAAAATAACTGTATACGGAAATTGTCACCGGAATTGCGCTCCATCGCACTAAAATTAAAATAAATTATCTCCACAATGTTATGTATGTGTTACTGTCATACACTTAACGGTGCAGTATGCAGTCAACTAACAATGGTAAACGTCAGCATAAAACCATACTTATTACACTGTATTTCACTTTGTCTAGCCGGAGACACCCTTGTAGGGAAACCTAAATAATTTCTCAGTTGCTCTTTAATCGTAATTTATAATTATTCCTTTTTATTCTGTGACGAGATGGGTAAAATTTTATAATTTTTACCGTATTACAGAAGTTTTTTAATTTAAAAGATATGGCAAAGATAGGAGGCCAAGTTTATTTTGTTTGAAGAAACCTCTTATTTTTGTTCATATATTATCAATTTTTCTGTTATTTTTGAGTCCTTGTGTTAATACGCTGTACCATGTAGCCTATGTCAATTCTAATTTTCATCATGTCATTTAATAGAGAACAAATGTTAAATTGTGAAAGTTATTACGTAGGTCATTGCAAACACATAATATTATCACAATACATATAAGGAAGTCCAACAAAAACTGAACCTCTGGAATAAGCATTTTAAGGAATTTGGCCTTAAAATAAGCCACACAAAAACAGTGGTTATGGCTGTCAGCAGACAGAATATGAAGCCCGTTATCTATCTGGAAGGCGAACAATTGAATCAGGTGGATAATTTTCAGTACCTTGGCAGTAAAGTGACCTCTGAAAGTCGATCCCAGAATGAAATTACCAATAGGGTACAAAAGGAGCTCAGTTTTACCATCAAGTTAGACACCTTATGTGGGACAATCATGTTCCAATTATATCCAAAATGGCACTGTATAATTCATACTTCTTACCGATTACGACGCACAGCCTGGAAGTATGTGCCATTACCAACAGACTCCAGGCGGCAGAGATGAAGTTCCTGAGATCAATGGTCCAGAAAACCAGAAGAGACAAGATCAGGAATGAAGTGATCCGCAAACAGATCCCAGTCAGTGAAACCCTCAGAAAAAAATTGCCAATGCAAGATTGCGATGGCTAGGACAAATCAAGCGGATGGACTCTACAAGATCACCGAGGATATGGCTGGAAAAAGAATTGGAGGGTAAAAGACCAAGAGGCCGGCCCAGAAGGAGATGGACTGATCTTGTGAAATTGGACCTACAGGATAAACGTGTACAATGGTCCAAAATCCAAGAAGAGGAAACATACTAGGACAGGCAAAAGTGGAGAGCGCTCTTATACCGCACCCGGGAAACTGGAGACGGAAGAAGAAGAAGATGATGATGATGAATACATATAACTGGTGGTCTCCTCGGTGGAACTGAGTGGGACCACACCGTGTTTCAGCGACGTCATACAAGACACAACACCCTACTCTTCACAACTGTAACAGCAATCACTCTCGCACATCCACTTACACATGGAGGAGAGGAAAAGGCCACTACACATAACTACAATGATTCCCTTCAGGTGTATCAATGAATCCTGAATATGAAGATAGTCTTCAGCTAATTATATTGAGACTAGAGTAAAAACCATTACACTGGCAGCGTACGTGGCTAGTGCCAAATGCATACTGATAACCACATCATTAGTTGTGATAAAAAGTACCTTTATTCTCACACACACTAAACTCCCGCTTTACCCCTCGCTTTTTTCGCTGCTTCTTCAACAACAGATAATGGCAGGTAAACAAAATACACATTGACTCAGACTCACTGCAAGAAAAACAACAACGCATCTCCTCCTCGAGTTATAATGGCTTCTTTTTATCACTGCGCTGAAGCATCACGTTGTTTTTTTTAATTTTTTATTGAATCATTCATGTAATCTTGGTCATAATTTCTGTAACAACCAGTGAAATTACACAAATTCCAAGATTATTAAATAGCTAGAACAACTTCGAAGAAATGAATTGTCAGGATACTTGATTCAACAAAATTTTTGACTTGATATCCACTTTAAATAACCTAATTACTTACGTACAGTGAACGTGAACAAATACCATCAAAGAAAGTGGTCAGTAAAATATGTAAAAAGCAAATAACTTTGATCAAGCAGCAACATTAGCGAAAGTTTTAATTAAATTGAAATTTAGTGTAGGCCGGAATGAGAGTTGGCACTCGTGGTTATAACACAGACTATGAGAAATTTAGTTCCTTAAATGTTACTTGCATTAGCGAAATATGGTTCCACGTTCTTTAAGCTGAAATATTTTTCCAAAATTTTTTAAGAATAAAATGCTACGAAAAGCAAACATTATGTATTATGGCAATTAATTTCATTGCAATTGCGAATGTATTACGCTGTGCCCATTCTCTTTAATATCTACGCTTGCTATTATTTTGGAGCAAGAATACCGTTTTTGAATTGCGATTAATAAATTGAGTTTCACATCGCGTATACATAGTCATTTCCTTGATGATTTAAATGTATATAAAAAGGTAAACTTAATGTTCATTTAAGAGCTAATACATTTATCAAAAACTAAGGGTATCGGCTAGGATTTTCTTTTAAATAAATACATTTTACTTTAAATGATGGGTAGTATAATTTCTAAAACTAATAACTACTATTTATTTGACTGATAAATATCGCGATTACGTACCTTTCTCTGGGTTTTTAATAAACTTCATTGCTTCTTATCGTTTGCCAAAAAAATTCTTAGCTTATGGTTTAACCTAGTTCTTATAACTGATAGAATAAAATAACGTAAATATCCAATGCCCTTCTCCTTACATGAATTTCTGGCATGTAGTTGTAAATAAACAAAAAGCAACATGTAAATTTAAACGAAGGTAGAATTGTAACTTTATGGTGGCTGTTAATTCGCGAGTTACGGTTGGCACGTGACCGTTCTCTAGCCAACAGCTATCGAGGAGCGCATTTTATATAAGCGGATAAGAACCTTGTGGTGGCTCAGCGGTTAAGGCGTCTTACTGTATCTCGAAAGGTTCCCAGTTCGAATCCCTGTCTCACCGGGGTTTTTCGAAGGTCCTTAACCCGAACTTCAGCTTGTATTGGACCGTCGGTTCGGGAAGGGGGAGCCAATACGTTGATGAAATATAATTATTAATTATATGTATGACATCCAATGAGTTGGTTATTTGGTTAAAAGGTAAACTAGAACCATGATTCTACAAGAAGTTTCACACAAAATTATACTCAATTTATTTAGTCTTCTGGCTTATACAAGGCCGGGTATAGTTAACGTTACGTTAACATAATCCAAAGACAACAAACAAGCAATACCCGACATTTACAATCCGCCGGATAAAAGCAAACATAAAACTGATTTAAACATCTCAATGATTTTGCAAAGTCAACATGTTTTAAAGTGGCATCACAGGCCAACAACTTAAAGTTAACGTTTACAAAAGAATCCCAGGGGCGCCGTTTAAAGGTAAAAACATCTTTTGAATTTAAAACAATGAGCAAGATGCTTCGAATTTGAAGTTATGAACATAAAATATTGGTTAGCTCAGTAATTGTTATGATGGGAGCAGAGTCTTATCTCAGGAGCCGTTTACGGCTTAGCAAGCCTCGTTAAAACCCAATGGAACTGTGGACCTATGCACGGTACTTTACCGCATCTTCTCGACGAGGTGTGACACGCTCTGTGCCACTGCTGCAACGAATGCCAGATTTGCGGATATGTCCGCTCTAGCACATCAGCTTACAATCTCTGGCAGGTGGACCGCTCAGCTTCCAGCCCATCTGAGCCAGACTATGCGACCAGACACAGTCACTGATCAACGGCTAAGGGCGTATCGGGTGACACGTCCGCACTGTAGCTCGTCTCGGCAGCAAGTGAAGTGAATATGGCGTCGTGTCCTCTTGTCACTGCAAAGCTAGCTTTCCTCTCCCCGCACATGGAACAGAAGCCTTGAATTAACAACTGTGAACCCCTGTATCCATTCACGATTGGTTCATCGATATATGTCCATCATCACGTGCTTCGTGTCATCGCTAACATTTGCTACCCGTTCCCGCACATTTTGCTTGACCTTGTCGAGGCACTGGGGAGGGGTGAGGTCAGTACACTCGGCAGGTAACGGTTGCCGCGCGCCACCCCTTTGTGAGTGAAGGCGTCACCCTGTCGGCGACACTGGGCATTGTCCCGTTCTCTGAATGTTCAAAACTGCATTTCCAACTCCCACATTTAATATTTTCTGGCCAGTTTTGCACAGAAATTAAATCATATAATAATAAATCTGGCTGCCCGGGTTTAATACATAATTATTCACCTATAAATTAACCCTAATATTTATAATATTTACAATTTAGATAAATGAATATTATAAGGCAAATCTGAATATTAATTAACTATTTATTAATATTTATTGTGGATGACTCTGTCATACCACAAGCTTTGACACAGATTGTTCTTTAATGTGAAGTGTGCCGGGACACTTATTATTATTATTATTATTACTCCGCGATTCACTAAAAGTGTGTGGCGGAGGGTGCATAGCACCTATCGAAAAGGGTTATGGTTCGGAAGGGTTATAAGGGATATGGCAGGAGGCGCCCTTGGGCTATTGTGAGGAACCATCCCCGCATTCGCGTGGAGTGATCTGGGAAAACCATGGAAAACCCAGATCAGGACTTCTGTGATTCTGTTTCCTCGTAGGTCCCCTGTAACCACTAAGATTACCAGTTTAGTGTTGGTAAGGATTAAAGGAACTGGCCATCATACCTCTGATAAAACACTTTGTATGCCTCCTTCTGAAGGATCCAAACACATGAATTTGATATTTATTTGAAGAATATCAATTCGCATTGCAACTGAATTAAATAAATTCAATGTGGTATTACTAATGGAATACAGTAGCTTCAAGTTGGCGCACATTCTGCCTCTCCGAGTCCAAAGTTACACTTCATAAGCGGAATCGAAATTACCAGTGGTTACATACTCAAATCAAGCTAGATCTGACGCTCTGGATACGGCGATGGAGAAATCCCAGAAGGTCTGATCTTCCCTATAGGCTGAGACGATAGACTTGGATTTACCCGCCAGTGTGGCTGAGACTCCGTTCTCTGGATCGAGGAGGTACAACGGACCGGGCACGTGACCAGGCCCCAGCGTGGCGGCCGTCCGGACTGCGATATTTATGCGCTTTTCTGTTGCCATCAGTACCGGATTAACCACGTAGCACGAGTTAGCAAATGCTACGGGCCACGCGCCTCTTGGGTGTCCCACGCCTTCTAGCGAGCCCAACGCCCCACTGCCCTGGACGGCGGCGAAAACCAGGGACCTCTTCTTCGCTTTTGCTACTTGCACCACGCTGTTTTAACCCGGCTTTGGTTGCCATAAAGGCGAATTCTGATGCTGTCCCCAATCTCTCCCTTATGCATGCAGCTGTAAAACCAAAGCTACAAATTTGACGACGCCAATGATGAGTAAAACTCATCAAATGCAGGCGATCTCTATCGTTGGAAATAGGTGCTGAAGATGAAGCAATTCCCGATTTTTTAAGGTATGACTGTAACGTTTCGTTTAAACTGAATAGTATCACGAGGTTACTACGGGCGTTGGATTTAACGCTTCTAGTCATTCTTGTTGGTTTTGCGTGAACAAATGCTAGAAAGTCAGAAACTGTGTTAGAAAGATTTATGGATTTCGCGCACATTTTACAAAAAAGGACGTTGCAGATAGGAGAAATTGACATGTACTGGTCGGAAAGATACTGTGCTTATGAACTAAAATATGCCATAAAACATTTCACAGCAGCTATTCTTTCTTGGAACAAAAAAGGAGACTGAAACGCGCTGAGTCGGTACTTTGCATTGTGTCGCGTAAAGACATTAATAAAAAAACTACCAGAGCATTTGTGAACTAATAGTAGTAACAATGCTTTTCACAGCAGCAATTTTTCCTTTGATATTTCCCGCTAGTGGAACAAAAAGATGTGTAAACGAGCACTCTTTTAACTGTGCCCTGTCTCACTTTTTTTTTGTGTGTCACATTGTGTCTTTCTGCAAGCCCCGCTACCTTTGGTAGCTCTGCTTCTTTGTGTCAAGTTGTACTTGTTCTCTCTTTTTGTGGTGTGCACTTTGGAGGGTAAAACCCTTATCAGGGGAAAAACCTCCTTGTTGTATATACTGGACAGGATCTGTGGTTAGGTATAATTTTATTTTATTGTCTTATTCTTGTTGGTAAAGTATGCTTAGGGGGACTTTATACTTATGCCATCTCTTTGGTTTGTAGTTCCCAACGTCTCTTAAGTTTTCTACTGACTGCCTTGTTCTGGTCATATTTTCGTGGAATCTTTCAGTTTGTTGGAAAATAGCCGTATGTATCCTTGGTATATTTGTCCAATCGTGGAGGTCGTCTATTCTTGTATATCTATTTGCCTTTAATATTATACGTAGGCTTCTATGTTGTATTATTTGTATTTTCTGTATGTGGACTTTACTTGCCGTT
The DNA here is from genome assembly GCA_031002005.1 of Vandiemenella viatica. Lineage (NCBI taxonomy): Eukaryota > Metazoa > Arthropoda > Insecta > Orthoptera > Morabidae > Vandiemenella > Vandiemenella viatica. The sequence goes on along the minus strand of JARYHS010012519.1, from coordinate 25,262,493 downwards.
CCCCATACTTCACATCCATAGAGCATGGTTGGTCGAATTATGGTTTTGTATAGGCGTATTTTTGTTTCTAATGACAGTTCCTTACTGTACAGAATCGGGTATAGGTTCATTAGAATACCTAGGGATTTTTGGCATTTGTCCTTGATGTGGTGGTTGTACAGGAGTTTGGAATCTAATATCACTCCTAGGTATTTGTGTTTTTCTTTCCAGGGGATTACATGTCCTGCGAGTTGTAATTGTGTGTCCGGTTTCCTTCTTTTTTTTGTGAAGAATACTGCCGCGCTCTTGTTGGCGTTGATGCACACTTTATTTGTTATGCACCATTTCTCTACTTCTTGCAGTTGTCTCTGCGTCTTATTAATTATGTCTCACTGAAAGACGGTTGCAGATGAAACTACCAGTGACTGGAGAAACTGTTTTTCAGCTATTAGTGAAAGATACCTTCTGAAGAAATTTTTCTAAAAATACCGGCTTAAATCAAATGAGTGACTGCGAACCACCTCGAATGTTAGTGTAAATACAACCAAAAAAAAAAGGGAGAAATCAACATCCAGAGCGTAAATCAAGGTCCGCTCAAAGTCTAGGGTAAAAATTACAATGGTTTCCATATTTGATCCTATCGGACCCAGTGAGATTGAGTCAATAAACCATCACAAAAGTGTCTAGTTACCCCGCAGCCACCTCCGCCGCTGAATTAGGCCATTTTAAAAATTACCCGCCATACGGCAGGGATGGTGAGGCATAGCGCTCTTCGCTTCCATGTAAGAGTGTCCATGGAGAGCAACGTGGATGCGTTGCCTACCACGAACCAGGCCAATGACACTCCGAAACCTGGACGTATAAAAATCTATCTGCTAATCCCGCCAGCAGCCTACCTCAACAGCGCCACCTTAAGGTGGGTTCCCACGGAGCGTTGCTTTGGAGGTCGCACGTCATTAGCCGAAGTGTACGGATCAGCGCCACAGGTTAGCCCTCACCACCTCCATACCACCTTGCCTAGTGTCGTTTCTGTTACTCGCGTCTTTTATCTTTACCGCCTTTGAGGCCTGGCCCGATCCAGGCGGCAAATGTGCTATCGTGAGAACCCACCTTTACGGAGACGCGGTGGAAGACGCAGCGACCCAACGCTCTATAAGGCATGCTCCAAGCGCACACTTCCCCTCACCCAGCTGGTGCAGCAAGGTATCACTGATGGGTACTCGTCAAAGCCTGTAAAAGTACATTAGCAACCGACATCGAAAGACCACTGCTAACAGCTGACATCCGAAATTTAACGCCTAGCGTGTTTCATGCTGAGTGGGTCCCCGTCTATCACATCAGGTGATCCTGTGGCAGAAGATGAAAAGTCGCACTAATTCTACACTGCTACCGAGCAGTATAAGCAGCTAACGCACTGGCGTGGCATTCGGTAAGATGTTCCCCGTCCGGCCATCAAGATTTCCACTGTTTCCTAAAACTACCCCAAGCAAATATCGCCATAGTTCCTTCAAAAGGCTGTGGCCCAATTAGCTCTCATTCCTTGTCACACCTCTAATGTCCTCAACGTCAAAAAATCATAAATGTCTGACAAAATAATAATAATAAAACGCGAATGGAAAATTTGCACTAAACAACAGAGAAAACTGTGAACTCCTCGCTACCTACTTTGAGCAACTGCTAAATTGCCCAGAACAAGCTGAAGGGTTCTCAGAACAATCAGGAGAAATTAATCCAGATTCATCAGCACCAACACTAGAATAAAACAGGGAGCATATTCAGAAACTCAAAAATGGGAGAGCATCAGGAGAAGATGGCATAGTGGCGGAATTCCTGAAAAATCTAGGCCAAAGTTCACTCCAAGAACTAACCAAAATCATCGGACATTGTTGGGGACAAACGAAATCCCGAAAGACTGGAAGTACGCTCTCATACTTCCTCTTCACAAAAAAAAAGTGACCGCACCAATGTGAACAACTACAGAGGAATATCTCTACTATCAGTCCCCTGCAAAATTCCCTCTGCTTGTCTCCGCAAAAGAGTAGAAGAACAAATCGAACACAAAATTGGTGAATACCAAGCAGGCTTCAGACCTAACAGATCGTGCGCAGAGCAAATCTTTAACCTAATAACCATCCTAAAATACAGATCAATCAGGCACAAAAAAACCATATACACCTTTGTAGACTTCAAGAAGGCGTATGATTCCATCGACAGGAAAATCCTACTCAACATCCTACGGGAATATGATCTGGACAATAAATCAAGAGAATTAATCAATCAGACACTCACCAACACCACAAAGTAAAATTCATAGGAGAACTCTCCAGAGAATTCGAGATAAAAACTGGCGTTAGACAGGGTGACGGTCTCTCGCCAATCTTATCTAATGTAGCCCTGGACAAAGTCATTAGAGAATGGGAGAAAACGAACACCCCACTCAAACTAGGCAGAAACAGACTAAATATCTCATGTTTGGCCTTTGCAGATGATCTGGCTATTCTGTCAGAAAATGAACAACAAGCCATCAAACAAATAGAATCCCTCAAAGAATTAGCAAAAAAAAAAATGGGACAAAAAATTGAGAAAACTGTTTTTCTTGGCACACAAACTGAACATAAAATACTGGACACAAAATATGGAAAAATCAACACAGTCACCGAGTTTAAATACTTAGGTGAAATTATCAGTCCAACAGGACTCGAAAAGAAGGCACAACAAAACAGACTCAACAAAATGAAAAAGGTTTTCGGACAGACCTGCAACATCTACAACAAAAATATCATAGGAATTCAATCAAAAATTACACACTACAATACAGTTATTAAACCCAACGCTCTTTACGTCACAGAAACACACTAAACTCTAAGAGGGATATCGAGAACATCAAAAAAGAAGAATGAAGAATAATCAGGAAAATTATTGGACCAACCAAAACAGAAGAAGGCTACAGACTAAAGTCAAACTAAACAGTAGAGTCCCACTCAAACATAGCCAACGACATCAGAAAACGCAGACCAAAATTCTACGGTCACATCTACAGGATGCCAGATAACAGATTAACTAAGCAGATATTCAAACTCATTCAAACACTAAATATGCCTAACAGTTGGTTCGACCAAGTAAGACAAGACCTGAAAAAAGCTAAAATCAAGAGTTCAGAAATCCTAGAACGCAAAATCGTCAGAAAAAAAATACACGACTGGGTAGTCATGCCAGAAACCAAAGCCAAGAAGACCGGTACAACATGGCAGAAGAGAGAAAACTTGCCTTCAGAAAACGGATGCGATGGCAAAAGAAACTCGGACAGAAAATGACTACGTTTTGCGTGATCTGTATAGGTCTATTCGCATAAAATAAAATAATAAAAAATAATCCATTTACATCCGATTCCGTTACAATATAGTTGTATTATATTCTGTAATTAGGGCTTCAGTAAAACTGATGGAAATGCCTCTTTTCTCTCAACGATCATATTTCTGTTATGTTTGCGCTACAAAAATCCAATAAATAAAAAGATCTATCCTGTTTTTGAATTATCAGTCAGCAATATATCTCCAAACACGTCATTGAAACAACTAGCTTCTAAACCAGTAAAAAACAACGAGTTGAATGGAGTGTTCTCACAAATCACCTATTCCCATTTCCTTAACTAAATACAATTGTTATTAAATAAGGCTCATAACCTTGATTTGGTAATGTGGTGCATATTTCGATTGCAGTTTACATAGCGATACAGATGGATATACTTGCGCGAGTCTGAAATAATGTCAGTGATATTGTGTGAGTGAAAGCAAAGCAAGGTAAAGTAAATTTATCTCTTACGTCATGTCGCGTAGTATAAGTTAAGGACGCAATAAAAGTGCAACTACTATTATTTGCATGACGTAATGTTTTTAGTATCATCACGTTCCCGAAAACAGCATTTATATTCTTTTAAAGAACTTAGATTAATAATGCCTACTGCAGTAACGATAAATGCTAGTTGCCATTCTGGTTCAGGATAAATTACAGTGCTAGTCAAAACCTCCGCTAACACTGCAGATCTAAAATTATCTATGGACAAATAATATAACGGAAACTTCTTTATCGAACAAACATAAATAAATAAAAATAATTGTTTAAAAAAACAAAAACCGCCTTAAAAAAAGCACAAAATTTTAAAAAATAACTTTATACCTTGCTTAGGAGAAAGTAAATCTAAATGGACAATATTTTACATTACTGTCATTGAAATTTTTACATTAATTGAGTCGGTGCCAGCTGTCACGTCGCGAAGATCGAATTACTGAAATTCTTTTGGTGTTAGAGGCGAAACGGGGAGTACGAACAAAAATTCCCAATATTTTACAGCATGTCGTGAGGCAGATAGTGTTATTGCGGGAAACAGCTTAGGGAAACAAATTAACAGTATTTTAATATGTAGCTCGGCCTTATTGGTCATCCAGGCATATCTCTGGCACTACAGTGCATCATGCAGTAAACAAATTACAGTTAGTATAATATCGGCGTATCATCTGTATGTTTCAGTTTTGTTGAAACATGTTTCTAGCATTAATTGTAGGTAAGCAGTCACATGATTTTTTATTTGTTATCTCATTGTTTTTATTGTTTTTCTTGCTTTCGCTGGCACCGACTCCAAAAATAACTAATTAATGTAAAAATTTCAATGACAGTAATGTAAAATATTGTCCATTTAGATTTACTTTCTCCTAAGCAAGGTATAAAGTTATTTTAAAATTTTTAGTGCTTTTTTGAAGGCGGTTTTTATGTTTTTTAAACAATTATTTTATTTTTAAATTTTTAGTGGTATTATAGTTTGTTTTGTATTTTAAATATGCCGCAGCAGTTCCCATTTTGCGAACTTCCTGGTAGTTCAGGGATTAAAGAACTTGCTTTCAAAGAAGAATTCTGTCTTTATATACCATAACAACTTCCAGAACGGGATGAATTGGGTATTGTGTTAAGGAATGTTAGTCTACATTTTGGTCCAGGCTATGTTTCGATCGTATCATAACATCTGTTAAAGCTGCTGGTCGATAACCAAAACATGTAACATCTGGGCATTAATACATTCCACATACACAAATCTGTCTCTGGAATATATCTGTTTGCTCCGGCGTCACACAGAAAATATAGATTTTTAATTGGTTTTCACAACGTGAAAGCTTGGATCCAAGTTGAAATCTGAAGTACATGTTGAGACATTATGACACATTTATTTTATAAATATTATGCAATGACTTAAAAATATCTTAACTGATTTTGACGGGATTTAAAACTGTGAATTTTTGCAAAGAACATTGAAAATTAAAAAGGGTGAGGGTAAAGGGGAAGAGGGATTGGGCTTTTTTATACCAAATGTAGACTGCCTTTTCTGATTGATTTAAAGTATACGTGTGTAAATTTCCATTGATATCAGCTAAAACTGTAGGTATGTATAAAAAACAATTAAGGGGTGTGGAGACGAAGAGTAGTTTGGTTTTTGTAAAGCTGGCGTGGGCAGTATTTTTCTCTTTGTTTTTAAGTATACATGTGCAGTGTTCCATTGAAATCTGATAAAACTGTGGGTATCTATAAAGAACATTGGAAATTAGGAGGGGTGGGGGTAGAAGGGAAGAGGGGTTGGGCTTCTGCAACCTAATTTAAACACAATTGTTCCGTATGTTTTAAAGTATACGAGTGCAAATTTCATTCAGAATCGGATAGAAACTGTAGATTAAAGGATGTAAAGGAAGGAGCGGAGTTTTGACTCTCTAAACCAGTGTTTCCCAACGTGGGACCCACGCCCGACAGGGGGGCAATTTGGTTTTTTTAGGGGGGCAATTTAGAAATTGACTTGATATGACTTTACCACTTTCTCTTCGGGTTATTTAAATGCAATGCTAGATATAGGTACAAAATATAGCAAAAAAGCAAATTCTTAAAACATTGCTGTAAATAATTATTAGGTATAGTTACGTTTGATATTAGCAAAATATATCATCTGGATGATTTGAGTCGTCAACTTGACCTTTTTGGGATTCACCGCGTAATGTGCCGCCTGTCTCTGCCTGTTATCAGTAAATGATTTACTGATAAAAAAAAGAAATCGACTGGATATATCACAACTTGGAGACTTGAGATTAAAGCTTACTAAATTGGAGCCTAATATAAAATCTCTCTGTCAAGCATCAAGCGCAAGGATCACACTAAATTGCCATAATAAATCTTTATTAAAAGTCTTTTGTATTTTAGTATTTCATTATATATTTTTTAATTTTACTTACTGTATTTTATGACAATATTAAGGTGTTATCTTTCAAAAATCATCCTATATGATTTTCGTTAATAACAAATAATTTTTTAATTTAAAATTATGTATGGGGAGGGGGGGACAAAAAAATGTTAAAAGTGGGACATGACCCAAAAAAGGTTGGGAAACACTGCTCTAAACCAAATGTAGATAGTATTTTTCTGTTTAATTTGCAGTATACATGTGCATACTTCCTTCAAAATCAGAAAGAAACGGTAGCTTTGTATAAAGAACATTGACAGTAATTAAAGGGGTAGAAAGGGCGATAGAGTTTGCGTTTTTGTGAAAGTTATGTGGACAGTATTTTTCTTTTTCTATTTGTTTTAAAGTATACGCATAGGAAGTTCCACCGAAACTGATTAAATTGTGGGTTTTGTACAAATATTAAGGGAAGGGGAGCTAGGGTAGTGTTTTTATTTTTTGGTCAGTAATCTTATCCATAAAAAATTACATATATATGTGCCAACTTTCATAAAGATAGGTCAAATGGTGTCGACTGTAGCTTTCTAAAAAGAAATTGACAAAAATCAAGGGGGTGGAAACAGGGAGAGGGGTTCAGTTTTTGCAAAACCAAGAGTTGGCATTATTTTTCTCTTTGTTTTATTGTAAAAATTTGCTAAGTTCTGTCTAAACCGGATAAAAACTGTGGTTGTGTATAAAAATTAAGCGGTTTAATGGGGGGGGGGAGAGGGGGTATTTTTAGATCTTTTGGTAATACACCTTCTTCGTGAAAAAATACATATAAGAACCAACTTTCATAGTAATCGGTCAAACGAACGCGACTGTAGCTTTTAATAAAGAACATTGACAAACGATAATGGGATTGAAGAAGGGAAAGGGGTTGAGCTTTGGCAAACCAAATGTTGACAGGATTTTTCTCGTTTTAAAGTATACATGGGTAAAGTTCAATAAAAATCAGGTAAGAAACGTAAATTACTATAAAATTAAGGGGTGTAAAGGGAGAAATGGGGTTGTTTATTTATTTATTTAATTTTTTTTGGTCAGAAACCTTCTCCAAGAAAAATTACATGTATATGCCAACTTTAATTGAGACCAGTTAAATGGTGTCGACTATAGCTTTGTATAAAGAACATTGGTAAAAATTTAAGGGGTGGATAGGGGGATAGGGCTTCAGTTTTATCAAACCAAAAGGTGACAGTATTTTTATTTTTGACTATACATGTCGAAATTTCATCGAATCGGATGAAAATGTGGGTTTGTATAAAAATTAAGGGGTGTAAAGGGGAGAGGGGTGGTTTTTTATTTATTTATTTTTTGGTTAGATTCTCCATGAAAAATTACATGTATATGCCAACTTTGATGATAATCGGTCAAACGGTGTCGAGTGTACCTTTTTTATGAAGAACATTGATAGTAATTAAAGGGGTGGAAGGAGGGAGGGGGATGAGCTTTGACAGACCAAATGTTGACAGGATTTTTCTCTTTGTTTTAAAGTATACATGGGCAAAGTTCAATAAAAATCAGGTAAGAAATGTAGGTTTCTATAAAATTAAGGGTGTAAAGGGGAGAGGGATGGTTTTTTATTTATTTATTTAAATTTTTTTGGTCAGAAACCTTCTCCATGAAAAACTACATGTAATTACCAACTTTAATGGAGATCAGTTAAATGTTGTCGACTGTAGCTTTGAATAAAGAAAATTGGCAAAAATTAAGGGGGTAGGTAGCGGGAGAGGGGTTCAGTTTTTTTAAACCAAAAGTTGACAGTATTTTTCTCTTTATTTTTGGCTATATATGTCCAAAGTTTCATCGAGATCGAATAAAAAATGTGAATTTTTATAAAATTTAAGGGGTGGAAGGGGGTAGTAGGTGTGGTTTCTCAATGAAATTCATACGGGACCACTTTGGAGGTATACACTATCCACTGAAAAAATTTCATTTAAATCGGTTCAAAATTGTCGAAGATATGGCTGAACATATATACAAAAAAAAAAAAAAAAAATACAGACGAATTGAGAACCTCCTCCTTTTTTTGAAGTCGGTTAAAAAGTAAATGATAAATATGTTGATTTAAACGTAATACATACTTCTATTTCAGTGTTCTGGCAATCCTTTTCTTCGTGGATGCTTAATTAAATAGAATGCACGTAACTTGATTTTCAGTAATATCTCTGGCAGCAGCTAGCCCGGCCATGTGACCTCAGCCTTAGGGACATGATGACACGATTACATGACGACACGATGGCAAAAACAGGCTTTTTTTAGTATAATATAACATTTAATTACATTTAGTTGTAGTACAAATATACGAATATCTATAAATTTCTACAAGTGGTGAGAAAATTATTCTCTTGCAATCTCGCAATTCTTTGAGCGAAAGGCTTTTATATTACACAGACATAAATCCCAGGTCATCTGAATTCAAATTATTCCGATTCCACAGCGTTACTTCCAACAATTGAAAAATAGGATCGAAATAAATAGTTCTCTAGATTCGCTCTGTTAAATTTTTATACTTCCAATATCCTCTCTTATCACTCATTTAATATCATAGATGGCACGCCGAAAGGAGCGTATTTATGAAATGCAGTAAGGAAGGCAGAACGGATCGCCATACGAATTGTCAAAAACATACGAGGCTGCTACGGTGTATGTCTCCTTTGTAAACTTAACTTCCCTCTTTCATTGTTCTATATCTATTTATTATTAAGAGTAAGTGCATATGTAGGTGAGTCTTATAGCTCGAGTATTCAATGCAGTGTGTTGTAAATGACATATAGTAAAAGGACAAGGCTGAAGTCCGGTTAGGTTAAAAGCGACTCATCAGAAGACGGTAGGAAGCCAAACACGACCCCGACCTATTCGGATCAATGCTTCCCAAAGACATCAGGCGACCATTCAACGCAAGAATCATCATCTACAATAGTTTTGTATTATCACTCCCTACTCGAACTGCAGACAAGTTCAGACTGAACTCAGCTCCACGGCACGCAATATAGTGCTTACGAATTATACACACCACCTAGCCTACTCTCCTACCAAAGTACCAAATGGCGAAATTTTATTTCCGACAGGAGTCGAATCAGCTAACCACGTATGGAGTACCGACACTATCATCTATATTAATACAATGCATTGAACCTGATAACTTGAAACTTTCGGCAAGTCTTTTTTTTTTCTTTTTTTTCTTGGCTGTTAGCCTTGGGCTAATTACGCCATAAACATAGGGTTGTTATTGTTAGGGTTTATGTTTATTTGACTTATATACAAATTTTGGTATTATCTACATATTTGCATATGGTATTGACAACTTTGGTGCTAGGAGTTGCTAAGTTGATCATTAGAGATATTATATCAGTAATTTTTAGCTGTTTTTCAATCAGCTCCTTTCTCATGTCTCTGTAAGTTTTGCATCTAAGTAAGACGTGATATATATCTTCCAGTTCACCACATCTATCACAATTTGGCGACTCTACAATGTTCATGATATGCTTCTTATCCTTTAAAAGGGAGTGTCCTGTACGTAACCTGTTGAATAATGTAATCTTCCTTCTGCTCAGTTCTTTGGTCTCGTACCATGGCGTTCTTTCGATTCTGTTGCAAATGGCCCGATGCCACAATCCCTTGGAATCCTTGTTGATTTGCCATTTCATTTCCCATTCTTTCAGTGTTATGGTCCACGCAGTGTGTCTAAGGTCAGTGAACGGTATTGCGACGTCCTCCTTTTGTGCTGCAACTAGTTGTTCTTTGGCTGCCTTATCGGCTCTTTCATTTCCCTGTATACCCACGTGGCTTGGTACCCATTGTAATTGTAGGTCTATCCCTTTAGCTATTGTCTTCGTTATTTCTCTAGCCACTTGATAGGCTTTGTAGTTTTTTCCCATTGTCTTTAGGGATTGCTAAGATTGCCTGCAGGGCGCTTCTCGAGTCTGAACAGATACTGCTTTCTTTTCTCTGTACTTTGAACATATTGTATTCCTTTGAGAATGGCGAAAAGTTCTGCAGAAAAAGTCGAGAATTGGTTCGGCAGTAGAAACGCTTCTACTACGTCGCTTCTATGTTCCACATATGCAGCTGCACATGCCTCTTCCCCCGCCTTGGATCCGTCCGTGAAGATTTGACACCAGTCTTTCCACTTTGTATTGATTGTTTCAATCGTCCTTTGTTTCGCTTCTTCCTGATTCCAGTATTTTCTTTCGAGCTGCTCTGATGTGATGTACAGGTACACATGTGAAGCTAAATCCACTTTTTGCCAAGGTTGTTTTTTCCGAGTAAAGGTCGTTGTTTTCTGCCGTATGGATATTCCACTTACTAGTTAGCTGTCTGTATGTTACTAGTCTTGGCATTCTGTGAGGGTCTGGAGGTTTGCTTCGAATCTCGTGGGCTAATATCTGTACTTTCCTCAACAGTGGGTGTTCTTTTTTGGATCTTACCCTTAACCAGAAGTTCATCCGTATTTTCTTTCTGCGTATATGTAGCGGCGGGTTATTGTCTCTGCTTCCATTGCCGCTATTGGAGTGGTCTTTATGAAGCCTCCTATTATCCTCAGTCCCGCTGCCTGCAGTGAATCAAGTTTCGCCTATAGGTTTTTGCAAGCATTATCGTACAGAAAGCTTCCATAGTCCAGTCTGCTTCTAACTACGCTGTAGTACACATTGCGCAATGGGCGGGGATCCGCTCCCCAGTTCATTGAAGCAACTACTTTCATTGTATTGATCCGCGTTAGAGATGACGCTCTCAGATCCATTATGTGTTTTCTCCACGTAAGCTTTGAGTCTAGCCATATTCCAAGAAATTTGATTTCCTTCACCAACTCCATCCCAATACCGTTTAGAGTTATTTTAAGCTCATTTTCTTGGATAATGTCTATGAGTAAATATACATATTTTACTTTTTTGTATTGTCATGTCTAATCCTTTCTCTCTCAGCTTTTCGAGGATTGCTGTAACTGCGGCTTGTAGTATTACTCTTGCCTTTTCTTTGTTGGGATGGGAGACATATATCACAAAATCGTCCGCATACTGAAGGAAGGTCACCATTCCTGGTAGCTCGGTGAACAGCTTAGCCGAGTATATATTGAAGAGGGTCGGACTCATTGGATCCCCCTGTGGAATTCCCTGGTAGACGTGTCGTTCAAATCTCTTTCCTTCTGCTGTGTGTATTATATTCACTCTGTGACCCAGGTAATTGCAACACCAAGATATGAGTTTATTATGTAGCTTCATCTCTTCCATGGCTTCCTGTAATATATTGATCTGTATGTTATTGTATGCGTCTTTTATGTCCAGGAACGCAGCTAGTTGTTTCTGACAAAATTTAATTGGATGTCCGTAACTAGTGTGCTAATGACATCCATTGTGCTGCAACCCTTCCGAAATCCCATGGTGCGGTGATCGAGGTTTCTATGGTGTTCTACATGCCATTCCATCCTGTTCTTTATCATTGTGCTCATTAATTTGGCCATGCACGGGATTAGTGATATAGGCCGATATGCCGATGCTCATTCTTGTCCCTATTGGGTTTCGGCACTGGGACAATTACTACATTTCTCCATTGTTCCGGCACGTAAGATCTGTTTATTATTTCGTTGAATAGGTTCAGAATTTTATGTTTGGCATTTTGTGGCATGTTGTCTATCATTGAATAAGTGATACTATCCATTCCTGGAGCTGTATCCCTCTTTTTAATGGCACTTTCAAGCTCAGACATGCTGAAGAATTCGTTATTTGAGATGTTGTAGTTTTCTTTAGGGTGCTGCTGATCATTCCATACCGTATTCCCGGGAACAAATGCAGGTGCCGTTAATTCTAGAAATTGTTCCGCCAGCTTGTCGTCTGTGTAGATGATGTTTTGGGAAGATCTCTTGCCGTTGAACCATCGTAGCTTCTTCCACATTTCTTGCGTCGAAGTGCCATATTTGATGCTGGAGCAGAAGGTTTTCCATCCTTCTCTTTGGTTTTTCTGATAGTGTTTCTGGCCTCTGCTGTTGTTTGTCTAAGTATCCTAAAATTCTGGAATGTCGAGTCTTTTCTATACATTTTGGTTGCAAGGCGTCGTCTCGCTACTGCTCTAGCGCATTCACTGGTCCACCAGGGGTTTCTATTAATCTTGCTTTCCTCGTTTACTTTATATTCCGGGATGCATTCTTCTGCCGTTTTAATTATTATCTCTTCCAATTCATTGTATCGTTGTTGAAGGTTGCCTGTGTTTGAGCTTAAGTGCTCTATTCTTGTACTGATTCTTTCTTGGTATAAGTTCCAGTTAGCTCTACTGCAGTTCCATCGCCTCTTCGATGTGCTTAACTTCGTTTTCGCCACGGAATCCAACGTGATTTTCAGTATCAGATGATCGCTACCTAATGAGTCCTGTAGCATCTCCCATTTAGTCCTGGTCCTCAGGCATGCCGCAATTAGTGAGATGTCAGGGTGACTGAGTTCCTTTGGAATGGCGTCCCTAGTCGCGTTCCGTGCTTGTTGTTCAGCACGGTAAGTGAGGACGAGGTTATCGCCGACGCCAGTTCTTCACCTTGCTGATCCCGCTGTCTTTCCTGCCACATCGGGTGGTGCGCATTAAAAATCCCCTCCCACGAAGCTTTTGGGTGGTATCTGATCAAATAGAGCTTCCCAGTCCTCTTCCTTCATGTTAACTTGAGGAGGTTTGTAAACAACAGTAACATTTTCTATCGGATCTTTGTGTTTCAGGTCGACGGATAGCACTTCTAAATTAGCAGACGGCTCTACTATGTCTCTGATGTTGCTATTCACATCATTTCTGACTAGTATGGCTACTCCTCCAAATCCGTCACCCCTATCTTTCTATAGATGTTATAGTTTTTATGCTTTATGTTAATATTAGTCATATAGCCAAGTTTCGGTGATCAATAGGGCGTGGGGAGCATGTTCCTCAATAACTCTCTGTAATTCGTTCCATTTGGGTATCAGGCTTCTGGCATTCCATTGTAGAATTATAAGTTTAGCCCTTTTATCCATTATTATCTGCAGCATCACCTATCTCCATTGTGTTTTCACTGTCTCCCATTTGCTTTATTTCTTGCATGACCATCTTAGTGGATTCTTCCTGAATTTTTTCTATCACATTCCTTGGGGATGTTTCCATTTAATTGTTGCATAATGACTTTGGTCACAATTATTCACAATGATGCTAATGCTTTCGACATTCGTTTCCTTGTTTTCATGCTCCGCCATCTGATCTGTACTTGTTTCTCTTCTTACCGCAGGTAATCATTCTTTCATGTATCTCCTTATATTGGTTGGTCTTTTCTCCCATTGCAGCTGCACTAAAGGTTTTGGACTGTATGGGGGGAAATTCTTTTGGGTTGTGTTCATATCCTGCCCTGCCTGGTGTTTTACTGCCAAGTGCCTGTGTCTGCTTTCGCTCCTCTTCTCGTTTCCTTATTGGACATGCTCTGTCGTTTGCTTTGTGGTCTCCACCACAATTCGCGCACTTAACTTCTTCCTTGTTACAGCAGGTTGCATTGTGCTCCTCTCCGCATTTAGTGCACCTTTCTTTCCCTCTACAGTTGGAGGAGATGTGACCAAATCTTTGGCATTTAAAGCACTGCGTCACTGGATACACGTATGGAGTAACCTTGAATCTGAGATAGTAGATTTCTACTTCTTCCGGAAGAAACTGGCTTTCAAACGTGAGTAGAACCGTTTGTAATGGTTTTCTTTCTATTTTTCCGTCCAAATGTATACTTTTCATGAATCTTCTTACGCCTACTATGGGAGCGGAAGCTTTAACGTTTCTTATCAGCTCTTCCTCATTCAAGTCTGTAGGGACGTACTTCATTACACCTTTGCACTCTACCCTGTTTGCAGGGATATAAGCCTTTAGTCTTAGTGACTGTAAGAAGACATCATTTCCAACGAAGTTATTTGCCGCCTCAGCTTTAGTAAATTCCAGCATCATCCGATTTTTTCCCTGTTGGTTGATCCGCTGAAGACCATTAATCTTGTTATAGAGTATTTTGCCTAGTTGTATAGGGTGAGGCAGTTGGCTGTTCATCTCTGGTTCGATTGATACTAGATATGGTCCCTGTGAGTGCCGGTTATACAGTCTGAAACGTTTCAGTGGTGCTGTGTTATTTTCATTTTGTCCTTCTTGACTTGATCGTGTTGGGTTCAGTTGGTCATTTGTTGATCTGCTCGCAGTCTCTGTGACGTGATATGTCAGCTGCTGCGAGGGTGTTGTCTGCTTTATAGTTTGATCCTTGTTCAACTTAGGCACTATTTCTGTTGTATTGAAGACTTCTTTGTTGCTTATAGGTATACTTCTTTTCCCGGTAGCTCTTCTTTTCTTTCTAAGATTGTATTTAACATCTTCTTCACTGTCCTCATTGTGTTCTTCTATTTTCTTTTTTGTTGTCTCTGACATGTCTTGTTCTGCTTGATAAATGAATGGTTCATTCCTCTCCTCTGCTGCTTTGGCAGTAGCACCGCCACTCGCTTCCGCCATCCTGCCTCCTTCACGATCTTTAAAGTTAGGGATAGATTGATGTGTATCCGAGGTACACTCGCTAACTTCGAATTAATTTAGCAGATACTTTGTATTCTAATGCTATGTCCACTACGTCTGGTTTTCACTAATATACACACTCGGCGCAAATGCCGCACACTGTTGTAGTCCCGCTTCAATAACAACCACACACGTAAACAGGTAAGGCTCACTCTCGGCTGTACACTAGTTCCGCATGCGCTCGTAGCTGAAGCTAAACTGCCTTCGGCAAGTCCGATGATACACGAGCTGTTAGTTACACTGGTCGCCGTCACAGCGCTGCTTGGCTGCCCAGGATATTTCTGTTCTTGTTTCTGGCTTTACACTTCGTAAACGATGACGTCATTGGAGGCGGGAAATGATTGGGAGCAAGGCACGGGAATGAATTCAACCATGGACGTTTGAAGGAACCATCCCAGCATTCGCCTAGAGTGATTTTGGGAAGACATAGAAAACTCTAATCTTGATGCCCAGCCGTGGATTCGAACCCGCATCTCCCCCAATACGAGACCAGACCATTACCACTCACCAACACACACATTATGACGTCAAATGAGTAACTGCATTGGCTTTATTTGAACCGAGCGGGGCGGTGTAACGGTTAGCGTTCTCGCCTCGCATTCGGGATGGCGGCGGTTCGAATCCCCGTCCGGGCATCCAGATTTAGGTTTTCCATGGTTTCCCCAAATCACTCCAGGCAAATGCCGGGATGCTTCTTTCAAAAGGCCATGGCCGAATTCCTTCCCATTCCTTGCCCCCCATCCTTTCCCGTCTCTAAAGACCTCGATGTTAAAAAGAGACGTAAAGCAGTTACAAAAAAAAGGCTTTATTTGAGCTAACATTGTTAAAAGTATGTGTAAATTTCAAATAAATAATCGAATTTGATTTTATATGCACTTGTCAAAAATAATGAATTGGTGACATGCAGAAGGAAAACATTCCATGTGACTCAGTTTTTCAGGAAACGGAAATAAAACTTTATGAAAGGGAAATGGTAAGAGGGAAGGGAAAAGTTACTATTGATGGTTTGTACTACTAATTGAGGTTAATGTTTTCCACTTGTTCAATATCGCGTAATGTTCTCCATGACCTCGTACTTAACATCCAAAGAGCATGGAATATGTTCCTTTTGCATCTCACTGATTGCTGAATGAAGTATATTTCAAACATTTCACTTAATTTGAAGTTTATACCAAATAAAATTAAAAACAAAAAACAAAATATAGCTAAATTACATTCAGAAATACTTGTGCATACAAAGTTAGGTAAAGAGCAGAAATCGCAATACACATATCAATAATAAACGAAGAGAGTGACTAAGTTTGAATAGTGTCTCCCTCTTAGATTGTCCTCAAGCATTTACTCAAGTTCTTCTGCGTCACTTGTAATATTGTGTTGTAGAATTCTTTATGTTCATGTGGAATATAATGCATTATTTTGGCCACATCCATATTTTTCTGGTCAATTGGAACTTTATGGTCGTAGGCACGGTCAGCTGGTAGCATCAGGTAACCACGACGTTTGTAAAGTTTAAAAATATCACTGTTCAATCCATTTACGAATTTGAATTCTTCAACCAACCCTTTCTGATCTCTAGTGTATATGACGTGTCTGAAATGACTAATCTAGAGATCAGCTCGATGCTGTATACTTCTCGAATATTGAGGGCCACCATTCATTGTATCTGATCAGTTTTGACAGATCTCACTTCATATGGTGAAATTTTTCTTTGCATTTGGAATGAGGGTGTGTTTTATACGATCTTGGCGTCGCACTCTTCACAATGGAAGAATCTCTATCACACGGTAGAAAGCTATGTCCACGTATTGGGATGTACTGATGATTTTTTTCAAACCGGCCAATCATGGTGAGATTCAGTAGAAACCTGATGAGGGTGTGGTTTCGTTTTTGTCCGCTACAGGCATCACTGAACACTTCAGGTGGTATGCATGTGTTTACATAATCACACAGAAAGCTACAAACTTCGTCAGGTCTCCTTTAACATGTTACATCGTGTTAAGTATTAAACACAGATTTACCATTTGCAAGGTTGTGGATATAAAACACAATGTGCGATAATTGCCTCAAATAAAACATTTCCTGAACTGGAAGTAAAGAAAGAGGGAGATTTGGCACGTAATCAAATACTATTCCTCCTTCGTCAATTTTGTCTTTACATAGTGCACTCTGCAATAGGAGGTCGGAACTAATAGACTAGTGAGAGCAAGAAGGAAAATATTCCTGGAATCTTTTTTTTTTTTTTGACTGTTACTCAAATTTTTAACAGCTTGTTTTAACCCATTAGAAGTCGAGAAATTTTTTCTCTATATAGATCAATAGATGGAGGTTGAGTTAACAACAAAATGGCTATCTCAGTTTAAAACGGCCAAAAAGTGGAATGTTTTCCTTCTGTATCTCACCAATTCATTAATAATGTGTAACTGTGGTGCCTTCTAAAACGCAATAATCTGTCGTATAGCAAAAATGAAAATCATAATGCGAGACAGAGATATATAAGTAAAAAGTATACTGTGACGTTCGTTTAGATTTATGTGTTGTTTTTAGTTTACCTAAGGCGACTAGATGTAGGAATTTATGTTTAGTCTGTATTCTCTGTATCAGTTACTGGAACCATGTTACAACATAGCCTAACAGCGTTTTGACAGAGAACGTTTACGCGAAACGCAAGTAATCGCTTAACTTATCAATCAAATAAATAATTGTTCTTGAAATTTTAAATCACTTAGAAGTTGTTTAAAAACACCCTGGCCTAATACTCCGAGAATCTAATCACAGAAAATTTACGCACACCATGAAAAATATAATGAGTAATCGTTATTCGTTTTTCCTTAGAAAGTTTACTGAACAAATTCTTAGTACCACCATAGTGATACCCGGGAGTTTAAACTGGTAGTTCGTAAACAACAATAACTATACGGCGAAGAAAATATGGCGATATGATTGACGTTGCAGTCCGAATTGTATTGTCTATCAATTTTTTTTTCTTAGACTAGACTACTTACAAGGTAATAATAATGTTTATTTAACATTCTAATTTGAGAA
The DNA here is from genome assembly GCA_031002005.1 of Vandiemenella viatica. Lineage (NCBI taxonomy): Eukaryota > Metazoa > Arthropoda > Insecta > Orthoptera > Morabidae > Vandiemenella > Vandiemenella viatica. The sequence continues at coordinate 25,244,684 of JARYHS010012519.1, read as the reverse complement.
ATTGTCTCTCCCGTACTTGATGTAATTTAGATCTAATGTTTATATTTCAGTTCAAAATTCTAGTGCAGTATTTCACTTTCAGTTGTTTGCATCCAGTTCCGTGTCTCGCAGAATCACGCAACGTATTCTAAAAATTGTTGTTGATTCTAAGGATAGTATTTCCGATTTTTTTGATAATCCATATTGGAAAGCAACACAGGCCTTGCTCAAGTGCAGCGGTTGCCAACTTCTGACAATGAGATGTGTTAGGCTTATGTAAGAGTAGAATGTCAATACGACCTTTCCTCCAGTTTAGCTATACGTTCTCTGGTTTACGTCAGGTGACGTCAGTTCTCTTCAGAGACCTACTCACTTCTTGGCAAAGTGTCTGCCAGGAAGTCCCACTTCTAGATATCACTTTTCGTTTTCGAATGTTTAGATTTGCTTGGGTGCATACGAAGTAGGATAGGACGGTGTATGGTTCAGACTTCACATATGGCTGAAAGTCAATCTTACTAGCTTTACATAAGATTATTTCGTTTTTTAAGCCATTCTAGAGGATCTGGGTATGTTTGTCGGTCCCACCAAGCAGAGTTCAGTGTTCCATGATCTTCTGGAACTGTTTCGGGACCTTCATAAAAACCCATTGTCGATTTCGTTCTACTTTTAAGGCAATTCTCTCTAATGACCTTCTTTCCACATATGAAATTAGTTTGATTTTTACTTCTTCCACGTCTATTTCACGCAATTCACACAAGCTGTGAGTGGCAATCAGTGCTCATCACAAAATCCAACCATTCCTTTCCCTAAAGGCACGAGGTGAAAAAGATTCCATAACAGCAACGGTACGATACCTTACTTCACTAATCTTATCCATCCTCTCATTGTGACCAAAATACATCGCCGGGAGATTTATTTTACGACATTTGTAAACAAAAGTAGTTGTTATCACCCTATTCGATGAAATCATGGTGCAATTACATCGTCTGACAGCCAGAGAATTCCAAAACTCCACTTGCGTTCAACGAGTTCCGGTTTCAATATGGATCTCCGCTTCTTTGAGGGTGAAATTCATCCTCGGACCAGGCGGAAGTGTTATATTCGAGAGGTAATCAACGGAATGGTGCCACCTCACCGACAGTAGTACATACGGTGCAGGCAGTAAACGTGCTGACTAGGATGTTGTGCGCCTTGCAGTCTACCCACGCTCGAACTCGATCGGTTTTTCCTCTGACCCGGGTGAGCTGTGACTGCTGGAACTTCCCTAGACACGTTAATCAACAAATGCTCGGCGGATAAATGAAGGATCGGCAATGAAGAAATAGCACACACTGTCTTCCTCGCCCGTGCCGCGCAACAAGGATGGTACATCATAGAAAGCTGGACAACATTGTCCAGCAGGGGCATTCCCGAATCTACAGTTCATCAACGACTACTTCCAACGTTTTGTCTATGTTATATTAATTGAATCGCCGCAGACATGAAGTGCGAAGAGTATGTATTCATTAGATATATGAAACAGAAGTATCACAAACCATTTGATCAGAACACAGTGCAAAGAAAACCATATCATAAATAAGTTATCCATAGTTACTGACGTACATAAAGTATACCCTAAATCCACATTTGGTGCATTGTGATTGAAACGGAAGTTTAAAATATATGTGATGTCTTGTTAGAATTCATACCAACTAATGCAGAACATCTCACTTTAATCACGTAGCCAATATTACTCTCATACGTGATTGTAAATAACCATAAGATCATTCATATGTTCAGGAGAAAGATTGTACCACTTTTATGAGATGCCGAAACATTAACACAGAAATGTTGAAATGTTGTGCAATGTGCGGATTTTTACTGTTTTATTAACACAGTGTTGTGTACGGTTTTTAAGTATCCCAATTTTGTAAAATTAAGCGTAAACAATCTATTCGAATAACAGCAGGTAAAAAATAATAATAAAAAGACATATACTCTGGAATATTTATTTTTTAGATCCTTCATTCTTCAATTTAGTGATTTTAAGACGATGCCGTTCGGGAGTTCAAGGAATTGGTAATAGTCTTTAGAATGATTGTCACACAGTACCAATAGAGCCTGGCTGGTCTGTAGATTAGGAACACAGTCAGGTGATGTGGTACCCTATGCCACCAGTATACACACTTCTGTCTCCGGTCCGGAGGGTATGTGTGGGGGGATGGAGGGAGGGGGAGAGATCTTCATCCAATCAGACGGATGGCTTAAGTGAAGCGGTTGGACCTTGCAGTGTGGAACCATTAGGCCCTTCTCACACGATGCTACTCAAAGGAAACGAAACTGAACACAGAGTGAAATTTCTAACTAGTTACTGACCAATGTTCGCACACGATGCTACTCAAATCTCTGGAATTACAGTCACTCGTGAGATTTGAGCGAGGCGACGATTTCTTCTGATTCAGATGAGGATGTTATATTATTCAAAGAAGGAATAGGAGATTTAAAAAAATATTTTTTAAACGAAAGCTTTTGCTTGGAAAGCTAAGAAGTGATGAAAATACCAACGATTTCCTGTTCAACTGTAGAATGTACATTTGTCATGATGGAAAAACATCAAGTGTTTTACAGTCACATACGATGTAATGACTAACAAAAAGTGATTAATATACTAAAATCAGCTTCCACAATTGTCAGGAGTGGGAAAGGAGTCCTGTACAGTCCGATTAAATTTGGAAATAATGCAACTTACACACTACACATAATTCCGCTGACACAACTTAAAATTAGTTTTCGTTCGTCGGCATATTACATCAAAAACGATTTAGCCAATTACTTTATTACTCCACAAAGAGCACTTCCGTGGCAATGGAGTTATATTATGAAATTTAATTTAAGAAAAATAAATCTGAAGTGTTTATATAAAACATTATTCATTACTCTTTATTAAAAACATGTTTACGTAGCTGATAAATTAGCTTTCTGTCTGATAACACTCCATGCTTTTTCTGTGTCAACTTTCCGTGAATATTCAGTCAACTTGTAGTTGCATAAACACGGATGATTCTCGATTTCAGCAACAAGGTTTAAATTTATTATCTGATCCGCCACTTTTGTTGAGAAACTAGTTGAAAACTAGCAGCGTGGCAACTGGCATGCTGCGTCGCTTCGCACTAATCGCGGACGCGTTGCGGACTGGTTTCCAACCGAACGCCCCGTGTGAGAGCCTCCATACAAATACTAGTGCTGTGACTAGAAAGAAACTGACTTGTGATCCTAGTTCGTAACTGGTTTCTTTTCAGTAGCGCCGTGTGAGAAGGGCCTTACGGTTCCATTCAGTGGGTCGGGGAGTAGGGACCTGCTGTTTTCGGAGCACACGGTGCCGCTAGTCAATGTGCCTTGATGAATTGAAGAGTGCGTGCGAAGCTGTGAAGGTTTAATGCCTCTTGACGCTGGAATGCTCTCTGTGCCTACGTTCTCGGCAGTCATACTGGTGGTGCAGAGAGGGTATGGAGGGTTTCTTCCCCTCTTCAGCTGCTCCCAGCAGCAAGAACTTGCGTGCAGAGACGTGGCGGAGACGCAGGACACCCGTCAGTCACGAAACTCCGTCGAAGGTGGTAGTCATGAACTGCGGTTAGACAGGGGCTGCTGCTGCGGTTGTGCGGTTCGCCGCCTCTTGCTACAATAACAGAACCACTTTATATATGTGGTTACTGTAGCGCATAGGTCCGAACATACAGTGTGTCCTGGAATGTCAGGATAATCCTGCAGCCGCAGGTAGCTCACATCATGTCCTACTACATGACAAATTTTATTTGACGAGGGTAAGTCAAATGAAAACCTTAAATATTTTTTTAAATATTATTTACTGTGCAGAAGTGGTACAAATCTGTATCACTTTTCAACATAATCTCCCCCACGCTCAATTGAAGTCCTCCAGCGCTTACAAAGTGCATAAATTCCTTTAGAAAAAAATTATTTTTGTAGTCCGCGCAACCGCTTACGCACCGCGTAGCTTATCTCTTCTTCAGAATGGAACTTCTTTCCTCCCATTGCTTTTTTGAGTGGTCCAAACATTTGTAAATCACTTGGGGCAAGGTCTTGTGAGTATGGAAGATAAGGAAGACACTCAAAATGCAGGTCTGTGATTGTTGCAACTGTTGTACGGGAAGTGTGGGGCCTTGCAATGTTGCAAAAGGTCACCTGATGACAGAAATCCACGTCGCTTTGATTTGATTGCAGGCCGAAGATGATTTTTTAGGAGATCTGTGTATGATGCACTGGTGACAGTGGTCCCTCTAGGCATGTAATGCTCCAAAATGACGCCTTTTTCGTCCCAAAAGAGAGTCAGCATAACCTACCCTGCTGATGGTTCTGTTCGAAACTTTTTTGGTTTTGGTTATGAGGAATGGTGCTATTCCTTGCTCACTCTCTTCGTTTTCGGTTGGTGGAAGTAAACCCAGGTTTCGTCCCCAGTAACGATTCTTGCAAGGAAGTCATCACCTTTTCGTTCAAAGCGCCGAAGAAGTTCTTCACAAGCATCAACACGTCGTTCTCTCATTTCAGGAGTCAGCTGCCGTGGCACCCATCTTGCAGACACTTTGTGAAACTGGAGCTCATCATGCACAATGTGGTGTGCTGAACCATGACTAATCTTTAAACATGCTGCAATGTCATTCAGCGTCACTCGGCGGTTTACCATGACTATGGCTTCAACTGCTGCAATGTTCTGTGGAGTCATAACACGCTGTGCCTGACCTGGACGAGGAGCATCTTCCACTGAAGTCACACCATTTGCGAAATTCCTACTCCATTCGTAGACTTTCTGCTGTGACAAACATGCATCATCGTACTGAACCTTCATTCTTCGATGAATTTCAATAGGTTTCACACCTTCACTACTAAAAAACTGAATAACAGAACGCTGTTCTTCCATGGTGCTAGTCTCAAGTGGGGTAGCCATCTTTATACTGATACTGCGACGGTATTTGTGCATCTGCACTATGCTGCCACCTACAGGCCATTCTGCACGCTGCTTGTAGCACGCTTACCAACTTACAGGATAACGGCGCGAAATTTCGATTTTTTATTACAAATTTAATGTTTTCATTTGACTCAACCTCATAGTAAAAGTTTCGCCATTTTGAGATATTGATTTTTTTCGAAACATGTGACTTTGTTCAATTTATTCCATGCCATTTCTACAAATTAATTCTTTTTGAAACCTGTTTTTATTTACTCAAGGATGTTTGAGTCATCTAAATCAATGTTCTTTTTTCATAAAACGTTAAAAAAAAAAACTTTTTAAAAAATCGAGTGTATACAAATTTATTTAAGCGGCTGACTTTGACAGCCTGTGACGGAAAAAAAATTTACCCAGCGGATCATGCAAATTACATTAAAACATTGCTTCGTTATTGTCAATTTAAAAATTTTGTTTTTATGGTTGTCCTAATGCACGAGGGTTGGTATTATGGATTACATTAAAATAAAAGTCTATTGAATTGAAGTTACAACGCAAGTATTTTTTAATTGTTTGGGACATTTGGGTAATGAATTCGTAGAACTGTGGTTGCAAAACGATGGCTGCCCAGCACACTACGCCCGAGCGGTCAGAAACCACCTTAATGGAAGGTGCCCAACAAGGAAAGACATTAACCGGAAAGGTTATGCTCGCCGAATAAAAAGATCATGTTTCAAAAGATTTAGGGCTTCATAAGAGCAAATCGCGGCCATTTTGAATAATTTTTATAACTAACGATATAAAAAATATTACTTGCATTTATTCCTACTATTATTTGTGTGCACACCAGCGCAAAAACCTTTTTTAAATCATTATCATCATTTTTATTGCATTTTTAAAATGCACAATTGTCTCTTTAGCAGAACGAACTACCATAAAACAATCATTTTAAAAGAAAAAATAATTATACCATTTAAGAATTTTTATAAGGTTTTTAAACGTTTTAAGAAAAAAAGAATGTTTTAGATGAATCAAATATCTTTGAGTAAATTTAAAAAAAAAAAAAAAAAAAAAAAAAAAAAAAAAAAACAGGGTTCAAAACTCTTAATCTGTAGAAATGGCATTGAATAAACTGAAAAAGTCACATGATATTTAAAAAAATTAATATCTTGAAAATTGTGAGACTTTTACTAAAATAAAATTTTGTCATATAGTTGTAAATAGAGTGACCTATCTGTGGTTGCAGGATTGTCCCTTCATTCGTGGACATTCACTATAACACGGGAGAACTGCCGCATGATCGTGTTCTGTGTCACAGTTAAGGCATCCAATTGGAGATCGAAAGATCGCAGGTTCGAATCCCGAGATTTTCGAAGTCCCTTAACCTGACCTTAATCTGTGGTACAGCTTGCTGTGTAATGTGAAGTATGCCAGAATGCTTCCGTGATTCTGATTGCACGTCAAGGCGTAGCTCACTTATATCCGGTAGGATCACTGGGAAAGGTTAGTTAGTCATAACAAAGGGCGCATTGCGCGGCGAATCAAAAACTGTTTTACATGGGAGGTTAAACAATCCTTCGGAATCTCCCGGCCAACTAAGCCACAGGACGATTTGATTTTATATTTTCAAGAAACTGGAACAATTACAGTGAACGAAGCGAGGTAGCTAACAATAATTAAAAGCTCGTGGGGGAAGAATAAGAGGAAGAAATAGAAAGAGAAGAGCAGGACAAGTGATGCTTTTCAGACAATTGGTATAAGACATCTTTAACAAGGAAAAATTGTAGGCTAGATATGAGAAACAAGAAAATTGGCTTATGAGAGATTGTAGTAGTGCTTAAAAGGATAATGAATGTCGTGGAGTGACTTGATTTGAAATTCAGTAATCTTTGGTTATTCGAGTTAGAATAGCTGGTGCCAAAATATTACTGTTTTGTTCCATAAGCGTAGATTTCTTAAGCTCAGAAAAAATACCTTTGAAAGGTCTGTTGATTAGCAATACATTTGGCCAAGTCCAGTCCACGAGGTAAATAAAAATGTTGGTTTCATATTTCCGCCTTCCAACGCTACTAACTTCTATAGCCATTAGATCCAGGCATGACAGCTGCTTCCAAGGCTTATTACCTGCGACGACTTTCAAAGTTCTGTTGAAATGCCTGGAAGATTAATTAGGATTAATAATCAAAAAATACGATATCGCTAAAAGTCTCGTCAACATCATTGATAAGACTAAATCTTCTATCATAATTGCTTGTTCACTTAAGCCATGGCCAGCAGTTGTAACTGACAATAACTCTTTGATTATTAATGCAATAAATGAAACAGATACTGAAGAAATTAGTCATCGTTTACTGGAATTAACACTGGAAAAGGTGGAGGAATTTACAACCACCTCGAATGAAGCAGCGACGTTGGACAATGAAACAGATTTTTTTCCTTGGAAGAAAAGCTAAGAGTTTGCATCCTTGAAATGTTTATCTATAAGTATTTTTTTTTAATTTGATTGGGATTGGGTTACACATTATTTATTTAAAAGAAGCTGTTTGGAATTTTTATTGTTATTTATTTTAAGTAAAACGTTTCGAACTCTACGTTCCTGATAATAACCGAACCTACTATTTTACATGAATTTCTATTTCATTATCTACGCAACATTTTCGAAATACGTATAGTATCAACGGATATCGTGTGATTACTGTATTCATAAACTGTTTCGCGATCGAAATTTCTGTATGAAGCTACAGTACGGTGATGCCGCAATGAGGAAGTGAAACAAGGAATATATACAACTTATGGACGTATGCGAGTATTGTCGGCGCGTGAGGTTGGAAGAAATCAAGTAAATTCTAGTGTAAGTATGCGTGACATCTCCTTCCCAACATTTCCTGATTCCTTTCATCGTGAACCCGAAGATGTAATCTAAAAGCGTCACCTTAAAACAGACATGGAAGAAGAAATCGCGAATATTCGAGGCACTTTGAACGAAGTCGTCGTCTTTTGACTGCAGTCGGTGATGTCGAGAAGAATTTCCCGCGAAGCCGTGAACGCGGTGACAAGCGTGGCGTCATGTAGACAGACTGGCACACTGTGCTTCTGAAAGGGGACAGACTACTCGTCATTACGAACACTGCTAGCGACGGACAGAAAAGAAAAAGCAGCTCGTAACTGCTCGCTTCACGCAATTACAGCTTTTATGTTCGCGTAGAGCGAAACGACGTTCATTATCCCACTAGCCTTCCCGTCATTTCATGTCACTTCTTTTCATATGACTTTTCTTAGACTTCAAAAATGTTCTCAGACTTTGGTGGGTACGGTATTGTGTCACTGAATACCCCAACACAGATCTCTTACGTACATGTTGGCATTCATGGCAGTCAACAACGAAAAATAATCTACTGCCGGCTGCTAAGTAAGTTGCAGGATTTGTTAGATAGTTCCTACAACCTAATCACGTGTGAGAGTCAGCGTCAGAAATTACAGCAATCACGTGTTTGATTTATTGGAAAAAAATGCAAGGCAGTAGCTGTTACGGCAGTTCACTGCAGTTAACACTGACATCCCATTTACTATTTTTTTTTATTTTATTTATTTTATTTTTTTTTTTTTTGGTCACTGATTATGTTTTAGATTGATTATCGCATACCCCTTCGATTATAGTTTGAACAGGAACCCAAAAATCCATTCAATTTTGTTTTGAGATATTTATTTAAGTATTTCACTAGATGTGAGATGCTCTGAATAATTTTCCAATTTAAAACAGAAAAATGCTAGGAAATTCAAAATAGCGTCACCCTATATAATGTTTTTATGGAATTTTTTAGGGTAAGATACTGAAATGTCCCTTTGCTCCATTCCAAAAAGCGACAGGCGAAAGTGTTGTTCAGAATCAATCACAACTTTATGTACTGGTTAGTTCGAATGTAGTTCTGTTTGTTCATACAAACGCTGTAGCACATCAATAAAATTATAAATGAAAGATACGGAATATTACGGTATGCGTGTGTAACTCTCACTTAGTATTTTTTCCGCATTTCCATTTGTAATTAATAAAAGTATGAGTAAACTAGTCTACGTAAACCAACCAAACAGCTCCTGCGAATGCGCACACCAGGCGAGCGTTGTATCCATTGTTTGTGGGTCACTGTGCATGTCATACTCAGCTCCAGTGCCTGCGTAGATTTTGTGCGGGACTTTGATACTGGTGTTTAATGCACCATTCAATAAGAACGGTGGACGAATATTTCTGTGATCTGTGGGCAGACATTCATTTTAATTTGATTGCGATGGAGAGCTTTCTCCGACCGCAACAAACAGAGCGCTACCACCAAGTTCGGGAACCACTAGATTGTGAAACACTCTCTTCAAATTTTAATTTGTAATAGGCTTTTTGACGAGTATAGCCTCACAATGTGCTGACTTGTATTTTCTTTCATCCTAAACCACATACAGTTTCTTCATAAACATTTGGTACTAATTTTTTTATACAGAAGATAGATATATCTTTAGAAGATATTTCGATTGATACCGAAACGAGCGTCACAGTTCCATCGAGTCATGAAAAATATCTAGCAGAATGAAGCTAAGATGGGCGACGAATCCTTCTTCACAGCGAACGAAGCGATGAGGTCCGTACCCAGAGAAGTGAATTCTTCGATCCTATTGGTATCGATTGGTATAATGGATAATCGATAGAGATGATTGAGTGGGCACTTCAATAATTAAGTATACCCCCGATTTTGTTATGGTCGGTTTCTCTGGGGTGCCGATCAATAAAGAAGCAAATTTACACGTATCCTCATACAAAGTTTAACATTTTCAAGTGTATCATTTACTGTTTTGTAATGGATTTACTAATGCCACCACATCGAGAATTCCAAATTTCCCTGCAATTTTTTTACATTCATAAAATCGAAGTTAAACCTGAATTATAACAACTATGAAGGGTATAATGCTTATGTTTTTCGGCGAATTTTCGCATAACACCGAATGATAAAAGCTTTAAATTTACGGTATGCGTAAAAAATTGCCAGGAGTATATATATATATATATATATATATATATATATACATATATACACTTTGATGGAACTTTGCTCACGTATACTTCAAAACAAAGAGTAAAATACTTTCTGCATTCGGTTTACGAAACCCCAATACCTCTTCTTCTTTAGCCTATTTAATTTTTGCAAATGTTCCTTACACAAAACTACACTTTTTATCCGATTTTGATGGAACTTTGCACCCGTATACTTTAAAAAACTGTACATTTCGTTTACAACCCCCTCACCCCCCCCCCCCACTACCACCACCACCCTGTTTAAGTAAAATGTACACTTGAAACTATTCAGTTTTTTTTGCAAATACCTCCAAAACGGTGGGGAAATTTGGATGTTTTTGATAGATGGCAATTCAATCAAACAGGACAAAACATCAGAACTTTTATATCCAGTCCCCGAGGAACGCCGGGTAGTCTTCTAGTAATAAATAGAGTTCAGACCTGGTTTGTGGCATTTCCTAGGATGTTTCGAAGATATCCAATTCCTTTCCTCTAGATCTCCGGTGTTTTTTAAACAGGTACATTACATTGATGGGTGTATGTTAGTTATATTTTGTTGTTCACTTTGAGGATAAAGTGAGAGGTTAAAACAATCAGCCAACATGAAGAGGCACTCTAGTCAAAAAACGCCAACAAGGCCTACAAACATCTCCATCAGACGGTCGAATTGTGGTAAAAATAAGTTGTACTCGTATATTTACTATACGAAAATCAGTCTGATAATTGGGAGATAATATGATTCGTCAAGGAATCTGCATTCGCGCTACTTTGCAGCCAAAGACTTTATTATTTTAGTATTTGACACATTCATACCGTCTCTCTTCAACAACACTCACGTCCAAGACTAACTTTTAATAACAACTAAATCATAATCAAACCTAAGTCAGTAAGGGACTTTTAAATACTAGTTCTAAAGTTTCCATATTCATGACTATTTAACAGTTCACGATTCGCGACAGACTGCTAATGATTTCGAAACCCGCAGTGTCTTAGGCACGAAGTTCACACATGTTGAATTTTGCGGTGCACGACAGTTTCTTGAATTAAACTTCCAGCTTGCTGAAGGAGGCGATAAACACGAAACTGAATTTTGATAGGAATTATGTGACTTAAAGTGTTGTAACACTTCTAATTCATCAATGTAAACACGCTTATTTTTGTTGTCCTTGTATTTATTGTGCCATATTGCTTAACCAATTGCTGAAATTAATTTTTGAGTTCATCCTACGGGATAAAATACGTCTGCCTACGTTATCTTACATCTGTCGTAAGATAAATTTTGTCTTAAATCTTTCGGTTATGATAGAATATTGATTTTTGATTCCTTGAAGGATAAAAGAACTTTATTACACCAAATACTAACTCATGGATATAAATAAAAAGATAACACCATTTAACTCTGAATACACAATTAATGACACTGTCCTTAGAACGGCAGACTCCGCTAAATACCTCGGTGTAACAATTTGTAATAATTTGTTGCGGAATGAACACAATGAAAAAGTAATTGGTAGAGCAAACCAAATGCTCCGATTTCAAGGTCGTAATCTAAAACAGTGTACAAGTCCATACATCTCTTTTGTTTACCTTAGAACAAAGACATAACTTGATTTATCTTTTTTATACAAACTAGTTTATAATTCTATTTTTATAATAGATTTTAGAGAAAATCTGTTTTTTTTTTAAGTGATGAAGGTCTATCTGCGTGGACATCTGCGTTTCGTAGAAACGTACTGAGAATTTAAATGAAATGGCTTAAAAAGTTCATGGAGTTTTAAATTTCAAATCATTCATCAGCTGCAATTTAACTGTACTGTGTACTAATAGCATGTGTTTTGAGGAATTTGTTGTAAACTGTTGCTTTCTAACTCTAATGTTCTCAATGACTTTGTCAGAAACTTTAGGTTGTGTACCGCTAATGAAATAACATTTGTTTTCCAACCTCTATATCCCTTTGACACATATCTAACAGACTTGCTTTAATTACTGAAATAAGTACTTATCAAAGACGTACTTGGAAGGTAGCCATTCATCTGTCGGAAAGGAAAAAAAATTTCTATCTAATACATTAATGAATTTAACTCAAATATCTATCGGTCTTCCATAAAACGGAGATAAAATCTATAATATCAGGTGTCACCTTGTGGAACTGTCAGTTCTCATTGTTGTTATCTACGTAAATGTTAATCTTCATTTCTATTTCATTAGAGACCAATAACAAATTGATGAGAATGTATTGTAAAGGCAGTTTGTTCAGCAGGATTTCTTTTATTAAGTAAAATATCACAAAAACGAGTTTTGTGTGAATGCTATCCTAAGAAAGGTATATTTTGCGCATAAATTGGCACATAACTACGAACAAAAACAGGAAGAGTGGTTTGAACTCACCTCACAACAGCTAAAGTACCTCCAAGCAGACCTAAAATTTACTCTTGGTACAAGTACATTGTACAGACGGGTTGTTCACTGCGACATTATACTAAAACACCACATCGCAAATTGAAAGCGTACGACCCTTTCTTCTTCATGGAGAAAACTATTGTGTATCTGGATATGCTTGAAAACTTTTTAGTTCCACAGATCGATGAAGATGACCGATATGGGATGTTTTGCTACCAGCAAGACGGTACAGCACCTCATTTCCTCACGAAAGTTCGAGGTTTCCTCGATAATCGCTACCCAGGTCGGTGGATTGGCCGTGAAGGGCTCCTCAGACTTAACACCATTGGATTTCTTTCTCAGTGGTTTCATTAAAGATCATGTGTATGTTCCTTTCCTGCCAAACAATTTGGCCGACCTGAAATATCGAATCTATGCTGCCGTTGTACAAGTTTTCCAGAATTGACTACCGGTAGGATGTTTGCCGCATGACAAATGGTAGTCACATCGAAGCTTACTGACACTTGACACTTTTATGTGAAACTTGAGGTTGTTTGACACATGAACCAATTCAATAAGTTATCTCAATAATTTTCTGTATGTATGCTGGCTCTTGTAGTGTAGGGGCTAGCGCGCTGGCTTCACGTTGCAAGGGTCGTCGGTTCGAGTCCGGCTGAGGGCATGGGTGGTTTTAATTAAGTGTTGTGTCTGTCCTGTGTTTTCTATACTGTAGAGTAAATATAATTGCAATGGGAAAGTGTATATTTACTTGAAGAAACAAAGTTATACTTGTAGCCGGCTGACATGGCCAAAAGCCAATTTAAAAAAAACATCTGTATTATCGTAAAGCCCTTTTGGACTCACGCTGTATTATCTTTGACACATTAGTTTAAGGCCTACATTTTCTCTGATCTTCTACTAGACTGGACACTAAAAGCTGACGGTACATTTAGTGCCTCGAAATGTATCAGTAATTGTGAAACTTTACTGGTCACCTTTCTTCTTCTAATGGGAATATGACAATTGAATCAGAAGTACATTAACGGAAAGACATACCACATGACGCAATTCGTATACTAGTAAGATTACTCGTGCATAGTTTACATTCCGTATATCACAACAATAAGACGCCGCCTGCAGCATGCTGAACAGCGCACTCGCATGCCACATAGGTTGCCGAACTTAGGCGCGATTTCATAACAACATACAAGTCGCCGATAATTTTGAAACAAAAACCAGTGTTTTTCCTATTACACTGGTAAACTAGAGACTGGTATCATTATTTTAATAAATCGTCGTTACTTGGACAAAATCTAGACTAATATTATAAATGCGAAAGTAACTCTTTCTCTCTGTCTGTTTGTTACTTTTTCACGAATACAGGTAAACTGATCTTCAATAAATTTTACAATGAAATACTATGTACCATAGGGAAGGACGAGGGATACTTTTATCGAGATAAATAACATATTTGGTGATGATATTTTGAAAACTAACAGAACGGAGATAGACAGGCATATAGAGTATGCAAGTCTCCATAATGTCACATGACAGACGAGCCTGGTGGCTCAGAGGCTTTCAAGAATCAGGTATCCTGAGACGTGTTCAAACTGGTTGCGGTCAGTGCATTCCGTGTTTCGGAATCTACGTTAGAGTGTAGGTCCAACCATGGCAGAGGCGCAATGCGTGGCAAATCGAACTCTGTCACGGGATCTTCCCGCCAACAGTGCCATAAGCATTTAATTTTTTTATGTTATATCGGCCGCTCAGGCTTCGTTTCTCTCGCAGTCTGTTTATGTATGATCTATCCTAATTCAGTAATTACTAATTTGCTAAGGCTAATATTAATCTATTCTAATATCTACATCTACACTAATATTGTAAATGCGAAAGTAACTCTGTCTCTCTGTCTGTTTATTACACGGCTAAATGACAAAACATATCTGGATGGAATTTGGCAAGGAAATACTATGCACTCTTAGGAAGTACATAAAATACTTTTTCGGGATAAATAACATGTTTTGTCAAAAAGTTTTGAAAGCTAACAGAGAGGCATATAGCGTGAGTAAGTCTTTGTACTACTTCATCGCCGAGTGGTCTGGTGGATCAATGGTTAAGGCTCTTACTTTCAAGAGTTCGGTGTCTTCTCTCGGTCACATCATAGAGGAGCCAGGAATTTTTAATCTAATACTCACACCAGTACATTCCGTGATTCGGATTTCACTTTAAAGTGTAGGTCCAACCACGACAGAGGCGGAATGCGAGGCAAATCGAAACTCTATCACGAAGGCGGTCAAACAACTCTTCTGAATCTCCCGGCCAACAATGTAATACGCGAACACTTTTTTACGTTATTCCGTTCGCTCAGGCTTTTTCCCTCCCTCTCTCGCCGTCGATTTGTATGGGATCTATACTAATTTACTAGTATACTAATGTATATTAGTTTATACATCTACGCTAATGTTATAAATGTCAAAGTAACACTTTATCTCTGTCTGTTGGTTACGTTTTCACGACTAATCCAATCTTAATGAAATTTGACAAGGAAATACTATGTAACATTAATGAGCACATAGAATACTTTTTTTAGGGATAAATTACACATGTTATCATAAAATTTCGAAAACAGTGACAGATGTTAAATCGGTTACTGAGGCTTTGAGTTTTCTGCAGTTTGTAGTTTAGAAGACTACAGTTCCCATAAAAATTAGCCTTTGCGATGACTTCTACTAAATCTCCCAGAGACAAGCCTCCGCTCCGTTAGTTTGTTGCTATTTTTACACACGTTGCAAATTAGTTCTCTTCATGAGACGGGTTTAGTGGAAGAATGTTTTGTTCGGTCATGGCTTTCTCTTTGGAACACCATTTACATAACAAAACTTTCTATATCCAATTCTAACACGCGTACGAAGTAGTGGGTAACATCTGGTGAAGAAATAATTTGGAAAACATTTTTGCGCCTATTTAAAACATTACGTACACGCAACACTTTCCCCACAACTTTCAAATTGTTTCTGCTCTACTGCACCGACAATATTTCTGTTCAGGAGAGTGAATTTACCCAATCCACTTGGTATTTGCTCCTTGAAGACACTATTTCTCATATTTTGTTTATAATTTCATATTATCAAATCCTACATGGACCGGTTGCCAAATAGATCGAACACATGTTCCCTCTTTACACTGCTCGGCCGCTAATGTTACTATCCATCTTTAATGTAAGGTACTTTACATGCATTAACTGTGATAAAGTTGTGAACAACTATTCTCCGAAGAAAAAATTTACGTCTACACTCAAAAAAATAAATAATCTCTTAGTCTAGTTGACGGAAGCAGTTACCAAATTATTATCTAAGCATCACGGATATACACTGACGGAAAAAAAAATCCCAACACCAAGAAAAAATTATTGTAGAGTAATGAAATTTGGACAATGCATTTGTCAAGTTAACATGTTTAATTGATTAAATTTTCAAGATCACAGGTTAATTTAAGCTCAAGAAAATGCATTTCAAATGTGAAATACTGTTAAATTAATAGCCGGTGTAACCTCCAGAATTTTGAATGCAAGCCTGCAAACGTGAATGCATTGTGTCATACAGGTTTCGAATGTCACTTTGTGGTATGGAGTTCCATGCTTGTTGTACTTGTGCTGTCAATACTGGGACGGTCAGTGCTGGCTGTGGATGATGCTGGAGTTGTCGTCCAATGATATCCCATACGTGTTCAATTGGAGACAGATCTGGTGATCTCGCAGGCCAAGGTAACATGTCGACACTCTGTAGAGCACGTTGCGAGACAACAGCGGTATGAGGGCGAGCGTTATCCTGTTGAAAAACTCCCCCTTGAATGCTGTTCATGAATGGCAGCACTACAGGTTGAATTACCAGACTGACGTACAAATTTGCAGTCAGTGTGTTTGGTATAACCACAAGAGTGCTCCTGCTGTCATAGGAAATTGCTCCCCAGACCATGACTCCAGGTGTAGGTCCAGTGTGTCTAGGCCGCAGACAGTTTGGTTGCAGGCGTTCCCCTGGCCTCCTTCTGACCAACACTCGGCCATCACTGGCACCAAGGCAGAACCTGCTTTCATCAGAAAACACAACAGATCTCCACTCCGTCCTCCAATGAGCTCTGGCTTGACACCACTGGAGTCGCAAACGGCGATGGCTTGTAGTCAGTGGAATGCACGCTACAGGGCGCCTGGCTCGGAGCTGTCCTTGAAGTAACCGATTTCTAACAGTTCGTTGTGTCACTGTGGTACCAACTGCAGCTCGAATTTCTGCCGCAGACGCAGTACGATGCACCACAGCTGTACGCCGAATACGGCGGTCTTCCCTCTCAGTAGTGCCACGTGGCCTCCCGGAACCCGGTCTTCTTGAGGCAGTACCATCCCTTGACCACTGCACCCAACAATCATGCACAGTGGATACATTCCGGCCAAGTCTTTCTGCAATATCGCGAAAAGAAAATCCACCTTCTCGTAGCCCTATTACACGACCTCGTTCAAACTCGGTGAGCTGTTGATAATGGCTTCTTCGTCTTCTTAAAGGCATTCTTGGCTAACATCAACTCACTATGTCAAATCTCAGCGGTAAATAACGTTCACAAACTTTACAGCGCGTATTTAAAGCAAACCTGATTTGCAAGCTCTGAGTAGCGCTACTAGCGCCACACTTATGCGCGAAGCGCGAAATTTGAATCGATGTCATCTTTCAGATGTATAAACACGCCTACCAAATTTCGTTTATCTAACACAAGTCTTTCTTGGTGTTGGGATTTTTTTTTCCGTCTGTGTATATGAGCATACTACAAGGAATATGACACATACTCATATCCAGCGTTTAAAAAGCACCTAACACTGAAGGCTGAAATTTAATAATAACTACAATCCGTGCTGTTAATTACAGTGATGTTCTGCTTGACCTACTAAGTGAATACTGGACTTTAGTCTCATATATACTGTATAATCGTTCCTCAGAGAAAACTGTGACATTTCTGTCTGAATGCAGGATCTTTATATTGGCTGCATTGCTATCGCCAGCAAACAGAAACCCGCTTATAGTTTTATTTTACTTATTCACTACAACTGAGAAAAAATTATAATTGTTCGCGAAGAAACAAAATCATTTGTTACTGCGTAGACGCAAAAGTTAAACCACTATGACGGTGCACAGGCTGTTTGGCTACCACAAAACAAACACAAATATAACCGTAATTGTTTTATTCTTGAAGATATTTTTTCCTTGGCGACAATAAGTGTTTACAAGACACATTGCTAAGGAAAAATAAAATACCAAATCAAAAGTTCTTATGAGACACGGCTGAAAACAAGTTGGATACCATGGCATTACATTCAACCATTGAGCAACGGTTGTGTATGTATGTCATAGACGGAATGCAATTTTACAGTTCACTCCTTACTTTGTTTCAGTATTTTCTCTGAATTTGCAACAGAAGAAAAGAAATCAAATATCCAAATATAGAGCTTATGCTCCCATAGTTTCGGAAAGCAAGATGCTGAGCTGGGGTGATTCAGGTATGGCAAACTAAATTAATAAAATTAATTTGTTCGACGTTCTATCAAAAATAAGTAAATAATTGCCAGTAACTGAACAGTAACATCGCCAACTGTACAATTAAGTTGCTTATCATCACTTTGATTGCAAGCATTTTATCAGATGATTTATTTAAAGATTAACATGGTTTGTCACGGTTATTAAATAGTAGAGAGCATTTTAGAGCGATAAACTTACTTTTCATATTACACTTTGTCTTGTACAATATACCGTATCGGGCAAAGTCAATCGAAGGCTGGTCAGCATATGTGTTGCCCCATACTCATATTTTTTGGAACTTTGGTGTCAGTGTTATAACTCTTCATGAAGAATGTTTCCCACATGACTTCTCCTTCCATTATTCGCACAGTGTTTTAAAAGTGGATAGCGTTATTATTAATTATTAAAATAAGTTAAACTGAATAGGACAGAACAGGTAGGAATTGGAAATAAAATGATATGAAAAAAGAAGTTCTGAGTAGGAAATACTAATAAAATGAAACCGGGTGAGGTCAATTAGTATAGGTGTTTACGTGTTCTTAACGTTTCCATATCATTAACAGCCTTTGTGATTAACTTGAAAATGTATCTAGCTCCTTTAAACTTTATTTCCAAACTAGGTAGTTGTGAAACATTTTCACTGCCACTCAATCAGACTGTTCCAATGTCTCACTGCTCTCAAACTAAACAGACTTAAACAAAATCATAATGAGTTCTACAAAATTTTAAACTTCTGCAATGTTTTTACAATTCACTTGCTTTATTTTCGAGAAAAGTTTATTTGTGTTGTAACGAAATAGCATAAAAGTTTCTCTGTCTCTTTCTTCGGCGAGGTCGATTTCTGTGATTGTATACTTTGCTATCAATGATCATTGGGTGATGATGTAAGAGGCAAAGGAGCTGCCGCTGAACATTACAGTGGATGGGATATCACGGAATTTTATGGGAAATTTTAAAAATTCGGATGCATTTCTCGCGACTACTGGAATAACAGAAAATTGACAATCTGCAGGCTACAAGAATGAGGATATTTTTAAAAAGTGATTAAATGTTTAATATGTTTTTAAATTGTGTGTAAAAAGTCCAAAGTAATGTATAAATTATTTTCCATCCCTCTTAAAACATATTCCGTTATCACATAAACTATAGGAGAGAAGCATCGGTGTGTGACAGAGGATATGGAGATGGATCTGAGATTTCCAGGAAGTATCAGTGGCATCAAATATTTCCTAGCCTAAAGCCTATGACGCCATGTATCGCTAAAAATATAAAAAATGTAATTCCATATGTATTTGCAGTTAATAAATGTGACTTATGGCACAGAGGTTACACGTGTAGTAGAATGTATTAGTATCGCTGATTTTGAATATAATAATGTCTTTTCAGTAATAAAAATTGGAATAAGTTCAATTGTTTGCTGGGTGCGGGCTGTGTTATGAAACGGAATGATGTATTTTAATGCAGAATAAATGTTTAAAATACACAGTTTGCAAAACAAGAAGCTCGAATGTTCTTGTGATTATAATCGCCTATTTTTATGAAATAAGAAAAAAAGAATTTTAGAGACAATCAGATCGAGAAAAGCCAGGCAGGCATAAGATATACAGGCCAGTACTCTAGCCCCTACGCTACCGAGGCAGGCAAAGCGATTCTAGTTGTGACTCCTCCATTGCCTCCAAGCGGTGAACCCTGCCTCATCTTCATATGGGGCAACAACCAGAAATCACAACGTGCCAATTCGGCGTCTAAAGGGAACTTGCAATGACGGTCGTGAAAGTGTTCAACTGAATCTGTATTGTACAGAACGGATTGTGGGCCGATGTACTGTCGTGATCCTTTGTATTTTGCGGCTCATCGACATCGATATAGCTATAGACTGTTCGGATGGGGGAGAAAAGGAATAGGAAGGAATTCGACCAGGGGCTTTTGAAGTAACCATCCTCCAATCATTCGCCTTGAGTGATTTTGGAATATGTGGAAAACCGTCCTGTATAATGTCCCGACCACCCACTAGGCTTGGTATAGACGAGGAAACGTTTCTTGCTCCAGCTTTTACCGCCAATGACTCTAGACAAGAAGGCTTAATCGTCTGAGCCAAATTCTTCCAATAAAGTGCAAATATCTAAAAGTCACTGCTATTGATCACTTATCGCAGACCAAACTATGACACAAATCAACGCGTGCACAAATCTTTCGTTAAAATTCGCTTACATACTGTATACAAAAATATTCAGCTAAGTTGTGATGAAACATTTCTCGAATTTTGGCAAGGTCTCAGTCGCAGCTAAATTTAAAGGCTTTTCTGAACGCTCGTCGACTTCCACCCAAGTTCGTCCCGGCATGCATCGCGGAAATCACTCGAAAACTTGCGTACGGCTTAGAGGTTCGTCTCTAAATGCTTCCAGGATCATTTTATACTTTTCATTAACATTTTTTATTAATTAAAAAAATTACACATACACGATGTTCTTCTTTAGTGTTTATGATAAAAGTCGTGAGAATACAATTATGCGTTGACACAAACATGAATCCAAACAAGCCGAGGAACGTCAAGTAGGAACTAGTCATGTTTCTCATTACTTTCATATATCGTCAAATGTAAATCCTCGTGCAGTGAGTAAAACAAGCAGAGGTTGAAATAGTAGAGGCAGCACCTAACAAAGAAGCCCAACTCTTTAATACGTTGTCCCAGGTGGGAGAATTACTCAGGCTTGTTGGTTATCACTGTTCGTCACTCATTGTGAGATGAAGTTTATCAGGAAAATATTTCTCGGGACTTTTTGGAGACTGTGACTTGAATTAGTTAGCTTTTTAAGCTGGATCATCTACAACTGTGTACCATTTGAATCATCACTGAATCTGGACGTGTCAATAGGGGCAGTATTAAAATGGGTAGAGGGAGGATGGAACACAGAAATTTTGTATCATCGTGTAAGAGAGGAGCAGTTGTTGGTTCAGACACAGTGTCTGATACGAAACTGAGTCTTTGGGAATCCAGAATGTTTCTGCAATGATGATTAGCGCTGAGAGGTAATAATATTTTCCATTTTGGTACTGTATTGTGTTCCGTGTTTATCCATACATTAAAACACTTCTGCAGGTATCTCAAAATTTTTATTTCGTCATCAAGTTCGTATGGATTCCAGTTTGTGTAAGTATCCGGAAATTTTGTATCCCTACTTCAGTTTTCAGTTATGCGTGCAGTGTCAACAGAGAAGGATACAACCAGCGGAGGAAGAGGCCAGGAACGACCCGCAGATATTTTCTAGATACAGGATTTCTTGTACGATAATGTAATTAATTTCGAGATAAGGAGCTAATTGGTAATGTGGCAAAGATTCGTTCAGTTAAGAAAGGTGGCACAAACCAAACTTCGGACGTAACTTATTAATGGAACGTAAAAGTGTCCTCTGACAATCGCATGCAATATTAAAGATCGGTTATACATGAGACACTAGAAATAGGACTGGAGATTGCGAATAGAAAATTAGGAGAGAAATTCGGATGTAGATAAAGAAACTTAGACAATAACAAGACATTGAATAAGGGTCGATTATGTGCACAGGTATGCTTATAAATGAATCCTTGTAATGATTGTAATAGGAAGGATATAACAAACATGTGATCGGATATGTGTCAACTTCCCCATAAGTGGATTACGGTGCAAGTATTTTTCCCTTACTCAACAATTGCTATTGTTAACAAAATGCAGCATTGGGTCATTTTCACTTTGTAGTCCACTGGATCCTTGAAACACTGCATGAGGATGGTCTGAGAGTTTTCAGCATCGGTTAGGTCGAAGCCACTAGAAAACCACAAAGCTTGCAATTATTCACCACTCTCTGCTTTCAAGTTTATAGTCACCATGTAAATTTATTTATCATGTTTGAAACAATGTTTGGACGGAACCCACAACTATACACACTACTCTCGTTTAGTTTTCAAACTAGAGAAGCATTTTCCGTAGAAATATATTCTCTTAATAGTCAATGCTACATGATTGCGATATTAACGTTGTTTTTTTCATTTGTAGGAATGCTGGGATAGTCAGGAATTTCACATTTTAAAAGGTATAAGCGTTACTCAAACAGTATCACACAACATATGCGCTGTGTGAGAAAAGTAATGAGACTAATTTTTTACTTACCATTTTTTCGGACAACAATATTATCCCCTTCAAAGTAGTTCCCTTGGGCAGCTATACACCGGCGGATTCGTTGATTCCACTCTTTGTAGCAGCGCTGGAAGGCTTCAATCGGCAGGGCTGTTAACTGGTCGGTCATAGTCTTTTTAATGTTCTCCAGAGTTCCAAAATGACGTCCTTTTGAGACAAGTTTCAATTGCGGGAAAAGGAAAAAGTCACAAGGGTTAATAGGTGGGTTGAGGAACAACAGAAATGCGTTCTGAGGTCAAAAATGTACTGATGGAAAAAGCCGTGTGACACGGGGCATTGTCGTGATGAAGCATCCACTTGTCTGCAGTGTCTGGTCTCACACGAATTACTCTTTTCCTGAGCCTTTCAAGGACACCTTTGTAAAAAAACTTGGTTGACAGTTTGTCCTGGAGGTCTGATCTCACAAGAGCCCTCATACGATCAACGTTTTACTCAGTTTTTTAAGTTGAAGGTCTCCCTAAGCGAGGTTGATCTTCAATGTGTTCTCAGCCTTCCAAAAATGATTTACGCCAGTGGAAAACTTGTGCTCTTGATAAGCATTGTTCCCCTTAGGCCTGTTTCAACTTTTCAAAGATCACACTCGCGGATTCCCCAAGTTTAACACAAAACTTGATTGCACAACGTTGCTCTCAATTCCAACGCTCCATTTTCTTAACACACAACAAAAACACAACTCTTCTGACAGCGCTGTCAAAAATATTGTGTTGGCTTAACTGAGTTGAAGCTCGGACTGAGCACGTGGAAGGGATGAACAAAGTGGTCTCACACAGACCACTAGACACAGTGTTACCAGTCTCATTAGTTTTCTCACACACCTCGTATATCAGTAAAAAGCTTACACCGGTCGTAAGCATATCACCGCAGTGGTCGTTAATTCTCACCAAACGATTGGACGCTAGGAACATGATATATTTTCACAGATAAGATTTCATTGTTTTCCTTCTGCTTGTATGATAATGCACAGAAGCCTGAGTAAAGTTTGGTTTCAGTATTTTAAATGTTAGTAGCTTCCATCACAGCGTTTTGATGTATTTGTCATTAGTCTTCGTACAAACGTTCAGTGTCCGAGGAAAGTTCCGCACCCTTTTTTTTAAAAAAAAAAACAAAAAAAACTCTATACTTAAACCACTGACTTTATTGTCCTTTCGTAGCTTCTGCAGAGTTTCTTAAACAGTCAGATTACAAGATAACTTCAGCGCACTCAGAGTTACCATATCGGTTCTTGGATGTAACATTTCAATTACTGTACCATCTCCAACAGGTTGACTGTCTCCCAGCACGCATCAGCTTGGGTTGCACTTGTAGGAGACTTGCGAATAAAAGAGTGGCAAGGATAGTAATTAACTTGATAACAAACATGCCTCGAGTATCATCAATGAGCAGGTGACAGACGGAGGTTGTAGTAAATTTTAGAAAATGGAACGGTGGTGGGAGATGAGAAATGGTTGTGGGGCAACAGTAGTAAAACAGGCTTGTGATCTGCACGGATCTGGACAAAAACTACAAACTGTCCAAGAGAAATAGAGTGATGAAGACATTATTGTGCTTATCTGTACCAAACAGATTTATTTTAAACACTATAATGTTGTTTATAATGCTAAAACGTGTAATATATCTGCTGATGAGGTCTGAATTTCGTTATCTATTGGTAATTTCCATTTTATGTCCTTTTGGTAACGCGAACGTTATCCTCATTTGTTTCACTGAAATGCAGTATACGAAGGAAAGATGATAGCGAAAGCGGTGCAGCTCTATTTAGTTACAGTGATATTTAGTTTTTGTTATTTCTCAATTCATGTAATAGTGTTTCAAAGTTATTGATGGATCTTCTTTCCAGCAACCAAAGAAATTTTCACATTTTTTGTTATTATTTTGTGTTTAATGTCTCACTGGGTACGGCACTAAATTTCGGATACTCTCATTATCTTCGTTTAATAACGTTTAACATAGTTACTAACATCGAATTACAGTTGGAAAAAATGAGGAAAACTATTTTTTTAACGACACACTTAAAACAGAAGTTGAAACGTCAGCGTTTTTTCCATATTGACGAGATTAAAGCAGACATACCTCAGGGTCCTACAATCTTAAACTAGAAAATTCAACAATCTAGGGTTACGGTAAGAGTCATTGGGTGTGGACAACAAATAATTATCCATCTGGATCATGGATTTAATTAAATATATGTCAATTTATCAATTCAAACGCAACATTACAATGCTTTCAAATTCCTATTGAGTTTATTATTTACCATCAACGCCAAAATTGAGAGGATATATGAAGCTGATATGTATTTTAGTGACTATTTTCAACCATAATAATATTTATATTATTTCTATAAGATGTTTTTTTGTCACAAGCCATTATCTCCCTTCACATCTGACCAATACAGTTCAATGAGGTATCATTTTGAAGATTAATGTTTCCGCCGTGATTACATCAAATTTTAAGAAAGGAATTTTTCAGAATTCGACCATTAAAGGACAAATTTACAATTACCTCCATAACGTATTTTTTCGCCACAAACTATTTATCTCGCTTGACATCTAACAGAAATCGAGAAATGAGATCTTATTTTACAGATTATGGTCTTCACTTTAGTCAAATCGTATTTTAAAAAAGGAATTTTTCGGAATTCGACCCTTAAAGGGCAAAACTGTCAATATTTCTACACCGCGTTATTGTGTCACGAGTCATTTATCTCCCTTGATATCTAACCGATATAGATAAATGAGGTGTCATTTTAAAGATTAAGTTCTCCAACGTGGTCACATTATATTTTAAGAAACGAATTTTTCGGAACTTGACCCTTAAAGGGCAAAATTATCGTTATTTCCATAACGTAACTTTTTATCATGAGCAATTTATCTCTCTTGATATCTAACCGAAACAGATAAATGTGCCATCGTATTACAGATTAAGGTCGCTGGTTTGGTCAAATCATATCTTAAGAAAGGATGTTTTCGCGATCTGACCTTTCAAGTATCGTTACAACGTGTTTTTTTTTTGTTACGAGTCTTTTATCTCCATTGGCACATAACTTAAATTGATAAATGAAGTAATATTTAAAAAATTAAGGTCTCCACTCAGGAAACATTTTAAATGAAGAACGATTTTTTTTTTAATTTGTCCCTTAAAGGGATAACTATGAATGTAGCGCTTATGAGACACTTCAGAGATAACATTAGCACATATCACAGAGATATTAACAAACTGCTTCATTGGTGTCGACTTCTGTTACGGACCTATTACACTAAATAAATAAACAATTGAAACAAATGATGCGGTTCTTCTTTCATCCTATTAGAAACCCCTACCTTCCTATTCACTGTATTCGTGAAATTTTTGCATGCGTCGTCTAGTTAAAATTTATACTTAATGTAATCAAAATAAATGGCGAGTTGTTTCTAGATTCGTGTCGTCAACTTGCTTTCAACTTCTTCCAGCTAGCTCCGCGTGCCCGGCTGCGGGCATGGATGTTTAAGTGTTGTGTACCTGTGTGAATGTCCTGTCCGTCCTGTGGCGTCCATACATCGGAAAATACAATATATATACTTGATGACGACTTATACACTGAAAGCTACAAAAATTACATTGAGCTGGCTGTATGGCCTTCGTTGCCAAACGCCATTAAAAAAAAAAAAAAAAAAAAAAAAAAAAAAACTTTCTTCCTCACGTTGTTAAGTGAACGATTTAATGAAAGAGAATAAGTACATGCTCGATAAACAGGTGGTTGTATAGATTAATAATAACACTTCGAATTTGTTTGCAAATAATTATTGATTTATTAGATCACACTCAGGACAGAGTCGCCTGTTACGTAGTGGTGACCCTGGTGAAGTAGGGCAGAGTGTCGAGCGGGGCGGAGTAAGCGAGCAGCCAGGTGGGTCCCACTATGACGGGCTGGTCGGGGTCCGTCTCGTCCCTCCACTGTCCCTCCGGCAGGTAGATGACTCTGCTGGTGGCGCCCTCCTCAAGCACCGGCGCCACCAGGATGTTCTCTCCCAGCAGGAACTCTGCGGCCACAAACAGAAGTCAACGAGGACGCACAGTTATATATCAAAAGCTTAGTTTCCTCGCTACAGATGTACTTCTTACCTATGTTCTGGGATTTGTATTAAACTGATTCCAGTTATGTTTGTTACATTCAGTAATATGCATATAAATTTATCTAAAACACTTATTGTTATTCCTTTTGAGTTGTAATGTATAGTGGTTCAAAGTGCTAGGATATTTCTTAAACTGAGTGAACTGGGTTGATTTTTCATTCAAAGCTTATTTGTTTATTTAAATACTTTACAATATATTGTAGCATGTTTCAGTAATTGGTAGTTAGATGCAGTACAGTAGTGTGGTACAAGCCAGCGTCCGTGAACTACCGTCCTGGGAAGGCGCTGAACATGAAACAGCGTTGGAGTTACTTGAATTCCTCCTACAAGGACACAGAGTCAGCAGTTTAGCGTGGAGACATGGCCCGTAAAGTTCAGGAACCTCCTGGAAAGACCGTCTCCAACCGGCCAATTATAGCGCTGCATTCATGTCGCGCGATGCAAGCCAGCCAATGGAAATCGGTCACCCCACTATGCAGCGATTGTATGGAGACGCGTTCCGTTCAGGCTCTGTTCGCAGTTTCTTTCTGAAGATCGCTTGCCACTCTTTGCTTCCATAATTTAGACAGTACTAGGAAACACCCCACACCTGACACCAAATTAAATTCTGGGTTATTGTCAGGTGGTAAGGTTGAGCGAAGTATCACCTTGACTTATCCCGTTTGCGCACGTGAATTCGTCCTGTCAGTACTCGCAGACGCCAACAAGAAGAAACCGAAGTTGACGGCGAGGAGGCAGGATGAATTCACGTGCGCAAACGGAGTAAGTCGAAGGTAATCATTCACTCCACACACTTTTAGTGAATCGCGGAGTAATAATAATAATAATAACATGACAATATCATTTAAAATTTCAATGCGAGAATAATAGTGTAACTTAGCTGAAGGCCTTCTTCGGACCACTGCTGAAAGTTTCTCATGTGCTTCCTCTCAAGTCTGAATCGATTTCTCCTAGTTTAAGGTGAATTGCATATCTTACCTTTTGTAAATAGTTTTGTTTTTTAGTTGTAGACATAGGGATTTGTGTATCCCGCTGAAAAAATTATCAAAAGATCTGAGGGGAATAAAGTGGAAACTGTCCTGGTCCTTACTGTGAGGCATTGATCCTATCTGACCCAAGCTCATCCTTAATATTGCAGCGTGACTCCGAGCAGAGTGATTTGGGCTTATTAGCATCACCGCACCCATTTTATCATTGTTTTCTAGCGTCCACGCTACACGAAAACCACCTGTTGCATTTCTTCTCATGATACTTCTAGTTGATCTGAATGATTCAAGCTATCTCAAGACGTTGTTTCGAACTGAACTTAAAATGATGACAAAACAGTCATTTTGTTTAAATAACAACTTATTCAGCACTTTTAACAGAACCAGCATAAACGAACAGACAGTGCACCATCTACAGCATTCCCAGACATTGGAGTACTTGATCCATAGCAGGATGAAATACTTACTCTGAACTGGACCGA
This sequence comes from Vandiemenella viatica, assembly GCA_031002005.1. Taxonomy (NCBI): domain Eukaryota; kingdom Metazoa; phylum Arthropoda; class Insecta; order Orthoptera; family Morabidae; genus Vandiemenella; species Vandiemenella viatica. The sequence goes on along the minus strand of JARYHS010012519.1, from coordinate 25,217,022 downwards.
ATCACCCAGTATAATTGTTGTTACTTTATACTGTGTTAACATCAAAATGTAAAAAGTTCTGAGTATACGTTCTGCTACAACTAATTCATCTGACCGTAATATTGCCCCTCGGAAACAAATTACTCCTGGAAATGGTTCATAGAATTTTTCTTCCATGCGACCGGAAATATAAGTAGCCTGTAAGTAGCTGAGTGGAGTGACTACCTGCCGCGGAGTGAAGAAATCTACACATTTTCCATATCTGATTACGTTAGCTGACTAAAAAAATAATAACATTGTGGTTCGAAGGTCCTAGAGACAGTTCCATTGATACTCTGATCCCAAGTATCACCGAGCAGAAAACGACGTTTTTAGTGACTGCCTAAATCTGAAGGGACATTCTGAAATTGTAACAGCACTATAACAATCGCTGGAAAAATTTCTTTCAGTATCATACCGGTACTGCTGCTTTTTGGCACTTCATGACACAATTGATTCTTTATTAGCTTTATTAGAATCGATCGTACAGTTGCATATAGCATGGTTTTAACATACATGAATAGCTATATAATGATATAAACCAAACAACTGTGCGAACAGTAGATGGAGAGTTCCATTCTTGCATAATAGGGAGTAAATTTTATTTTTCTTATGACCATGGTACCTCACCTAATTACAATATCGTTTCCGTGAATTTTCAACTTTGCGGTCAGCTGTGCTGGGAGAGTGATGGGGACAAGAAGCGGTAGTGAATTCAGAAATCATAGAAAACGGAAGTATGGATTGTCGGACCGGGTATCGAACTGGCGAACTCCCTAATGCTGGACCCGAGCTTTCAGCCACCCACCCACCAGGCTCGTAGAAAATTTTTGTAAGTAGATTTTCTGCCAAATTAAAAACATGCGTTCGAAGAGAGACGATTAAAAATACCTCAGGAGACCCGGATTAGGTTCCTAAAAAGCTGCACCCTTGGGTTACACTAAAAAAATGCGACCAAAAAAAGAAACAGTTTTACCACCACGGTGTGCTCAGTTCTGTCAGAAAGCTGTTAGTAATATTTCGCTAAGGCCCTCAAAGCGTTTACCTCTGACAAATTAATCACTGACTTTTTTTGCTGTGAACATACGCTTGGAAAGGAGTGAAAGGGAGAGAAGGTTTTCGGCCGACAACATTGATCGGCAGGTGCTGTGGGAGAAACACCATCGCACCTGAGCGGGTAGTAGACATTGACTCCTAAACTAAAATAGCTCCTCTGTCAATTCCGCCGAGATGTAACCAATATACCGCACCTACACGCGATGAGCGTTGATATTCAACTAAGACAACTACGATGATATCCAGATTCGGCACAATCTTAACTCCACAGAGATTATAATCATCAAATATATCTTCACTAGCTGATACCCGCGACTTTGTGGATTAAGAATTTGTTTGCCAGAATTGAATATAGAAAGTTTTTGGTAACGAAAGATTGGTCCCAAACAACACCGAATCGGCATAATATGGCAGGAAAGCTATCACTATATCATTCTACCGTCGAACCTGTCTCTTGAAGAGAATCAATTTCAAACATATTTCTGTCACCATTCGATAGGGTCTCAAAATTTCGTGACTACAACTGTTAATCATACCGGGAAAAAATGTCCTGTGCCACTCCTACAGATTTTCTTGTCAAATTCCATCAATATCGATATAGCCATTTTGTCGTCAAAAGTTAGCAAAAAGACAGAGACTTGCTTCCGCATTTATACTATTATTACTGCAGATCACACACACACACACTGACTGCGAACAACCCCTGAGGGATCATAACGTCAAAAAGTGTACACCTACAGCATTGCAAGACTACCTACGATTTGCCTCGCACTGAACCCCTAAATTAGTGATATCTACAGTTTAACATTCAATCCGAATATCCGACGGTCCAGGCGTGACTAAAAAAAAAATCTTTGCCTTCACGGGTATTCGAACCGGGAGACCACGATCCAAACAGCAGTAAGCAAGCGCTTTAAGCACTGAGCTACCAGACCGCTATATGGAAAGACAGTACAAATACCTACACATCCTACGCGTCTGTCTACCACCGTTCAGTAATTTTTCGAAATTATAAGACAGCATGTATTATTTATACAGAAAATTTTTCAACCAAATGTAGACAGTACTTTTCTCCATGTTTCAAAGGATAAGTGTGCAAACTTTCATCGAAATCGGATGAAAACTGTGGATTTGTATGAAGTACAAACAAACATACATTCATCTTTATATATATAGATTGTTCATCAAAGAACAAATTACTATTAAATAATATAAAATTTTTACAACGAGAGTGCAAATTATGTTTTTTTATAATTGAATAAATTCATTTTCTGTATTATTTGAACTGCACTAATGTGTCTTGAGCAATTAATTAAGAATCGCTGCAAACACGTAAAACTAAGAGGTAAATACTAACTATGAAAAAAAGAACATTGTTGACGATACAATTGTCATTGACCACGTCTTCCGTTTCTGCACCATTGCTAACTTTCACTGAAGAGCCAAAGAAACTAGTACACCTGCCTAATATCGTGTAGGGCCCCCGCAGACAAGCAGAAGTGTCGTAACACGACGTGGCATGGACTCGACTAATGTCTGATGTTGTGCTGGAGGGAACTCACACCATGCATCCTGCAGGGCTCTCCATAAATCCGTAAGACTACGAGGGGCAGAGATTTCTTCTGAACGGCACGTTGTAAGGCATCCCAGATCTGCTCAATAATGTTCACCTCTGTGCATTTTGGTGGCCAGCGGAGGTGTTTAATCTTATAAGAAAGTTCCTGGAGCCACTCTGTAGCAATTCTGGACGTGTGGGGTGTCGCATTGTCCTGATGGAATTGCCCAAGTTCGTCGTAATGAACAATGAACATAAATAAATGCAGGTGATCAGCCAGGATGCGTATGTACGTGTCACCTGTCAGAGTCGTATCGAGACATATCAAGGGTCCCATGCTACTCCAACTGCAGACGACCCACACCATTACAGAACATCCACCAGCTTGAACAGTCCTTTGCTGACATGCAGGGCCCATATCGATGATGTATCGTTGAATGGTTCGCACGCTGACACTTGTTGATGGCCTAGTATTGAAACCCGCAACAATTTGCGGAAGGGTTGCATTTCTGTCACGTTGAACGATTGTCTTCAGTCGTCGTTGGTCCCGATCTTGCAGGATCTTTCACCGGACGCAGGGATGACGGAGATTTGATGTTTTACCGGATTCCCGATATTCACGGCGCACTCGTTAAATGGTCGTACGGGAAAATCCCCATCTCATCGCTACCTCGGAGATGCTGTGTCCCATCTCTCGTGTGCCGACTATAACACAACGTTCAAACTCACTTAAATCGTGATAACCTGCCATTGTAGCAGCAGTAACCGATCTATCACCTGGCCATACATCTGTTGTCTTATATAGGCGTTGCCGACTGCAGCGCCGTACTCTGAGTGTTTACAAATCTCTGTGTTTATATACGCATACCTATACCAGTTTCTTTGGCTCTTCAACGTGTCTCCATCTATTTGTGAAACTTGTAAGATGGGTGTTATATACAATAAATGGAAATTTCGCCGGCCTGAGCAGCGTAGGGGCTAAGGTGCCAGCTCGACATTCCCAAAGTCATCGGTTCTAGTCCGGCCAAGGGCATGGGTGTTTAAGTGTTTTCTGTATGTGTGTGTGTGTGTGTGTGTGTGTCTGATAATGTCGTGTCAATCCTGTAGAGACCACAGTTAGAAGCTACTACAACGTACTGGAGCAAGAGTCATGAACACATTGAACTGGCTGTATGACCTAAGTTGCCGAAGGCAAGAAATTAAAAAAAATAAAAATTTGTTTGCACAACAATAACGGCGAATATAAAGTGGTAAACCAACAGAAAAGCCAAACGGAGTCAGATGCTTGACACGAAAAAATAAAATAAACAAATAAAATCACAGCCTTTTTTTTTTTTTTTTTTTTTTTTTTTTTTTTTTTTTTTTTTTGGTTTGGTGCAAATTAATCTCACTTTTCATAGTGACATCTAACTTAACTCGTTCCATCTCCCTTTTAAGGTTTTCTATTCTACCTGCTCCTTTCAGACTTATTCCACGCTCCGACTCGTAAAATGTGTCTTTCCATTCTGATGACTCCTTCCTGAGCAGTCCCTGTCCGTAGATTCAATGGGGAGGGGGACCATTTTAACTCCGAAATAGATTACTCATGAGGAAGCCATCATTCTGTAAGTAATTTGAGAGGAATTCATGTTCTCGGTATACCCTTTGCGTCTTTAATGTAGTGGCTTCCTTCTGCTTTTTGCATCCCATGCCGGTGATAATTTCTCATCACCCGCCAATGTTGCGATTCCAACCCCAAGGGCAAGAAGGTGTCCAAGAACACTGCCGCTCTTCCGCCCTCGTTTAAGGAGGCCATTAGCGAGCAGTGTGTGTCTCATACTATGAATCATTCAGTCACCAGTGCCTCTTCCGTGCAAGTGGGGTGAACCATGTTGTAAGGGGACGAGTAAACCCCTGAAATATTTCGTAATTGCTTTGTGAATTTAGTTTGCTACTAAGCGGCACAGCCGGCGAGAGTATGTACTGAATGTGCGGTATGTGTTGAAGTCAGCAAGTGTGCGTAAACTCGTGCTCGCAGCAGCAGTCGCTGGGTGGTAGCGTTTCGGAGAGTATCGCATCGCGGACAGATGCAATACATAGCTCATCCAATTTCGGCAACAGGAGTCTAAATTTAAGGTAGCGTGGAAGCATAGCTACGTTATGTGTTCGTCAATGCAAAATAAACTGCAATCAACCTATACTTTGCTTGTAGCTACTGTTTCATTACGCAAAACCTTCTAAAATCCGTGTCAGGCCAATAAACACACAGGCCACGAAGAAACTCAACGAGGACTTTTGTCAAAATATAACATCTCTGATAGACTTTAGTTGCTTTCAGCGGCTAGTCGTCTACGCAGGTTGGTAATACTGCGTCACCAAACAATTACCTGCTTTCAACGATAGATGACCGTCACCCTGACAAGAAGAAACATCAAGAACAAGGTACTATCGGGCAGGTTAGTGATGCCACGGCTGATAGTTAATCAATCAATGTCCACTCAGCAACCCAACAAACTCTGGTGTCATCTGAGGGACACAAACCCAGCACCACACGCACCAAAGTGTTCTACTACAATTTGAACGAAAGGTTGATATATAGTTAGACGAGGATATTGTGTATTCTCTCCTTTACCCTTTCAGATAATAATATCTAATTCTATATGAGCAATGCAGCCAGCATTGTTATGAAATACGTGCTTTCCTGCATCTCATTACTAAGCACTGAGGAAGATCTTCTGTGCTTACCTGAACCGATCTCCTGTGCCACGGTGTCGTTGGGAGCGATCCACCAGATGGGCGGGTTGACGGGGCTGCCGTCCTCCACAGTCCTCTGCATGGTGGCGATGATCTGACCAGAGTAGTTGGCGTGTAGCTCCGTGTACCGCCTGCAGATCTCCACCGTCTGCAACAAGAAAAGGTTCCACATTATTATGGGATACGTCGTAAGAGAAAGTGCTTGTAGTTTTCCTCAACCTGAGATCATAAGAGAGCTAACGGCTTTGAGCGGATTAACTCCTTTAGATACAGGATGGCCATCAAGCGAAGGAAATATGCTTCACTAAGCGTTCGACACAGGCTGCTAGTTACTCGATGCGGAATCGTTTTGATCTCGGAGTGTGTTTTTTCCAAATTTGGGACTGAAAACCACAGTGTATTCTACCAGCTCAAGAAATACATCAGTTAAAATTAACAACGCATCCGAAACAAGGAAGCATCCGTGTTATCCATTAAGCATCCAGAGCATGCCTAGACATAAGAGAATGAGTGAAAAAAGTTCAAATTCACTATAATTAGTCCAAACGGATCAGATGACACAAGTGATGTCTGCAAGGAGGAACGCCATTCTAGAAGTACTGATGAAACGAGACCTGAACTACCTAAGAATTCATACTCTCGTCGCAGAATGAGTAAAGTTTTTATGTTCTTCTTATGTAGAAGCAGCTAAGAGAATAAACGTCAGTAATAAAGAACGTGCCTATTACCTGCAGCCTCTAGGGAAAATATATGAATACATAAGAGAATATTACTCTTGGAGTGAGATGACACTCGTGAACGAAAAAAAAATACATCATTTATGGGTTGCTGAAGACCAGGAGAATCCACGCCGTTAAAAATCAGGTTGTTGAATACTCGTTATTGAAGAATGTTAAGAACTTTCGTGTATAAATCTGAAAAGAAAATTCTGATCCCTTCCAAATATGTGCCGATAGATAGTAAAAAAATAATTAACACAGAAAGTGAAGAATAAGGAGGCATTGTCAAGAATAGGTGCGATATGAGTGCTCCTAAATACTGTGGTGAAAAAGAAGAAGTGGTTTGGTTGGACATATATTGCTTCACTTGAGCTGGTTCATAAACCTGCTCAATTAATTTATGAAAATACGTTGTATGAGAGAGCAACCAAGCTACGAGTGCACAGATAACATCTCGGAGGGAAAGAAATATGTGGAAAAAAGTAGGGTAACTTTGGAAGAACGTAACTACAGTACCAACAATACCGGGTTGAGTGGAAGAAGAAGAAGAAGGCAGGAACACTTGGTGCTCTAATTTTTTGGTTCCCTACCGTATACTGAAAGTTCCAGGACCTCCAGTCGGATAAGAAACCATTGTACTGTTTACAAACTTAATGATGTATAATTTTGGGAATATAATCTTGACTGTAGTAAATCTATATTGAGAATATCATCTCTTCTGCAGTAAATAATCCAAGAGATTTGCTGATATTCTATTAACATTACGAATTGAGATTTCAAGTTTAAAACATGATTAATGCCTTAAAAAGTAAAGCACATCTATACCAGTCTAAAAAAATTCACACGATACCTCCTCGTCAAAATCCCACGGGACGTACGAATATTGTATAGAAGGCATGAAGACGTTAGCCTGCAACCACCGGATGAAGAGTTCCTTGGTGACCACGTCATCGCCGTAGCCGTTTCCACCGACCATGTCCGGCAGCACCATGGAGTATCCGGCTATGTTCATCGTGAGCAGAGTGGTGACGAGGGTGGGCAGCCCATTGTCGAAGGTCCACCTGGAGTCCTTGTCGACCATCCGGATGAACACGGGCAGACTTTGCGTGCGCTCTCCAGTGCGCACCTCGATCACGCTGCCGAACTGGGCGGCCGTCTGCACGTAGTCCACCGAGTACTGCACAGGGTTCAGCTCGATGGGACTGATGTCCGGCAGCTGAGGCAGCCAGCTGGTCTCGCCAGCGTCGAACTTGAACGAGTCTATTCCCGTCTCTTCCAGCAGCGCCTGCAACACCAGGTAGTCACTTATTCAGTAATTAGTACTAATTAACAAATGGTAATTTTTCTTAGTGTATACATTGATATACGGAAATCATATATTAAAAACATTCAAAATGATAGTTAAAAGGTTGTCAGCCATCTACTGCTCATTTACACTTTTTTTTTTTTAATGGCCTTCGGTCATTGCAACCATTTAGCCAGCTCCAGTTTGTTTTGTACAGTGTATTGTATCAGGCTCTAATCATGATATTGTGGACACTACAGTGAGGACAGCACAAGACAAACACAATACTTAATTAAAACACCCATGCCCGAGGCCGGACTCGAACCGGTGGCCCTTGCAATGCGAAGCCAGCGCGCTAGCCACTACACTACCAGGGCCTGCCATTTACACTTAAGAGTCAAAGAAACTGGTATGGGATTTTCCCGTACGAGCATTTGTGTGCACCGTGAATATCGGCAATCCGGTAAAACATCAAATCTCCGACATCGCGACATGGCCGGAAAAAGATCCTGCAAGAAAGAGACCAACGACGACTGAAGAGAATCGTTCAACGTGACAGAAGTGCAACCCTTCCGCTGCAGATTTCAATGCAGAGCCATCAACAAGTGTCAGCGTGCGAACCATTCAACAAAACATCTTCGATACACACTTTCGGAGCCGAAGGCCCATTTGTTTACTCTTGCTAACTTTCTCCTCGCCTGGGCCCGTTAACACCGACATTGGACTGTTGATGATTGGAAACATGTTGCCTGGTCTGACGAGTGTGATTTCCAATTGTATCGATCCGATGGGCGTGTACGGGTAAGGAGACAACCTTATGAACTCGTGGACCCTGCATGACAGCAGGAGACTGTTCAAGCTGGTGGAGGCTCTGTAATGGTGTGGGGCGTGTGCAGATGGAGTGACATGGGACCCCTGATACGTCTAGATACGACTCTGACAGGTGACACGTACGTACGCATCCTGGCATCACCTGCATCCATTCATGTACATTGTGCATACCAACGAACTTGGGCAATTCCAGCAGGACAATGCGACACCAAACACGTCCAGAATTGCTACAGAGTGGCTCCAGGAACACTCTTCTAAGTATAAACACCTCCGCTGGCAGTCAAACTGCACAGACATGAACATTATTGAGCATATCTGGGATGCCTTGCAACGTGCCGTTCAGAAGAGAGCTCCACTCCCTCGTACTGTTACGGATTTATCGACAGCCCTGCAGGATGCATGGTGTCAGTTCCCTCAACTACAACTTCAGACATTAGTCGAATCCATGCCACGTCGTGTTGCGGCACTTCTGCGTGTTCGTGGGGACCGTAACGATATTTGGCAGGTGTACCAGTTTCTTTGGCTCTTCGGTGTAAATCTCGAAACGTTTTAAGATGTTATTTATTTTTATAGAGCCATAAATCTTTAGCTTCACACGTCAATATCATTCTAATAATGCTTATCATTCAAATGCCATAGTTAATGGTTGTCAGACCCTTAAGATTTGAAGAGCCTGCGTGATTACATGGTTTCAGCGATAAAGACTCATGGAAATGGTGCCCTGAATTGTGACGAATTATGATGCCAAATAATCCTACAATTAATTAAACTTTCTTCATGACACTTAAAACTATTAACAATCTATCGTTGTATGGGACTGGAATTTCGTGTTACGCACACAGCAGATTTGTTCAGCATTTTAAAGATTTGAGTTCGGAAATTCGATACCTTTATATCAAGTTTGACAAAAATATACCGTTGGAGGATCTATAAAAAAAATTATTCTTAGAACTTAATAAATAATTTAGTTCAGAATGTAGAGCCGTGGGCATGCTAGTCTTCGTGGTATCACTTTGCAAACTGTCCCTTCTTCTAGCTACATTATTATTATTATTACTCCGCGATTTACTATAAGTGTGTGGCGGAGGGTGCATAGCACCTATCGAGAAGGGTTATGGTTTGGAAGGGTTATAAGGGATATGGCAGGAGGCGCCCATGGGCTATTGTGAGGAACCATCCCGCATTCGCGTGGAGTGATCTGGGAAAACCATGCGTTTGTAGCATTGGCAAGTGTTGTGGACACCAAATGTAAAATACTAGCGTTTATATTTACAGAATTTCAGTCGTTTCTCGTAGTTTATTTACAATTTGGTCAACTATTGTCTTTGCAACTTGCTAAAAAAAAAATACGAAAATGGTATGAAAAAAAGTCAAAGGATTTAGAATTGATTGAAAAAAATATAAAATACCGTGGTAGAAGGATGTCATCTGCTGTGAAACGCATATTTGTAAGGCAGTGTTGTGCGAGTATTGAGTTATGATGGTAAAAAAAAAAAAAGTACTTAAAGAGACGTTTGAGACAGATGGAATGTCGATTACTATTTACACAATTACATATAGAAAAGTATGTCCTTTAGTTTCGGCAATACTACTCAAGTAACGTACCTGCAGTCGCCCAACCCACCAGGCAGCCGCATCGGGGTTGGTGAAATCGACGATACTGCCATTTCCGTTCCACCAGGTTGTGTCAGCACTGCCCTCGGTATTGGTGACCAGGTAGCCGTTGGCCAGTGCTTCAGAATGATAAGGCTCACAGTCCGTATTGATGAACGGATGGATCCAAAGCGTTACCCTGAAGCCGAGAGCATGTAGATCGTCCGTCAACGTTTGCATGTCGGGGAACTTGTCTGTGTCGAAGGTCAGACTGCCGTAGCACGTCTCCCACAGGTCGTCAATCTCCAACTGGCTGTTGGTGAAACCATTCGCTAATATTTCGGCAGCGAACTGCCGGACGGTTGTATCATTTATGTCCCTCTTATATCGAGCCCACGTTGACCATATGGGGTACGTAATCATACGTTCATCAGGGTACCCTGTCGGCGTCCCGAGGTAGTTCGCTATGGCGTCTTCGTGTGCTTGTCTCACGTCATCAAGCGCGCAGATGATGTATTCAATCAGTGTGTCTTCTCGCTCTAGAGAGTAGGGAGCTGCGTTCTGAGAAATCAGGCACAATCGGTCTACACAGTCGTCAGTGTTCTGGCTGATGAATAATGATACGTTTGGTGCAACGTGAACGTATCTTCCATCAGAGAATAGCCAGTATCTTTCAGCGATCGCAGCGTTGTCTGTTTCTTAGTTATGTAAGAGTACTGAGCGTAGCTGATATTCTCTGTTGGCCAGTACTGCCCCTTCTGTTCGAGGCCTGAGTATAAGTGGCTGCCATCGTAAGGAATAAGTGCCTCGAGAACTGAAGAACCATTAGAGATTCCGGTAACACCCAAACACCTGCGGTCTCTCGGTGTAAGAGTGACCCTCGAGTCGATGAACTGCAAGCAGACAGCATCCGAATCGTCTTCAGAGCAACTTGTTGGGGTAACTTTCTCTCCTATAATTAGATTTCCTACGTTACTTTTAACACCACCTGAAAGACATCAGACGAAAGTAAAATTAGCAGAGTAAGTTTGATAATCCTATAGAAGTAACTAAAATATTTCATCATAAATTTTATGTTGAGGTAAGTATATATGGTTTAATTATAAATTGCCTTATTGCTATACGAATAAACTTAGCCGCAGTACTTTGAGTTGGGGCAGAAAGTAATGAGACTACATCGTAGATCACAATATTGCCTTTCGCTTCACAAAATAATAAATTGCTCAGCTGTATACTCAGAAAAAAATCTGAATTTGCTTCAACTTGTAACACGACTGTGAAGTGCATTTTGTTTCTAAGATGTTCTGTCAAAATTTGAATAATTTTGTGCTATTAAATTCTGTGTAATGCTTGGCGTAAAAGATACTGTGTCTTATGAGCAGTTAAAAAGGGTTTGTGGATAATGTTTCCTGACTAGGGTAATAGCGATCAAATAGGAGAAGACCGTTCCAGAGGGCCAAAAATAGGTGAAAGACGAACATTGTACGTGGAGACTTACATTAATTAGAGCAGATAACAACGTGGATGTAGTAAGGTTTGTCCTTTTATCAGTTTGTTGACGGACTTTGAAACCCTGAATGTTTCAGAAAGTGAGTGGCGCTTTTATGATGAGAGATTGCAAGCAATAAATGCCTCACCTCGTCAACGTTCCATACGAGAGATCCAGCTCTGCCTCTGTTTGTTCAAAAAACACCGTTTTACAACTCTTTGGCTTTTTATTCGTGTAACTATACACATCGCCACAAAACAATGATACACCACGAGATATAAGTGTTACTTTCTCATTCAAATTGGTTTATAGTTTTCTCGATGAAACTTTGCATTTTAACTTTTATTACTGAAGCTATGAGGAGGACACTACTAGGTGGAAACTGCTATTCACACCCCACAACTCAATCACTGTGACTGTTTGTCTTTGGTATACTGTCTGAAACATTATTTCTGGGTAATGTCGATCCTATCAAAGGCTCGCATGTGGCTAGTATGTAGCTCTAGTACTCATAGCCAGAGTCAAGATCTGCACGCAACCCGACGGTTGATTAGAACCCTTACGCAGGAGGCGATCTAGGCCTGATGACCAGTGTTTTCTTCCGTTTGTCATAGTGTACGCTATGTTTCCTTCGAATTATGATAGGGAGTGTAATAGGACCACTTCTTTTCTTAATTTTTATAAACGATCTCGGAGACAAAGTGAAAAGCCTTTTTAGATTGTTTGCTGATGATGCGGTTATTTATAGGGAAGTAAGAAATTTGGCCGATTGCTTAGAAATTCAGCGTGATCTGGATGTTATTTTGGCTTGGTGCGCTGAGTGGCAACTTACTCTAAATTGTAAAAAGTGCAAGACAATGAGCATAAGTAACAAAAAAATCCAATTGTTCATAAATACGAGTTAAACAATACAGTTATTGATATGGTCGATTCTATGAAATATTTGGGAGTAAAAGTACAAAGGAACAGGAAATGGGACATACACATTAATTCATTAGTAGGTAGAGCAAATTCTAGGCTGCGATTCCTAGGTCAAATCTTGAAAAATTTTAATGAACAAACAAAGGAGATAGCGTACAAATCTCTTGTGCGTCCACATTTGGATTATTGTTGTGCCATTTGGGACCCGTTTCGTAACGGGTTGATCGAAAGTATAGAGAATGTACAGAGAAGAGCCGCTCGATTCGTGACCGCTTGCTACAGTCCTTATGAATGGACAACAAAGAGATTAGCTTTGGTGCTGAGCACCCCTCTGCCACCCACAATTTTGTGAATTGCAGAGTATATATGTAGATGTAGATTGTGGGTGGTCAGTGCGTAAAATCTTGCTAGCTCATCACTGCTTCGTTAAATCCTTGCATCTACACATGGGCTGGTTAGTTGAACTAACCGCCACGACTGCTGCAAACCTTATCCGCTACTGACTTCGTGACCTCTCGTGACAAGATTATGCTTTTGCCTTCAAATATTATGGGGTTGGGTGACTTCCGCCGCAAAATTCTCTTACGGCCAGTCTTTATCATAATCGGGTAATGGCTTGTGTCGTTTTCCAGGTTTTAATGTCATCACTGGCTGATGCCGACCACTTCGTTCGTGTTTGTCAAGATTTTTGAAGGTTTTTTTCACACATCCTTAAATATTTCCGGGATAAAAATAGCCAATGTTACTGCCCGCCAAATCAGTAACCCGTCAGTGAAAGTCCCGTAAAAATCGGTTCACCCAGTAAATATGTTGCATATAAATCAGTTATATTAGGCAACAGCTGAAAAAAGATGAAACGTGTGTTTATTCTAGAGCATTCTAGTTCATTATAGTACATTTTACTACATTAAATGACACTCTAGAAGGTTTCAAATATTTTTAGAAAACTTTGGTCGAAATATGAAAATACTCTAGGTAGACCAATTTCAACCACCATATTTCCCACACCCCAACAGCTACCGAAATAAATTCACTCATCCTCATGTTTAGTCGTAAGACACAACTCTATCCCCCCATTCTTCAATTTTTTTGATGGTTCCCTTAAATCAATTTTTAAATAAAGATCGATACTATTCTCAAATAGAAGAGCTGACTTGAAATCGAGTTTAGAGTGTCGACACAATTATGTAGATACGGATGATCGTGACAGTAAAATTTGTGAAGAAAACAAGGAAGAAGGGGAAAATAATCCGTCTCCTCCTAAAGCAAGACGGTCAGGACAGTAAAGTGTGTAACCGTTTTTGTGTTCGCCCTTATATATACCAATATCGTACAGTTCACGGTATGAGTGTTAATATACGCTCAGCTTTGTGTCTGAGCCTTTAACAGTCGGTAAGTGTTAAACAATAGAAAAAGATATTTTAGTACAAAAATACTTATCTCTGTACTTTTAGCACATTAGTGCAGTAATATGTACGAACCTCATGGCGTACATGGCTTCAGAGAAGGCATTCGATAAATCTGGGAAACTAATTCCTGTGCACTGACCTGTATCCTTGAAGATGTGTAGCTGTTGTAGCTCCTGATCATAGCTGGCTTGGAACTCCCCGCACTGTATATTTCAGCGCTCGCTATGGCGAACAACAGAAGTAAAACTGCACGCCTGGGACAGTAACAAACAAGTGTCAAAAATTAGTACCAACAGTCACATAAAACAACAGAAATTTTTTTCTGTTAGATACAGCTACATTTAAGGAATAAAAATGAGATAACATCCACCAGCTAATAGTCAAAATATTATGCTTTTGTGAACTATGTTAACATATCTTAGGAAGACCCTATCAGTAAAATATGTTGAAAATACTGCAATTTCTGAGAAAATGATAGCAGATAAATACAAAACACACAAATACTTCAATTTGCCACAAAAATTCAATGTGATGTCTAAATGGAATGGATGCGTGTTTTTGCAATAAATTACCTTGGCATATGAGTAGATAAAAAAATTCAATAAATGGGTTCAGAAACTTCTTAGAAAGCTAGGTTCTGGAACCTTTAAGTTATCTATAACAGTCAGAATATCTGATACGGAAACAAGAATGCTAGTTTTCTTTTGCATCGCTTATTTGGAAAATTCTCACTGAGATAGAAGGGTAATTAAGTCATAGAAGTTCCTTCTAAGAATTATCTGCGAAATAACGTAACTGAAATGCTGTAGACATCTGTTAGTGAAACTAAGTACACTGTCACAAGAATAAATAGTTTTCTGACTGTCTTTTGTGCTGAATTATTCAGTCCCAGCATTAACGTTACTAGGAATAAATACAAACTTCCACAAAGAATACAAGTATTTTTTTACAGACGGAAAGAATTTTCTGCCTATTTGCATATCCTTTATTAAACAGGAAATTAAGTGTTTTCTACTCGATTTAAATCTAAAATTTAAAAAAGTTTTCTGTCAGAAACTATTTTACTGTGTGAAAGAATTTTCTTCTTGTAATTTGGCAACTCCAAAGAAATAAAAAATAATGTAGGTTTTGGCACTTAATTGTAAGAGTTGATAAAATTATTCAGTCATTGATAAGATATGTGATATCTTTTGAGAATTATCACAAATCTAATGAATAACAACGATTTGCAGAAAGTGCATTGAAATATAAAAACCGCATCAAAAAATCATCCATGCTAAAACTTTTAAAATAAGTTTACTTACATCTTATTCAGGAGAATTTTTTTTTAATTTTTTACACTAAAATTAGTCTAATTTTAAAAGTTATTTTTTGAAGCCGGTGCAGCTTTCACCCATCGGTAGCCTTCCATCGCAAGGAACGAATTACTGGACTTTATTTGCTGTTCGAGGGGCCACGGAGAGTATGTACGAAAATTCCGAATATTTTACAACATGTGAGGCAGTTATTGTTTTTGACAGTTCAGCAAAACATAGTAGATGCTACTTTAATCTTTGGCTCGGCTCTGTGGGTGATCGAGGCATATCTCTGGCGATACAGTGTCGGCTAGGAGACTGCATCATACGGTAAAAGCTTCACAGTTCATCTAATATATTATTGTCATTCCTTATTATTGCCATTTTTTTGTTTCTCTTGCCTTTGTTAACACCGACTCCAAAGATAACCGAATAATATTAAAATTTCAACAATAGTAATCTAAGATGTACATTTAGATTTATATTCTTCTGAGCAAGCTATAAACTTATTTCATAAGTTATAGTGCAAGTGTTTTTTATAGGCGGCTTTTATTTTTTTGTAAAAACAATATTATTAAAATTTTAGTAGTATTATTGTTTGTTTTGGGCTTATATGTATGGCTTCTAAACACGCTACTTGAATGAGAGAGCGCTATTTGGATGAAACTAGTGACGAAATGGATGATCGTTTGAGAAGAAACGGGGAAAGAAACTACGACAAATATTTCACAGGAGAATGATGAGGAGCGTGCTCACAGACTTTCACAAATGAGACCTTATACAAATTTTATGCGACGTAAAGAAATCAGCAAAATAATAATAATATTAATAATAATAATGCTCACAGTCTCAGCTTGATAAGCAATAAATTATTAAAATAGTCCACATGAAGAGAAAGCTCTCACAGAAATAACGACGAGGTTGCATTATCTATCCAACAGCTAGTTGTTTTGTTCGCGGATGACGACACACGGGTGGGTGACAGGGCGGCAATGGTGGCGAAAGCGCGAGGCGAAGCGTGAAGGGATAGTTTGATCTCGTCTTAGCAAAGAATGTAATCGCTAGAACATATATCCTAGCTTTTGCAATCCCGGAATCGAGGACTGATTTTTCGGATATTTTAATTCCGGAATTATGTAATAAACTTCGGTTTGCTTTATTTTTATGAACATAAACTGTGATATCTAATATATAATTTCGTAAGGTCATCCACTCACCTCGATAGCTATTGGCTGGAGGACAGTGTCACGTGTCAGCCTTCGCTTGCAAAATAGCGACCAGAGATACCATTAGAATAAATTAGGGGTTACGTCCACAAGTTAGTAGCTAAGCAACTGCTAACAAATTAATTGCTGTAATACGTTCATTAATTTTGCTTTTCGTAGCATTTAAAAAAAAATCGATAAACGTTACGTATGATAAAACGTGGATCTGTTTTACAGTAACATGTTGCTAAATACTTTAAAAAACTAAATTACTCATGGTCTCTGCTGTAACCACGAATGCCAGTTGTCATTCCGACTTTGAATAAATTTCAATTTAGATAAAGTTTATTCATTATGATTTTTTTGATTGTTATGTATTTTACTGACCATCTTCGTTAGTGATCATTGTTAATGTTCACTGATCGTGAATTATTAGGTTATTTAAAGTGAACAGTAGGCAAAATATGTCACCGAATGGAGTATTATAGAAATTGATTTCTTCGGAGATGCTCAACAGTTTAATAATCTGATAATTACAGACACTATGACAAAAAATACATTATGAATGTTTTCCCAGCCTCAATAAAGAACAACGTGATATTTTCGAAACAAACATGAATTCTTCAAATTTTGTAGACTGAACTTTAAGGATCAAATTCATATCAAGTTTGTATTTCAGCAAGTTTGAGTCTACGACCTTTGAAACAATTATATGATAGCGCGATCGTCCCTTTCCGTGTTTAATACCTACGTCTATAAATACTTCTGAGTTCTTCAAGCTCTAGAGATTTTATTCGTCCTAAGCGTGGAACACGAGTCATTTTCGTATTTGTTCAGATCAGCTGAATCTATCATAATCTTTGACCCTAAAAACTGGAACTATTCTAGACCCGTGACGATACGCAAAAAACGTCACGGGCTTACACTAGTAATCTATTAATAAAACGCTAACGTGGCGTCTGCGTGCGTCGTCTATAGCTGGTTCAGCTATTTGCTAGAGAACGATCACGTGCCAGCTTTCACTCGCCAATCAACAGCCACCATATTACATTCCTTCCTTCATGTTCGTTTATTTACTACAGCTAGATGCAGGAGAAGAAGTTTCAATATTTAAGCTATTTTACCTTTATCAGTTAGACGCAGAAATTCATGTAAGGAGAAGGGGATTCAATATTTACGCTGTTTTATCTGTATCAGTGATAAGGACTAGGTTAAACCATAACCTAAGAATTTTGTAGCAGACGGTAAGAAACAACGAGGTTTATTAAAAACTAGGAGAAACGTACGTAATGCGAAATGTATTAGTCAAATAAATAACAGTTATCCGTTTTCGAAATTATAGTCCCCGTCATATGAAGTGAAGTGCATTTATTTATTTTAAAATGTTAACCAAATACTCTGATAATCTAACCAGAGAAACGTATTCATATAACGAAAGATATAATTAAAAATGATTCTTTTCCTTACAAGCTTTTTCTGAATAAATTACTACTACCATTATAGATGATACCCTTAGTATTTGATACATGTGTTAGCTATTAAATGAGATTTAAGATAACCTTTTTATTAGATTTAAATCATCAACTGTATAAGCCATGTGACACTCGTAATTCAACAACGATATTATTGCCGCAAAATAGCAGTGAGCAGAGATATTAGAAATACGGAGAGCAGGGGAAAAAAAATTAATGCCAGGCAATTATATGTCACAAAGTTACAATTAGTACGTTCGTTTAAATTTACATATTGCTTTTTATTTATCTACGACAGCCAGATGCAATAATTAATGTAAGGGGAAGGGTATTTATTCTATGTTTACATTATATTACCTGTATCAGTTAGATGATGAGAAACAATGAAGTTAATTCAAAACTCAGAGAAATGTACGAATCGCGAAATGTATCGAACCAGATAAATGACCGTTTTTGATAATATAGTAAAATTAAAGTAAAATGAATTTATTTAAATAAATCATAGTAAAATACCCCGATAATCTAACCACAGTATGGTGCTCTTATTACGATAATATCATTAAACATGGTTGATATTCGCTTTTCCATACAAGTTTTTCCAGAATAAATCCAGACTACCACCATAGGTGCTGCCTGTCGTTATTCATATGAGGGAAATAAAAGCTATGATTTTCGAATGCAACGTTGTGGAGGTTGTGGCTAAGTAGACCAGAATCGTAACTGACACATTTTTTTGCAGCATAATTCGCTCTGAAATCAGTTTTACAAACCATTAAACTGTTTTCAAAAGCGCCATGTTACTGAACGTATTAATTAATGCGGGTGAAAGTAGTTCCATACCTATCGTGCTGAATTGTGCCTGGACCAGGAATAAAACTGATATTACATGGACAGCAAACGTTTTCGGGAATCCTAATTTGTTTTTAATTTTATTGGTTCTATACTTCCGTCGTCATTAATTCAGTAGAAGTTACTGCAATATTGCTATGTGAACAGCAAATCAAATATTTAGAACATTACAAAATCAAAGAACTTAGCATTACGTAATAACAATTCCGTATAATTAACCAACTGCAAAAAAAGGCTCTGCCAGAATATGGCGTTCAAACCGTCATTTTTGACGGGCTCGAAGCTAGTCTATTAATAAAATCGATAACTTCTCGGCATTTGTAGCACTTTTCGCGGTATACAACTCGACTGCGAGAAAGTTCCGTCCGACAATATGAAAAGGGACATACAAACATTCGGAATGGAGTGGCTTCGAATATATATATATATATATATATATATATATATATATATATATTATAGGATTTCAGTTAAATTTATGTAGGACCATTTTGAAAGTATTCCCTATCCAATAAAAAGAATTCACTAAAATTGGTTCACAATTGGCGCAGATATCACTGAACACACGTACAAAAAAATACAAACGAATTTAGAACGTCCTACTTTTTTGAAATCAGTTAATGAAAACGGGATGTTGTGTGTTGTAAAGAGCAATACCAATTATTTATACTTTTGTGATGTTAGTGAACTAATCAGTAGTTGTTAACAGTATTGGTTTGTTAAGAGTTATATGAACAGACTCAGATCCTTGATACTGGTAAGACCAGGGAGTCAAAATCTAATCATTCGGGCTGACAGCTTCACGTTATTACTAAATGGATGGCCGATCTGCCCTACGGCTCAATGTGAAAAGTATATGATCATAATCTTACTACATTTTCTTAGAGTTTAACTATTTATTTTTGGTCCATAAACTAATCAGCCGTTGGATCTGTTTCACTGTTTGCAACTGTTTTCAACCAGTATAAGATTTTATCTCTTAAGTTCTGTCTCTAAAAGTGTAATTTTGAGGCATAAATTTAGAAATGTCTAACCTGCACTCGGAACAAGTTCGGAAAAGCCCTTATACCATATTCCCTTCAGAAAGAGTATTTCAAAATTTCATCAAGTGGCTTAACATACTGTGCAGTGATTACCATTATGTAACGAACCTAAAGTTTTCCCTAAATCACAGCGAGTTTTTACGAATCATGTGGTCGCGCCATTCTTTCAACACGGTCATATTATAGTACTACTAGCCCCAAAGCCTGTAAAACATGACGGATTTAACGGAGTGTTATGGTAATATATTTCTCTGCAGTTGCTTAACTAAATAGAATTGTTATAAAATAAAGATCATTGTAATTTATCGTCCCATGTGCTCTAGCAAAAAGCTTCTGTTGTCAACTTGGCCCAGGTTGCATTTCAGCCTGACCACAATCTCCGCTAATATTGCCGCTAGAAAAGCAAATCTTCAATCACGTGCGAATTAATACATTCCCTGTATCGCATGTCAGTGTCATCACGCATCGCGATATAAACATGATCCAGAATCTTAAAAGTTTCTTATATCTTTCTTAATATATGTGAGAGGTGTAAGGGTTTGGAAGAGACTATACTAACCTTTTCCAACCTCTCCTTCACGTGGTGCACCCTGTTGGAACGGACGAGGCTCTGGCGACTGAAAGATTCCCAGTACAAGGAGTCGCCCACTGTTTGCCAACGGCCTCCGAAAGGAGGGCGGAAGAGCGGGGAGCGGTTCAGGGCATCCTCTTGCCCTTGGAGTTGGAAACAGTCCCTAAAGGCGGATGAATCAGAAATGATCAACGGCATGGAGATGCAGAAGGCAACGGGAAACCACTGCAATAAAGACCCAAAGGATACCCCGAGGACATGTATTCTCTCAAATTACATATATTCCGCAGGTAAAATAGTCTCCCAATCGGAACTCCGGGTGGGGACTGCTCAGGGAGGAGTCATCAGAATGGATAGAAACATTCTACGAGTCGGAGCGTGGAATGTTAGAAGTCTGAATAGGGCAGGTAGGCTAGAAAAAATAAAAAGGGAGATGGAACACATTAAGTTAGATATTGTTGGGATTAGCGAGATTAAATGGACGGACGCACAGGATTTCTGGTCTGGGGAACACAGGATAATTAGCACACAAGCTGTCAATGGAGTCACTGGTGTAGGATTAGTAATGAACAAGAAAGTAGGGAAACGGGTGACTTATTATGAACAGTTTAGTGACAGGATTATTTTGATGAGGTTAGAAACAAAGCCCGTTTCAACCACATTAGTACAAGTGTATATGCCAACGTCACACGAAGATGACGAAGAAATAGAAAAAATATATGCTGAAATTGAAGAATTAATCCAATATGTGAAAGGGGAGGAAAATCTAATAATCATGGGTGATTGGAATGCGATAGTGGGAGAAGGACAAGAGGGGAATACTGTAGGAAGTTTTTGTGTAGGAGAAAGAAATGAGCGAGGAAGCAGCTTGCTAGAATATTGTGAAAGATATAATCTAGTATTGGCAAACACACTGTTTAAGAACCATGCAAGAAGAATATACACCTGGAAACGTCCTGGGGATACAGGCAGAATTCAGCTAGATTATATCTTGGTCAAACAGAGATTCAGGAATCAAGTTCTAGACTGTAAAGTGTACCCAGGAGCAGACATAGACTCTGCAATAATTTGATTATAATGAAGTGCATGCTGAAATTTAAGCGAATAAGGAAGCAGTATAAGCAGAACAGACTGGAAGTGAATAAACTCAAACACTCTAGCACCAGAGAAATATTTGCACAAATGGTAGACTTTGGTCTGAGAAATAACTCTAAAAGGAGCTCAACCGAAGACGAATGTAATACACTAAAGACCGAAATAATGAAAACTGGTAAAGAAACATTAGGCTTTAAGGAACTAGCTGCCAGAAAACCTTGGATCACAGAAGAAATTTTGGAACTGATGGATCAGAGGAGAAGGTACAAAAATGCTAAGGACGAAGCAGGAAGAGAGCAGTACAGGCAATTTAGAAATCAACTAAACAGGAAATGCAAAATAGCAAAAGAAAAATGGCTACAAGAAAAGTGTGAAGAAGTAGAAAAGGAAATGGTTGTAGGTAAAGTAGATGTTGCATATCGAAAGATCAAACAGAATTTTGGAGAAATGAAGAAAAGAGGCGTGAACATTAAAGCTGCTGATGGGAAACCTCTTTTAAGGTCAGAAGATAGAGCTAACCGATGGAAAGAATACATTGAGAAACTGTATGTTGGGGACGACTTGAACAATAGTGTAATGGAAAAGGAAGGCGATGTCGACATTGATGACTTAGGAGATCCTGTTTTCAGAACAGAATTTAATAAAGCTCTGAATGTCTTGAAAGCAAATAAGGCAGTTGGAATTGATGAGATACCTGCAGAACTTCTTAAATCCCTAGGAGAGGAAGGAATCGAAAGATTATTCAAGCTGATATCAAAAAGTTATGAAAAGTAGGAGGATAATAAGGAAGCAAGGAACAGCCAATCAGCGTTCAGGGATCGCATGACGTCACGAAGTGAGCAGACAATCAGCGTTCAAGGTCGTATCACGTCACACGTTAGTTCTTTGGCCGGCCGCACAGATGGCGGCACCGGGCGTGCTTGCGCATACATTAGTTCCTCAACCGGTCGCTAGGGAGCAGCATCTCCCATGGGCTTAATTTCTTTGGGCGCAGACATTCCACACCGCCCACCCAAGCCCTGAGGCAATGGCTATTTCTGTTCTGGAATGCGCGCTCTGTGAAATGTGTACACTGTTTCAACACACCTACAGAAATTCCCACTCGACTGTTATCTATGTTTGCTTATCCATTAAGCGTTGCGAAATATGTACTCTTCGCGTCGGCTGACGAGGAAATTTCTCTACCATATGCACCTTTACCGAGCACCTTAAATATTGTTAAAGTTCTATCTTCACGCGTTTTGAACGGACCCATTGGTGTAGGTAGAAAATGGACGATAATATAATCTATTAATCGGGGAAATCGAGTATGATGGTCTCCATTATGTGCCAGACCCTCTTCCTATTAGAAGTGCTCGTGTTTGATGTGTTTCATAGCTAAAAGAAGATGGCGGACGAGGTATAAAGGGAATCCCCATCCAGGCATCCATGGTTTCCCCAAATCACTCCAGGTAAATGCCGGGATGCTACACCGAATTCATTCCCATTCCTTTCCCGTCTCTAAAGACCACGTTGTTAGAGAGACATTAAAAAAAAAAAAAATCGACTGCCAAGGTGCAAAGTATCCCGGTTTCCGATATTTGGCGCGGCATGCAGGGCGACTGCCGCGTTCTTGCCTCGCATTCGGGAGGACGGAGGTTCGAATCCCCATCCAGGCATCCATGGTTTCCCAAAATCACTCCAAGTGAATGCTGGGGATGCTACCTTCAAAATACCATGACCGAATTCATTCCCATTCCTTTCCCGTCTCTAAACACCACGTTGTTAGAGAGACGTTAAAAAAATCGACTGCCAAAAAATAACTCTGTGTGAATAACAAGGGGAAATAAGCGTCAGTACGGTGGGATTCCAATATAATTAATCGTTAATGATAACTCGCGAATTTCTGTCACACCCCCATTATTTTAATATATTAAATTATGTGCAATGAAACAAAGTGAGAATCCAACTAATATTTTAAACTCAAAGAAGTGATTTCCTCATGGATGTGTCTGCAACGTCGATGAACTTTGTGTATTTCTATCCTATTGCTATGGTATTAACTTCCCTGCCCATTTTATCTGAAAAATGCCCACTAAATTAGATTCACATGAATATCATTGCCTAATGCAAAGTTGCAGATGTGAAATCCAGTTTCTTTACCTACAGACATTTCTGAAGTGATTACATGTTAATCTCTCCACTGATGTCAAACCAATCAGCCTGTAATTTTTTCATGCTTATTTCTCAACCCTACAGACTCAGTCTTTGGACAAGAGCCCCACATGAAAATACTTGTGACATGGTTAACAAAGCCTTTCCCACACCAAGGCTAGAAAAAATCAAAGTTTCCAATTTGACCATGGCAAAACTCATGGAATGCAACGAGGGAAGAAAGAATTCATATAAGCATCAGTATGACACGTTATTTCTCTAATATATCCACGCCTAGAGAGTATGTATACCTGTTTTCATGAAATTATTTAGCGTTCTGGCCTCGCATTCGAGAGGACGGCGGTTCCGGGCATCCAGATTTGGGTTTTCCATGATTTCCACAAATCACTCCAGGTGAATGCCGGGATGCTTCCTTCAAAAGGGCCGAATTCCTTCCCATTCCTTGCTCCCCATCCTTTCCCCATCTCAAAAGGCCACGTTGTTAGAGAGACGTTAAAAAGTTTAAAAAATGAAATTATTGTGATAAAGTATAGCAATACCACACATACGCTATTCCTTTCAAAATTCGTAGCCTCAAAAACCCATCAATGGTGAAATCCTTTCATTGAAACCGAGAGACATTCACCGACGAAGGTAGGGAAAACCATGGGAACGAGGGAAGAAAGAATTCATATTAGCATCAGTGCGACACCTTATTTCCCTAATATTATCTCTGCTGCCATTGGTATAAAATATTTAATCACACTCATAATTTTTGCCATTAAACTCAAACGTATATCATCTGTCTATCCAGACCAATCTATGTATCAATTCTGTTATGCTTTCGTAAGCAATCACAGAATTGAGTGTCCTTAGCTGCACTTTGTCTAAAATTCCAATCAATCCCTTGTGACACATCAGTGATTGACTAGAAACAGAGAGATATACGCTGTGCCATGTACTTACCCACCTTTAACTGTATTTTACAGCACAGCAAGTATGTTCCAGGAACGAAACACGTTTGTTAATCTTACTAATTTCACCCCTGCCCTTTGTGATAAAAATCGAGTCAGTGTAAGGCAGTGCTAAGCACAGAACATGCTGATTCGTCATAAAATGCCTGTGGCCAAGGCGGAGATATAGAAAACTTACCCACTTACTTATAGAAGAAATCCAGTGCACTATTCATAATTCTTTCACCAAGATCTACCCCTAGCTTCATCGCCAACATACGCCCAGCACTTCCCCATTCTTCATTCTGTTTTCCAATGATTCCCAATCCAACCTCTGAACAGTTACTGGCAGGGTTACCGTTTGTTCGTGTGTTAAAGTAAACCAAAAATTCGCAAAGTCTTCTCCTAATCAGTAACAGGGATTCCAGGTACCAAAATGTTCACTTAAGGTGGTTCTACTGCAGTTTTCCAAATATTTTTCGACCAATCAGGTGCCAGGAGAGTTCTCCATTCGGTATAAATGTTCCCATCTGACGCCAAACTTCGGATTCAGGGCCAAGTGTGATATTGGGCTGTAATTGCATGTTTTGTTCAAGTAACCACGATAAAGTTACCATAATGCTCTTAGCTAACTGATAGTTTCTTGGTCATCAAACAGGCATCATAACCCACATTTTAATAGAAGATCCCCACACATCGACAAGTATCCAGAACGTCAATATAGGTGCAGACACTAGTTCTATTGCGTCGAAGATAGCACCCACGCTTGAACTGTCGTAAATTGTTAGATCAAAGTGGGTGTTTGGATATTTTATCCACTCAGGCCTCATCATCTAAAGTCTAATGACAGATTGTGGTCATGGCCAACTTAGGCTCCATACACCACTCAGAATTATTCTGCCAATATCCATTCTAACAGCATTATACACCACATACAGCCCCTGACACTCTTCCAATTTCCCAATGACATCCAGTCCAGTTCCTTTATTAAGTCACTTGTTGAATATTTTCCACTAATAAATCTAGCTGCTATATTTTGCACCTTGCATTTGATGTACAAAAAATGTGGTCTCCATACTACACTTATATATACAAGAAATGGTCTGACTGTGGATTTGTACCCAAGTCCTTCGCTTCTCTGGTACATCCCCTCATCACCCTCTCTGTTAAATGATTTTTATGTAGTGAAAAACGTGAGAAACACAATTCGTATGCCAACACAAACGGCAGTAAACTGTAAAGAGTACAGTGAAATGGGAGATTGCATAAGCCCTGAAGCAATGGTTAGAAGCACACGTTGATGGTGAGCATAATTCTATAACCATATATTTTAGACTCAAATTAACAGAGGAAGTAGACACACGCACACACTTGTACATGCATACAGCGAGGTCGACAGAACTAACAGCAAGCATCATAGAAACGATGAAGTGGGGCAGAATTGTCGTTACCACTGATTAACTGGGCAGAACTATCGTTAAAAAAATCATCAGACAGACGAGTTTAAGTCAGGTATCACAATACTTACACTTACATGCACAAAGAGAGACGCAGATATACATGTACAAGTCTACAGAAAGTTCAGGACAACTACCTGCACCAATCATGGAAACAAAAAAAGTGGTGTAGTACTTTCTTGCCCCCATGACTGGCTGAAAAACAGAACTCTCCTTACATATCATCTGCCTGGCGAGATAGAGGGTGTGCAAAAGATGGCACGTTTTCACCATACACCTAAGTATTTACATCATAAATAGTGTTCATCACACACAATTGATTACATTTACCATCAATACGTTTCTCCCACACTGCAACCCTATCTGCCATTCATTAAGAGTGCCCCAGGTACCATGAGTTACAATAGACATTTGACTATCAGCAGATACCAGAACCCCTCATATTCATACTAGGTCTCAACCACAAATCCATACGTATCCATGCACAAGCTCAAAGAAACAGGAACAGCAAATCATACATCCAGATAAATGAGTTTAAGGAAGGTATCACCATACTTACGCACACAGACACATATATCCATGCCTACAGCGAGCTCAACACAACAAACAGCCCAATCATGGAAAAGAAAAATTGGGACAGAACCCCCATGGCTCATAACTGACCAAAAAATCATGAGTAACATATGTTCCAGGTACCATACTCTTCACATCAACATCATCTAATTTGATATGTAAATGGAGACTTTCCCGGCGTATTGATTCAATAAAAATTTCTCGGGAGTCCAGCCGGATGGTGTCATAAAACGACGACGTTTCGACGTTTCAACATATCAGGCAGTTTGAGAAACTGCGCAAGAAGAAAGCTAGACTGCTTAGCTCCTTGACATTCCTTCTGAGGTGCCGAAGCCGTAACATCGTGCCTCTCTTCGCTACGGTGAAACATCATATCGACAGCATTAACGCGAAGAAAATATTACGTCGTGCCAGCCTCTCACTTCTTCGGGAACGCATCCGTTATACGCGCTTTGAGTTGGGCCGCAACGCTCGGTCCTTGTTTTCTTGTCATCTTTACCTGTCGACAAGACTATCGCCTTGTTCTTGGGACTGGGTGGACGCAGCTACGTCTGCTCAAATGAATCTGGAACTTGCGAAAACTACAGCAAGACATATTGCCAAATTTAACCGGTTGGCGGGAACAGAAAAAAGCGGCAAACCAGTGGTGTCGGATCGTTGTGTGGTCAACCTATCTGGTTTTTGTCTTGATGATGCCATTACTTCTGTGCTGGCCAGAGGCCTGAATTTCGCTCCTGCCCCTAGGCGCATACCAACCAAGGAGATAATCTGTTCGGTGGAACAAGCTGTTCGCTGCTTACCAAACGAAGAAGCTGAAGAAATACGGAGGGAGACATGTAGAGTTTTGAAGAGAGCCAAGCCGCCAAGAAATAATATCATGGTCGCAGAGCGTGAAGCACTAATTGCCTTACGTCGCAGGGACGACTTAGTCATTCTACCAGCAGACAAAGGTAACTCTACTGTTCTTCTTTCTATACAGCAATATAACACAAAAGTGATGAGTCTCCTTAATGACGTGTCATATGTTCCGTTGGACGCTGACCCGACCGTAAAAGTTGTGAAGAAGACTATGACCCTTGTCAAAAAGGCTAATCTTCCCGAGCAAGTGATTGAGAGAATTAGGCCACGTGCCGCGAGACCACCTAGACTTTATGGCATACCGAAGATACATAAACAGGATGTCCCTTTACGTCCGATCGTCAGTACTATTGGGTCACCGACTTACCAACTGGCTAAATATCTGACGCGTCTTCTTAGTCCCATTGTGGGGCGTAGCTGCCATCATGTCAAAAACTCTGCTGAATTCGTAAAAACCATACAGTCTCTCACTGTTTCAGACTCGGACATCCTTGTTAGTTTTGACGTGGTGTCTCTTTTTACTCGTGTGCCGGTAAAGGACACTTTGGACTTGATTCGCCGTCATTTTGAGCCAAGTACAGCAGACCTCTTTGACCATGTACTTACTTCAACCTACTTTATGTATGGAGGGAAGTATTATGAACAATCTGATGGAGTGGCCATGGGATCTCCTATTTCACCGATGGTGGCTGACCTCTACATGGAAGATTTTGAAGAGAGGGCTCTTGAGAGTGCTACCCTAAAACCCTCTTGTTTTTATCGCTATGTTGATGACACCTTTGCCGTGTGGCCACATGGTATGGAAGCGCTGGATGAATTTCTAGACCATCTTAATGGGATCCATCCCAACATACGGTTTACGATGGAAGTTGAGAAGGACGGGTGCATCCCGTTCTTGGACATTTTAATCAAACGCAAACTTGATGGATCTTTGGCACATAGTGTGTACCGTAAACCCACCCACACTGAACGTTACTTGGGTGCAACCAGTTACCACCACCCAGCACAACGCCACTCCGTATTGACCACATTGGTGCGCAGAGCGAGAACCATTTCCGATCGTGAGAGCTTACCTCTGGAGTTGAAACATCTAAGGACTGTCTTTGATCAGAACGGGTACTCTCGGCGACAGATAGAGCGTGCTTTTATCCAGAAGCCACCAAGACCACCGAATGAACAGATTGAACCACCAAAATCTCTTGCCTTTCTGCCATATGCCGGGAACACGTCCGGAAAGATTGGAAGGCTCTTGGCGCGTTCTGGTATAAAGAGCATTTTTCGGCCACCCGCCAAGATACGTGATGTGCTTCGCTCGGTTAAGGATGATTTGGGCCTAAGAATTCCTGGAATTTATTCAATACCTTGCGAATGCGGCAAAGTTTATATTGGACAGACGATCAGAACCATCGCCGAGCGTATCACCGAGCACAAACGACACTTGAGACTGGTGCAAGTAGAAAAGTCCGCAATAGCCGAACATGCGTTCGATGAACAACATAAAATAGTGTTTGATGAAACGGTGGTGCTGGCCAGAGTCTCTTCGTTCTGGGACTCGGTAATTCGGGAAGCATTAGAAATTAAACTTAACGATAATAACATCAATAGGGACAGTGGACTGTATTTAAGTGAAGCATGGAGACCAATTATTAAGGATCTATGTCTTAAAAAACAAAAATCTTCCCAACAAGGCCAAATAGAAGCAAACTGACGCCATTGACATAGTTTGCCAGCACTTATGTCTACAGGTTAAACAACGTTAAACGTGGCGAGTGCTTGGATGGGTGACCGCGCATGGCTCAATACGCAGTCCGCAACAACTGATACCCTCGGCTTGCGGTAAAACCGGTTAAGCAACGGTGAGCGTGGTCGCCCCCTCTTGTCAGATCAAGGGCGAGGAACACGTCGCATTGGCTGCAGCGGCGATCCAGGACGGGTCTCTATCAGGCCCGCACCCAGCAGATCTCGGATCGCGTCGTGCTCACCATGGTTAGGAAGCGGCGGCCATCTCCGCCGGGCAATACACCTGCCCGCCGCCAGGAGGCACAGCGGGCACCACGAGATACAGACGCGGTGCCGGCCGCTGCCGCTCAGTCTCCAGCCTCACCACTTCCGCCATCAACACCGGAAAAACCAGCCAAGAAGCAGACATCACCAAGCATTGCAACCTCACCAAGAAGAAGTGAACATGCTTCGCCATGTGATCAGCTGCAGCCGTCTACCAGCTCCGAAACAACCATTGCTCAGGAAACATATACCAGCCAAGACATGAGCAAGTGGGGCGCCCTGTATATCCGGAGAGGTGACATAGAAGCTGCAATCAGACTGCTGCAGGACGCAGGGATCCTGTACCAGGAAAAACAGCCAGAGGCACCGCGTCTGCAGGTGCACCAGCGACCCCATGCGTCATCGACAGCCACAAAACCAGATGAGGCTCCAAGCCAACACCAACGCAAGAAAAGAAGGAAGAAAATCGCAGGGATCCAGCAGTGCTACAAGTGCCAGAAGTTTCTGCACCTTGCCAAAGACTGCCATGCTCAGGAGCGCTGTGTCCGCTGCGGAGAAAAGCACAACGTCAAGAAATGCAGCCGACCGCGGGATGCACAACCAACATGTGCCAACTGCCGCGTTACGCACGCAGCCTCATACGAAGGCTGTCCTGTAAGGCGTAATCTATGGAAAACAACTGCTAAAAACCTGCCTCACCCTAGCGCCAAGACAGTCCACGTGCCAAAAGCTAGTACACTGTATCAGCAGAGCCATGCAGGCCCCAGGCAGCCAGCCCCTCACGACGCACACAAACACCGCTGGCTGACAGATAGGACAAGTCAGAAAGAAGCGACGTCGAAAAGAAGCCGCCAAGATATCCAACGCCAACACCACGATCAAGACAACGGCTGTGCAAGGTGTTCCAGCCATCCACTCCCTGACGAAAGGGACAGAAGCCAAGACCAGCTGACCCTGACCAAGATATTGCAGCTGTTAACACAACTTATTTCTACCAGATCAAATAAAATGTTCCAAAAATAATAACAAGGGCGTAAAGTCCAAAGGACCCATTCAAACACTAAAAATCTTGCAGCCCCAAATTAAGAAATTAAGTCTTTAGTTTTTAAGTTAATAGTAAGAAAATGTAACAAATAAAGGAATACAAAAATAATATGTAACCCAACTGGCTGAAAAGAACTCGCGTTCTACAACGGCCCGCCCCTGTCTTCAGCAGAGGGAATGAAAGATTATAAAAAAAATAAAAATAAAAAAAAAATAAAAAATAAAAAAAAGTTAGCACTTGGATGGGTGACCATTTTGGCTCCATACGCAGTCCGCAACACTGATACCCTCAGTTCCAGCACGCTTAGGCGTCCTGGCAACCCTCTATACACGACATTCGAATTTCGGAGGCAGCGAAGCCAGTCTGTTTTTGTGATTTTGAGAAGAAATAACCAAAATAGACCTGATGAAGACAACCGAGCAGGTTGTCGAAACGTCGTCGTTTTATGACACCATCCGGCTGGACTCCCGAGAAACTTTTATTGAATCATCTAATTTATCTCACACAACAGACCTCACTACCATCCAGTATCATGTGTGCTAGGTACAAAACTGTTCATATTAGCACCACTACATCTATCCCACACCTAAACCATTACTGCCATTCAGTAACATTTACCCCAGGTACCACGAGTAGCAGTAGACATCTGGTCATCAGAAAGGTATCATTACTCCCATATTCATACTAGGTCTCAACCAAAAATCTGTACGTCACCTCACACAAGCAAGGTATCACCACATTTACGAAAAAAACACACAGAGATAGAGACGCATACACACGTTCATTTCCAGGCCTACAGCGATCTCGACAACAACTAGCCCAATCATGGCAACGAAAAAGTGGAACAGAACACCCATGACTGGCCAAAAATCATAGAAAGACACACATAAACACATACATACACACTAACATGTCAATGCATTCAAACAGTTCGATTCATCACCACACATAACTGGAGGAAAAAACTGAAGAGTTACAGGATGTGTGAAGTTTGAAATCACAGCCACATCTCTCCCACACCGCAACCCTTTTTGTCATTTAGTAACATGTGACCCAGGTACCATGAGTTACAATAGACACTTGTCTATCAGACAGATATCATAACCTCCATATTCATACTAGGTCTCACCTACAAACCCATACGTCTCCACACAAGCACAAACATATGGGAGGAACAGCAATTCATACGCCCAGATTAGTGTTGCAAACTGAAAAAAAACAAAATGTTTTTTTTCAGCTTTGTGAAAAAAAACATGAAAAAAACTTAGCACCTGTGTTTTTTTTCTAAATTTTGTTTTTTTTCTAAATTTTTTTTTCTTTTCAGATAACAATATATTTGATAAATTATAGTTTTATTTAAGGAACTTCCATTTTACAAGTGTGTTTTAAGTCTTACTGAATCATATAATGTCTCACATAATGATTCATAAGTGTATCTATATACGTAACATAATTTTATTCATCCTCTATGTCAGTACCATATTCACTAGTATCAGCACTACCAACACTAGTTCGATCGGTGTTGGAATTTTCTGTCTCTTCTTCTGTCTCCTCTAGATCCATAACTTCAGATATAGTTAAATTTTCTTTTACTGGTTGTTCTTGTATTGTACGCAAAAGATTTTGAGATTGCAATTTTAAATTGTGAGCAAAGTACACACTATGCATAAAGACTGCGCCGATAGTTCTGTATTACGGTCTTTTAAGTTTGAATTAAAATCTATTATCAAACAAAATAGGAGCTTTACTTCTTTTCAATCGTTTGTTTACACCAACGGTTGCAAGGAAACGATTCATAATTAGGGACCGTGCACAAACTACTTGGCTCGGTCCAGAGGGAGGGGTTAGCTGGAAGGCTACGCTGGGCTTCGGGGGGAGCCCGGCCACGTAACTTTCCTTTCGTAACATTTTTCACAGTTAAAATGAGGAACTGAACTCACAACAGCATGTGAGTATTTATTTCCCTCAGTTAATTATATCCGTATGTAATTTACAATAGTTTGACAAGAGAAAACAGTAAAAAATGTCTTCTGGAATCAAAACGGAAGAAAGCTACGTGAGCGGGGGGGGGGGGAGGCAAAAGCTACGTAGGGCTACGTGGGGGAAGAGGGAGGGTTCACAGGAGGCCAAAATGGAGCTATGTGGTTTATGCACGCTCCCTTACTGACAATTTAATGAGTCAGTACCACTATACTCTGAGAGTTAACAAGTATACGAATATAAGGAAAGCCCAATAAGGCAAAAAACCGTGGATAAATTTTAAATTCCTAATTTTTTTAAAAGATCTGTAGGTAATTTTGTAGGGCTGGCAGCACTATTTCAAATAGCAAGTATCAATGCAAACAATGGGGAATGGGGATTCCTTCTCGCGCAACCTAGTCTCTTCGGGAAATCCCCGTTCATAAAGAAAATTTCAGTCAATTTTGCCAATATTTTCGTAATTTTTTTCCTACTGAACTAGAAAAATATAGTAGATTTTAAACTAAGATAAGTACTTAGAATAAACTCTATAACAGTCATTTTAAACGATAACTGCCTTACAAATTTGAGATTTAGTAGTTGTGAAAAAAAAACGTGTTCCAGAAAAAAAAAAACAGTTTTTTTTCAAAGTTTTTTTTCAAGCCAGAAAAAAAAAACCGTTTTTTTACAACACTAGCCCAGATAAATGAGTTTAAGGAAAGTATCACCATACTTACGCACACAGACACATATATCCATGCCTACAGCGAGCTCAACACAACAACCAGCCCAATCATGGAAAAGAAAAAGTGGGACAGAAAAAATCATCATTAACATGTGTTCCAAGTAACAAACTCCTCACATCAAAATCATATCATTTAACTCACACTACAGACCTCTCTGCCATTCAGTATCGTTGGTAATATGTACAAATCTGTTCACATGATCAGCACCACCTCTATCCCACGCCACAAGCCTTTTCTGCTATTCAATAATATTTGTCCGACGTACCACGAGTATCAGTAGGCACATGGTCATCAGACAAATTTCATAACTCCCATACTCATACTAGGTCTCACACACAAACATAACTGACCAAAAATCCATCAGACAGACGTTAGAGTGTGTGCAATGGATGACATGTTTTTGCCATACACCTCAGTACTTACCACATTATCAATTAATTACATCAACACATAGGTAGCCAGTCATTATGAAATCTCAAAGTCGAGTAGAATCCTATCGGGATAGACACACAACCACATAGAAAGACACGCACTCACATGTCCATGCATACACACAGTTACCATACATCACCACACACATACACGTAACTAGAGGAAAAGGACTGAACACCCTAGGTCCAGGATGTGCGAAATATTTCATTTCTTTGCCACAAACCTCGGTGCTCATCATACCCAAATGATTACATCTACATAGATGGCCACTGATGGAAACATCTCAAGTAGACTCCTACCACCATAATTACACACATAACCACACAGGAACACGTACACACACACATATGTCCATGCATATACCACAATTTCATAAGTTACCACATACATACAAGTAACTGCAGGAAAGGGACCCGACACACGACGTCCACACTAAGGTGTTACATGATAGGCAGATGATAGCATGTCTTTACAATACACCTCAGTGCTCACCACACATACTTGATTTTTTTAATGTGCCATCAGTATAGCTGGTGGCTGGGACTAAGCTCTTGGCAATGTTTGGCCAAAAGTCATTTGTTAATAGCAGCTCATCAAAGACAAATTTTGGGTGAACCTGCCCAGAAATTCGCGAGTTATCATTAACGATTAATTATATTGGAATCCCACCGTACTGACGCTTATTTCCTCTTGTTATTCACACAGAGTTATTTTTTGGCAGTCGATTTTTTTTAACGTCTCTCTAACAACGTGGTTTTTAGAGACTGGAAAGGAATGGGAATGAATTCGGTCATGGTATTTTGAAGGTAGCATCCCCAGCATTCACTTGGAGTGATTTTGGGAAACCATGGATGCCTGGATGGGGATTCGATCCTCCGTCCTCCCGAATGCGAGGCAAGAACGCGGCAGTCGCCCTGCATGCCGCGCCAAATATTGGAAACCGGGATACTTTGCACCTTGGCAGTCGATTTTTTTTTTAATGTCTCTCTAACAACGTGGTCTTTAGAGACGGGAAAGGAATGGGAATGAATTCGGTGTAGCATCCCGGCATTTACCTGGAGTGATTTGGGGAAACCATGGATGCCTGGATGGGGATTCCCTTCATACCTCGTCCGCCATCTTCTTTTAGCTATGAAACACATCAAACACGTGCACTTCTAATAGGAAGAGGGTTCGGCACATAATGGAGACCATCATACTCGATTTCCCGATTAATAGATTATATTATCGTCCATTTTCTACCTACACCAATGGGTCCGTTCAAAACGCGTGAAGATAGAACTTTAACAATATTTGAGGTGCTCGGTAAAGGTGCATATGGTAGAGAAATTTCCTCGTCAGCCGACGCGAAGAGTACATATTTCGCAACGCTTAATGGATAAGCAAACATAGATAACAGTCGAGTGGGAATTTCTGTAGGTGTATTGAAACAGTGTACACATTTCACAGAGCGCGCATTCCAGAACAGAAATAGCCATTGCCTCAGGGCTTGGGTGGGCGGTGTGGAATGTCTGCGCCCAAAGAAATTAAGCCCTTGGGAGATGCTGCTCCCTAGCGACCGGTTGAGGAACTAATGTATGCGCAAGCACGCCCGGTGCCGCCATCTGTGCGGCCGGCCAAAGAACTAACGTGTGACGTGATACGACCTTGAACGCTGATTGTCTGCTCACTTCGTGACGTCATGCGATCCCTGAACGCTGATTGGCTGTTCCTTGCTTCCTTATTATCCTCCTACTATGAAACAGGAGAAATTCTAACTGATTTTAATAAAAATATCATCTTCACACTTCCAAAGAAAGCACAAGCCAACAAATGTGAGAATTATCGCACCATTAGTACAGGGCGTTCGCCCGGAAACGCTACCCACTGTTAGCGCTTCAAGGAAGAAACTGCTCCCGGCGAGCGAGCGGTCAGCTTCCGGCATTGTTCGACCGTCGGCCGCGGACTATTTCATAATAATTACGCTTCATAAACTTGTATGTGCTAAGCATTTAAATGTGACGTCAGTTGCGGATCAACAGTGCCATCTTTAGTTGCAAAATCTAATCCTAGGCCCCTGAACTATTTCTGTAATTTTATGCACCACAATTGTTTTGTACGGCTTTAAGTGAAATAGCTTTGTTACTTTCCAAGCTGACGTCTTAGATACGCCTGCCTGCTGCCCTAACTGACTTAATGATTTTTTGGGTGACTGTTCTAGTCGAAAAGCGATATCGTCAATTTTCTCCTCTGTGAGAATACGGTTGACCGACAGTCTCTTTTTGTTAAAAAATGAACCCGTTTCTCTTACTTTTTTAACCAGACACAGAATTGTTGATTTAGCTGGCAGTAAAGCGCCAGGATATTCGTGACGAAATTACTGCGACATTTTTTAAACGACTTCTTCTTCACATATGTATCGTAGAGAAATATTCTTTGTCGCAAACTGTAACGTGCCATAATTTTACTCACACTCAAACACGGTACATATTAGTAAGAGTATGAAGCCCCAAACCAACCAAACCGCAAAGAAACGTTTATTCGCAACACTGATTAATAAGAGACTGAAGTCACAAACTATGTAGGTACAGTGCGGTGATTCACGGCGCCGTGTGGCGGGAGTTGCTGGCTCCACTGTCCCAGCAAGTTGCCGACGGCAACAGACTGGGAGGGTAGCGTTTCACGCCGAACGCCCAGTATAACAACACATGCATCAAAATTATTGACCAGAATAATATACAGAAGGATGGAAATGGTAGTAGAAGAGATAGTAGGTGAAGATCTGTTTGGGTTTAGGAAAAATTACGGTACAAGGGAAGCAATTTTGTCTTTGAGACTACAACTTGAAGGGCGGATCAAGAAAAACAAAGATACTTTTATGGCATATGTTGATTTAGAAAAAGCTTTTGATAATGTTCAAAGATGATCAAAATTTTAAAAGAAGTCAGGACTAAAGTATCGAGATAGAAGAATATAAACTATATAAGAATCAAGTGGCTACAATAAAAGTAGAGACTCACGAGAAAAATGCATCAGTTGAAAAGGGTGTGAGACAAGGTTGTAGTCTATCCCCGTTAATATTCAACTTGTATGTAGAAGAAGCAATGAAGAAAGTCAAAGAAAAATTTCCATGTGGCATAAGTTTTCAGGGAGAAAAAATCAGTATGCTACGATTTGCTGATGACATTGTCTAGTTAGCAGAGAGATCTGAGGATATTGAGAAGTTATTGAATTTCATGAACAAAATTCTGAAGGATGATTTTGGACTGAATATAAATCAAAGCAAGACTAAAGTGATGAAATGTAGCAGAAATGATACCAATACTAGTAGATTAAATATAAAAATAGGATCGGATGCAATAGGAGAAGTAAGTGAGTTCTGTTACTTGAGAAGCAAAATTACAACCGATGGCCGAAGCAGGAATGATGTTAAAAACAGCACTAACAAAACGAGCCTTCATGAAAAAGAGAAACCTTTTAGTTTCAAATGTTGATTTAGGAATTAGAAAGAACGTCTTAAAACTCTTTGAGTGGAGCGAAAAATAGACTTTAGGAATACCGGAAAGAAAGAAAATTGAAGCATTTGAAATGTGGTGTTACAGAAGAATGCTGAAAATTATGTGGACTGACAAAGTAAGAAATGAATGAGTTTTGGAAATGATGGGTGAGAAAAGAATATTGTGGAAGAAGCTTACAGAAAGAAGAGACAGGCTGGTAGGTCATATTTTGAGACATGCTGGATTGGTTAATTTGTTATTGGAGGGAACAGTGGAAGGAAGGAACTGTAGAGGAAGACAGAGATTAGAATATATGAAGCAGATAATTGAGGACGTGGGTAGTAAGGGGTATGTAGCACAGGATAGGAAGGGATGGAGGATTGCATCAAACCAGTTGAAGGACTAACGACAGTAAATATATGTATATATATATATATATATATATGTGTGTGTGTGTGTGTGTGTGTGATGAAGATCGATGTTTTAACTGCTGACCCAGCTTATATCGGCTGAAATATTGACCTCAGTGAAAACGAACGATTCTATAAATAAATCTTAACAGCTTACTCTAAGCCAAGTACTATTTAATTGTGGTTTTGGCCTCATATATCACGATCAATTTGAAACTTCTTTCATTCAAACAATGTAATGATTTCAGAAAAAAACCTTATAATTAATATGCCAATTAAAACGAATTACTTACTTTTCTTTCAGTG
Source organism: Vandiemenella viatica (assembly GCA_031002005.1). Classification (NCBI taxonomy): domain Eukaryota; kingdom Metazoa; phylum Arthropoda; class Insecta; order Orthoptera; family Morabidae; genus Vandiemenella; species Vandiemenella viatica. Next base: position 25,179,531 of record JARYHS010012519.1, on the reverse strand, counting down.
TTCTGACAATTCGTTTCTTAGCAATTGATTAGTTAAAGGAATTGTTATAAAATAAAATTCTATGTAATGTCTCATGCCCTGCGCTGTATCAAAAGGTTTCCATTTCCAACCGGGTCCAGGTTGCATTTCAACCTAACCTCATACAACGCGAAACTTGCCACCAGAAAAACAATACTTCAATCTCACGCATATTAATACATGTACTGTATGGCATTTTAGTGGTAATAATGCATCGCTATATAATTTGATCAAAAATCTTCAAGGGTTTTGACATGTTTCTTTTTTGTTATCCGTGACTCAGACCGATATTACAACGTCTGAATGGCTGATGAAATAACAGCCTCAGTAATATTTCTCTGTGAAAGCAATGGAAATTAAAATAAATCTTATAAACTTACATTATACCACGTAATATTTATTTTAATTGTAGTGTAGACTACAAATGGCGATCAGTGTGCAAGTATTTCCATTCAAACGATTTAATAAGAGGACACCGTTTATTTTATTTTTTAAAAAATAACTAATTTACTCATGTCCTCTGCTGTAACGTCAAGTGGCAGTTGTGATTCTGACTCATTCTAAGTAACAATCTAATCAAAACTTTCGCTAACACTGATTCTCAGAAACTAAACCTTTTATCTTATATATCTGTGGACAAAGAATTTAAGGAATACTATATCGAAAGAATAATACGTAAATATAAACATCTAATGATTGATATATCGATTTAAATGCAATACATACTTTTCTTTCAGTGTTCTGTCAGTTAATTGAACCACGGATGCTTAGAAATGTTATTAAATAACCCGGACAACATAGACCAAAGGCATAAAGCGTGGCTTCATAGTGCGACGTCATAGAGTGATGTCATGGCGTGACAGATTACGTCATAGATGACCAAGAGTTGCTTGTTATAAGTATAGATACTATAGTAGAGCGTGGGGAGGCGATTTTGATTTGCTTATAGCAACCTACAGTTATTAACAATTCTGCAGTATTCTTAATTTTGTGATTTCCGTACATGTTATATGGATGCCACAAGACTTTGTCTGATGTTACCACTGGTGCAACCATTCCAACTTTCAGGCGTAGGCTTCTCCGGTAGAGGAGAACGGGAGAATCGTTCTATCTGCTCCGAAACGCCTTCAAGGATTGTGCTATCTGTGCCGGAGGCACAGGAGAGAATATCATCCTCTCCGAGAGAGCGCTTTTCGATCTTGCAATCCATCTGATGGTTCGACTATCGATTACGTTTTCTTTATAGCTGATGGTTTGTTTTCAACGGATAGTTTACATCAGGTCAGGGCGGGCGTTAGGGGGGGGGGGGGGGAGAGTAAGCGGGTAAAAAGTTCCCGGGTCCCGACGGCTGATGGGGGGCCCGATCACTGACAATAGGGGCCCTCAGGCCATGAAGCTAAGAATTTGCCCGTTGTCGCTTGGCCATTTTGTAGAGCAAAAAAATGTTTAAGCTTATTGCAGTTAGGTTCACATCACACTGATGCCAGTGCAACGAAACCTTGTTGTGATCCCATTAATATGCGATACCGACGCTGATGCTACCAATTAATCTTAAACTGGTAATATTATCGTCATAACTCATATCAAAAAACCTGAAATGAAGTTTTTCTCGAATTACCCAGTAACGTTTCTGTATCGACTCATGTTAGCATATTGTAACCGTTACCAAGTATTTCTAACTGAGTTATTAGACTAGAATCTCAGAAATTTAATTGAATTCATGACAAAGAACCCTTCTTAATTAATTTTATTACATGATTTCTTTTTTATTATTTCTATATACCTTGTCGACGACTAGGCCAATAGATGCGGGAGAGGATATTGAGGACACAGATCGGGAAGGAATTCATCCATGGACGATTGAAGGAACCATCGCGGCATTAGCCTGGAGTGGAATCGAGAAATCGCTCTAAAACGAAATCTGGATGGCCGGACGGGGATTTGAACCCGCCTCCTCCCCATCACGATTCGGTTTATTTCACCACATCAACTTGGCATCATGATGGCGTAAAATTAATTATGATCAGTTTAGTGTGTACAGCATGTACTTTTGATTGTTTAGTAAATCTACTAATGAATGTGTTTTTGTTATTAATACATAATTATTGCAAACTCCAATCAATTCTGTATACATCAAATTTCATTACTGTTATTCTGACGCAACTTGAAGGAGTATTTCAGTATTTATGCAAGCTACGAAATCTAATACAGAATTTACAAAAAAAAAAATCACTAATATCATCCACAACATATGGGTAAAAGACTTTTATTTCTGAATATCAAAATTAAGAGGAAGAAAAAATGCATTCGATAACTGCGCAGAATTGTTGTGATTGATTAGTATTTTTTACTGTTACTTGTGTATCGTTCCTCTGTAAACCGCATTTAGTCTGCTGCAAACAGAACATTTACTGTAGGTTCACATCGGTCGACACCAGAAAACAGTAATTTAGGGTATTATGTGTTTCTCTTCAGAAAACTGCGCTGATAAAGCATTAACATTTAGCCCGTATGACTATTATTTATGTACCTCGACTTATGCTTCTGCACGATGTGAAAATGCTTTAATTCAAAAACCGTTTTCAACCCCGGAGCAGATAAGTTCATCGTAATTTGACGTAATATCAATAATGGAAAGTTGTCGCTGCATCTTTGTTAGCACACATCGCATTAATATCTGAGCATTTGCACCAATTAATTAATTTAATTTTAATTTTATTTATTTGCAATGGAGCACAGGCTCCGGTGGCAATTTCCCTACACACCCATCTTCCCCCTATCCTGCACCTACCTACATTTGCCCCCTACAAATTTTATCTTTAAATTCTTTCAAAGTTTTCGATAAATTATTCATCATTTCTCTTGGTAACTCATTCCAATCCCTGACACCCTTACCTAAAAAAGAGAATCTTCCTACACCCTTGTGCCTGAAATCAAGTGCCAGCTTGTGGTCATGGTCATCTTTTCCCTTCCGTACACTACTTTTCATACCTATTGCAATATCTTTCCATGCCTCATCGCCAGTATATGCCCTGTACACTCCCATGACCCTCCTCATTCTCCTCCTGTCTTGCAATGAATCCCATTCCAGCTTCTTTATCATATCCGTCACTGATTGCATTCTGCGATAATTTCCAGAAACAAATCTAGCAGCCCTTTTTTGCACCCTCTCCAACTCCTGTATTTGATACGTAAAATGAGGGTCCCATACTACACTACCATATTCGAGCAATGGTCTGACCAAAGTTTTGTAACCCAATTCCTTGAATTCTCTCGTACATCCCCTCATCACTCTCTCCAACAAGTGCAGAACTTTGAAACCTTTTCCTACCACCTGTCCTATGTGTCCTGCCCAGTTAAGTTTGTTATCAAAAGTAATGCCAAGATATTTAGATTTCAAGTCTTCAGCAAGCAATTCTTTCTCCACCTTATATTCATAATTAACCTTTTGTTTTTTATGTGTGTATCTAATAAGCTGACTCTTCTTTGCATTTATCTTCATTCCATGTTTACCAACCCAATTAGATATCCTGTCCAGATCACCCTGCAACTGTTTACAATCCTCTATCGTTTTAATTCTTTTATACAGCATTATGTCATCTGCAAACAATCTAATTTCAGATAGTAAACAATCAACACAATTATTCATTAGAATAATGAATATCAATGGTCCCAATACGCTACCCTGTGGCACACCCATTTTTACTTCAACTTCTTTTGATACTACATTTCCTACCCTAACTTTCTGTTTTCTACCTTTTAAAAATTCTTCTACCCAGCAAATGACTTTCTTATCCACTCCAATGGTTTTTACCTTATTTACTACCATTTTATGGCTCACTCTGTCAAACGCCTTAGACAGATCTAGTGCTACACTATCAATTTAGCCTCCCTTGTCCATTTCATCTGAAAGATCTTGCATATATCCCACCAACTGAGATTCGCATGAATATCCTTGCCTGAAACCATGTTGCCTGCTTGAAAACCACTTACGTTCCTCACATATTGTCACTTACCTTTACCCATCTTGATGTCAACCATACGCTGCAAATCCTTCACTACGTCTGTTTCATGTAAAGCTGTTTTTCAGAACACATTGATCAAGGGCTATCAAAATTTCCGTAATCTTCATGCCGTATTATCGCTGTTTGCTCTTCTGATAACTCTATTGTTTTTCACTGCATCACTTCTTTCTGAAAGACTTCTTATCTATTAAATAGGCAATTACTGGCTTTGATTAAAAGTTTTCGGACGGTATTCACGTCAGTAAAAACGTTACCTAAGTTTAACATCCATATGTTTCTGGTCCGTAGTCCCTTTAAACCTATTTGACTAATTACTTCTTTTCTGTAGTCTAGGGATTATTCAGCTTCTATTTTTACTTAAACATGAATATTAATTAACAGTTTATTGTAAGATTGCATTGTTTAATATCACTACCTTCCACTATAATCTGAAAAATATATATATTACTTTCGGGAAACAGGGTGAAACCATTACTCCTGTTTTTAACATTTGAAAATGTTCCTAAAATATTAAGATTTATTGAGTGCTTGTAAATGCTTACAGACAGAGGTGTATTTATCTTTAATCTTAACATCAGTTTGTCAGCGCAATACCTCATCTTAAAAATGCGAAATAGCAAACAAAAATTTATCTTTATTTGAAACTGAAAAATAGTAATACATGTACATATTTATAAACGTTTCTCGGGAAAAAAACCGAGTAATATTATTATTGATGCACAATATTTCGGCGACAATAATTTTCGTCGCCACCTTCAGGTGCAATTGTAAGCCTTGAGGTCTGCGGAGATTATTGTCACCGAAATATTGTGCATCAATAATAATATAACTCGGTTTGTTGCCCGAGAACCGTTTATAAATAAACAACGCCGAGAAAAATTGCATCCATTTATAATATATGTACATAGTTTTTATTTCCTCGCGTGATTGGAAATTTCTTAAATTTTGTTTTTCCGTGATACCGCAGAAGAGAAAATGGTCGTGTACTACGGGAGTGTACTAGAGGAGAGGGACCTAGGTGAGCGAGAAGACTTCCCTTCGTCCAGGACGAGCGCACTGGTCACTACTTTACAAAGATTCACAAATTTCATTTGCAACTGAAGTATATTGAGATCTATTCTTGTTTTTATAATTATAACTAGAATCATATTCAGATTTGAATGGATTTCACTGGCGTCAGGGAATTAATTTATTCCCACAAAGAATAGAGAGTGAAAATTTCCAAAGATGGAAGTCTTTCAATGCATTGTAGAATAAAGAAAACAAAAAGCACTTGACTTTTAGATTTAACTAGTTCAGTGAATTATGTCCGGCGGCACAAAACTCTCCCTCATTAGACCGTTAAAGGGCTTTCTCAAATGATTCCTTGGAGTACACACTGTTTAGTGGACGAATAATTACCGTGTCTGTCTGGCTGCACGAAGCGTCGCAACAAGAGCTATATCATCGATCAGTTGCGCACCTACCTTAGGTACTGCAAAGCATTCGTCACGTCAGCAAGCATAAGTGATATCATCAAGCGTACTTGGCGCTAAGTCATCCAAGCCCCCAGAACGAAATCACCAACACTGCTCTGGCAAGTAGTGTCTAATGCGCTCGTCCTGGATGAAGTGAAGTCTTCCCGCTCACCAAGTAAGTCCCTCTCTTCTCCCGTAGTACACTCCCATTTTCTCCTCGGCGTGTATCATGGAACGACAAAATTTAAGAAATTAAGAATCACGTGAGGAACACATGCTAGGTTTCCCAGAAGTTTCCCTCCTTTGCTGGAGAAAGCATTTGCCTCTCATTTGCTACCACTTTTCGGGTGCTATCGGTAAATTCCGGGAGGGCGCGTAGAAAAAATTCTTCCCACGACACTACGAGCGAACGACTTATTGAAGGATTCTTTCTCTCGGCCTACCGGTCACTTCCGGCTTAAGTCAGACTTTCGCTCACGCAAAAAAAAAAAAAAAAAAAAAAAAAAAAAAAAAAAAAAAAAAAAAAACCCTATACGTGGCTTCCTGTCTCCATCTCGATACAAAGAATTTCCATTTATTTCTTATATTTAGTGAAAATAAACTCAATAATGATTAAATTAAATTTGTAGGAGATGACCCATACTCGTCATCTTGCTACAATGTGTGATGTCCCCTTGGTAACGGGAAATTTGTGCGTGTGAATTCCACGTTTCTTTGGCATCGGCGAGAGTCAGGTGACTCCTACCTCCGCTGAAAGACCGAACGATTTATGGCAATTAAAAGCTTTACGCATTCAAGGAAATTCAAAGGACAGAATAGGACCTGTGCCAAAAGAAGGTTTCCTGGTAGAGTAGAAAGTTGAAACTAGAGAAACGATACTTGCGAGAAAAAGTCAGGTTGCGGAACACCTCTGTTGGGAACCAGCGAATCAAACAGTGTGTTACGAACTTATATAAACCATAAGTCTTATATTGCATGAGGAATGCCAATGGAGATCGAGGACGCCCCGCCAAATGCTCCCATTGGCTGGAATTTCGCAGGCCAGCTAAAGCACCGTAGCCTGAAAGCCTTCGACGGGGCCGACAAGCGAGGAGGAAGACATTCTGTTTCTGGCCGGCAAACAAACCGCAGCGGCCCACCACGGGAGACTCTGTTTTCTGGTCGGAAAGTGAGTTGACCTCGACTGGTTTGAACTGTGCTGACGTATGTGTGAGCTACATTTTGTAAACGTTTCACGTAACAGTGCAGATACAAACAGCCTTTACTTGTTCCAAATTAGCTGCATGCGACAATCGTATTATTTTGTAATGTAACGGTGAAGCCGTGCAGGCTCATAATAAATACATAAGAGTGGGAAAGTTTTATTGAGGTTTTGTTCAAGACTGAGTGATTACAACATACGTGTTTTCCATAGAGGGACCATTCCGAAATCCAATAGTGGTGTCTTCAAATCTCGTACGTTGATCTTAACTGCACCTGTGACTGGAACACCAAATACAGCTCTTTGGTCTTACTAGTTAGTGTGGTGCCACAAATTGATCGACTGGAAGAGCCAATCACGAGATGGGCTGGCCGTTTCCATGGCAAATAACGAAGAGATTTGTTCAGATGACGCACTGGAAATCGGCTCGAGAGCTGCCAACGAATTCGGAGGATGAGCTGGGTGAGCCAGGAGTCAGGCAGCCAACCTACCTATGAATACAAGGGTGTGGTAACGCTACAGATTTAGGAAAACGTGCATTAGCAACACTTTAACGCCCAGAAATGTTTCTTTAATTTTCACTAGAGCAGTAACAACTCGGTAATGCATTGTGTAATATAAGCAGAAACAAATAACTGTTCTCTTGAAAATAGTATTTATTTGTTTATAATTATAAACTATGGTGGGGGTTTATGATAATTATTGGATATTAAGATAATTTGCTTATCAAGAATTCTGATTGCTATAGATTAAGTTTCATTCGATTTTCTACCATTTACATTGCTGGTTACATTTAACATTACTTCTAACACAAGATAGTGCAACAATACAAGCAGACCTTACAATTTGCCGAATTAAAGCAAACAATAATTGAACTCTAAGTATTTTAGTTATCAAAGTGATTAATGAAACATCGTGGTGACACAGACCAACAGTTAGCTGTTATGCACATACACATATAAATATTCCCAGGGCACCATTAAAAACAAAATGATCATTATCTGAATCATGTTAAAACAATGAGCTTTCAGAGATTAATGTTCGGCGAAAAAGTTGCCAGCTAACTCAGAGGATCGTACACAATTATAGCTGAAACTCCAGTTTCATATGGTTGAAGATCGTATGGTCGACACGGGATGCGCGAGTGTAATTCCGAAAGTGCCGGAAACATCCGCTTGTCTTGAAAATATTTTGCACAAAGAACAGAATAATTCGGTTTCAATCGAAACTAGTTCGGCTATCACAAATTCGGACATAGTGAAGCTTCTTGCGCAAATTTCAGAGCAGATTAGCTACACTAATGCCGAACTAGGTTCTGTAAAGGTGGAAGTCAAAAGAATTGCTGACAACCAAGACGCTTTAAGCGAAATATTAGATCGGTCGATCTTTGATGTACGTGTGGAGATGGACGGAAAATTTTCTGATTTGCAGATGACCATCACTAGTGAAATAAGTGCTGTGAGGGACATGTCGGAGCAGGCGAAAGTGCAAACTGACAAATTAAAAGTCGAGCACGACGAGCTAAGAACCAGAACTAACATGACAGAAGTTGAAATTTCAAGATTGGAGAGCGAAGTAATGATCGGGAGGCAGTCACTGTCCAAACATATCGAGAGGGTCGACGAAGATGCCAAAATGAAATTTAAATCTGTTGAGAAGAAGTTGGAGAAAATTGATGCAACTATAGAAGGATCGCGAAATATGAACGCTGAAATTCGCGAAGCACAGAATGCGTTTCAAGCAGAAGTGCTCGGTAAATATAAAAGTATTGAAAAAAAAATTGTAGCCATGGAAAATTCTGCCAGGGCACAATTTGATCCCATGATGCGTTACGTTGGTTCGGGATATGGAAATGTAGAAATACCGTTGCCGCGGTTTGACGTGAAAAATGGCGCAAATCCCCGTGCATTCCTCCATGACGTGGACACTTATTTTCATGTGAAATGTGTTCCAGAGGAATTAAAGTTAATTCTTGTCAGACAAATGTTATATGAGGAGCAGAAAATTTGGTTCGATCTTGAATGTCGTCAAGATGTAACTTATGACGAATTCAAGCGGCTATTTCTACGAATGTACTGGTCCATGGACGCGCAGATAAAACACAGGGTGCACATCTGCCGTGGTAAACACAGCCCAAGTTCCGGGGAATCCAGGTACGACTACGTGGCCAAGCTCATTACCTTGGCCCGTTATCTGGATCCACCGATGAGCGAGGCAGAGATAATTTCTGGCATTAGTACCCATTTCTCACCGGAAATACAATACCAGCTTAACCCAGCCAATGTTATCACTGTGAAACATTTTTTGGATATATTGCGCTATGTCGATCAGATAGAGGCACGCGAAAGGGAGAGGGCCAACCACTCCAGCCAGATCCCGCAGATAATCCTAAAAAACAAGGGAAATTTAATGGTCGTAAATGGGACGCTAATCGAGGAAACGGAGAAAAGGTCCATAAAGGACGACCGCAATGGAGAGGAAAGCCGGCGGAAAAACAGCAGGGTACCGAAGCATCGATCGACTGCATCGCAAATTCTTCAGTTTCAAAAACAAACGAAGAGAAAAGGGTGCGGACTTCGGGAAACGAAGATTTGCACAACAATGACCAGAATACTGGGGTATCGGAATGAGGGTACGAAGGGGACGCCGTCGCAGGGGTGCAACGAAAAACGAGTGGGGAGTTAAAGTTCTGGAAAGGAAATGGCCCGGAGACGATTTCAGATGACGAGAATATTGATGGAGGTGAGTCGAATAATATGACGGCGAGCTGTCCCCTGATACATGTGAACATATACGGTGTAGATTGTTTGGCATTGGTTGATACAGGTTCTCAGATCACTGCGATTTCAGAATCACTGCTGTACAGATTACAAGCGGTGCAACGGAATCTTGATATTATCCCCGCGCCGAAAATATGGCTCACCCCAGCTTTTGGTGCTCGAAAGAGATCAGTCAGCAAACAAACATGGTTGCCTGTTGCCATTTCTGGTGAAATTATATATTTGCTTACATTAATAATCAATGGACTAAAGGTAGACATGATACTGGGAGCAGATATATTGGAAGAATATAAAGTCGTGATCGATTGGCGCACACACACCATACGAAACCTGGTAGATGATGAAGTTTCGTGGGATAGCACGAGGGAAACCCAACGCCTCGTCAGCACAGTTCACATTTCTGATGACGAGCCTTTCGAAAATGAGAATGATTACTTCGCACCACCTACGTCGTTTATCGGCGCTATGTTGGATGAGAGGGATGACATCACGCACACTCTGTACGCCGGTGTTGACGCCAACGAAAATTTAAGTGAATCACAGAGGTCACAGTTGAAAGGTTTGATACTAGACAACCTATCAGTATTTTCATATAGGCCTGGAAAGATTAAAGGTGCAGTTCATAGTTTTAAAGTTAATGACCAAACGCCGATAAGGGGCCGAACATATTCGGTGCCCCAGAAATTGCGTGCAGCGGCACGTGAGGCTGTGAATGCCTTGGAAAGCCAAGGAATCATTGAACCCTGTCCCTCACCACACCTTAATCCCATAACTTTGGTTAGGAAGAAGGATGGGTCAGTGCGGTTGTGTTTAGATGCGAGGACGCTTAATGCACGTACGGAAGGGGATGGAGAGAGGCCTGAAAACATACCTGATTTGATGTCCCGTTTCCACGGAAAAAGGTGGTTGACGACAATGGACGTAACGGCGGGCTTTAACCAGGTTGAGTTGCACCCGAATGCAGGCCATATACGGCATTTGTGTTTGAAGGAAAGCAGTATATATTCCGACGCGTACCCTTTGGTCTGAAAAACTCGTCCTGCGCGTTTTTTCGTGCTATCAATGGCTTACTATCACAAGAAATCAAAGATTTTGACGATATCTTGGTGGCATCAGAGTCCTTTGATCAACATATGGAACACTTGGAGAGACTATTTTCTGTGCTAAAAGAGTACGGCGTGACGCTAAAACCAAACAAAGCGACATTATGTGTGTAGCAAGTGAACTACTTGGGGTATGCCGTAAGTCCGGAAGGTGTGTCGCCATCAACGGAAAAGGTGCGGGAAATTATGGACTTGCCACGTCCCACAAGGCTCAAGGAATTGGGCAGATTTCTTGGGATGTGCGCGTATTATCGCGGGAACGTTCCAAATTTCGCCTCAATACTCCACGCTTTATACGGGTTGCTGAAGAATAACAAACTGTGGGATTGGGCTGAAGTACACGAGCAAGCGTTCCAATGCATTAAAGCGGCATTTAAGGAGCACGTGTGTTTAGCGCACCAAGACTTTTCTCAACCATTCTATCTGCACTGTGACGCTAGCTACACCGGGCTGGGTGCATGTCTTCAGCAAAGAGACGACGAAGGAAACTATAAAATCGTGGCCACCGCTAGTAGAACTTTACGTGCAGCAGAATGTCGATACGTACGTCACTGAGATAGAGATGTTGGCGATATACTTCGCTGTAACGAAATTTAAAGCGTATGTATTAGGCGCCGTAACGTTCCTAAGGACAGATCACCAGGCCCTGACTTTTCTGCGGAATGCGAGATTCACGAGTGGTCGAATAGCCAGATGGGCGACGTTTGTGCAACAGTTTGACATCCGGATCCAGTACTGATAGGTTAAGCCGAAATGCGAGGGAGGTTAAAACTGGCGAGAAGCCGATGTCGCATCCGCGGGAAGTACTCGTGGCCGCTCTGCGTTTTCAGGATGGAACGAGAGCTGAAGACCTGAGGGAATGTATAATTAAGGAACAAAAGGTGCAAACAGATATTGCTGATGTGAGAAGACTTTTGGAGGATGGAATAGGTGGCGAGAATTTACGAACGCGGGACGTTGCTATGTTATGTAACATCGTCGATAACGTATGCTTTCGTCGCACGAGCGCGGCCGAGGAATGGAAGGTATGGCTGCCTAAAACGATGTTGCAACGTGTTACGCGCCTATATCATGAGCACTATGGTCATCCTGGAACTGAGAGGTTATATAGAATACTCATGCAAGACTGGCACGTGCCAGCAATACGCTGGGAGGTGGCACGGTATGCGCGTAGCTGCGACATTTGCCAACGCGTCAAACATGGAAGTCACCGAAGTGCTGGGGAGTACCACCCAATAATACCGGAGGGCCCGCGGCAGTTAGTATGTGTTGATCATTTTGGTCCACTGCCGAAAGGTCAATTTGCCCGCCAGCACATATTTGTAATGGTAAATGCGTTTACAAAGTATCTAAAGCTCTACCCGGTGTCGCGCCTCAACACGAAGCAGACACTGGATATAGTGCTGAACAAGTATATCCCAATTTGCGGAAAACCTGCGACCATTCTGTTGGACCACGGAGCCGTGTTTACTAGTCCAAAATGGGAGCAAAATTTAAAACGGGAAGGAATAAAGTTGATTAGGGGATCAGATCTCCAGAAAGCAACCCAGCGGAGCGATACATGCACCAACTGGGCGTATATTTTCGTTTATTGATTAAAGACCGACACCAGTCATGGGTGAAGTATGTAGGTCAGATCGAAGGATACTTTAACGACGTCGTTCATTGTAGCACGGGGTTTCGGCCAAGTGAATTACAATTCGGTAAGAAGATTCGCACCCTGGCGGAAGAAATCACGAGGCACCCGCTGAAAGATGTGGAGGAAGACTTTGAACAAAAGGAACTCATTGCCCGGGAATTTATAGTGGAAAAGGCAAAGAGTAGAAAGGAAAAGGCGGACTACCGGCAACACAGTCGTACCAAATTGGACAGAAAGTTCTTATCAAAAACGTTTGAACGTCAGACGCAGAGAAAAAAGTTAATATCCAAGTTCTTTCACGTATACAGACGGCCGTACGTGGTCAAGAATTGTGTCGGGCCAAATTCCTACATATTATCGGATGGAGATAAGGAGTTAGGCCCCTACAACGCAAGGAGCATGAAAGGTTATTGGGAGTGATGAAGATTTAGCATAAATTGATTAAAAATATATACATATATATTAAGATGTCTATAAGTCGAGAAGATGAATGATTTCATTGAAAGTATGTTCAGCGACAGGAAAAAAAGTTTAGATAAGTTTATTATTTTCTGGTTCATAAAATATTTGACTATTAGTTGTAGTTATTTGTGTTTTAGTTACATCATTGCATGCATTGTATCTTAATTGTGAATGATGTGTTGTGAATGATGGATGAGTGAGCCGCTACACATTGTTGAGGGCGAGATTGGTGTGAAGGGGTGGTGGAGCTGTTGGCAACCAATGGCAGTTCAGTAAATTATGTTTTGAATTTCGGTGAATAGGTCAAAACATTTTGATTGCCGCCCGTTTATTTTATTAAAATAGTATGAACAAGATTTGCAGATCATCTTAGATTAAATTAATTTTGTAACAGAGCAGCACAATGTTCAGTGCTAACCTACATAAGAACTTGATTATACGGGTGATGCAGTGCTTTGATATATTACGAAGTGTGCTCTTGCAACTTCGTAAAAACGGACAGCGGGGGTAATGAAGCGGTATCTGTTCGAGACGCTTCATAATTAGTAATAAACAATTACCATTGAACATGATTCGGCGTGGAATTACACAGTGACTAGATAATACGGGTGATAGCAAAAGGATGTTTACGAAGTATGCTGTTGCAACTTCGTAAAAACGAACAGCGGGAGTAATGAAGCGGTCCGCTCACGGAAGCTTCATATTTTACTAGCAAGCGTTGGTCGGTGTAAGCAGCGGAGACTATTTCGCAGTGCAGCCACCGCGGCACCCTTTGTAGTGTGGTGCAGGTGTTTGGAGATGGGAAGGGAGATAAGTGGACCGCATTCCTGGAGTGGACAGTCCGCCCTGTGCGAGCGGAGCGTGAAGTGCAGAGGATTGTGTGTGTCTGCTTGCATGGAGGATAACTCCATTATTTGATAATAAGTTCAGACTAGATTTGTTTTTGTTTTTTCATTTATTTTTTTTTTTTCATGGTGAAACCCTCGTTTTGAGGAGAAGACTGCAGCTGACCAGTAAGACGCCGTTCGAAAGAATAGTAATCGAATGTGCTCGTCCAGTGTTAACAAGTGCGACGATAAAATTTTGTTCTGTGTGTGTTGCGCGCAGAAATTCGAGAAGATCCGGATAGCGCCGACTTCAACATAAACGTCAGCTGGATGGTAAATACAACATTTTTATTCCGCCTGAACAAACCGAGGCAAAGTGTGGCGCATGTACCCGTAAACGAAAACTTGTAGGAACTTGTGTTCTCTGATTTTGAGTTAGTCGGACTTTGTTTATGTTTTATAATTTAATTGTTCATTTAATCAATTTATTATATTGATTTAATTCTTGTTATATTTGTTAGTCAATGCAATCACCTTTTCATATTGATAACAATAAATGTGTCAGTAGATAAATTAATTCAATTTTCTTTATAATAAAACAAGTAATTGCATTTATAATTGTTTATTGAAAATTCTGGAAGGACTCCTTCCATGGCGCCCATTTAAAACCGAACAAGATATTATATATACATAAAATAAAACTTAATGATAGAGAATAATAGCAACTGGTGGCAATCCATAAACCGGGTACACTACAAAGTCTCGTTAAACCGTGAACATTGGCCTGGCGTAAGAGCACATTACCATACATAGACAGCTCCGCAATGGTCGCAACCCAGCGTGTCACTGTGAGATATCTATCTCAGAGCTGCGCCCAGTGCCGCGTCCGAGTGTCTTCGATGACTGCATCAGGCCTCTCCCGAGCAAAAAGTATTTCGATGTAGCTTCCTTTAGCCAACAAGAAGACGATGGCTCCACCTATCGCAGTCCAGCAGCCATGTCACGTGAAAAAAAAAAGAAGCTGAAGAATAACTTTTGTAACTCCCGACGCTATACAGCACTGGTGGGATAACGTACGCCAAAATCACGTGATGTCCAGAGCACTCGCTATTAGCTTTTCGCTTCGCGAACACTTGAGGCAGCGCGGGTCGGTTGGACGACCTTCAGCACCCTCATGTCTTTGCTTGAGAGGACAACGCCCTGGCCTTGAGCTAACGGCACCTGCGTGTCGCATCTGACACCCCTACTGTGTTCTCAGCGACTCCATGTCCCCAGCCAACAGTTTTCTCTGGTCACGCTCACGCAGACGTTCACATTTTGTATATTTCATTATTTCACACTTTGTTTGCTTCTTTAAATAAGCAACCATGCATTACCAAAAGTTATTTACAAATCTTTGGCCGAAATTTTTTCTATGAAAACTCAAATAATGGAACGTCGCTGGAACATTACATCTAATAATCAGCCATTTGGTTCGTAATGTTTTCTTGTATTTATCAAATAGTTACAGGTTATGTCTATAAGTAAGACAGCAGTGAAAAATGTGGCTTGTTACATACGACTCACACCAGAGTTTTATGAAACTAGTAATTTCGATGCAGAAGATACATAAGACCATGAATTTTGGTCCTCGTTTCTAAGAAGCAATTGGAATCATTACGAAACATAAAAGCTACAAGAAAAATAGGATTACAGAAGCTCTAAACTTTATGAAGTGGAAACTTCTTAAATAGCTGGAAAATAACAAATTTATGAAATGCTCTCGGGTAACAAGCCGAGTTAAGGAAGTGTTATCACTTCCACTGATCGCCGAAATATAGTGTGAAAACACATCCTTAACTCGGCTAGCTACCGGAGAACATTACATAAATTCTTAACGCCGAGAGAAACTTCGTTCTTATGTAAATAACAAATTGTTTAGAGAATAATACTTCTGGTATTGGTGCGACTCCTGAATCAAATATTAAGAAAACAGAGATGACTCAGTGTCTTGTATCGGAAGCTTTAATTCCTAATATTTTGTTGTTCACACCGTATTTGCGGTCGTTTCAGTCGAAGCTGCAGTCATGTAGCGTTGTGGCTGAACTCTAACCTCGCATTGAAGGAATCGTCAGGTCGACTCCACGCCAGAAGCATAAGTAGTTGTGTTCCTCTAGTTAGATTATATACTGATCATAGGAATTATTCTAAATACGATTGTGGATGGAACAGAAATGTAATTTTAGCTTACTATCTGTAAAAGTAGGAAGTCAACTATTGCCATCCATGATTTTCATAATATTATGAGAAGGAAAATAACCTGAAGAATTTCACTTCATTTCCACTTAAAATAGGTCGGTAGTGAAAAAATAGAAATATTCTTGGAATATTATTTCACCGTTTATTACTGTGTTAAAAACGAATAAGTGATTCGTAAAATGAATACTGAATCTGCTTCATATATTCTAATCATCGTCTACCGATACAGTTCTTTCATTCGACCGCTAACAAATTAACCAACACCGTATGTTTTAAAATGTGACCCAACTTCAATCTGTAAGACTCTTCCACGAGCTTTTTCTCTTACCCATAATTTCCAAAATATGTTCATTTCGTACTTACCTGTCCACTTAAATTTTTGTATCTTTCCATAACACCACATTTAAATTGATTCTTTTCTTCCTGGTAATCCTAAGTCCATGCTTCGCAACCACAAAGTGTTGGGCTCCTCACGTAGAGTTTTTTCTGAGCCTTACTTGTTAGATAAATATTTAAATATAAAAGATTTCTCTTTTCCATGAAATCTCTTTTTGCTAGAGCTATTCTGCTTTTAACATAGTTCCCGCTTAGGCCATCAGTTGTGATTTTAATTCCTAAATAGCAGAATTCATTTACTTCTCCTATAGCATCCGATCCTATTTCTATATTTTATTAGTGCTATTATTTTTACTTAATTTCATCACTTTTGCCTTGCTTTGGTTTACATTTAGTCAAAACGCCTCTTTCAGTATTTTATTCCTGACATCCAGTAACTTTTCAATATCCTCAGTCAGTTCTGCTATCACTAAAATGTTCTCAGCAAATCGTAACAAACCGATCTTTTTCTCTTTGAACACTTATGCCACATTACCTGACGCGTGTCTCTCATGATTCACTTGATTCTTACATAGATTGTAAAGTAGTATTCTATCTCGATATTTTACACCTGATTTCTTTAAAATTTTGAATATCTTGTCCCACTTACCACTATCAAAGACTTTTTCTAAATCAATATAAGCCTTGATCCGCTCTTCTGGTATACATCTTAAAGCTCAATGGCTTCCCTCGTACCGTGGTTATTCCTAAACGTAAACTGATCTTCACTTACTATCTGATCTATTATCCTTTATATTGTTCTGTGTATTAGCCTGGTCAGTTATTTTGGAGCATGTGATGTTAACATATGGTGTGATAATTATCACAATTGTCTGCTTATTCTTTCTTCGAAAATGTGAAGATTAAACTTTTATTAACGTTAATAGGGATCTCCCCTGATTCGATACTGTTTGAGATCAGTTTAAATAATATTTGGATTCCTTCTTCTCTTAGGGATTTCAGAAGTTCTGCAAAAATCTTATCAATTCCAAACGCCTAATTGATTTCGGATCTTTAAAAGCTCTGTCAAATTCTGTTCTTAAAACAGGAGCTCCTAAGTCATCAATGTCGACATCCACTTCTTTCTCTAGTACTCTGTTGTTCAAATCATCCCCAACATACAGTTTCTCTGTGTTTTTCTTTCATCGGTTAGCTCTGTCTTCTGAGCTTAAAAAAGTTCTCGCATCAGCTGCTTTAATGTTTATACTTTTCATCAATTATCCAAAATTCTGTTTGATCTTTTCTTAGGACACATCTACTTTACCTACGACTATTTCGTTTTCTACTGCTTCACACTTTTCTTGCAGTCACTTTTCTTTTACTTTTTCCTGTTTATTTGATTTCTGTACTGCTTCATCATGAACATTTTTGTGCCTTCTTCTCTCATCCATCAACTCCAAAATTCCATCTGCCATCGAAAGTTTTCTGGCGGCTTTTTTCCCAAATCCCAACGTTTCTTTACCAGCTTTAATTATTTCTCTCTTCAATTCATTCTCAGTTAAACTCTTTTCATAGTGTTTTCTTAGACCCACGTCTACCACATCTGAACATTTATCTGTCAAGTTAGATTGTTTCAATCTGTTAACTTCCAGTCTGTTATTATTTTTTACCATGATAATATATTATTTTTATTAAATTAACTCACTTTGGGCTTTGTCTGTCCTGGTGGAATTTTGTTACTGATTTTAAATTTACTTTCCGATGAGCTTCAGACTTGAAATTTTGACCATAGCTCTGAAGTGGATAACATTGCATGAAAATGTCAAAAAAGAAGAAGAAAACACATTGAATAAACGGTGCAGTAGTAGGAACAGTAGCTGTTTTATTCTGATTACGATATCGATGTAGTATTAAAATTAAAGATAAAGAAAACACATTGAATAAATGTGTAATGCAGCAGTAGGAACAATCGTCGCGATGCCGCAGCTCGATCCAGAGAGTATAGAGAGAAGTCAACTGTTTTATTTCTCTTGAATTTCAGCCGGCACTTCATAACTATCATATCGTGATCAGAGTCTATGTTAGCTCCTGGGTATGCTTCACAGATTATAACTTGATTCCTGAATCTTTACTGTGACGTTAACTTCGAAAGTTATGCTACTTTTCAAAAAATGATGAAAACTTATGCACCTTTGTTTCAACACAAATATGCCCGATGCTTTGAGATAATTTCCTGGATAGTGACAAATTCTCCATCTCTCGTTGTGGTGCTCTGCGTATGGTCTATTGTTTATGCACCGAGAGTAAATAGATGTAAGGTATCTATGGTTTCATAACTAAAGTTATTTGCTCGATGGTTTACTTCGTTCCAGGCAATACTGTAAGATTCAATAGACTTCTGCTAAGTTGCTGGTGTCGACATGTTTCGTATCAACGTAGTGTCAAGGTGTTTTGGGCGCCAATAACAGGATCACGTTTCTGAGTCGTGTTAATGTGTGTCCGCTATTTTTAACACCTCACAAATTTTGGCGTCGGCGTAACTGCGCACTTGAACGTCCAGCGCCCGAAATGAGTAAGAAAGTTTCATTCCGAAGAGGAGGGAAGATTATTCTGTCCATTGTTCTAAGTTTAAATAGTAAGAAAATGTGGAAAATGTTTTAAAATACTCCGTTTCATTTTAAGAGAATGATGATCACCATATTCTTTTTTTTTTAATATAGTGTTTCATACTTCGCCAGAAGAATAGGCTTCTACAATTAATGACGACAACGTTTTTTTTAACTAAGTCTTCATGGCACGATGTCATTAAATCCGGGAAAGGATTGTGACCAAGGAAGGGGAAGGAAACCATCCCTGTGGTTTATGAATGAACCATCCGTCCATTCGCCTGTATACTGTAAGGGGTTCGATGGTTCTTGTTTACAGTTCCCCTTGGCGTTCTTCACTTTTTGGGCCAAACCAATTCAGTAATTCGGCGACGAACGATTGAAGAATATTTTATTTACACATTTTCTTGTGTAGTACCTGTTGAAGTCTGATTAATTTTAGAAATCGACAACACAGTAATTTTCAAGTCTTCTTTTGAGCATTTTTCTTGACATGTTAAACTATTCAGTACACCATTATACAAAACATTAAATATTGCCTCGACCACATCAGGTCTGTCGGCTACCAACAGAGATTGAATACTGCCGCCTTGCTGCAGGCAGGGTCGCAGCTGTATCACATCCCCTTATTTTTTGTGGTCTGCTACAGGTCGCACCATTGCGAGCACTGGGACAGAAAATTTCAAATCACATACATACTGAACAAACTACTCCGAAAGTGAAACCTGTCTAATATAATAATACATGTAACTTTTACGATCTATGTATACAGATACGTCACAATTTCCCCCCATTCCGTTCCAAACAAAACAAGTTCGTAGAATTTGGACAGGTTGGACGGAATGTTCCATTTACAGTGACGTACCGAAATCTTTCACTGTCTTCAGTGTTTGTTTTTTCAGTCAATATTCGCTTACAAAACCCAACCAGTATGCCACTTAGCCAGTCCAGAACACTTCACTGAAGTTCACCGCACTACACACAAACTTTCACATTAGTCTAATGCTCAGTAAAGCAAAAATTATAATTATCCCTCAACTTTATACATTGTTAGATCTACTACGTTTCTCAGCCCAAAACTTTTACTCGACTGTTGTAAGGGGCCGAATGGTTTCACTGCTGGTTGGCTATGATTGTGGGCGCTTAGGGCCTTATTACACTACGCGACTTGGCGGCGCAACCAGCCGGGCCACTGGCGGCTCTGCTCGTCGCTGGGCACAGGGTCTTAAGGAGCTTATTACACTAGGGCAGCCAGTGGCGCCGCCAGAAACTGGCGGCCGGCTGGCTGCCCTGCCCGGCGACCAGGCGGGCAACCACTGGTGGCGAGTCTGGCGGGGCATTGTATCTTAAGGTAGCCACACACGTGGAGGCCGGGCCGCAGGGAAACAGTCTGCGGGCCGGACCGCAGGGATTTCATCGAAGTGGCGCTGCACACACACGGGGGGTTAAAATCCTCAAGGGTTTCAGAGTTGGCTTCACGATGGCAGCATCCGATGATGTGCACGCGTTGGCTGCTGTTACTATTTTCTTTATTGAATCTGTCACAGTGCTACCTCTCCCTAAGTTGCCTAGTAAAACTTGAAGCAGCCTTTTTCTGTATTTCCATATCTTCATAAAAGCTTCCTATCATATTTCAAAAATAATCGGAACTCGGATAGCCAGACTTTTACTGTAATTGATTCATTCCCATTCGTAAATACATCAACAACATAAAATTAAGTTTAAATGACATAAAAACTAAATTAAAATAATATTAGTTTAAAGTCATGTTGTCATTAATATAGTTGATCATGTGATGTAAACTCAAATTCAAATCACATGACATCATTTGCATTATAATTTTATAGAACAATTGCTGCTGTGTCGTTGTTTTTTGGTAATTTATCAAAATCTGCTGGTGGTTTATAATGATCCTGCGGGTGTTGCTTGAAAAGGTTGTGGGCTGAGACTATTCGATGAGGTTCCTGGGAAAACAATCCAGAACTGCTGCCTGCAGAATAGTACAGGCCAGAAATAGGTAACCGTTGCTCATTGTACATTCCTAAACAGCCCATTTCGACTTGAAACAGGGTGTCATTAATTATTTTTTCTGCTATTAGCATTTGATTGGTCGGAAGGCCACGTAATTTTATGACAACGGTTTTGCTAACAACGTCAAAGTGATCTTCTTGCAGCCGGTTTTTTTTTTTAATGTTCTTCAGCACATCACTTCGCAAAGATTCATTTAATGATGGTTTAATGTTGCTGATTTTTTTTTAGTATTGATTCCTTTTATTTTTTTGCATTTGGTTCATTCTCCTTCAATATTTATGCCAGCTTGGCGTAGGTAGCTTCTCGTTTGTTTGTGTCGTTGTATTCCTGGTACTGCAATTCCTATAGACAGGGCTCACTATCATATATATTTATAAACACGGAACATCACGAAACGGAACATTAGAAACAAAACAGAGAAACAAAATCGCAACACATACAGGCACTCACAAGAAATCATCGAAGGCCGACTGACCGCAGGACACACGCTGAGCTTCTCACCCTCCCTCCCGGCCTTCCAGGAAATAAGAATTGTTTTTCGGTGGGGATTTGGCCGCACTGGGGCCACGGCCTCAAGCAAGTGCCCACACACGTGCGGGATCCCGCAAGGCCGTGACCATTGCGTCCAAATCCCTTGGGTTTCCCGCACGTGTGTGGCGGCCTTTACGTAGCTTATTACACTAGGCCACCTGGCGGCGCCGCCAGACTCGCCACCACGCGTTCAGTCTACTGTTCATATGCCCCTTCCTACTTTACAATTTTAAAATTGTAGAGATACTGAGTGTCAGGTTTGGTGAGACAACTGGGGACAGTCATCCTGTGATGGGAGGGAATGAATCAGAGGAGATTATAAATGACGAACCTACAAAATTTGAAATAAATTTTCAGGAAATTGCGAAGTAACTCAGAAAGCTAAAACTGGTGTAACTAATATTACTACATATTTATTAAAGATTGTGGGATAGGATATTGTACCTTACCTTAAAATTTTGTTTAAAATGAGTTTGGAGACTTGCTGCTTACCAAAGGATTGGAAAAGACCGATAGTAGTACCAGTTCATAAAGGAAGGGTTAAAAATATGGTGAAAATTCCTGGCCAATTAGTTTGTCATCAGTGATGGGCAGAATGATTGAGAGATTGATATGCAACTATATAAGAAATGTATGTGAAGAACGAAACTAGTTTTCAGATCGACAACATAGCTTTAGGCAAGGATACTCATTTGAATCTCAGATAGTGGGCTATATGCAAGATATTTCAAATGAATTTGAAATGGAAGGCCAAGTTAATAGTGTGGCAATAGATCTTTCTAATGCATTTGACAGAGTGAGCCATTAAATGGTTTTAAATAAACTGAAATGTATTGAATTGAATGAAAAAGTTACTTGCTGGGCACAGGAATTCTTAAAAGTCATAAAGCAAAGGGTTAGAGTAGGAAATACATTATCAAGAGAAGTGGAAGTAAATATGGGAGTTGCTGTTCATTATTCTAATGAATGACTGTGTTACGGTCAGAATTTAGGCATTTTTCAAATGATACAATGGTATACAATAGGATAAAAACAGGTGAAGACTGAACAGTTGCAGGATGATCTGGATAGAATATCTAAATGGGTATGTCAGCATGCAATGAAGATAAATGCCAAGAAGAGTCGGCTTATAAGATACAAAGATAAATAGATCTAAAGGTTAATTATGATTACAGAGTGGGGTCAGATTTGCTTGATGAAGTGTAAATTCTTTGCATAGCATTTGATAAACTCAATTGGGCAGGTGGTAGAAAAAGGTTACAAAATCCTTCATTTGCTGAGAGGGTGATGAGAGGATGTAACAGAGAAGTTAGGGAGTTGGGTTACAAAACTTTGGTCAGATCATTTGTTGAATATGGTGGTGTAGTTTGGGACCACATTTTGGAGATCAAATACAGGAGTTGGAAGGTGTGCAAAGAAGAGCTGCTAGATTTGTTTGTGGAAATTATCGCAGGACCCAGTCAGTAACTGATATGGTACAGGAGCTGGATTGGGACTCATTGGAGGAAAGGAGGAGGGTGAAGAGAGTGCTGTAAATGTGCAAATTGCTACCGGAGTGTTAGCTCCATCGCAATTAAACTGTATTCAGACGACAAAAAGTTTTTTAATTACTTAAGAATGTCTAAATCGTCTTTCTTTTAATCATTGTACTTAGTAAAGGTTGATATTACCGGGAAAGATACGAAAATGAGAAATTCTTCTTGCTTTACCCCTTTGTCTTCTCTACACTTTCACTTCCCGTCATTTCCAAGGTGACATTCTGTAGTTCACTGGACAGATTCAGCTACACAATTCGCGTACAATGCGAGGATAACAGCAAAGTGACTGCTCGGTTGTGCGAGTGGCTGGCTGGCGGCGCCACCAGAATCCTGGTTGCGTCGCCAACAGAGACACCAGTGCCGCGGCTGGTTGCGCCGCCAAGTCGCCTAGTGTAATAGGGCCCTTAGGCCACGTTTACACAATGCTAGTTGACTGGAACGACAGTTGGCCGGACCGTCGGTGGTGGGGGTAAGAGAGTAGACTAGCATGCTAGTAATAATTAGAAGACAGTGCACTGTCCACTGTGAGAACAGTTCTCTACTCCTGCATTGTGATCTTATTGTAAATAGTATGTCCATATTACAGAAAGGAATTAACATCGTAGCTAATTTGTTGATTATAATGTTGAATGAAATGAAGAACAATAAAATAAAACTTAGAAAAACGTTAAAAAAGTGGATATTAAAAATAAATGCTTTAAATGCCTCAGCGCAGTTCTAAAGATTTTAATGCCTCTGCTTCACTCCGCTTACGCGACTTGTCAGTTGTGCCTGTGGCCATCTTGATTGTTGAACTCGCACGCCACAAGTTGGTCGTGAACCGAGTCCACTATCCTCAGTCAACTGTCTGTCTTGTACCTGTTTACACGAAGAGAGTGGACTATCCAGTGCTCCACGCGCAGCAAGACAGTACACTCATTCCAGTCAACTCGCATCGTGAAAACGGGGCATTAGTTGACTGACCTGAAGGATTTCTAACTATTGTCTTCATCTTCTCTCTTCTGCGATTATCAGATTTAACCTATGATCTTGATGCTCCTTCATTCTTCTTGTCTTGAAGTCTATCTAAAGTTAATATTAAGTCAGGCTGACACTATCCGTTTTTCTGGTACCGAGCCGGTGATTATAATGTCTAGCAGTGTGCAAGTTAATAGCAGGTGCAAGTGGAAAGGGCAACTAATTTCATCAATGGAACGAAGACATCTAACTGGTAAATACCTTGTTTAATAGATTACTAACAGTTTCATAGTACAGGCAGTACGTATTTGCTACAAGCACGAGTTCCGAGCTAGCGTCGATTCTGGCTAAGTTAACATAATGCAAACTTGGATAGAATCTATCAGTCTCTAGCTGGTAATGACATACTGGCAGGCAAAGCTGCAGCTGAAGATGTTATTTAACCCACGACTTTCGCCATACTGAGAGCGAGTATTGCTCGTGAAGCTCTGAGGATGACCTCTATTGACGTCAGTGATCGACATTTCGTAATAAGAATTTCAGCAGTTTGATGAACAAACAAGCCGACACTGCAAACGCAAGTTTTATTATTATTATTATTATTATTTTTCGCTGTCTCTGCCTCTGCCTCTGCGGCTGTGATTAAAGTCTCTCTACCTTCGGTAGTATAACTTCTAGGTGTTAGGATAGGGTGTTTTATTTTTGGAACACTTTTTATTTCACATTCAGGGGAAAACCAGGGCTATGACCATCTAGGATGGTCTTAATGGTGAAAAAAACCCCTGCGGAGTTCACGTACTGTGCTGCTATATGTTGGCTGGCATAGAATACTGAGGGGAACTTTATACTTATGCCAACTTCTCGGAATTACAGTTTCAATCGACTCAGTTCTTTTCGTCTCTGGCGTCATTCAATTTCTTGTGGAATTTTTCTATTAGATTAAATATTTCGGTAATAATTAAGGGAATATTTGTTTCGTTATGTAGAGTTTCTATTGGTGTATATCTGGGTGCGTTTAGAATCATCCTTAGACATCTGTTCTGGAGTAGCTGGATTTGTTGTAGATTGGTTTGGCTTACCAGCCCCCATATCTGGCAACCGTACAGTAAATATGGGAGAATAACCGATTTGTATATTCTTATTTTTGTATTAAACTGTAGGTTGCTGCTTCGTAATACTGGTAAAAGGATGGAAATTATTGCTAGTCATTTTGTTTTCCTATCCATGATATGTTGTCTAAAAAGTAATTTGTTATCCAGTAATATACCCAGGTACCGATGTTCTTTAACCAAGGGATATTTTGGTTAAAATTTTTAAAATTTTTGTTTATTTCCGGCCTTTTTTTGTGAAATAGATTCCCGCACATTTTCCAGGATTGATTTGATTTTATAGTTTCTGCACCATTTACTGATTTCGTCGAGTCCTTGATGTAGGTGAGTAACGTTAAGATCATTTCTTCTTCCTGATGCCACTGAAACAGACAACTTAAGAAGAATAAAACAAAGAATGACTGACCCAAACAAGAGCAGCCAACAGACTCGTTCATACGCAAACGCCCTTTCAGGGGATGATCAATCAAAAAAATAAGTCTCAATCAACAAATAAAAACGGACAAGACCAAAAAAAGAAAAATCAGAAGAAAGATAGTAATGATTATATGGAAGACTAATCCGATGACGACCGCAAAAATAAGTCCCAACACAACAAGAAAGATAAGAATGAATCAACAGAGGACGAAACCGATGACATATCCAGTTTTTTTCGGTTAAGAAATGGAAAAATTCTTCAAAATCTTAAAAAGAACAATGGTTAAATTGAAAAAAGCATGAGGATTGCAAAAACTACTAGTCTTTCTTGAAGGTGTAATGGCCCTAGCGAAATAATGGCGCAAACACCCTATCTGAAAAACATGACAGCAGCTATATGGAATGAAAACAACGTTAAGAACAAGAGAAACGAACTACTGAACTTTCTCAACAGAGAAGAAGTTGACATCATGTTAATAACAGAAACTTTTCTTCAGCCAACAGACACCTTTCGTTTAACTGGATACCAAGTTTACAGAACGGATAGAGTAGGACAAAGAGGAGGAGGCACAGTTGGAGCCATACGTAAAAACCTGTCACACGCTCCAATAACCAAGCCACAACTTATAGACCTAGAGGCCACAGTAGTGTGCATTCACTCAAGAGAAGGACACATAGTATTTGTCAGTGCGTATCTAGCCCCAAATAAGAACTTACATGAACAGGACCTAGACATGTTAAAAGACAGGCTGCTATAAAGAAGAACTGAAAAGTGGGAGGACAAAATGTCAAGCCTTTTGTTGCAGAACAAAGAGGCATGGCAATTAATTAGAGCCTTAAAAGAACCTGGACAAGCGAACATCGCGATAAATGGTCCGGCAGGGCCTTGCTTCCTACCTGTAGCAAAGGCTAAATTACTAGCTGAAAACTTCGCATCTCAGTATACCACAGCGGAGTACCAACTTACACCGGCAGAGATCCGACAAGCCGAGGAAACTGAAAGCCAAGCATTGGAAATCCTCCAACAACCAACTGCAGACCAGCCAGAGCTTACAACCCCGAGGGAAGTAAGAAGCATAATAAAGAACCTTGCAAAAAAATAAAAGCCCAGGACATTACAAATAAAAAACATTCATTTGAAAAACCTGCCGAAAAAGGGATTAGAACTTTTGACTTGAATTTTTAACAGCTGTCTCCTAAACTGTTATTATCCCACAGCATGGAAGGTAGTAAAAATTAAAGCCATTCCAAAACGTGGAAAAGACCACCGCCAAGCTGTAAACTACCGCCCAATTAGTCTTCTTTCGTCAACATCAAAGATACTAGAAAGAATACTGCTGAAGAGGATTAACACCAGTCTCGAAGAAGAAAAGAAGATAAGACCAGAACAATTCGGATTTCAAAGCCGCGTAACAGCAACAACTCAACTCCTCCGTATTACAGAAGATATAACAAAAATTTATAACTTTAGCAAATCTACAGCAACGTGCCTACCAAGTTGTCTCGATGTATAACAGACGCGGATCACGTATGAGACCCGCGAAGCTCCCACGAAGCGAAACGCCCTTGCGTTTCAGGATCCCCTCAGCCAGGGCGTGGTCCAGGAACGGAATCCATGGACCGCAATGTGCGTTCGAAACGTCGATGTTCATGTGTCCTGCAGTTCACACGTCGACGCGCAATTTGCTGCGTTCTTCATCGACCCACGAGCCGAGTGATCCACCGTCCTGGGTAATCATTTTGTTTTGTTTCATCCGCACTCTGACAGATTAAAGTTAGTTATGCTGGGCTGAGGCGATTAATGCCTCTTGTCCTGAAAGATACCATTCGCCAGGTGAATGCTATAACAATGTACGGCTCCGCGCGACGGCGTGTGTGGCCACGTAGGTACCGCAAGCCTCTAGCCACTCGCGCTTCAGCGCCCGTACCACATCACTGTTCATTTATAATATTTGCCAGCGTGTAACCTGAACCATCTCGCCGACCACAGATTGAGAAACAGTATCAGGAAGGATTGGATGAGGATACGAATCCAGTGACAGAGTAGTCAAAGAGTTACAATAGTTTTGTGATATTTTGTTTGAAAGGTGCCCATATCAAAACCATGGTCGGTGGTGATTTCCTAGATCCAACATCAGCAGCTGAGCAGTTAAACAAAGGACAGCCGGTACATACTGAGTTACGCCCTTCTAAATATTTAATTAGGTGTATAAATTACTTCAGTCACCTTTTTCAAAAATAAATATAAAAATACTCAGTAGATAATGGCCTTGACACATAATGCTACCACGAGTCTGACATTTGAACGGCGGTCGACTTCTATGCTCACCACTAATCTCCTTTTCCAAAAGTCAATCTGTCAGTTCTCTTATCACTCGACCAGACAGAAGGGCCCCTAGCGTCCCCACCTGTTGACAAAGTTTTAAACAAATATGGCACATGGTAGCTTTGACAAGCATGAGCCATCGTGTGTGAGAGAATAAATTTCCCTCCTCCAATTGATAACGTTGATGATAGCCACTTTTTAACTGACTTCAAAAAAAGGAGGAGGTTCTCAATTCGTCTGTCTTTTTTTTTTCCATGTATGTTCATCGATATCTTCGCCAATTTTAATGAAATTTTTTTAGTGGATAGGGTATACCTACAAAGTGGTACCATATGAATTTCATTCAGAAATCATCCTTTCTACCCCCTTTCACCCCTTAATTTTTATACAAATCCAGATATTTATTCGATCTCGATGAAACTTTTTACTTATATAGCCAAAAATAAAGAGAAAAATACTGTCAACTTTTGGTTTAAAAAAACGGAACCCCTCTCCCCCTATACACCCCCTTAATTTTTGCCAATTTTCTTTATTCAAAGCTACAAACATCGAATTATTAAACTTATTTTAGTGTTAGAGGCGAAACGGGGAGTAGGAACAAAAATTCCCAATATTTTACAGCATGTCGTGAGGCAGATAGTGTTATTGCGGGAGACAGCTTAGGGAAATAAAATAATAGTATTTTAATCTGTGGCTCGGCCTTATTGGCCATCCAGGCATTTCTCTGGCACTACAGTGTCAGTTGGTAGGCTGCATCATGCAGTAAACGATTTACAGTTAGCATAACAACTAGTATGTTTCAGTTTTGTTGAAACATGTTTCTAGCCTTAATTGTAGGTAAGCAGTAACATGATTTTTTATGTATTATTGTTATTCATTAGTGTTTTTATGTTTTTGTTTTTCTAATTTTCGCTGGCACCGACTCCAAAAATAACTAATTAATGTAAAAATTTCAATGACAGTAATTTAAAATATTGTCCATTTAGATTTACTCTCTCCTAAGCAAGGTATAAAGTTATTTTAAAATTTTTAGCGCTTTTTTTTTAAGGCGGTTTTTATGTTTTTTTAAACAATTATTTTTTTAACTTATAGCTTTACGCCTCGTCGAAGTCAAGGTCATTAGAGGCGGGATGTGAGTGAGGACAAGAAACGGGAAGGAACTTGACCATGGCCCTATTGAAGGAAACAAACCGGCATTCGCCTAGAGTGATTTGGGGAAACCATGGAAAACACAAATCTGGATGCCCGGACGGGGATTGGAACCGCCGTCCTCCCGAATCGGAGTCCAGAGCGTTACCACTCACCCAC
Organism: Vandiemenella viatica; assembly: GCA_031002005.1. Taxonomy (NCBI): domain Eukaryota; kingdom Metazoa; phylum Arthropoda; class Insecta; order Orthoptera; family Morabidae; genus Vandiemenella; species Vandiemenella viatica. The sequence continues at coordinate 25,150,643 of JARYHS010012519.1, read as the reverse complement.
CACGCTCGGTAATGATAGCCATACTCGATGAATCTTCCACTCCAACGACCTTCGGAATTTTGATCAGCGGGATTTCTCCTTGTCTTTCCCAGATGGGATGTACATGTAAGTGTTATCGTGAAGTGTGTCTACGTTGGGTGTAATCTGTTCTTTTAGTTGTGACTGAATGGAAGGTGAAAGAACGGAGAAACATACCGAAGTGTGCACCAGTTTTAACGTTCCCATCCGTTCATCATCAACAGTGTCGTCTGCTCTGAGTGCGTACGCATAACGGAGGGGTTTAAGATTTAACCCAGGACTCTGATTCATATTTTGGTACCCAGAAATCGCCCCTCATCACGTATCATGCTCGCCGTCCAAGCTCTGATGATCAATATTCCTTTCTTCACCTCACATCGAAAAACCTAACCCCCCGTCAGGCACCAGATACCATCCTGGTAGCACAACGACCTGACCCAGTTGTTCATACGTAAGTATCAAATCACATAATAAGCTGTGGTATCTGAGCTTAAATTAGTTCAAATCATATCTTGTTCTTTCTACCGATAGTTATGAGTGCCTCGCAATCGGGAGGACTTTGGTTCGAATACCCGTCCAGTCATCCATTTTACAGTATTCCATGGTTTCATGTAATCACACCAGGTGAATGTCGTCATGGTTCCTCCAAAAATACTATGGCCGAATTTCTTCCCTTTCCTGGCTCCTCATCCTTTCCTGCCTGTAATGACCCTAACGTTGACGAAGCGTAAATCCATTAGCAAAAGGAAAAGTTCTTTTATCACATAACTTCATAATATTATTGGAGTAGTACATAATTTTTCTCTGTCACCCTACTTTTTTTATCAGGAGAAATACTGCTGTTCTTCAATTTAATTTAATTTAATTGCAATGGAGCACAGGCTCCGGTGGCAATTTCCCTACACACCCATCTTCCCCCTATCCTGCACCCACCTACATTTTCCCTCTACAAATTTTATCATTAAATTCTTTCAAAGTTTTCGGTAAATTATTCACCATTTCTCTTGGTAACTCATTCCAATCCCTGACACCCTTACCTAAAAAAGATAATCTTCCGACACCCTTGTGCCTGAAATCGAGTGCCAGCTTGTGGTCATGGTCATCTTTTCCCTTCTATGCACTACTTTTCATACCTATTGCAATATCTTTCCATGCCTCATTGCCAGTATATGCCCTGTACACTCCCATGACCCTCCTCATCCTCCTCCTGTCTTGCAGTGAATCCCATTTCAACTATTTAACATATCCGTCTCTAATTGCATTCTGCGATAATTTCCAGAAACAAATCTAGCAGACCTTCTTTGCACCCTCTCCAACTCCTGTATTTGACACGTAAAATGAGGGTCCCATATTACACTACCATATTCGAGCAATGGTCTGACCAAAGTTTTGTAACCCAATTCCTTTACTTCTCCCGTACATCTCCTCATCACTCTCTCCAACAAGTGCAGAACTTTGAAACCTTTTCCTACCACCTGTCCAATGTGTCCATAAGTAATATTGTGGAAGAATAAAACATTAAGTTCAAAATGTCGAATTTTTTTATTGATTTACAACTTTTACAACCTCCTTTTAGCAAGCAGCGAGTTATGTAGTGGTGACCCTGGTGAAGTAGGGCAGAGTATCAAGCGGGGCGGAGTAAGCGAGCAGCCAGGTGGGTCCCACTATGACGGGCTGGTCGGGGTCCGTCTCATCCCTCCACTGTCCCTCCGGCAGGTAGATGTCTCTGCTGGTGGCGCCCTCCTCAAGCACCGGCGCCACCAGGATGTCCTCTCCCAGCAGGAACTCTGCAGACACAAACAGAAGTCAATTAGGAGATATTGTCAGCTTTCACTGGCTCATTCTCCTTGTGTGGTAACGTGTATAGCTTGTAATGTAACAGCAGTGACATGTACAATGCATCTGTTTATTTAAAGATTAATGTTATGTGCGGACGATATAGTGAGTGGTCAGAATTTAGTTGCTTTGGTCTGGACTACAGCTGGAACGGCTGGCGAGTAGTGACCCTCCTGCATTCCACACACATATAGCTCATTCACACTAGAGGTCAGGTCAGCTCAGCTCAACTCAGGTCAGCTCAGCTCACAACCCAGGGTAGCATTCACACTAGCGGTCAGCTCAGCTCAGCTCAGGTCAGTCCAGATCAAGTCGTAGACGAGGCCATTTCATTCCAGTTGCTCATAGTGAACAATGCCGTTTTCTACCCCAACGTCAATTAAATCGCAATGATTTTGGATCAAGAACCTAAAAATATGTCAAGATCAAAAAGAGGATGGTTCTGAGTGTATCCAGAGTTTCAAGCGCAAACAGATAAAGAGAATGAAGAATGCTAACTACCGGTTATGCCGTGAGAGACGAGTTGTGCGAAATACTTTTGATATTTTAGGGCTCAAAGATTACGAATTTATTTTAGAAAAATTAATTCTGCTCCAGGATTAATTGATAACATCATTTTAGCAACATGTATTTTACACAATTATTTACGGAAGGATAAAATTTTATGCCATGTAGAAAGTGAATTTCAGGATGAGAGAGAAACCCTACTCTAAAAATATTATTTGTTTTTGTGCTAACGCTGGTACAGAAGCATTTGATTCAAAAAATATATTCACAATATTTTTTAAAAAAATTCGGAAACAGGATCTGTATCTTGACAGTACTAAAATGTGTAATAATATTTGAATTTGTATTAAAGTTTGCCGGCTTTATAATAAACAGAAATAACATACCGTTAAAACATTTATTTTTATAAAAACTTCTCAGGTTTCAAGCTTGCAAGCTTCCGAAACGTCGCCAGACGGCTCAATTCTGACGCGGCTTGAAACCCGAGAAGTTTTTTTTTTATAAAGCATTGCCGCCGCGAAAACGTACATAATCATTTATTTTTTATTTATTACTCTTTATTTATTGCTCACGAGCATAGTTTTTAGACGTTCGCCGCCCATTTGATCAGACCTGACCTGACCGTTGCGCGTTCACACTAGCGGTCAGCTCAGCTCAGGTCTTGACCGTTGTTGATCGCCGGCGGCGCGATCTTCGGTTTGACCTGCCTTGCCCTGACCTGAGCGGACCGCGTAGTGTGAATGCTCCCATTGGATTACGTGTATAGCGATTTTTGACCTGAGCTGAGCTGACCGCTAGTGTGAATGGGCCTATAATGGGACTAGACGCGTCCAATGTAGGACAATAGGCGAGGGAGAGTGTAGACGGACACTCGAGTGAAAAAGTTTTGCGAGCACCTGGTGCTGCGAGCAGAAGTTGGATCCCGCGCAAAAAGGCGTTTATCAAAGGATGTCTAAACATGCGAATTTGTGGTGCTACAAGTGACGCAAGGGGCCGCCACCGCCAGGACTGACTGAGTGATTTCTGCTCAACGCTATGACGCAACAACCTGCAACCGCGCCACCACCACTCCTCGTCACGATAAATTGAGTATTACTTAACTGCATCGTCAGTACCACAGTTCGAATACATCACTCCTAGTAACGGCCCATGCGATTATTGTCGTATATTTGTTATGATTTCAAATTATAACACAATCATATTTAATTCACTATATTTATCATGATGGAAACAAATGATTGAAATGAGTACATTTATATTAAACTAACACAGAAAGGCTGTACAAATTGACATATAAATGTTCAAAATTTGATTGCAAGTGGTTGTGGCTTTACTAATTGTCTCTTATCCCATGCTTCGTTACTAGGTGTGATGGCTACGAACTGTGATACTGACGATATGTTAATTTTATATACATTTTTGTTGCCTAAAGCAGTAAAATCCTTTTGTTTTTCTTTTATATTATATTATTATATTTTGTTGAAACTTTTTCTGCAATTTCTTCTCTTGCCAAAATACATTTCATAACAGGCAGAAGGGTGCCACAGAATTTAATTTTAGATTCAAACAATTAAAATTGACCGTGGAATAGTGGTGTGCACTAGAGAGTTATCACGTTTAATGTGTGTGTGTGTGTATGTTTTTTTTTTTGATTGGTTTGATGCAATGATTAACATTTAGAACAAAGTTACTAATTATACTAATTTGGGGCAATGTGTGAGAAGAAGTTTAATTTTGGTTATTAGAACAATGTAAAGATATTATCTTTCACACAATATCTCGTAAGGTTTAATATTCTGAAAACATTTCCCACGTATTCTTTATCATTTTAGATAATCTATAAAAGCTCAATCATGACATTCAGAGATAATATCTTTTAATCTTTTAGTGTCGAAAAGAAAGCATATTCATATCGCCTCGCGTAAAACAATTGTATTTCACCATCTCCAGCCACTTTTATAGTCGTGAAACGCAGGAAGAATACGCTTACACAAAAAACATCGCGAATATAGTTTGAGATACAAAACATTTAGTATACACTGATGATTTCTCCGACGAATGCAGGTTCGAGAAAACAAGATGGAAATAGCGTTCGAAATACAAATTAATACAGTACTTTCCATATTTCATAACCCTTAAATTTCAATATATATCACTTTTCATATCTAGTTTGAAGAAACTTATTTTTGTGACAGATATCGCAATGCCCTAACTATAAGGATAGTTTCCTTTACTTGCTCCAACCAAAGATTGAGAAGACCTGGACCAGTAAAGCAAATGAGGCGCCTAAACATTTAGTGCCATAGCAGAACTAGCAGTTATAAATTATTTCAGGTTACGTCGTGACGACCAATTGTCCTGAAATGAGTAACTGATCTCCAGTGACAACAACGAGTAATTTCGTATACCAGCTTAATGTAGAATACCTGTCAAGTGATTTAATTTGAATCAAGGTGTTTTTTTTAAAGTAAGCCAGAAACTAACAGCTTGTTACTTACCAACGTGACCTCTCCACGCCTATTTAATGAATCAGTGGCCAAAAGTTACAAGTTAGAAAACAATTTGTAAATAATACTGAAGATCTATTTTATGAATAACCCTTTGCAGCAACCCAAAGTCTATAAATATTTCGACATAAGCGCAGTTTAATGATTTCCTTACAGACAAAATAACACAACAACAGTTCTGCCCTGGAAGAAGACCACAGAAGGATGGTCGAAACGTCGGCTGCAAAAATCATGACGCGTCGTCCCCCGAACAGCAGAGAATAATAATAAAAAAAAAAAAACAACACACACACACAACAACCTGCTTCACCCTTGCACTCACTTTTGTCTCAGAATCAGTGATAAAATTAAGTGGATTACAAAGATATACACTATGCATTCAGAGGCGTCAGCAGTGCGCACCTGAGTCTATCTCCTGAGCCACGGTGTCGTTCGGAGCGATCCACCAGATGGGCGGGTTGACGGGGCTGCCGTCCTCCACAGTCCTCTGCATGGCGGCGATGATCTCACCAGAGTAGTTGGCGTGCAGCTCCGTGTACCGCCTGCAGATCTCCACTGCCTGCAACGACACAGCGCCATGAACACATCAAATTGTGAAATCATACAGCTTATTCCCAAAGTAGCGGTAAGAATATCAATTTACCATAACTTATTAAAACTTGATTAACACATATTAGAGGTTATGAAAACTGAATATTTATCAAGTGGGTCTCACAGAAGATGTACAAATTTTTTCGTCTCCATTATATGCGTTCCACCATTTCATCTCACAGGTCATTCCTGTATAACTAGCACCCTGTGACGTGATGTGAACCAAATGCACAACACTGAGCCATATTTATCGTCTCGACTGGGGATAAAATTTTGTGGCTCAACAAGATGAAGTTTGTGTTTATGGATAGTTTGTCACTTCATAGATAACGCTTCTTTATTAGGCAAAATAACAATTAAATGAGTCTCTTTTTGCAATTATTGGTCCGTTTCGTATTTCGTGGCATCTACTATTTTTTATCTTTACTTCCTTTTTCGAACTGACAAAACTGAAGAAAATTAAGATATTTAAAATACTAGTTAATTACTATTAGTTCTAATGATTTAATATAGCTAATATCCTGTAATTACATAAAACACGTTGAAATCCGGAAAAATAAAAGTTTCACGACAATAACATAACTTTCCTTACTACATGTCATCAGAATTTTATCCCACTGTTCATTAGATTCTCCTCTTTTAAAAATACATATTGGTATGTTTATAGGGAAAAGAATGCAATGCAACAGACTTCACAGAAAACGATAAATGGTTCATAATGATTGCACTGGTTTACTTTCACGACCTGAAGGGCTCCTCATGGTTAGGGGGATAAGAGACCAATACTGTCGTAATCAGTGAGTTATTCAAATGTCCTCATGGTTAGCTGATAAATTAGCTCTGCCAGGGTTTCAAGTCTCATACAAAATTTTACCAATTTCAAAACACTGTAATTTTGGTGAAATTATTATCGAATTCATGTTTGTTTCTCCTATTTGTTTTATTAATTCGTACATTAAAATTGTCAATGAAGAAATGTTTAATGATGCGCAAAACAATTTAATGTATTATGACAACTATCCAACTTTAGTTTCCTAAAGATACATCATAAATCAGTAATATTAGTTATATTCAATAAATTCATAATTAAAGCAATATTAAGTTACAATGGCACCCAGCTAAAAATCGAAATTATTACAGTAAATATTTAAAAAAAAGTTTGATCACAAAACAGTAGAACCTCGTCGTAGAACTAATTGTTTAATGAGTTTGTTTCCTTCAATTACTCTAAAAAATGGAATACTGAGAAACTACTGTGGAAGTCTGTTAACATCTTAAGTATGACGTTCTGTCGAGTATGACATGAGCAAGACTTTTCGGTTTTAGTCGTCCATCCACCACGGCTGCAAAACAGAAGCCCATGGGAGATTTCTATTCCTACATTCTCCAGCGTACCTTCATCCAAATTAGATAAATTCAGTGCAAAGAATGTTCAGCCGTCCCAGTAATAACAATAATGTTTTGAACCTCTCACTGACGGAGAGACATATATCTGAATTGTTCGTTGCCAGTTATTTTTCCCACGTAATACACTGAAGGCGAAAGATTATAACGGTGGAAAGTATAGAATTTTCTTCCGTTTGAAGAGACATCCAGCAGTTAGAGATAACATAGAAATAACAATTGTGTTAAATTGATAACCTTTCATGTCTTCATTTCACGTAAGACTCCGATCTTTTTTATTATTATTTTTTTTTTGCATGTTATTCATATTTCCTCACTCAGACTACATTCTGGTTTTACAGACTCATATTCTTCCGATAGTTGTTATTTTTCGAACCGTTAGTAGGAAAGAAAGGTAATTAAAGCAGGTTCCCGCGGGCTTCCATAGACATCTACTTTCCATCGCCAAAAAAAAAAAAAAAAGATCTTAAAATATTCATGATAATGGGTTAATAGCTGAGTGGTGTATATACATCTCCAAAAATATATAGTATTTCATTGAACCAGAAGATATATTACACTATATGAGAATATATTATTGTTACGAACTTTTAAACTACAAAATTATTAATGAAATATATAGCATTCCATAAACAAACAAAATGCATTACTTTATGTAATATTTTGCTGTGTACCGTGAGATATTGGTTAAAAAGGATCATCGTTTCGATAGCACACTGTCGTCTTTGTGAGATGCATGGCTTTAGTCTTACTTGAGCTATTAACCAGATTCCATAGGGATCTTTTTTATTATTATTATTGAGGGAGACCCGTTCGTTATAGCTGGATCGTCATATGACAGGCAAGGAGGAGTTGATGCACATGCCAGCCGAGGCTGTCGCCTTCCTGGTTGCCTCTACCCAGTGTTGTTAGGTAGTGTGCGGTGAGCATCCGACATGGCAGGGTCAGTCCACCACTTAGATCAGTTATGAAGATGGATAATCTAACCTGCTTCAACGCACTAGACTTTTGCCTGCCTCATGAATGAGGCCGGAAAAATGTGGAAGGTTTCGTTGGGCTGGATGAGAGGGATATACTAAGCAGAGAACTTTAGATATATTCAACACCTTCTCCACGCTCCAGACGATCGAAACCCCGCCACATAAATGGACTGGTGCTCCGTAGCAACACGTTGAGTTGCTACAACAAAATACGGCCATATACCCAAGATTAATTAACAAAATACAACTTGTGTTAGTCCTGATGGATAAAAAACGTATTTTTGACAATAGTGGCTATTCTCTTCGAATATAATTTAAATTAAACCAATCAAGGTAGACGTACCTCCTCGTCGAAGTCCCAGGGCACGTACGAATACTGAATGGTCGGCATGAACACGTTTGCCTGCAGCCAACGAACGAATAGCTCCTTCGTGATAACGTCACTGCCGTACCCGTTGCCACCGACCATGTCCGGCAGGACGAAGGGGTATCCGGCTATGTTCATCATGAGCAGAGTGGTGACGAGTGTGGGCAGCCCGTTGTCGATAGTCCACCTCGTGTCCTTGTCGATCATCCGGATGAACACGGGCAGACTCTGCGTGCGCTCTCCAGTGCGCACCTCGATCACGCTGCCGAACTGGGCGGCAGTCTGCACGTAGTCCACCGAGTACTGCACCGGGTTCAGCTCGAGGGGACTGATGTCCGGCAGCTGAGGCAACCAGCTGGTCTCGCCAGCGTCGAACTTGAACGAGTCGAAGCCGTATTCGTCGCGTAACACCTGCAGGAGGACGGTAGCTAAATGTATCGAGAAATCAAGCAAAATTGTACAATAGGAAGGAAAATAAAAGTAAAAATTACAACTTCCTCAATTTAATGCACTATTTCCATCGAATTCAACGATATCCAAACAATATAATCATAAATCAACCACCACACTTATCAAAAAGCTAGAGCAATTATGGTCGCGCTTTCAAAGTGCTCTAAAAACAAATCAATAAAAGAGTAGAAGTTCAATTATTTTTCGCCATCTTATACAGATGCAGGTTATTTCATGATAAATATATTCTACGATTGGTGTGCTTAAGCTCTTCTGTCATTCAGATCAACCTGAAATCTTTTAAAAAATCTTTTAAAATAGTACTAAAAATTTTGTGGAGTTACTATGAATCATATTCTTGAAGCGAAAATTGGAAGTTGAACCCTCCTCCACCCACAATGTGGAACATTTGAAAAGAGGTATTATAGAACTGTGAAAAAATTAAGTTATATAATTCTAAAAAGAAATGGTTTCCCATGCAACTCTTTTTTATGTGTATTCGTCGGTTACCCCAAAACTACGATATCGATTTCTGTGAATCTAATTTCAGTGAAAGCTGCTCTAGTGTTGATATCACATGAATTTCGTCACATTTGGTCCTGGACTGTATATTCAAAAAACCTAAAACAGTTAAATGAAATAGCCTTACAAAGACGAGAGATTTGACAACAGTGAAATATTAAGATATATCAGATTGGTTGCTTGAAAGGATGAGTCTCTGGCCACTGAATGATTTCCTTCTGTTCGTAGTCACCTACTGCTTGTCAACGATCCGCTGAAAGGAGGCCAGAGGAGGGGGAAGCGTTCCATCTTGTCCATGATCAATGGCATATGGATGCAGAAAGCAACAAGAAGCATCTTGAGACGATATAATCCTCTAGGATTACATATTGTAATGAGCAGTGAAGTGCAAATGTCACGAATCTGGCGTGGGTGGTGACATGAAGGGACCGGCTATAATATACCCGAGTGGTCTTAGAACAAAGAAACTGGCTATTCTTTATATTCCATGTCCGAGTGATACTCACATGTGGGCTGACCTTAATTAATAATATTAATAACCATATCGTAATAAGGTTCCACGAACTAACTTCTTATAATCTGCTGGGTTTTAATAGGAAATTATTATTCATCTACAGTTGAATAGCATAACATTACAGATTTTCTTTGTATTATTTTTTTTATTCCCTGCAATCGCAAGTCATGAGAATCTCTAAAAGCGCTATTTACGGGTTTTTGAAGTGTTGTAAATTGTCTCTCGTTTTGATGGCCTTGCAAATCGGTTCCGATCTTCCACCACCTCAGTAATCTCGTGTGTCTACGTCCGTACACTCTCTCCTCCAACTCAGGATTGTCCTTGTGTCTTCTCCCTCAACGGGCACACTCAAATCTGACCGGCCTCAGAGAATCCATTGCCCGCCAAAATTCCGCACACGCCATCTATTACGAGTGTGAGTATCAGTCGCACATCGAACATAAAGAATAGTCAGTTCCTGGCATCGGTAGCGTAGGGGTTAGTACTAGTTCATCGTGCCGAAGGTCGCTGGTTCGAGTCCGGCCGCGGGCATGGGTGTTTAAGTGTTGTGTCTGTGAATGTCATGTCCGTCCTGTGGTGTGTATAACTGATTGGAAAAATGCATACTGGAAGAACTGAAAGCACTGGATCACACATAACCACTGTTGAGTTGCTAAAAGGCAAAAATTAAAGTCCGTTTCTGTATCCTACCGACGGGGTAAATTGTCACAATCATGCCAGATTCGTGACGCTTGCACATTATTATTCATTACAGTATAGAATGATGGCTTCTTTGTGAGTAAAATATTGCGGATGCAGAAATCTTCCCTAATTAGATCTCTGGTAGATGACTGCTCAGGAAGAAACATTCTACCAATCATACCTTGGAATATTAGAAGCTTGAGTAGGTCAGATAAATTAGTGACCTTGGAGGTGGGGATGGGACAACTTAAGATTTACGCTGCATCCCCCTCCCGCTTTCTTACGACTTTTCGACCAAAGTCTAAGGTCATCTTCAGGAGACTATCTTCCTGATGATTTTGCTAGATATTTGACATTGTGACCGATTGTTCTCGTATTTATAATGTGGAGACTATAGAAAAATCAAATATATATATATATATATATATGTATATCTTAAAATATAGTATACATTATTGAGGTAAAGCAGAAAGGAATCCATTGAAGAGAGAGACGATGAAAGCTTGTAAATAAACATTAGGAGCTAGGATATAATCTGATTTAAAACCTTCCATTGTAGAAGAATTATGGTGTTGATGCATAAGACTAGAAAGCACAAAAGACGGCAAGCATACAGTAATTAGATAAATCAAATAAAAAAGAAATGCAAGAAAGAAAAGAAAGGTTGCTGCGAGAAAGTGCGAATAAACAGATAAGGTCCAGCATTTAGCAGATTCGACTTACAGGAGGCTGAAATAAAATTTTGGGGAGATAAAGAAACATGTATAAACATTAAAGATGCAAAAGGGATGCTAAAAGATTGAGGGAATACATGTAGAAGTTCTATAACGGTGATGGGACGAAAAACAGTGTTCCTGAAAGGGAAGACGTCGTCTATATTGCTGATTTAGGGGACAGAATTTGACAGGGCATAGTGAGGTATGAATTCAAATAAGACAGAAGGAATTAATGAGAATTCTGTAGGACGGATCTGAAGATTTTTCCAGAACACGCACACACCAAAAAAATAAAACACGGAACAGCAGAGAGAGATTCAAATTGATTTCAATAAAATTGTCATCTTAACAGTCCTAGAGAAGGCACAAAAAATCTAACATCACACGCTTCAAAATTACTAACTTAGATAATATACAGAAGAGTAGAGAAATAATGTGTCAAGGTTATATTTGTAAAAAAAAAAAAAAAAAAAAAAAAAAAAAAAAAAAAAAAACCGATGGACTAGGGAAAAAATTCTGGACTGAAGGTTCAAACTGGAAGGGGTCATTTGTGGACTTACTCTAATCTTTTGATAAAATCAAATGTTCAAAATTATAGAGCAGTCAGGTCTCAACAAGTCGAGATAGAAGAACAATATACGAGCTATGGCTATAATTAAACCCAAGATTAATTAAAAACAAGCATCAAGTAATACGAGTATAAAACAAGGTTGAAGTCTAGCCCCATCATTATTCCACTTGTATGTAGATGAAGCAACAAAGGAAATAAATCAATAATTTAAATTTACGAAAGTGTTCAAGGCGGAACAATGCGTAAGCTGCGATTTCATGCGCAGAAAAGAGTGAGGATACTGAAAAATTACTGAATGGCATGAAAAAGATACCGGGAGAGGAATTGAGACTAAAAGTAATGAAAGATAATAGTAATAACAGTAGATTAAATAATAAATTAAATCAGCTGTAATAGGAAAAATAATGAATTTAGAAACTAAAAGTACGACTGATAGTCTAAGCAGGAATAGAGTCAAAAGCAGCACAGCAATAGCTAAAAGTGCCTCGAAAATTATAAATCTTTTGGTTGGTTCCAAATATTCAATTTATGTGTATGTGTGGAGCACAGCACTATGTGGCAGTGAAGCATGGACTTTAAAAACACCACAAAGTATAAAAATTGAAATATTTGAAGTATGATGGTATAAACGGATGTTGGAAAAAAAGAAGTTGACAGATAAAGTATAAAATTAACGTGTTTTTCAATTGTTAGTTTTGGAATGAAACTTGTGGAAATTCTCACAGAAAGAACTATTGAGAGAGACAAAATTAGAATTTATGGCGTAGGTAATTGATAATGTATGTTGCAATAGGTATCTTGAAGAATTTGGCTCAAAATTGGAAAGGATAGAGGATTTCATCAAACCATTCTAAAGACGATTCACATGGGGGAAAAAATATGAGGTAAGAACTATACTAGAAAATAGATTAAAGTATGTACAGCAGTTAACTGATGACGTAAGTGATAGTGTCTGTTTGGAGTTGAAGAGATTTGTAAAGAATAGAAAAAGGTGGAGGTGTTCAGTAAACCACTGGAGAGACTGATCACGAAGAAAGCGACTGATTGCAATAAAGTCAAAGTGACTCCATACCTCCAGTTTGGCAGCCCACCAGGCAGCGGCCTCCGGGTTGGTGAAGTCGACGATGGTCCCCGCGCCGTTCCACCAGGTGGTATTGGGGCTACCGTCAGTGTTGTACAGCAGGTAGCCGTTGTCCAACGCCTCTGTGAGATACGGTTCGCAGTCGAGGTTAATGAATGGGTGGACCCAGAGCGTCACCCTGAAGCCCAGAGCGTGGAGATCATCCGTTAAGGCCCGCGCGTCGGGAAACTTTGTTGTGTCAAAGGTCAAGCTCCCCAGACACGATTCCCAGAGGCCGTCGATCTCCAGTTGACTGTTGGTGAAGCCGTTCTCCAGTATCTCAGCTGCGAACTGTCTGACCACAGTGTCGCTGACGGCTTCCTTGTAGCGTGCCCACGTAGACCAGATGGGATACGTGATCATACGCTCGTCGGGGTATCCCGTTGGCCTCCCAAGGTGACGGGTCAATGCGTCCTCGTGTGCTTCTCTCACATCGTCGAAGACACAACTGTCATATTCGAAATAGGAATCTTGTCGTTCTAACGGGTACGGTGCTGCGTTCTGTGAGATTAGACATAACTGATCTACAGACTCTTCGGTGTTTTGGCTGATGAAAAGAGGGACAGTCGGAGCAACGTGATAGTATCTTCCGTCTGAATAGAGCCAGTAACGTTCGGCGATGCCGGCGTTGTCTGGGTTTTTGGTTATATACGAATACTCGGCGTAGTTTATCGTCTCCGTTGGCCAAAGCTGGGTGTACTGCTCGATACCCGAGTAAATGTGACTGCCGTTATGGGAAATGCAGACAGTTATGATCATGGAACCGTTAGCTGACACAGATGTGGTTAAGCAGCTACCATCCCTCGGTGTGAGTCTGATTTTGGAATTAGGAAACTGCAAGCAGATGTCAGCACCATCTTCAGAGCATATTTCTGGGACAGCTCCCTCGTCCACTAATGCGTAGCCAAGATCACGTTGCACGCCACCTGGAAAACGTAATCCATCTGATAAATTTATTTATGAAGCTGATACGAGTAATAGCGTACATAGAAGAAGCTACAAAACGTTCTTCAATGCTTAACGCTTCGATGACAGAACATCAAAATCAACACCAAACTGCCTTCTGTAAATTACAATTAAAACATGATTCAAAAATCTTAATTATTAATTTCTGTTACACATAAATGAGAGTTATCTTCTTATATCTATAAAACGAAAGCCAGGTATATTAGTTCCAGAAATTAAACAAGATTTCGATGGGGATCTCACCGTTTTAAAGATTAGAATATCAAGTGATTATATTTCAACGCAACATAACGCCGGAGCAGTAAGTCAAAATCTGAATGTATTGCGTAAAACACCAAAGACGAAATAACAACTAGAAGCATACGTCATATTTCCTAAAAAAATAATAACCATAATATTTCGGATTGGAAATAATCATAACGGAATTACGTTGCATTGCTATTACTCAGTTGGTTCGTTCAACAACAAATGCATATCATGAGCATGTTATAGAAAAACTTTGGTATTAAAGGAACAACTAATTCTTTCTTCGCCTTATTGCGACGATATCGAGTTTGGTGGCATTACTGGAAGTCAGTGCATTATTTATTTCACTACTGAACTGCCTCGCCGATTCTTTCCTTGATTGTTGATTCATCTGCTAGGCACAAATAAAATCCATTCTACTGTAGTCAAAAAAACTACTTGGCATCTGTTCATAAAATGTATTCACGTGATATTAATAAAATTCTAAAAATGAGGCAACCCAGTATCATTTTTGTTTTTAGGCCGTTGGCTGAAGGATCAATTAAAGTGATATACCTGTATAATTCTCACTTCACTTTAAAAAAAAAAAAAAAAACTCTCCATTCTATGCACTTTATTTTTCATAATTGGTACATTTGTGTCTTTGTTATGCTGAACTAGGTTATAGGTTACTGGTGATGCGATTCACGGAAAGCTTTTATGTCAGTATAGCAGGCTGCTTTTTCCATCCAATAAAAAATGCAATATAATCGTACAAGGCGAGGCCCGCTCGAATCTTCAATAGAAACAAACGTTCCGTTGTTTTCTTTCCACGTTAAACACTATTAATCCAGCCACCTCGGAGGAGCAGTGCGTGGTAACTGGAAATTCTGTCGCCAGATCAAATCAGATCATCGTATTGCACTGTTAGCCGGGACATCCAGAAGGATTGTTCGGTCGCCAGGAGACTGGGATTTCAATTCGCTGCGCAATGCTCCCCTTGTTTATCCCCGTAATCCAACTGGGTACAGGGTACCTATAGCTTATCGTAGAATCCAAACCACGGGAGCCTTGTCGCGCACTTCACAGTACACAGCAAGCTTTGCCAAAAGTGAAGGTGCGGATAATGACCTTCAAAAAATCCCAGCCGAGACCGGAATTCGAACAGGGCACCTTTGATCCCCATCCAGATGCTTTAAGCACTAAGCCATCAGGCCACGCCGGCCGTCACTAAGTCTTTCACTTTGCAATAGAGTTCCGACTTCTATCTGCCGGCATTGTGTTTACATCAGAATGTGTGGCGCTGAGTGATGGTGGAACGCGTTCGGACAATAAATGAAACAAACAAATTCAATTGGCTTGGCTTGGTGTTATTTATTCGTACAAATTGATTATCTAACAATTTGGGAAATGGCCTCAACATACAACTACAGGGTGAGACCACCAGCAGACAGTTCCAACCGCCATTTCACTCATCGCTTGTCATACTATAATTATTGATCACGGTGCTTCACTCAGATATAAATACGCGTAATCGACAGACGTCAAGAAATTTTCAGAACTCATTACCGAGGGTTTTTTTTTTTTACACGGATTGTAAATTTTTAATTTCTTCCACGGTTGCTTGTTAAACAAATTATTACAGGGCGTTCGCCGGAAAACGCTACCCTCCCACTGTTGCCGTCGGCAACTTGCTCGGTCAGTGGTGCCAGCAATTTCCGCCAACACGGCACCGTGAATCACCGCACTGTTTAACACCTCCGCTGCCCCAACAGTGCAGTGCAGTGACCCTTACATTGTTAAGAACGGTTTCTTTGCATTGTAGATAGTTTGTGACTTCAGTCTCTTATTAATCAGTGTTGTGAATAAACGTTTCTTTGCGGTTTGGCTGGTTTGGAGCTTCATACTCTTATTAATCTGTACCGTGTTTGAGTGTGAGTAAAATTATGGTACGTTACAGTTTGCAACAAAGAATATTTCTCTACGATACATATGTGAAGAAGAAGTCGTTTAAAAAGTGTCGCAGTAAATTTCCTCGCGAATTTCCAGGCGCTTTACTGCCAGCTAAATCAACCATTCTGCGTTCTGGTTAAAAAAGTAAGAGAAACGGGTTCATTTTTTAACAAAAAGAGACTGTCGGTCAACCGTATTCTCACAGAGGAGAAAATTGACGATATCGCTTTTCGACTAGAACAGTCACCCAAAAAATCATTAAGTCAGTTAGGGCAGCGTGTGTCTCGAAATATGTTCAGAAGATGTGAAATGTGCATTACACAAGAGGGTCAACACTTCCAGCATCTTTTATAAGGTAAGCTAATGAATTACGTCACATTTAAATGCTTAGCACACAAGTTTATGAAGTTTATGAAGCGTAATTATTATGAAATAGTCCGCGGCCGACGGTCGAACAATGCCGGAAGCTGACCGCTCGCTCGCCGGGAGCAGTTTCTTCCTTGTAGCGCTAACAGTGTGTTGCGTTTCCCGGCGAACGCCCTGTATTTAGTAAATACGCCAATACAACTAAAATATATCGACATTAATTTGTTTTACAAGTCAGTGAAGTCTACCTTACGGAATTTCATTATGAACTCTTTTTGGTGTTCCATCCTGTCCGTAACTGTCTCACTTTAAAATTAATGATTACTCACTGCCAGCAAAATAACTGAAAGTTATATTTTTCGCCATGTTATTAACACACTTTCCGATCTCAAAAGTATCATTTTTTCGTCTCCAAAAACCATGAAAGTCAAAATAAATATATATACTTAAAATATACAGATACGAATGTAAGCTCCTCACATACCTGCTTCGCGAATCCTTTGCATTATTATTACCGTAATGTTTAGTTTATATCTGCATGATATAGACTGGTATGAAATGTATGTTATTTGACCGGTATGATGTTAGCGTGTATACAACAATTTTTGCTTTCCACGTTTATTAAATAAAAATATGCATATGATTTGAGAACACATTTAGAGGAGGAAACTATTTGAGCTGATACTAAAAATTAGGATTTGAAATGATCATGTAATTCTCAACTGTGCATATGAAATATTTTGCGTTATAACATCACCTTTGCAACATCTTGTTCCTAGTTGCTTCTGGTTCAATAGGGAAAAAAACCTACGATAAAGCCCTTATTTTCCTAAACAGTATAGAATTTCTTTATTACAATAAACAGAAAATATGATTCCAACAAAATAATAACCACAGCATTGTAAGGTTACAAAATTTGGAAGCTAGTTAATTTAGAGACAAATAGCAGAATTTGTTTTTTTAATTATTTCATTTGTGTTACTTTTGACAGAGAAAATGATAACAACCTACGTGTTTAGAAGAGCAGGAAAAATTTTGTTGAGGTTATTCGGAAGCATGTTAGGCTATGAGATTCAGCAAGTTACAGTGGAGGTTGCTATAAATAAAAAGGCGTCCAACGATTGTTTCTACAGCTTTACTCACCCCTCTCCGTCATGAAGTGGACTCTGCCTCGTTCCTCATCGTAGCTGGCTTGGAAATTTCCTGCACTGAAACTTTCAACGCTTGCTGCGGCGAACAGCAGCACTAGAATGACTGCGACGGCTGTGGGACAAAAGATTGATGAATGGTTAATGAACAGTGATACTCTAAAGATAAATTAAAACGGACTAGGATATTTAAGTTAAGAAACTAAACAACCATTGAATTAATAATGTGATGTTAATAATATAATGTCAGAGGAAAAATTGCGGAGGTAAAGGATCTGACTGAAGAAAAACCAATGAGGGAAAAAGGGGGCATTTTCAGAGGAAGAAAAAGGAAGAGTGAGCCAGAGAATGAAAGAGTACTGCGACGGAGGAAGGAAACTCAGAAGAGGAAATTGAACTTGCTTAGTCGATAGTCCATAGATGGCTGAAACGAAAAGGAAAAAAAAAAAAAAAACATGCGGCGATCAAAGATAATGTTTCCATCCTAGTGCGTTATTACAGATAATAATTATTCATACCATCTTGTTTAGTATTTATTTACACTGATCAGCCAAAACATTATGACTACCTGCCTACTATCGATATAAACCCGTCCAGGAGACACCTGTGACCTGATGAGGAATGACTGCCCGCATGCACGGTGCATGTACAGTACCATCCAGTGAGCGTGCTATTCGTGTCTAGAATGGGAAAGGCGCGCGATCTGTCTGAGTTTGATTGAGGGCAGATTGTGATTGTCCATAGGCTCGGCACGAGCATTTCCGAAACTGCACTGCTCTTGTCGTGTGTTCGAAGAGTGCTGTGATGAGTGTTTTCAACAACCAACGTGATTACCACGTCCAAACGCAGAGGGATTAGGAGGCCACCCCTCATTATAGATCTCGGACGTTGGAGGCTGGGCAGAGTGGTAAAACAGGACAGGCGGTTAACTGTGGTGGAACTAACATCATACTTTAATGCTGGGCAGAGTATAAGTGTGTCTGAACACACAGTGCACCGAACACTCATAACGGTGTTCCTCCGCAGCCGACGACCCATGTATGTGTCAATGTTACCACCACGACATCGGCAACTACGACTGAAATTGGCACGTGACCATCGTCACTGGACGTTGGCGCAGTGGCAGAGCGTTGCATGGTCTGATGAATCCCGATACCTTCTTCATCATACCGATGGAAGGGTGCAAATCCGTCGTTTCCAGGAGAACAGCTTCTTGACACCTGTACTGCGGGACGGAGACTAGCTACCGGCGGCTCAGTTAGCTCCGGGGAACATTACCGTGGCATCCATGGGTCCACTGGAACTCGTGCAAGGCATCATGACGGACAAAAAGTATTGTACACTGGTTGCAGATCATGTACACCCCTTCAAGACGACCATGTTTCCCGACGGCAATAGCATTTTTTAACCAGATAATGCGCCATTGTACAAGGCCAGTAATGTGATGGAGTGGTTCGAGGAACACAGTGGCGAATTTCAATTGATGTGCTGGCCCAAATCTCGCCAGATCTGAACCCGATCGAAACATCTGGGATGTGATTGAACGTGTCGTCAGATCTCATCGCCCTCCTCTCCGAAATTTACGTTAGTTAGGTGACTTGTGTGTGCGGATGTGGTGCTAACTCCATGCAACCACCTGCCAAGGCCGTGACACGCCTCGCCGATGTTATCTGTGGCAAGGGCGGGTATATCGGCTATTAGGTAGCTGGTCATAACGTATCGCTAGCAGAGCGGCCAGTACGCGTAGAATAATATGCATATGTATACATATAGAATGAACTGAATTACATGGTTATTCAATATCAATATCACTTATTTATTAGTTATAGTATTTACCTCAAAAACTAATGTCATATTTTGCTACACATTCCTGCGTCGGCTCTAACATGCTATAAATATATCATATCTACGACACAACAAATACACTTATTAACTAATTTTACCCACATCTCGCTGATTTCGAGACATTCAATTTACTTTTCTTAAAATTTCTAGTTTAGTAGCTAGCTGCAGTGTGTGTTGTGAGTCTCTTTAAATTACAAAAAAGCTGCGCTTTTGTTAAGTTCTACAATTATAGGAGTTTTTTTCTAGCCTGTCAAAATTAGCTCGAATTGTAACACTTTACTCACCTCGTTTCATGCTGCTCTATCCCGATCACCGTTTCAGAACATCTGGCACTTCATTCTTTATATAAAATAAATTCTTATCGGCCATGATCTCCGTCACTTTACGCTGAAAACAAAGGCCATCTGATAACCATCTTTTGTGATCATGTTGTTTTCAACCAACTTGAGAATAACGTACACAATTAAAGAGAAACAGCTTTCTCTTAAATATATGATAAGTCTAGCACTTTGAAACCTTAGCAGTTGCTTATTTCATTAGTCGTACTTCAGATACTGCGATCGGTTTTTCATTGTATAGCATACGAAATATTGATTACTAATTTTCTAAATTAAATGAAAGCATTTCCTCAGGAACATTAAATATTTCATCAACACCTTCTTTAGAAACATATTTAACACATGACTCAATTGAACGGCAAGATTGTAAATCAAATGACGGAAACATTGTCCTTAAATAAGCATTTAAATCACCCAAAAGGACACCAATTGAAAACAGCGAAAATTATAAAACAGTGAATATGAGAATATCTTTGGTGGACATAAGACCATTCAACGGCAATTAGATATGACATTACTTCAACAAACATGTCAAATATATCAATAAAATCATTCCTTATATGAGAGTAATATTCATCAGTGTGAATAGCAGCTAAAAACATTGTACGATCACGCGGTTGGAGCAACACCGGTTGATCTGTCAGTTGGGGCTCGCCGCGGTCAGAGTCTGAACTAGCACTGGCTAGCCCGGACGCGTCGAATAAGAACTTTGTTGCTAGAATCGAATACAGAAAGCTGTAAGTTACGCGAAAATTCTCCCGAAAAGCACACAGTTGTGATAACATGACGGGGAAACAATCACTGTACCATTCCACCACCTGAACCTGCAGTGGCGGATCTAGGATTTTTCCGAACCGGGGCAAAAACTTCACGCTGGCGCCCCCCCCCACCCAAAGAAAACACCACACTCAGTTGGGTATTTTTAAACTAACGTGATAAAAAAGACATAGTAAGAAATGAGTTCTTTGTATTATATATAATACACGCAATCAGAATACATAACGCACGAGCCAGACTGTACTCACAATTGCAGTCCTTAGGCCCTAGCAAAATTTGCACTAAATGTTACTACAACTTCACTGTTCGAGCTTTCATTTCCGCGAAAGAGTCTACAACTTCATCAAAATTCGTCTCATAAGCTGTTCTGTTTTCGATTGACAAGATCGCGAGGCTAGAAAGACGTTCCTGGCTCATTGTTGATCGCAGGTAGGATTTTACGAATTTTAATTTACTAAAATTCCGCTCGCAGCTTGCGGACGTCGTTGGTAATGTGCAGTATATTCTCAGAACTATACGAATATTAGATTTCTCAGAACAAGATCTTATATCTTTTTGTCACTAATCAAGCACGACTAAGGATTGCAATCCCGCAGTGTTTTCAATCCCGCGGGATCCGCGCGGGATTTGCGCCAATCCCGCGGGATCCGTGCAGAATTGGTACAAACAGTTTTTTAACGCATAAATTTAAAACATAGATACTTAAAACGTTAATAAATTAAATAATAATTAAATTAATAAATAATTTTTAGTGTTAAATGATAAAAAATTAACAGTTTGATTGGCAAAATGACATTAAAACTTTTTAGCGTGTCTTAAGTATATTTCAAGGTTTTACATTTTTGTTTTTTAATCTAAACCAATTTTTAAATAAATAATAAAAATGGAAAACATTGAGTCTTAGGTCATATTATGTGCCTTACAATACATCACATAAGTTTAAATATATGGTTTGATTAATGACCAAGTTACCAGAGTTTTTTTTTTTAAATAAACTTTCAATAACACCGAGAAAAGCATTCCATTTCACAAAGTGAAGTGAATATACTCTGTAAAGTGTGGACTTGGCTCAGAACAAGATCTCATAACTTTTTGTCACTGCACAAGCACGAGACTTGGCCTTTTTTTGCGTGATTCATTATTATTTCTCCTGATTCCTTGATTGCTATTACAGTTGATTCAATCTTATTAAAAGAAACTACTCACCAACACGTAAACTGTCAAGTATTTCAGATTTACTTATGTGGCGTTACGACGTTTTTAGAGTCGAAATTATTATTTTTTAGTAAGAAAGGAGACTTTCTCGCGAATGATTGCAGTGAAGTCCTCATAGGTTGTATCTCCGGATTTCATTGCAAACACACGAAATTACACACGTGAGGAAGACGGCGGAGGCAGCCGTCGAAGTATGGTGTTCCTTCAACACAAATCGTCGATACACCCGTGAAAATTTCATTATAACTTTTTTACCTTTAGTCGAAATAATAACAAGGAGAAGTGGGATTAATCGAAAGCCTGAGTGGCACATGTAAGCAGGCGGCTTTCGTTAAAGAAACGCATTTGAGGCAGCGGCCAAAACAACAATAAGTCAAACGATATACAATTGGCTTCTGATAGCTGTTAAATAAATAGGTAAACGATCGTTAAAATTACGATAACATTAGTTTCATATCAACGAATAATCAAATTTTCAGCCGCAAATTAGGAAATTGTCAAAATTAGTTTATCTGCAAATACAGGAAATGGGAATAATGAAACTGTGAATAAAAAGCTGTAACCGTGTAGTTCAGATAACGTCTACGACACTTAAAAAATAATTATATAGTTAGAAAATCGTACTAAATACGCACCATAACTCAAATTACAGAAATGTGTACTCGAAACAAACGTAAGTTTTGATGAATACGTAAAAGTGTATCTATTTACTTACGAATGACGAAGGTTGACTAAAACAAACGCTTGTTCACACGAGTCAAATGCCAACTGCTCTGGTACAGCATACAGCGCAATACATCCGACAGAGACCGAGTGAGGCAGCGAGTCACGCAGACTGACACGCGTTTCCGCCGGTTTTTGCGGATTGCGGATCCGCTTAATTTTGTGCGGGATCCGCCAGACTGTCTAATGATGCGGGATCCCGCGGGATTGCGGGATCCCGCTTTGCTGGATTGCAATCCCTAAGCAGGACACTTTGCTTATTTTTACAAGAATTGTTTTTGTGGAAAATAGATAAACTCGATTCGATATTATGAACACGGTAGATTGCTTTTATAACATTAAGCACGTTTTCCCAACCAAAATGTTACAAACATTGCGATTATAATTTAAATAATGTTATTATTCAATGTGCATTTTGTCAATAATATCGATAAAGTAAATCGTTAGTTCATTTAAAGAAGGAAAACAAAAAGAACGGTCGTCTTTGGCGAAAAATTTAAACATATTTCAAGTAACTGACAAAACTAAGAAACAGTTGAAACTATCAAAGCCATAAATTCAAGTCATACCCTTCCCAACGATACCAAATTCAATCATCTTAATTTATTTGATGTGAGAGACAAGGCGTGGGAAAAATTTTCATTATTTTATGTTGTGGATTAAGCGCTAACAAAACAGTAATGAGCCAGAAAGAAATAAGTTAACGTTATAATATATATCAGCGTTTCCAATCTGGTATGTGAAGATAGTGCAAGTTATCCGAAGGCAGAATTTTAAAAATTTGATTCTCTAAGGCATAAAAAAAAATGGATATCGTCTCGTCCTGCATAAGACTGTAAGCGAGAATAAGCTAGTAATCCAAACTTTCTAAAAACAATTAATATTTCAACTACCATCAAAAATCTGGCATTTTCAGGATATGGCTGCTTAACAGCCTATTCCCTAAATACGTTTTCGGAGAGCGACGTTTTATGAGTGCTTTATTGTAGGTATATGTCTTGAGAAACGGCGGTATATGCTAATAACAACTGATAAGTTTGGTTCCTAATATATACAGAGGTAAGAAATAAGGCACATATAAGTTAATGATCCGAATGTTTTTGACATTTCACTGGTCCTCGGATTGACAAAGGATGAGAAACGCTGAGATGTTTGATAATGATAGATTCTTCCTTAGCTTTAGGTATTAAAACAAAACTGGGCTAATCACTCGAACGCAGCTGCAAGAATGCGAACATCAGATGGCAAAATTTATAAATCAACGAATATCTGGAGTTCCCGCTAACAATGATGGAATGAATTCCATTCCGTGAGTAGAGCTTTGTTTAAAGGCCTGCTTTGTCACAGAACAATGAATTTTCCGTCCTTTCAAGTTGCCGCCTCGGTCAGTGTACCACGGCGCTTTACCTAAAAAAAAGGGTCGGCAGCACATGAATATTTCGCCCTGGCGCTTATGTGCCACCAACACACGATTTTGGCGCCCCCCTGAAGTTGTCACCCGGGGCAAGAGCCCCGGTTAGCCCCCCCCTAGATCCGGCACTGTGAACCTGTCTCGTGTACAGAACCAATTTGCAACATGTTCCAAACAGCAACAAACTAAAGGGGTTAATTGTTGGAACCTACTTACCACAGTTCCTCAGCAGATTTTCGTTTGTGGTTTAAAAATTATGTCACTTTCTGGTGATCAATACTATTTTATACACAACGTTTTTGGTTTTGTGGTCGTGTGCTAGGTTGGATAGCCTTTGGGGTTTTGAAACCCGTGAACTAACATATAACTGCCCACAGAAAAAAATAACTCATTTCTAAATGTCCCCCTGGTACTTTCAGAGTCTGTTCCTGGGCTTTATTGATAATCGACGCAAAGACTAATAAATTTTAGTGGGTGCTGTAGGCTTTTAAGATGGAATGGTAGGTATGCAGGAATTATTGAGATTCGAGGAATCAACATATCATCATCTTTTGCCATTCTAGTCATGATCATACCTTTTATTACGTTGCGCGCCAGTTGTATTATTTTTAAGCGTTTACCATTGTACAATAGAATGTGAATTGAGAACTCCGTGATTTCATCTTAATTTAGAAGAAGGCACTCCCGCTAACTCAAAGAGTTAAGGAACTCCGTGGGATATGTGGTACCTTGTGCAGTATCCATAACATTGTCCGCCGCTAGATATTTTACTATTTCGCCATGCACTAGTGCATCATTTTTTCATTTATTTGGCAATCATTTTTGTTTGTCAGTGCTAAAATTTCTTGTGTTTGTACATGAAATTTACAAACTGACTGCGAGAGAAAAAAAGTCTGAGTGACCGAAACAACATAAAAATGTAAAACCATAAGCCATTGTTGGTCGGGAGATCCCGAAGGATTGTTGGACTGCATGCGTCTTAGACTTTCGATTTGCAGCGGATTCCGTCTACACGACCTACAGTTTAATGGGGAACCAGAGCCACGGAACATCCTAACATGGTTCATATGATCAAACACAACTTATACAATAAAATCCTGGTCCCACATGGATTTAAACCGGACCCCGAAGTCTTGGACGTAAGCGCCTTAACCAATTTTTCCCGTCATTTTGTAGTGTCCCCACATGGACACCGGTAAACCTATGGGAACCTATGGCGAAACTGGCAGCTGGCCGAGCGAAGACTTGGAAAGATTTATAGAGAGGATTGGGCGGATCGATAAGGATCGAGCCTAAAAGTCGATCTGGGATCGGAGTGAGACATTCGTGGTAGGATTGTCAGGATGAATGATTCCTTAAACACGCAGGCTACTATTTACTATCAGACAAAGTACTGTACAAAATATACAAATGGTATGTATTAGGAGTACTGCTGAATACTGGTTACAATGTGAGGTATTATTGTGCTACTTCCCAGCTATACGGTTATGACTTATACTGGCAAATGGCTGCTGATATTATAACTGCGTGAATATGATTTCTGCTTTGAGAACGGCAAGAGCGTCTGCGACTGCGGGTGATTATCTAGCCCAGTTATCCACAGCTATAGGCAATGTGGAGGACACTAGCTCCCTACCTGTCACTCAGCGATGGCTTTCCACGTCCAACCATACCCTACAGTAGAGCCAACCTGTTAGGCGCTGTGCATCTTCTTCGTGGGTGGCGCCACTCCGCGGCAACAGCCGCTGGAGGCGACTCGGCGTCTGCGTTCCCTCTGCTCCTACTGTTGCTGAATGATGAAGACAAGACAAGACACTCTTCCATGCCGTGCAGAGGTTTTTACACAACCTCCCGCTACAGTCCCAAAGTGGAGGGGCAAATGGTAGACCAATGATAAGGACGATCAATGCGGTCAACTGTCCTACTTTACCCTACCATTGCACACTTTATCCTAACTGTCAGCGCTCTAAATCCTTGGTCGATGCCTCTGTCTGGTTTCTTATCATACAACTTGCCGTTCTCATTTTATAATTAACAAACATATAATTTTTAGCCAAGCGAACAACTCACCTCACTACAATTTTGTTTCGTATCTTCACTGTTTCAAAATACAAACAAGTAAAAGGCACTTATAGTCATAAGAACATTTGTGGGCAGAACTTAAAGTGAAGTAAAATAGGATTAATTATTGTCTTATAACTTCTTTAAATCTTTTCTGTGATGCTAAAACTTTGATGTCCAGTATTCTCATGACAACATAAATTAAACTTAAGACGGAACATAACTCGTATCTGAAGCATAACACTAACGTCACGAGAAATATTATACCTTTTGATACTAAAATGAAAAAAGGAAATGCCAGCAATGGCACAAAACAGAAATAGAGTTGCTAGACAAAAGTAATTTTGTAAGCGATGTTGGCTTACAGTATGTTATACCAGTTTAGGTTTATGGTTAGCACATATTTTTAGTATGCATGCAGATATCCAGTTAAAAGTAATATGAAATTATTTGATACTTTCCTAGTATATAGGCCTATCATTTACTAAACATGTTAAAACTGCGTAATATAAAATGTCCATAAGGTATTCGTATTATTAACAAATAAATAGATTTAAGCTAGATGTCAAACACAAAAAGTAATTTGCAAGTGTGATTTAATAACACAACAGTGCATAAATAATAAACTTCAAAACTTGCTTTATTTTACAAGATTTTCAACTCCTTTGTTCTTTTGGTGAAGGAAATCAGTATTTCAATACCACAGATTCTAATTCAGCCACATATTCACATATCCATTAGTGAAATCACAGGTATAAGGTATTAGTCTGGTAAAAATATCCAAATATGATGCTCTTCTTTAATTTTTCTCCTCCTTGAGATTTGCATCTAAAGAGGACGCAAAAGCTACAATTTGCCGAATGCATTTCTGAGGTTATCCATTGTGTCTCTTACTAGGCAACATGGACAGCCACCAGAAAATATGTGAGAAGCAAATTATTAATTATATTTCCGAGCCAAATGAGGAAGATTAGGGTCAGCCCAACTGAAGTATAATACAGCCGGAACATTTTTGAGAGACTCCTAATCCACAGTGATATTTGATCCTATAATTAAGCAAGACATGGACATATTTCCTCTAACTGGCGTTCCTAGTGATGTTCCGATACCATCAGAATATCGATACCTACTCAGATTAGTAGCACTCAAAATTTCTTACGATACTTACACATACGAGTACATCAAAGGTATCGATACTTACTCGTATCAATACTTTTTTTATCTCAGTTACCTACCATAGTGTCGAAGCGCAAGGGTATACATGTCATTTTGCTAACACCGTAAAAAAATTTATTTCTTTATTCGAATTATAAAAATACCGCACATTACAATGAAACTTTAAATGTTTTGTCTTATCTTTAAATATTTGTTTATTATAATTTTAACACTTTTAAACACAGATTCCGCTTTTGGGAGGTTTCCCAAAAAAAAAAATTGTTCCAATCGTTTTGGGTACAGTCTGTTTCTTTTGTTTGTCATTGGTTTACCCGCTTTAGAAAACAAACATTTACTCGGTACCGATGTTGCTACAGCAATAAGATACTGTTGTGCGTATTTATAGAGACAAGAAAATATAAGTTTCATTTCTTCCCATTCTGTAGTTGGATTGCTTTACGGAGATGTTAGAGTGCTTCACAAATAGCGAGAGATTTCATCAGTATGACGCGTTTTCTTTTTGTGACCGCGATATTTCCAGAATTTATAATCCTGTGAAACGCTAACTGTACTTTTTGAACTGAAATATAAATAATATAGCATAGCGCGACGTCATAGAGGGACGTCATGGCGTGACAGATGACCAATTCTTGCCTTTTATAAATATAAATAGCTTCTTCTTCCCATTCATATGGGCAATAATTGCTCATGAACCATACCTTTTAGTTTTTGTATGGCTTTCCCGCATGCTACTAGATCCTGCAGATTTTTAAATCTTGGATCCACGAGAGCAGCGATGTTTGCATATTCACTATATTCGATCAAACCATATGTTCTCTTCAGTTCACTCTATAAAGCATCCTTGCATTCTTTGACTACTGGTCGTTTGGTGTGATACTGTTAACATCTGTTGACAAAGGATTAAGCATTGGTATTATTTTGGAAATTGTAACATACTCTTGTCCCGACGCCTCTCGTGTAACATACTCAAATGGTTTTATTAATGCAGAAAGTTGTCTTAGGGTTTCTATGTTTACAGCATTAGGCATATCGGGCGCTGAAACACTTTCAATAACCATTTCAGTTATCACTCTGCTTAAATATAAAAAGTCCTCAGTCATGAAAAAGGCAGAATTCAATCTGGTTTTCACATTAGCAACAAGTTGCAAAACTGAACCTACAGGAGTGTAGTTTCGCATTTGAATTTTCCTTAATTTGTCAGACTGCCAAACATTATTTTTTATCCAATGCAGAGTTTCTCGAGCTTTTGATATAAGTTAGATGTCTTTACACTATGTAATTTTAAAGCCTCTTCGACTACGAGGTTCACCGTATGACCAAAACATATCAAAAAAATATTTCTTTTAACCAATAAATATTCTTATGGCTGCTATCATTATCTGTTACTACGGCGCGAATTTTTTTGTTTAGTTGAATATTCAAATTATCAAAATTATTATTAAGGTTTTCCGATATATGTTCAGCAGTCTTTCGTTAAGCGCACTAGTGGCTATGTATAACATACACATTTCACTGTTTTGTTGGAAATGGGCTGTCAGAACTAGAAAACCTCGGTCTTTCATTGTTTGCATCCAAATATCCGGTATAAGACAAATATATCTATTTTTGACATTCTAGATTTAGCTGTAGCCACACTAGTCTAATATTTTTCGTAAGTGTTGTTTTTTTAAATATTTTTCTCCAGGCACTTCTCCTTCGACTATGTAAAAAGGCCGCATATCCTTACAGATAAAAAATACTAAAGCATGAAGTATTTTTTATATTTTGTACCTCTATATGAAACAAAGAAGCCAATTTAAAAAAAAAAGAACAAATCAAATAAGTATAACGATTAATAAGTATTAAAATAATGTATTTGCCTTTGTTAGACAAAACTTGCGAAAAATCCACTTGTATAGTAATTTAAAGAATAGTATTATGTGCATTATTGTCGACGACGCAATCAGTATCAAATTGTTCTTCCAAACTTTTTGATGTTGATGGCTGTGGCTGTGAGAGATCGGACTCCTCGCTGACAGTAGCGTTTGATTTACCAGATGATATTGTACTTTTTGAACCGAAATATAACTAATAGTTAAGAATAAGCTATTTATACTTATAAAACGCAAGAATTGGTCATCTGTCACGCCATGACGTCCATCTATGACGTCGCGCTATGACGTCATGCTTTACACCTTTTTTTTCCAACTTACGACGACGAGATGTAGTTCTAGGTTGTGCACGTTATTTCATTACATTTCTGTTTATCTAGGCATCCACGAATAAATTAACTGTCAGAACACTGATAAAAGTACCTATTCTGTTTAAAGCGACATAATACACTCCTGGAAATAAGAACACATTGACGCCGGTGTGTAAGACCCACCATACTTGCTCCGGACACTACGAGAGGGCTGTACAAGCAATGATCAAACGCACGGCACAGCGGACACACCAGGAACAGCAGTGTTGGCCCTCGAAGGGCGCTAGCTGCGCAGCGGTTGGGCACCGCCGCAGTCAGTGTCAGCCAGTTTGCCGTGGCATACGGAGCTCCATCTCAGTCTTTAACACTGGTAGCATGCCGCGACAGCGTGTACGTGAACCGTATGTGCAGTTGACGGACTTTGAGCGAGGGCGTATAGTGGGCATGCGGGAGGCCGGGTGGACGTACCGCCGAATTGCTCAACATGTAGGGCGCGAGGTCTCCACAGTACATCGATGTTGTCGCCAGTGGTCGGCGGAAGGTGCACGTGCCCGTCGACCTGGGTCCGGACAGCAGCGACGCACGGACGCACGCCAAGACCGTCGCATCCTACGCAGTGCCGTAGGGGACCGCACCGCCACTTCCCGGCAAATTAGGGACACTGTTGCTCCTGGGGTATCAGAGAGGACCATTCGCAACCGTCTCCATGAAGCTGGGCTACGGTCCCGCGCACCGTTAGGTCGTCTTCCGCTCACGCCCCAACATCGTGCAGCCCGCCTCCAATGGTGTCGCGACAGGCGTGTATGGAGGGACGAATGGAGACGTGTCGTCTTCAGTGATGAGAGTCGCTTCTGCCTTGGTGCCAATGATGGTCGTATGCGTGTTTGGCGCCGTGCAGGTGAGCGCCACAATCAGGACTGCATACGACCGAGGCACACAGGGCCAACACCAGGCATCATGGTGTGGGGAACGATCTCCTACACTGGCCGTACACCTCTGGTGATCGTCGAGGGGACACTGAGCAGTGCACGGTACATTCAAACCGTCATCGAACCCATCGTTCTACCATTCCTAGACCGGCAAGGGAACATGCTGTTCCAACAGGACAATGCACGTCCACATGTATCCCGTGCCACCCAACGTGCTCTAGAAGGTGTAAGTCAACTACCCTGGCCAGCGAGATCTCCGAATCTGTCCCCCATTGAGCATGTTTGGGACTGGATGAAACGTCGTCTCACGCGGTCTGCACGTCCAGCGCGAACGCTGGTCCAGCTGAGGCGCCAGGGAGGCGCCAGGTGGAAATGGCTTGGCATGCCGTTCCACAGGACTACATCCAGCACCTCTACGATCGTCTCCATGGGAGAATTGCAGCCTGCATTGCTGCGAAAGGAGGATATACACGGTACTTGTGCCGACATTGTGCATGCTTTGTTGCCTGTGTCTATGTGCCTATGGTTCTGTCTGTGTGATCATGTGTTGTATCTGACCCCAGGAATGTGTATATAAAGTTTCCCATTCCTGGGACAATTAATTCACGGTGTTCTTATTTCAATTTCCAGGAGTGTAATTATTAGTTGCTTACATTTATTTAATAATCGTTAGAAGTAAAAGAATTCGTTAAAATATTTTGCAATAGATATGTAAGTAAAAGCTTTAAATTTCGACTAGCGCCAGTTCTCATTGGATTGTTTTACAATCGGAACTTGACTTTACAACAGAGGCCATCAGTAATTTAATTTATTTTTAAATAATTTAAATTCTTTACATTTGAGTTCTTTTATTTAAATCATTACTTCAATTGAATAAAAGTAGTACAGCCTAGACTACAATTAAAACTGATACTACATGGCATGACGTAAGATGTTAAGATTTATTTTTGGTTTCCTTTACTTTCACTGATGATATTCAACCGTTGTAATATCAATCTGAATCACGGATAGCAAGAAAGGAAGGCGTAAGAACCCGTGAAGATTTTTGATTCAGTTTATATCGCGATGCATTATTGACTAAAATGCGATACAGTACGTGTATTAACATGCGTGTGATTAAAGTATTGTTTATCTGGTGGCACGTTTAGCGTAGTATTTGGTTAGATTGAAATACGATCTGGATAGCAACGGAAACCTTTTACTATAGCGCAAGACACGAGGAATTACATTGAGCTTTATTTTTTAACAATTCTATTTAGTTTAAGCAATTACTAAGAAATTAATTTCCGGAACACAGAATTAAAAGTACGTATTTCGCTTAAATTGGTATATAAATTATCGGTTACTTTTTACTGAAATCATTACATGGTTTGTATTAAAGAAGTTCCAAATTGATCGCGATCTATGCTGCGTAAACCACAATTAAAACTAATATTACATGGCATAATATAATTTGTAAAGATTTATTTTAAGCATCCTTCGTTTTCACTCATTATTTCAGCCGCATGTAAGCTGTGTCAAACATCACAGATATTAAGAAAGATGTAAGAAACTGTGTATCTTTGGATCATGTTTATAAGGCGATACATGATGACATTGACGTGCGATATTGGGAATGTATTAATTCGCGTGCGATTGAAGCTTTGATTCTAACTGCAATATTGGCGGTGATTGTGGTTATGCTGAAATGCAACCTGAACCAAGCTGACAACTTAAACTTTTTGCTACAGCACAAGGGACGAGAAATTATATCGCGCTTTATTTTATAACAATTCTATTTAGGTAAGCAACTGCAAAGAAATTAACTGCCAGAACACTCCGTAACCCCCTCATTTTTGACGGGCTTTAAGGTTAGTCTAGTAAGATTTCAATAATCTAGTAATATTTCGATAACGTTGGTTGAAGGACGACACTTCGAGCACAAATATTATTTCTTTTTAAGGTATATTCATTCTTCATCTCATTACTGAAAGTTTCATGTAAGAATAAAATTCAAATCTAAATACACACATTCAAAGCGAATGTAATTTCCAAAAACTTTTTAAACGGAACAATAGCTACTCAAAACTTAAAAAATAAACTCGTGCAGATAAAGAATTTTCGTATCTATCAGATGCTTATCAATTTATGAATAACAAAATATAATTATTACAGTCACATCTTTTATTAGGATCAAGAGTACTTTGTTATTTTCTTTTTACATCAGTTCCATGAGTATTGGCATGTTTAAACTAATTGGACGTGTTTCAACAGAACTTCACTGTTTTGAAACATTGGTTCCACTTTGCCATGATTTCGTTCACTTCAGTGTAATATGTACATACTTTAAATTTTGGTGGTGCCATAATAATAATAAATTCAATAATAAACACCACTATAGCGGGCAGCCGCGCGATTGACGATTGCGAGCGACGAGCGTGGGGAACGGGGGGGGGGGGCACAGGGGGGAAGGGGGCTACATGAAGGCGACGATAGGCCAGGCATAGCAAAATGAGCTCCATAGTTCGTTTACAAAAAATAGGTTTGTTGATGTTATAAAAACAAAAGACTTTATTACAATGAAATAGGGACATAAAACAAACTCTTTGATATTATATTCCCTGTGGCAGTATTCTCTGAGACTGACTTAGGTGACTTTGATTTTCAATGCTACGAACTTGACGTCAATTGAAAATTAATTTGTCAGGCGCGACTGATTGGCGTTCAGAATTTAACACCGGGTGCGTTTCGATAATTTCGATTAGATACCAGTACTTTTCTTCCGATGCCGAGTAAGTATCGAATGAAGTTATCCGAATACGAAAATTACTCGGTATCGAAACAAAGTATGGGGTATTTGCCTCGTATTTACTTCTATCGACTTTCCTTCTGTCCAGCTGTTACTATGCTACATGTTAACTGTTAGGGCAGGAACAGGATAATCCAGCAGTGATGTTAACGGACCCACAGCCGACATTGTTATGAGAACCGAAGGATACAAGTACCAGAAGAGAAAAAATAGTGGTCGTGATGCCAAACAGCAATCCTGATACCAGTTTTCTTTCTTCAAGAACAACATTGGATTCACTGGTGTGAGAACTTCTATCCAACCTTCAAGATCTCTTTTTATCTTTTTCACATATTTATCCTGATTGCTTAAAACCACAGTACCTGCCATTTTTTTTCAGATACTTAAAATCACAATAAGGGTGCTACTAACTCTGTAAGCATTCCCAGACTTTCGTTATTTCCTCCTTCCTCTGAGTCACCACGCCACAGCAGTACACAGAATTACACACGCCATCAATTTGTCTGTCCGATTAGTTTTCAAAATTTCATGACTAAGTTTGTCGAAAATGTATTTTATGTCATTCCTAATGGTACATAGTACTCCCTTGAAAAATTTCTTCAAGATTGGTTTAGCCGTTTTACAGTAAAAACGTAACAAAAAAAAGAGTTACTTTCACATTTATAATATTAGTACAGATGAGCAACAAATTGAGTTGCACGTGCCTGTTTAGTAAAAGATCTATAAATTCAGTATAGTGTCCCTTAGTGTTCAATTGTTTGCCACACATATTGAATTGTGGTGAAAATACGTGGTAAAAGTATTATTCCTTCACGTAAAAGACATACCAACATAAAATTTCTGAGGCAGTGCAAATGTCATTCTGAAGGGATTAAATAAGCTTTCGCTGCAAATAAATCACTGCTTAACGAAGAAAAGGCATAATAATTTCAATTATCCACATGAAATAGTAGACAACACTAATACGATATTTAAAAGGAAATAATGTTAAATAAGCAACAGATTACAATTAAACAGGAATTCAGCAACTTCGTAGATGGCATTTTCCGCAGCTGAAAAAACATGTAAGTTAGTATTTTTAAATATTTTCATTCCTTTGTTGTTTTGTATTTTTTTCTTGGGAAATATATATAGACGTGGAAGGTATTTATAGTAACTTTTTTATAAATTAAGTTCACGGATATCGTGTTGAAACCTGGTAAATGACTCTCCCTCTAAGTGAAAACATATTTCACGATTATGAATATGGTTGTAATATCAATTCAGAAGCAAGGGAAGGTGGTGCTTGTAGGATATTCAAAATATGGTTCCACTGACTGCAATATTTGTGAGATACAACTCCTGAGGGGAAAAAATTTAGTACGTTTTGTAAGTAGATTTTTTTTTGTCGCTTTATGCCTTGTCGACATCGAAGTCATTAGAGGAGTGTTGGGGACAAGGAACGGGAATTAATTTTGCCATGGCCTTTTGAAGGAAGCATTCCCGGCATTCGCCCAGATTTGGGGAAACATGGAAAACACAAATCTGGATGCCAGGACGGGGATTTGAGCAGCCGTCCTCCCGAATGCGAGGGCCAGAACGTTCTACATCTACAGCTAGATCTATACTCTGCAAATCTCAAATACTGTGGGTGGCAGAGGGTGCTAAGCACCAATCCTAATTCAATGCATTCCAATCCCGAATAGAACGAGGAATGAAGGAATACATACATGTATCAGTACGGCATCTTATTTCTCGAATATTATCCCTCCTGTCATTACGACATAAATAGGTTGGCGGAAGAAGTATTTCGTTGCACTCGTAAATTAAAGATTCACGCATATTCTCCAACAAATTCAAACGAAAACGACATCGTCTGTCCGCCAAACAATCCCAGCCCAACCCGCGTATCAGCTCTGTGACACTTACGTAAGTACTGTAACTAGCAGTCACGATTCGAGCGGCTCTCTTCTGTACTTTCTCTGTCAATCAATCCCTTGCGATACGGATCCCAAATTGCACAACAGTATTCCAAATGCGGACGCACTAGTGTTTTGTACGCTATTTCCTTTGTATGAGCAAATACGACCTATAATCGTAGTTTAGAATTAACTTTGCCTACGACGGAAGTCAGTGGCGGATCCAGGATTTTGTTTTGGGGGGGGGCTTGACTAGGGGGAGGAGGGGTTCGCCGACAGAAATCTCATTATTCCAGATTGCCGCCCTTTACTGTAGACCAAAAAAAAAAAGGTCCCCAAAATCCATGTCGTCAGGGGTGACCTTGGTGCTTTTGGGGGGGGGGGGGGGTTCAGCCCCCTAGCACCTCCCCCCTGGATCCGCCACTGACGGAAGTTATGTGCAAGTCCCATTTCATGTTGAATTGTACTGTTACGCCTTGATACTTCAGGGAATCTACCGTTTCAACAACTGAATTGTTAACTTTGTACTCGTGATTAAACGGGGTATTTTTTATTACTTATTTGCATTGCCTTGCACTTTTTGCTGTTAATTGTAAGCTGCCATTTACATCACCTTTCCGAAATAACATCCAGATCGCGCTGAATTTCTAAGCAATCGTCAGAGCACCTCACTTCCCTATAAATAAGTGCATCATCGGCAAAAAAATCGCATCCTACAATTAACGTTGTTACAGAGATCGTTTATAAAAATTAAGAAAAGAAGTGTCCTATTACACTTCCTTACCGCTCAACCGTCACGTACTGTTTGTAAGTAGAGTTTATGATGAGTGACCCATGCAATAATGTCTAATTGTCAGCTGAGGGCCGTCAGTAGACCTTGATAGAACAGATACTGCATTATGTATTAAGAATACAGAGGTTGGACAAAAGGTTGTGAATCAAATTGCCGCTGAGGATGGGCAAAGTCCCCTCCTCTGCTGTTAAACACCGACTGAGTCAGCTGTTCAAACGGCGGAAATTACTCTAACGAGAGCTCCATTAAAGTGGCGTGGCTTCACGATCGACCACTACATTACTGAACTAAGTACTATTTCGGCAGTGCCGAAACAAGCTGAGGTTGGGTTATCAAGCAAAAGCTTGTCAGATTCGAAAACTGACTCAGCAAGGCCAAATGTTATTGCGATATATTAGCTTGAAGAAACACTTCGTTGTATAAACCTTATTGAGATCCGAGTGACATCTCTTTCGATTCTTTGTCGCTAAGAAATGTGGCTGGATAAGTACAAACTGTTAATGTTTGCTCTACTAACACGCGAGATACTTTCTCATCAAGCCTACGTGCCTTTGAAAGTTAAAGCGTCCATTGTCGCAGATATTCAAGCCAAGTCATATTCCTCCTGCGTGTTCCTATTTCAAACACCAATGGATCAAAGTGAGTAAAAGAAGACAAACATGTGTTTACAAATTTTACTTGTAGTGAAGTTGTATTTTGAATAGTGTTAGATTTGGGTATTTAATATCAGTAAAGAAACTGCATTATATGTTTTGTATGCATAATACACATAGCGCCATATCTAACAAACACGAAGTAGCATTATTAAAACAAAAGATCTGTTCCCAGCTACATTTTTTAAAAATGCGATCTGGCCAGAGCATTCGGGAAGAAACGGCGAACCCGTGCCAGCGCCGGACATCATCGCGGTTCCGCAGACAAACTGAGCCAACAGGGTGCGCAACAACCTTTTACAGCCATAATTTTCTTTAAATATGGAAACAGGTGGAAGTCAGACAGGGACAAATTCTAATACCATTTTGTGGACCTTCTCAATGATTTGATATGTCATTGGTCGTCCCAAAGATTAAATTCAGCTTCTAAATCTTAACCAACTTTGATTGGGATTTCATAAATGTTAAATCGTCCAAAACGAAGAATGTTATGACTGTTTATCAATTACAACGAGTTACACGCAGTATGTCTACAATCGAAAAGTCGTAAAAAGCAAACTGCACTCAGACCAAGTTGAAGCCTAGCGTTCGTTATTGCAACAGATGTACCAAAAAATGCATTCATGGCAATGCTATCTCTGTGTCAAGCTACGAATTTCTTGCATTGTCTCTCGTACACTAATTTTAGTGTAAATTAAGACCTTAGGACTCAATTGTTTCATGATTTTTGTATTAGGTACATTCAAAATATCTGCTTGATTTTATAAAATAAAAACATGCGATATTTCTGAATAATACTTATATTTCATGACATAAGAGTATAGTATGATTTCAAGCTCTGCAATTTGATCTAGCTTGTCAGAACATGGTATTGCTATAATTATTGTAAATTGTCTCTTTACAGTTCACATTTCGTACATTCTGTACTGTTATCCGATTGCCGATGTCAATTTAGAGAACAAGAATAACTAACAAAAATTAGTGAAGTAATAGGTACGCTCGTGAAATACAGCTGTTAAGACGAAGACTGGAAGAAGACAGGAACCAAATTGGCGAGACGGACTAGCAGGATGACGGTCAACAGAACTTATGGGACCCAAGGGAGAGGAGAGACCATCAAAAAAAGATACATTATACCACTCAAAAGTTGAAAATCGACCAGGAAGAAGTTGGGACGTGATTTTTGATGAACGGCAGGCACTAACTACAATATGGTTGAGACGCTGGTTCTGAGACGAAAAGGTAATTAAGGAGCTGTCAATCATCCGATCCCCCGTGAAGTGGCACTCGTCTACACCACGACTAACGGTATACTGACTGCCCAGAAGCCAATGCGCGTCTTTTTCCCAAGCGCACCGTGCTCCCGAATTGGGGTTTACACCCCCGAGCTCATGGCCACGGTGGATGGTGACGTCTCTAGGCGATCACCAGTATTTCAACATATACAACCCATGCTTTAGAACTAGGCTCTACCTCCCCGAGCCCACAGAACGCGGATACTATTATTATTATTATTATTATTATTATTATGAACGTATGACAAGTACAACAAAACACATGTCAATCGGATAACTATATCTAGGGACTCAAGCCATCTTCTGGCAACTGATGCAATGAGAAAAGGCTTCCAAGTAGTCTTATCGCTGGACAGTCCATTACAATACTGACGTCACAAGACGACCATGCCAACCACCACTATTTAAATCGTTTACAGCCATTCTTCCCTCATATTAAATTAACTTCTCAAATTATCTTCCAAAGTAATGGAGAAATGCCATTAAACTGTTACAACGTCTACTTGTAATACCCATTCATCGATGCGACATGCAAGGTGGCAAATCCAAGGAGCTTACTTCAGTCTGGTAATTGCAGCTTTTTTGCAGATTTGTAATTTTCTTTATCTAATCACGGCTAAACTTCTATTGAACGAACATTTGAAATTTATATTAAGAAATAGATAGAATGACAGCAATTAATTGTGTTACTGTAATCCCAGCATGCCGTTGTTTAACTATCACGCACGAACTGCTAGAGAATACAGACTTCATCTTCCCACAGTCGCACACGAACAGCAAACTCAAACAGACATTGACACACCAAACTCACACAGAAGAAAGGAGATGCATGTCTTACTCCCATATTCAGAACAAGTGGACTCCGAAAAATCCATTACATTTTATTTTGGGGTCTACCAAATATTGTGGATTAATGCAAAAGTTATAAAAAAGCATAATTTTTAAATTCACATAAATTCTCGGCATTTAATAAAATTCGCGAAAATGGTCACTCCACAAGTATTAACTACGATTTATTACAACTACCATTGGTCACAGATAATTTCCAAAATATTCGAATACTGTAAATGACATTTTACCGATAGAATGGGAAATCAGCCAATACTTTGTGAACGAATACCGTGTGAATACTAAAGGAAAAGTTGCGGCCAATAGGAGAGATCTGTCGCTGGAATATAATGTTGAACAATTCATCTCTCAAGCGACGCGAGGTGATTTCCAGGGCACGCCGATCAGGAGGACCTACGCCATGACACATACCGGAGGTGGAACCGAGGTTCCTTCTATTACTATTATTATTACTCTGCGATTCACTAAAAGTGTGTGGCAGAGGGTGCATTTCACCTATACGGAAGGGTAATAGTTTGGAAGGGTTATACGGGATATGGCAGGAGGCGCCCATGGGCTATTGTGAGGAACCATCCCAGAATTCGCGTGGAGTGATCTGGGAAAAACATGGAAAACCCAGATCAGGATGGCAGGAGAGTTTTATCGAAAGCTACTCCTGTCGGATTTTAATTTTACTCTCCCGGTAAATCCTTTCTATTCCATTCCCTAATCGCTCGCGGAAAAAATGAATACAGAAAAGAATCGGTTCTGGCCCTGATTTCTCTTATCTTATTTTCACGGTCATTCCGAGATACGAATGTTGATGGTAGCAATATTTCTTTGCTGCCATTCTGAAATATGTCAGTCGAGAATTTTTCAATTAGCTTCCGTCGAGAGCAACACCTTCGGTGCTCCAGGTCTTCCCAACTTAACTCCTTCAACATCGCACTTACGCTTTCCCTCCAACTATACCTGTCACGAATCGGGCGGCCCTTCTCTGGACCCTCTCTAATGCCTCTATTAACCCTTTTTGATGGGGACCCTATACAGAACAACAGTATTCCAAGTTAGGACGCACTAGTGACTTATATGCAATCAATTTAACTTCCAGAGTGCATTGTTTTAAATTACGACCTAGAAATCGGAGCATACGATTCGCTTTCCCAATTACATTCTCGATACGTTCATTCCACGACAAATTATTACGAATTGTTACCCCTAGATATTGAGCGGAATCTGCAGTTCTAAGTACAGTACCATTAATTGTATATCCAGAGCTAAATGGTGTCACCTTTTTACTTATACGCATGACTTGCCACTTTTTAGCGTCTAACTCCAACTGCCAGTCTTTACACCACGCAAATATTTTCATAATATCGTCTTGGGTTTTGATTTCACGATAAATAATAGCATCATCGGCAAATAATCTTTTCATCCCCCTTATTATGTCACACAAATCATTAATGTATATGAGAAACAACAGAGGTCCTATCACGCTTCCCTGGGGAACCCCGGATCTCACCTCGGTAAATGATGAACTCTCACCGTCGAGAACTACACACTGTGTTCTGCCCTTCAGAAAGTCTACAACCCAGTCGCATATTTGTCTAGATATGCTGTAGCCACGAAGTTTCCTAAGTAACCTAGTGTGAGGCACAGTGTCGAAAGCTTTTTTAAAATCTAGTAGAACTATATCAACCTGGGATTGCCCATCTATAATACGGCACAAGTCGTGAATTAAAAGTGCAAGTTGCGTTTCGCAGTATCGGCCTTTTCTGAATCCATGTTGATTTGGGTTTAAAAGCTCATAATCATCCAAAAACCACATGACATTTGAATAGATGATGTGTTCTAAAATCCTACAAAATATTGATGTTAACGATATCAGTCTATAATTTTGAGGATCATTTACATTCCCATTTTAAAACACTGGACTTACGAAGGCGGTCTTCCATTCGGCTGGTATTTTTCCTTGATCCAAGGAGGCGGTATATAATTTCATCAAATACGGTGCAATTTCCTTTGCGTAACTGGAGTAGAATCTTGTAGGAATACCGTCTGGTCTGGGAGCATTATTGGTTTTTACATTAATCAGTAGTTTAGTTACACCCTCGACATCAGGAACGAGATCATTCATAATTTTGTTCGTGCGATTGGCAAATGTCGGAATCTCCTCTGAGTTATCTGTCGTGAAAGCTTTTTTAAATATATTATTCAACATTTCTGCTTTTTGGATAATTCCCCATTTTCCTTAATCAGTTAAGTCATAACCTTACGAAAGCCTCTTAGTAATTTGATATACTACCAGAACTTTTTTGGATCAGTAATCAGATTTTCGGACAAATTCCTGGCTTGGAATTCTTTAAACGCATCACGCATTGCCTTACGCACTTCCGCTTGTAACTGGACTAATTTAGCACGATTAGACGAGTCCCCCGATTTCTTTGCAATGGCATGTAAACGCCTTTGCTTCCTGAGCAATCGATTCACTTCCCTATTGAACCACGGAAGGTTCTTACTTACCTTAATAAGCTTCTTAGAAATAAATTGATTTAAACCGTTCCATATTATTTCTTTTAAATTAAACCGAAGATCCTTAACATTTGTATTTAGCGTGTATTTCAAAATTTTTCGTCAAGTGATCAACCATACCTACATCGTTTGCCTTATCGAAGCAATATCTTTGCCATGCTTCAAATTCGTAGTAGATTTTAAAGATATCACAACCGCCTTGTGATCACTTATACCGTTTTCAACACAAACTGTATCGACAATATCAGGATTGCTTATAAGAAAAAGATCCAAAATGGACAAGAAACCTTTATCGCACCGCGTTGGCTCTTGAACCATCTGTTCAAGAGATCTTTCTGCAAATACTTCTAATATCGTTTCGGTTAGTAACCTATCTCTTCGGCCCAACCTGAAAGTGCATGTGTCCCAATTAACCGACGGTAGGTTAAAATCACCAGCCACAATCAATATATGTCCCTGAAATTTCTTATAAATTTTATTAAGTGACTCTCTGAAGTATTCTGCGTTAGTCAAATCAGAATCCGGAGGTCGATAAAATGACCCGATTATGAACTTTAAATTTTTACCAATTTTTACCTTGACCCATAACAACTGGCAAAAATTTTCCGTTTCGGTTACGACAGAACAATTAACGGTTTCGTTAACGGCCACGAACACACCCCCGCCCATTGAGACAGCTGTCTTTCCGAAAAACATTGAAATGAGGGCCAAATACTTCGCTAGATTCTACCTATGGCGTCAACCAGCTCTCAGTTCCTAGTATTATATCGACATCATTAGTCGCCACTATGGCATGGAGATCAGCTAGCTTTCCCTCTAATACTCCGACAATTAGGACCATTTGTATTATTTGTATTATTTGTGGAGTCAAAATTCGTATTTTTCATATTCGCATTCTGACCGGAAATGGGTGAAGTTTTTGGGGCTATGACATTCAATTTATTCGCACCATCACTACCAGATCCAAGATCTAATTTATCAGCATCTCCTCTTCGATGAACTGAAGGATCCTCGGGCCTCACTGGATATTTAAT
The DNA here is from genome assembly GCA_031002005.1 of Vandiemenella viatica. Classification (NCBI taxonomy): domain Eukaryota; kingdom Metazoa; phylum Arthropoda; class Insecta; order Orthoptera; family Morabidae; genus Vandiemenella; species Vandiemenella viatica. Next base: position 25,108,723 of record JARYHS010012519.1, on the reverse strand, counting down.
GCAATGAAGTCTTCACGGGTGAACCGCCGGATTATGTTGTGATTCACGTTATTTCGACGACTACCTCCATCATCTTTCTCAGCTATGAAAACATCTGTAGCTGTCGGCTGACAGACAGAGTATCTGTCTTTCAGCCGACTAGCACCTGAGGAAGACGACGGGGATAGCCGTCGAAATATCGTGTTATCACAACACAATCCGGTAGTTCACCTAGGGATGCAAGGTAATATCAATATCGATAAATATATCGACATTTATATCGATACCAGACAGATATCGATAATAAGGCCGCATCATATCGATAGTATCGATATTTTCCGATATATGCATATATTATTTTAGAAATTACAAAATAAGTATGCAAATCAAAATCAAGTAATAAATTTTAGGTAGTTTATAAAAAAAATAGGTTTACAAATATTAAGCGTCAACAGATCCTGAAAACGTAGTTTTCTTAACCGTTTCCTATAACGTCCATTCCTACTTTAAGTGACAGCGATTCCTGCCTGTGAGATAAGGCGTTCAGAAGGTACCGACGAGGCTACTTTGAGTAAATGATTAATTGCAGTTTTGAACATATCTTAATACAACCAGTATACCAATCATGATTGGTTTCAATTTGATTTTCCAGAAAAAAATGTTTTGTAATCTCCATATAGTCGGTGTTATTCTATATGCAATAATAAAAAATGCTTCACACTTTTCAACTCCTCCTTCACAACTTTCAAAAGTTTTTCATATTTTTCATCAATTTTTCTTTTGATAGTTCTACGAGAAGGGACTCTGTATAATAGTGCTAGGTGCTTGAAAGCTATCCACAGGTTATTGATTTTTTTGATTAACAGTTACTTACGGAACATAAATAATTACTAATGAAATAATGGTTCTTTAAGCCACGGTCGCCAGGTTTAGGTACTACTGTTCGTTGGGTTTATTAAATGATAAGTTCACACACTTTAGAATGAACATCTACACAAAAACATTATTCCAGTTCATAAACTTATGGATTCACGCCGACGGAAAGTACTATCACCAAATTAATATTTAAACAAGGAATCAGACTCCTTTTCCGAAAATTGCAGACTAGTGTGATAAGAGAGATAGAACTACAAAAACTCCCACGTTCTTTATCGTCCTCTTAACACGTCCACAGTCCATTGCAAATCACAACACTCCATTCAAAACAGTGAATATAACACATTACTAGTTTCCATGATCCACATCACCGAATCTTCTTTTCTTTTCACAATTTCTACAATTAAAACCGAAATGTTCCCGCGTCCTAACTTCTCTTGACGACGGTCAAAGATTCACTACTCTCATACAAATACAACATCACATTTACTGACGACGCTGGCCACAGATATTACTGTATGGCTCAGACGTTTGTTATGTTACATGCTTCATTAAAACTTAAAACCTTTGCCTTAAACTGCATTAAAAGATCTATTATCAACATTGGTAAAATAAACAATTGCATCGGTCAGGCGGTCATATTTTTTATCCCCTATAGAATATTGTAATACGTCTCAGAGAGAAACAAGAACTATCGAAAGCAAACCTAACGCAACATATTAAATAATAAAACGGTGAACGTAAACGAATGGGGAACGAATAAGATGCGAGAAACGGAGTGCAACCACAGAGTAGCAAAGGACGTTATCGAGCTAAATCACCATTTAAAAATATCGATATTTTTGGACCGATAACATCGGTTGACCGATATATCGTTGCAATCCTAGGTACACCCGTGAGGGCTTCATTGCAGTTATACGCCAGGAAAGTCTCCGTTCTTGGATATTTGATGCCAACACTTGACATTGGATACTTAAACTTCATCCTTTATGTGCGCAATTTGTAATTTGAAGACGTAAGTTTGTCGTCTCAAGACCACTGATGCTTCTTGTAAGGCAGCTGCTCCAAACTTGCTGTATTCTGTCTCTATCGCAATAATATAGAAGCTGGAGCGAAGAGTGAAACAGTATTCATGTACACTTTACACATCCTAATATTTCCAAAACCTGTTGGTAATACTGTGGAATTAAGTCAGTGTCATGTTGTTGAAATTTACATTGAAGACAAACTTGGAAAGATTCAAACGTTTTCCCGTTCAAAACTACACGGTAGAACAAACTTTGAGGCTAAGAAGGACCGAATAATATAAAGTAGAATGAAATCTAAGTAAAAATTGTATCCCTTGTATCTCATATTGTTTCCATAACTAAGCATATCTAACAAAATATATAAATATCACACATATACCTCTGAAGATGTTCTAGAAAATGGAGTAAAACGCATAAGATGAGAAATAAAATAAAAAAATTAATTGCATTGGCGTAGGATCAATGTTTACACAAACTGATTAACTTGCAAGTCAGGAAACAATATCTAGTTGTTGAAATAAAAAAATTCTTGGCATGGGATATTTCGCTCCCAAACGACCATACACTCGTTTTTTTTTGCTGCCATCAGTCTTTCGACTGGTTTGAGGCAATCCTCCATCCTTTCCTATCGTATGTTAACCTCTTCATCTCTACATATCCCTTGCAACCCACGTCCTCAATTATCTGCTTCATATAATCTAATCTCTGTCTTCCTCTACAGTTCTTACCTTCAACCATTCCCTCCACCAGCAAATTAACCAATCCAGCATGTCTCAAAATATGACCTACCAGCCTGTCTCTTCTTTCTGTAAGCTTCTTCCAAAAACTTCTTTCCTCGCCCATCATTTCAAAAACTCGTTCATTTCTTACTTTGTCTGTCCACTTAATTTTCAGCACCACATTTCAAATGCTTCAATTTTGCTTGTTTCCGCTATTCCTAAAGTCCATGTTTCGCTGCCGTAAAGTGCAGTGCTCCCACAGTTAGAGTATTAAAAAGTTTTTCTAATTCAATATTTAAAACTAAAAGATTTCCCTTTTTCATAAACGCACTGCTATTCTGTTTTTAACATCATTCTTGCTTCGGCCATCGGTTGTAACTTTGCTTCCCAAATAACAGAATTCACTTACTTCTCCAATTGCATGCGATACTATTTTTATATTTAATCTGCTAGTATTTGCATCATTTCTGCTACATTTCATCACTTTAGTCTTGTTTTGATTTATATTCAGGCCAAAACCTTCCTTCAGTATTTTGTTCATGCCATTCAGTAATTTCTCAATATCCTCAGCCATTTCTGCTGACAATACAATGTCATCAGCAAATCGTAGCATACTCATTTTTTCTCCCTGAACACTTATGCCACATGGAAATTTTTCTTTTACTTTCTTTATTGCTTCCTCTACATACAAGTTGAATATTAACGGGGATAGACTACAACCTTGTCTCACACCCTTTTTAACTGATGCTTGTCTCTCAATGATTCTTTACTTTTTTTTATTACCGCCACTTGATTCTTATATAGTTTATAAACTAGCCTTCTATCTCGATACTTTAGACCAGACTTCTTTTAAATTTTGAACATCTTATCCCACCTAACATTATCAAAAGCTTTTTTCTAAATCAACAAATGCCATAAAATTATTTCTGTTTTTCTTGATCCGCCTCTTCAAGTATTAATCTTAAAGACAGAATTGCTTCCCTTGTGCCGCGATTTTTCATAAACCCAAATTGATCTTCACCTACTATGTCTTCTACTACCCTTTCCATTCTTCTGTATATTATTCTGGTAAATAATTTTGAAGCATGTGATGTTAGACTAATGGGGCGATAATTCTCACATTTGTCGGCTTGTGCTTAAAATCAGTTAGAATTTCTCCTGTCTCATAACTTTTTGATATCAGCCTGAATAATCTTTCGATTTAAGAAGTTCTGCAGGGATCTTTTCAATTCCAACTGCCTTATTTGCTTTCAAGTCATTCAGAGCTTTATTAAATTCTGTCCTCAAAACAGAAGTATTCAATGTTTACATCGCCTTCCTTTTCTATTCAAGTTGTTCCCATCATACAATTTCGCAATGTATTCCTTACATCGGTTACCTCTATCATCTGAGCTTAAAAGAGGTTTCCCATCGGCGGCTATAAAGTTCACACCTCTTTTCTTCATTTCTCCAAAATTCTGTTTGATCTTCCTATATGCAATATCTACTTTACCAATGGCCATTTCCTTTTCTACTTCTTCACACTTTTCTTATAGCCATTTTTCTTTTGCTTTTTTGCATTTCCTGTTTAATTGATTTTTAAATTTCCTGCATTGTTCTCTTCCTGCTTCATCCTGAGCATTTTTGTACTATCTCTTCTTATCCATCAGTTCCAAAATTTCTTCCGTGATCCATGGTTTTCGGGCAGCTTGTTCCCTAAAGCCTAATGTTTCTTTACCAGCTTTCATTATTTCGGTCTTTAATGCACTCCATTCGTCCTCGGTTGATCTCCTTTCAGATTTATTTCTTAGGCCTAAGTCTACTATTTCTGGACATTTTTCTCTAGTACAGTTTATTTTCTTCCAGTCTGTTCTGCTTATGCTGTTTCCTAATTCACTTGAATTTCAGCCTGCATTCCATTACTATCAAATTATGGTCAGAGTCTATGTCTGCTCCTAGGTACGCTTTACAGTTTAGAACTTGATTCGTGAATCTCTGTTTGACCATGATATACTCTAGCTGGTATCTGCCTGTATTCCCAGGACGTTTCCAGTTGTATATCCTTCTTGCATGGTTCTTAAACAGTGTGTTTGCCACTACTAGATTATATCTTTCACAAAATTCTAACATCCTGCTTCCTCGCTCATTTCTTTCTCCTAGACCAAAACTTCCTACAGTATTCCCGTCTTTTCCTTCTCCCACTAGTCGCATTCCAATCACCCATGATTATTAGATTTTCCTCTCCCTTCACATATTGGATTAATTCTTCAATGTTGGTGTATATTTTTTCTATTTCTTCGTCATCTTACTGTGACGTTGGCATATACACTTGAACTAACGTGGTTGGGGTGGGCTTAGTTTCTAACCTCATCAAAGTAATTCTGTCACCAAACTGTTCATAATAACTCGCCCGTTTCCCTACTCTCTTATTCATTACAAATCCTACACCAGTGACATCATTAATAGCTTGTGTGCTAATTATCCTGTGTTCCCCAGACCGAAAATCCTGTGCGTCCTTCCATTTAATCTCGCTAATCCCAACAATATCTAACTTAAGGTGTTCCATCTCCCTTTTTAGATTTTCTAGCCTACCTGCCCTATTCAGATTTCTAACATTCCACGCTCCGACTCGTAGAACGTTTCTATCCATTCTGATGACTCCTCCCTGGGCAGTCCCCACCCGGAGATCCGATTGGGGGTCTATTTTAACTCCGGAATATTTTACCCAGGAAGAAGCCATCATGATGTATCTAATTTGAGAGGATTACATGTCCTCGGGATACCTTTTGGGTCTCTAATGCAGTGGTTTCCCGTTGCTTTTGGATCCCCATGCCGTTGATCATTTCTGATTCATCCGCCTTTCGGGGCCGTTTCCATCCCCAAAGGCAAAACGTTGCCCTGTACCACTCCCCGCTCTTCCGCCCTTCTTTCTGAGGCCGTTGGCAAACAGTGGTTGACTCTTTATACCGGGAATCTTTCAGTAGCCAAAGCCTCGTCCGTGCAAACAGGGTGCACCACGTGAAGTAGAGGTTAATATTTGGTTTGAAAAGGCCATTATAGTCTCTCTTAAACCCTTTCATCCCACACTCGGTTATTCACGCATAAATAGGGGAATGAAATTACCTCCTTGAAATTCTGCTCCTAATCCAGTGATTGTCATTAGCTGCTCCAGTGAATTCAGCTAACCGAGAATGTAAATCCTCGATCTAACTAGTAAGCACATTTTTCTCATTTCCTTTAATTTTTTTTTAATTTTACCATCAATCTGCTTGATTAGGCTCAGTAATTCGTGGTGAATTTACTTGGTTCACTTATTTGCTCAGGCGCCATCTGATATGAATGTGTTATTGCGTTTGCATCTTCAGCTGACGAATGTCGAAGGTGGTAGAAATTTTAATTTCTTGGCTAAGGCAGGAGAAGTGAATTAGAACAAATCATTATCAACAAATTGTTTGACAATGTGTGAGTTCTGAATGATTTCCAAAAGTTCTGTGTAGTATGTATGAAAGTAATAAACACTTTTATAGTCAGATTAGCCACCCACGATATCAAATACCTAAGATGTCCTCTGTTCAATTCCATTACAAATATCCGGGCATCGAGATAACGGTTTTACATTTCCAAGAGTCGCCAAAAGAGGATTCGGAAGTATTTTCTTTAATATTGTCTTTCTAGTTCCTTGAAAGGTATGCCCACCGGAAATTGAATGGACGAAAGTGGGGTACTGTAATTACCACTTTCATGGCATTTAGAAACAGTACATCACGAATTATATTACCTGGTCCATACCATCGCAGTCAATTTCACAGAACTCGTGATGACAATTGTCAAATACATTTCAGATCGTCTTGTGCCTCTCTAAAACTTTTAAGTCCCTTCAAACTTAATAGAAATTCTTCAAATTCTGCAGAGCAAACCCGTATCGAAAATAACAGGGAACGTTACCTGTGGTTCTAAATACGTATTTTTTCATAAAAACAGTTTTTTTGTCACTTTTAGATTATGTTCAATGCATTTTTTGTTTATATAGACCTTAACAAATAGCTCAGATTAGATCATTCCTTTGGCCCGAAGATGATCTGGGAATTTGCTAGACCTTCGACCACACCCAAAACATTATGACGTTTTACACCTAACCTACATATAACCTTTACATAAATCATTCCACCGTGACATGCCTCAAACAGCTGGCAATAAATTCTGCTACGCTTACGACATAGCTATCGCTGTCCAAACTGCTATACTAGAGGAAGGTGAAAGCCCTCTCTCAAAATATTTAGAAACCTTCATTGCGTACTAGTATGAAGTTGCAGTGGACATATTTTAATTCTTTTAGACTCTTGTATTTTATTTCACCAAGTGAGAGCCGATGGCGTACGTGTAAGAAAACGCGGCTTCAGATAACGGATACCGCTGGCGTCTGCTCTGCATAAATACGCTGCGCGTGGCAGAAATTGCACGTGCTGCTTAAGTTCACCTTGGACCAAACAACTTGCAACTTTTCCCACTTGTATCTGATCTTTGATAGCGGCAAGTTCTGCCTCGGATCGACTACCGATCGATCACACTAGTACCCGTCAGTTCTCATTCATCTACCTGTCGTAGAATAATTTCTACTGCTGACATTACATCGCTTGAAGTTTGCAAATGTATTTCACTTGTTACAGAATTACTAAGTATGTTGCAATAATCATCGAGTATAGCGACTCCAGTATTTTATTCGACTAGAGTATAAAGTCTGTATGATTCTCTGATCCCATTGAAGACCACAAACAATTTATTTATTTGTCAGATATTTAAGAAGACTAACAGTGTGGTAGAAGAAGAGATACGTCGCAAGTCTTAATAAACATGAAGAAACCAATTTAGCCAAATCAAGACTATACACAACGGCCATCCAACAAAAAAATCGTTATAAAGTTGGCGACAGAAGTGCGATTTTGTGGAATCATACGATAGCTAGGTAACGAGATATTGGCTGGGAAATCGATCATCGATCTACTAGACTTTCTAGGTGTTCGACCGACCAATCAATGAGACCGCACGGTGCGGCCAAACAGTGAGGCAAGCGAGCGGCTGAGTGGATGAGCGTCTTACCGTCAGCAACTTTCCAGTTCAGGAGATAACAAGCACAGTCCTGCGTCCAGTGAGTCCAGGAGTCCAGGGCGTGGCGGCAGTGACAATACGGCAACTCATTGCAGTATGGCAGTTTTCGCAGTTTTTGAAAATGTGAGCTTGCTGGCAGCATGCTGACTAATCAAGAGGGGCGAGAAGGAAATTTCAAGATGGGATGGATTCATTAACGCGTAAAATAGCGGCACTAGAGGCCAGAGTTTCGCAACCTACGCAACCAACTAACAATTCTCAGGCTTCTAATAACAGAGCTTAGAATGCACTGATTATGAGTTTAGTTTCTTTCGGGGGGAAAGCCTAATTAATCAATTAATCAGTTCCTGATTAAATTTAACGATCTTTTTAAATTAGAAAAATTAAGTCACTCGATTTCAGGCACAAGGGTGTGGGAAGATTCTCTTTTTTATGTAAGGGTGCCGGTGATTGGAATGAGTTACCAAGATACATGATGAATAATTTACCGAAAACGTTAAAAGAATTTAAAGATAAAATTTGTAGAGGGCAAATGTAGGTGGGTGCAGGATAGGGGGAAGATGGGGATGTAGGAACATTGCCACCGAAGCCTGTGCAGTTAAATTAAATTAAATTAAAAAGATAATGCAGTATATTACACATGAATATAAAGAATTCTAGAACACAATATTCCAATGGTCTGCGGAAAGTTACGCAGAAGAACTTGACTAAATGCTTGAGGTTAGTCTAAGAGGGAGACACTATTCAAACTTAGTCTTTCTTTTCTTTGTTTATTATTTATATGCATATTGCGATTTCAGTTCTTTATATAACTTTTTTGCACAAGTATTTCTGAATGTAATTCTGCTATATTTTTTTTCAAATTTTACTTATAAACTTCAAATTAATTGAAATATTTGACATATACTCCACTCAGTATTCAGTGAGATGCAAAAGGAAAATATTCCGTGCTCTTTGGATGTTAATTACGAGGTTATGGAGAACATTACATGATATTGAATCAATATAAAATGTTAACCTCAATTAATCCACCAATAGTAAGTTTTTATCTCCCGATTACCGTTTCCGTTTTATAACGTTTTTTTTCGTTTCCTGAAAAACTAAGTCACATGGTATGTTTACCTTCTGGATATCACCAGTTCAAATGTAGGTGGGCGCAGGAAAGGGGGAAGATGAGTGTGTAGGGAAATTGCCACCGGAGCGTGCGATCCATTGCAATATAATTAAATAATAAATAAAATTAACTCTTTTAAGAACAAAACTAACTGATGAATCTTTGAAATTTGTGATCTATGATGAGGATTGCAAAAAGGCCGAAACATTTCAGTTGCTGGGTGGTGACCTTGAAAAGCGTTTTTCCAAGAAACATGCAGCCAGATTCTATCGCGAACAGTTAAGAAATATTAAGAGGAAACCAGGAGAAGATTTTGATCAGTTCGCAGATAGGATTAAAATGATTAATAATAATAGATATGTGCTGGGGGGAAATGCGGGCGAAAATATGGTGAAATATTATGAGGCAGTTATGAGGGCATTAGACACATTTGTAGGGGGATTAGACGGTGATATGGCAATACACGTAAGTCTTCAGAAAACATAAACATTTTCCGATGGTTTAGAGCACTCCCAATCTTTCGAACAAGTGAGAATACGCCTAGAAATCATCGAAAAGAGAAACTTGAAAATCGAGTCTTTCATACGAAAAATTTGCAAAAGATTAGGTCACGCATTTGAAAACTGTTTGTGGAAATTTACTAATAATGCATGTTGTAAATATAGTACTAACAATTCATATTGTAATTCTAATGTCGACGTCGTATGTCGTCGAGATAACGATTTTCGTGATTTTCATGATGCTAGTAATACATGTTATGGAGGAAAGATTTCAAAGAAGTGATGATAGGAGATTTCAAGGAAATTATGGACAAGCCTATTTTTCAAGGGAATTTAGGAGAAATAGTAGAGAACTATTATCTACAGATAACGACAAAGATAACAGTGAAGTTAATAAAAAGATAATTATAAAAGTAAGAGTTATAGATTATTTGTGGGAAATAATCAAGGTTCTCAAGGAAATAATGATAGGAATTATGGTACAAAAATTGAAGAAGTTTGCATAGATTAAATATGGGGCAGCGTGGAAGAAATAATTCACAGAATAAGTTAAACGACTAGGGGGTTTGCAAGGCCACGTTGTCATGCCCCTAATCAAAACGGTACCTGTAACTATTTGTCAGAGTAACCCCAAAGTGGCAGATTTCATTGTAACAGTAAATGTTGCAGGAAAACAATATAATCTACTTATTGATACGGGATCTAAAGTTTCATTATCGTCTAAAGATATTTGTGGTACTGGTATCGATGATTTAAGACAGTCTGATTGCAGAATTAAGGGATTAGATATAGAAATAAAATTATTAATACTTTTCGTTAATTTAACTATAGATGATTGTGTTTATAATGCAACTGTTTATGTTGTTTATAAACTGAATCCAAGATTAGTGGAATTTTAGGGATGAATTTTCTAAATAAACATAATGCAATGTTTGATGTGACGAAACGTACAATTGTTTTGAGGAAACGCGAGAGCGTAGACCCACCTTTGTCATTCCCAGAATCAAAAAGGAATCTTTGCGTAAGTGAAGGATTCATTTACCGACCATTACCAGCTACACGGACTTATAAATCTGTCGTCAATGTAAGTAACGTGGAAACCATTCCAAAAGCTTCAGGAAAAATTGTGAACTTACTCATTAAAGATGATGTAGAGTGAGATGAAAAATCGGTGGTTTTAGTAAACCTTCCAGAAGAATTCAGTTGGTTAGATTCTAATCAGTGTTAAGTGAATGAAGCCTTTTCAAAGTTCCAGTAATTAATGGAATAAAATATATACTTGTGTCAGTTGAAATTTTTGGTGAAAGTGATGTTGTAATTCCCTGTGGTCATAAAATTGCAAAAATAGGAATTTTGAGATAAAAGGAATTAGCTAGTAGTATTTTCTATAATTTTAATAATAATAATAACTAAGCATTGAAGGAAGAAGATTTTGTACTGCTCAAAGGGAGGAAGATATTGTTTTTAAAGATAATATTAAATATTTTCCACCTAACGAAAGGGAGAAAATGGAAAGTTTGTCAAATGAATTTCGGGAACCATTTATACCAAACAGTAAATTGCCTGCAACAGATTTAGTGAAACATAGGATCCTAACAGACGATGCCGCTCCCATTTGTAAGACAGCATTCAGGTTCCCATTTCATTAGAGGCAACTTGTAGATGAACTAATATATGGAATTATTAGGCCTAGTACTAGTCCCTGGTCTCAACCAATTGTGCTCGTGCCAAAAAAAAGTCGAAATAGAGTGACAAATTTCAGGTTATGTGTTGATTATAGAGTTTTAGCCTCTTCAGTCCCGAGCTCATAATAAATGTGCAAGTGAACTACTATTGTGTTATTTACTTAGTGTTGATGCTAGTTAACAATGAATGACCATGAAAAAAAATTTTTGAAACAATAATTAATTTTTTATAGATGGTATCATATATCACTCAAGCAGGAAAATTATACAAACAACTTTACTGTTTAGTGTTATTTTATTACAAATAAATAAGTCATAAACAATACACATATTCTTCAGATTTGTTGTAGGTCTGTAGATAGCCCAACATACAAATGTAATATAAAAAGTAATATAAAAATTTTCAACAATTGTGAAGTAAACAATTCAAAATAATTAAACAAAATTACAACAATAAAAATATTCAAAGAATTTTTTCTTTTCTTGATATTAGCACATGGATCACTATTAATATTATTTGTTTCAATTTAATTTAATTTTACTTTTTGTAAAATTTGTTAAAGCAATTCCTGTCAGTAGTGAGTTCACCTGTGGCTACTGAGGTGCTGCCAACAATGTTCGATTTGAGTTCACTGGAGGCGTCACCAATCTGAAAACTAAAATTGACAAATAATTATTCTAAATAAACTATCAAGTGGGAAAAAAGTAATTACTTTGGTAACATACTTATTCTTACTCATTTGTATGCCTCCAGAACTCATTTGTTTGTCGAATTTGAACAAGAGGCACGGCTTCCTTTTCTGAAGCACTTTCTTTACTTTCATCTGGAGGTGTCACCGATCTGAAAACTAAAAGTGACAAATAATTATTCTAAATACACTATCTAGTGGGAAAAAAGGAATTACTTTGGTAACATACTTATTCTTACTCATCTGAATGTCTCCAGAACTCATTTGTTTGTCGAATTTGAACAAGAGGCACTTTGATCTGTTTGCGTCATCAGATTCATCAAACTCCATGTCAGAATAATCTTGATTAATTCTACTTGCCAGCTCAGTGATGTTTTCATCAGTCAAGCCTGGAAATCAAGTGAAAAGAATATTTAATTACACTTCCAATGATGTAAAAAAAAGTAGGCATTGAGTCCCGAGGTATCATATATGATACCTAAAAAGTAGGCATTGAGTCCCAAGGTATCATATATGATACCTAAAAGTTTAAAGTTTTTAAATTCGTTATAACATTAATTTATAGTTTGATTTTAACTGGAAAATGTCTGTACATATTTAATAAGTTATTAAAGCATGTGAAAACACTTGTAAATGGAAAAAAAAATATGACTCTACCTTTATTTTGACGAGACATGCTCTGCAGCTGTAGAATCCCAAGTTTCAAAACAGTGCTGCCAACTTGCGACACTCGGCAGAAGATCGAACGAATGAGCTGTGAGAAGCGCGATGTGTATCGTAGATGATACCACAGGCCAGAAAAGGTTCAGCTATGCAGAGGTCCGAGAAAAAAATAATTTCTGGAGGTATCATATATGATACCTCGGGACTGAAGAGGTTAAATTCAGTAACAGTCAATGACGTGTATCCTTTACCTTCAATTGTAGAACTGTAGATTATTTAGGGAATTGCAAGTATTTTGAGAACCTAGATATACGCAGTGGTTTTCACCAGGTAAAAGTACATGAAGATGTCATTCCAAAAATGGTCTTTAATGTCCATAATGGCCATTTTGAGTTTTTCCGTTTACATTTCGGGATAAAAAACGGTATTACAATCTTTCAGAGACTCTTAGATGGGGTACTACGAGGTTTTAAATAAACTTCAAATCTTTTATATGTAGATGATATCATAATATTTTCAAATAATCCTGGACAAGCATATACAAAGTCAAAGATCTTATTTGAAGTTTAAAACAAGCTCATTCAACTTTATCACTTGAAAAGTGCAATCTTGCAGTGTCAGAAGTAAAGTACTTAGGTTTTCACATCACCAAAGATGGGGTTAAACCACCTGTGTGGAATAATTACAGTTTTTCTTAGGGCTTGTAAATTATTATTGAAAATTTATCCAATATTAAGCCCTTAAGGCCAAACCATTGACGAAACTGTTAATAAAAGGAGTCAAATTTGAATGGACGAATAAGTGTGAGGATGCCATGAATATGACATTTTAGTTTTCACCACGTCTGAGGCCGTTTGCATCGTCAACCAATCAAAGAGCAGCAAGAAGCTTCCCTCGGCAACAGGCTATTTATAGGAGCCAGGACTGGCTCGTGAGTCAGTGACGATCTTGTCTCTGTATTTAAGAGTTAACCTGATGAAGGCTACGATGGCAGTGGGCGAAACGTTGTTAAAAGAATTAAATAAATCAATTAAGTGGCAGAAAACCCGTGAATTATTTATTTCGATGCCATGAATATTTTGAAAAAATCCATTACCAGTTAGCCAAGTCTAATATTTTCTGATTTCAGTGAACCTTTCATCCTTGCAACTGATGCGTCAAATTTTGCCCTAGGTTTTGTAGCATCCCATGTAATAGACGGTAAAGAAAAACCCGTAGCATTTGCATCTCATGAATTAACTAAACCAGAAATCAATTACACAACCACTGTTCTCTGTGATTTTGAGTGTCAAACAGTTCCGTTGCTGTCTTTACAGGGGAAAATTTACGAAAGTGACGGACCATTCCGCGTTAAGAAAGAAGCTTAATATCAAATATCCATCAAGAAGGTTAATGCGACGGACCCTACAAATTTCAGAATACCGATATGACATAGTTCATAAACCAGGAATTTTGCACAAAAATCTCGATGATTTAAATAGAAAAAAATTAGAGTAGTGTAATGACACATTACAGCCGTGTGATGTTGCAACCACGTAAGTTTGCTAGGAGCCAGACAAGACAGGTAGCTATCGGCGAAGGAATGTGGCTCCCCTCGCTTTTCCCGTAATCCGCTGGACCGCTAAGCGGAGGGGTGGCGGGACTCGCTGGGAGGACACACAGAGAGGTGTACCTCGTGGCTGTACGCACGGACGGACGTGCAAAAATACGCAAGTGTGAGTGTGAGTTCGCGCTCCTGCTGGAAGAGCTTTCCAAGGACCAGGTTCGCCGCCAGACCGCGTCGACCATTTCTCGGGCAAGTTACTTGGTGCAGCTACTCCAGACAGCGTCGACCGGGCGTCGAACACAACGCCGACCTCGAGTGGAGCTGACTGACTTCGCGCATCAAGAAGCGCCTCCACTGACCTGTCTACAGCTGCCGTCGCGGAAGCCACTTCATTTGTGTAACCAACGAACTTGTGTGTGTTGAGTGCGTTCACCTACCGCGTCCACAAGCCCAGCAAACGACCCTGATGAACAAGTCAATTCATGCTATCCAAATTATATCTCTTAATCACGTCAAACTAATTAATGCAATCCATGTACGTGATCTAATAAACAGTAATTTTAAATGGTGCCTTGATGATTAATTCACATCTCTCATGCAAAGTATTAATTGATGATTTATAATAAACTAAGTTAATTACATATTTTTGATGTCGCAATTAGCGTGACACTTCATTTTTTCGACGGTCAAGAGCTGGCAACCAGGCAACTAGCAGGAATGAATGGACACGCAGACAATGCGTCCACCCCGTCCGCCCGCGCGAGCTCTTAAGCGGGGGGGGGGGGGGACTCGAGTGAAGACAAGAGGTGGGTAAGCGGTAGAGAGCGGACTGGCCAATATAGGGCAAACGCTCCAGTACTTTTCGCGGAGGTGTTAACCACAAGTTCATGTGCGCGAAACTGTTCATTGTGTCGCTTGCGTGGTACTGTCGACCAGTGTTTGTAGGATCGACTCTTTTCGATCCTATCTTCGCAGTTCGAGTTTGGAGGAGCGCTCGCCGACGGATCTGCCGATTCCAGCATCTAATTGCATGTGAAGGGAAGGCTGATTCCCTGGCAGGGTCATCAGCCATCACCAGTGCAAAGGAACTACATCAGCCATCACCGGTACAAGACAACGGGGCAAGTACCAATAAAAACTATTGCCTGTGTTCTCACCACGGCGCCAAATCAGTCAACCCGACACGACCTTTGGGGAAAGAGACTCAAGTTAGCCTAGGCACAAATAAATTCAATAATCATAATTCTTTGTAATTATGTTGAATAAATGTAAATGTCAATTCTGCCTGATATTATAAACGTAAATTTTAACGTTGCCTTGATTAATTCCCATATTCTTATTAAATATTAAATAATAACATTCCAATAAATAAAATTAACTATCTTTCCTGGTGCCACAATCAGCGTGACACTTCAGTAGTTAACAGTGAAGAAACTCTCTCATTAACTGAGTTACCTATTGAACAGGCTGAACACGAAGAATTCAGCAAATAGAGAAAACAGAAATGGTTTCTGTTACCAAGCGCGGTGATAGGGCTGCTGTACCAAAATCATTGAGAGAAACTATTATGAAACTGTATCATGAGTCAATCTTATCAGGCCTTTCTGGTTTCAAAGCAACGATCCAGCGAATAGTGACCGAATATTGGTGGCCAGACGAAAAGACGTACGAAAATGTAATGCAAAATATGGTCTAGGATAGGCGAGAGAACCTTTGCAGTTAATACCTGAAACAACATAACCTTTACAGAGAATCGGTCTTGACGTTATGGCTCCTTTTAGACGCTGTCGCGAAAGCAGCAGTTCCATATTCACAATTTCTGATGCATTTTGCATATATCTGGTAATAGTTCATTTATCTGATCAAACTGCAGAATCAGTAGCTGAATCTTTTGTAGTTAATTGGATTTTACATTATGGAAAATCAGAAACGATTTTTATGGATAGAGGACCGTCATTTATATCTTACACAAGTTTGCAAACTATTAGGTATCAAAAAATTGAGGACTAGCAGCTATCTCCCGGCTGGAAATGGTCGAACCGAGATAATACAGAAAATCATTGGTAAAATGCTTAGTTACTATGTAAACAAATCTTACAATAATTGGCAATCAATTTTACCCTATTTAGTATCATGTTACAACTGAAAAATTCACAGCAGTACTCGAAAAACACATTTTGAAGTGCTCTGTGGGAGAGAAATGAAATCACCTCTCCAAATATTCCAAGTTTCAAAAAAAAAAAAAAAATTATAGTCCAAA
This sequence comes from Vandiemenella viatica, assembly GCA_031002005.1. NCBI lineage: Eukaryota > Metazoa > Arthropoda > Insecta > Orthoptera > Morabidae > Vandiemenella > Vandiemenella viatica. The sequence goes on along the minus strand of JARYHS010012519.1, from coordinate 25,092,579 downwards.
TGTAAGAAGCCTTACTTTCAAGCTTAGAAAAATATGGGTTGAGGTACGTCGTAATAACTATATGTTTTTTTTATTATAGGCCAAATATTACAATAAGACCACGAAAGCGCAAAATATTAATGTAGGATATTATATTATTCTCAGTAAGCAATTCACGAGAAAAAACTAGTCGAAAAAATTCACTACTAGATGGCTGGGCCCATACCAACTCAAAGAATTTTTATCACCTGTAACAGTAAGAATTCAACTGCCAGATAGAACCACAGTCGTTCGTAAAAATAGACTTCAGTTTTATCAGGTGATTCCTAAAGATATTGATCATACAACCACACCATTGGATAACAAAACACAACCTGTCAATGCAGTACAGCAACCAGCACAGCTGGGCACAAAACAGTTAATCCGTTAATCGTTAATTAACGAAGTTAAAAAATTGCGAAAATTTAACTTTTAAGTTAACCTAAAAAAGCATTAACGGTCTTCTTAACTTCCGTTAAATTGGACTTCCGTTAACTTAAGTCCGTTACATAGTTTGTTGACGTCTTTTCATTTGTTTGAACTGTGCGCCACGCCACCACTCGTATACAGGGCTGCCGGATTGTATAATTGGATACAAAACTTGTATAATTTGGTTACCTCTTGTATCCTGTTTGTATTACAGATTGCCTTGTATAATTGGATACAAAAATTAGCACTTAAAAGTAAAGTACATTCCAGCACCTTTTTGAAAGTGTTTGCCCTTTGTTTCATTGAGTTGACAACCCTTCCTGCATATCTATTTCCTTTTTGTTATTCAAAATTAATCTATGTATATATTTTTTACTTTTCGTGGACTTTTTTTGCTCCCAGCACTTTCACTCACGTATGTAATCAATGGTTGACCCCTTTGTATTATTGGGTTTCATTCTGTATAATTTCAAAGAGACAGCGGTATAATATAAGTTGGCAGCGCTGCTCGTATGTTCGGTGTAGTAGTGGGCGCCGCCTGCTAAAACCTTGGCTGCGGCGCGCCGAGCATTTTCAGCCGGCGGCGGCGTGACTATTTTATATTGTGAATTCTGCAAAGCAAACGTAAATAAACTAAAAAGCGTCATAACCTATCTTATTGAAAAATCAACATTATTATCTGTAATGAGGTGTATTTATTATTACAAAATGTATGTCGTTATTATACGTTTAGTAAAAACATCGCGTTCAGTTGGTGTTGAAGTGACGGATCGGCAGTGTGTGTCGGAAGAGGTTAATCGGACAAACTGTTCGGCCGTCAAATCGGGCATTACTCGGACGAAATTCTGTGCCAGTGGATGACCGGCCACCTGATCGATAGTTAGTATCGCACTGGAGTCTGCAAACAGTGTTGCAGATCAGCAAAAAAAACTCAACTTTCAGTAACCAGTGCGATAAAATTCAAAGAATTAGTACATAAGTTACGAAAAAGGTGATGTGCAATTTTAATTCGAAACATTTGTCTTTTTAAAAAAAAAAAAAAAAAAAAAAGTAGAAGCTAGTTTGGCAGTTTCGGTCGTGTAATGTAAAAGGATGTTGCTGACTAACTTCCGTTCTATTTGTTCGCGTAAAAACATGCAGGCCATGATTTAGTGAAACCAGGCCGGGTCGTCTAAAGGGGCCTTTAGGTCACAGGTAGGCCGTGGCACAAAGGTAACTGTAACAGGCATTGGTCGTAGATTTTAGGTTGGCAGCAAATTTCACTGGTCGCAGTTTTCACATATTCAGGTGTCCCAGTCCAACTTGTTTTCTATAATATTGTTGCTTTTCATTCTGCATTCATGTTTTTTTTACTACTTTTTTTTATAAAGTCACGATTACCTTAATTGTCTTTCGTAAGACAATTTGCAAGTGTTATGTTGATCACAGTCTTAACAAAGATAAAAATAGACAGGAATACCACTTCGTTGTTGTGGCCATAGTGTAACCACAATTTGTTAATTTTTATAAATAAATCCACACTTGCAGCATGGTACATAACACCTTGAGATAGAGAGCAGTTATACCTACCGTACTATAATACTAATACATCAGTGCAACTTTTGACTAGTTAACTTTTAACGGATAACTTTAACTTGCGTTAAATTTATAAACATTTAACGCTTTAACGATTATCGAAGTTAACTTTTTAAGTAGCGGAATAATGATTAACGAAGTTAACGTTTGGATTAACTGTGCCCACCTGTGGCAACCAGTAAATTCGGGTACTAAAACTAACAAACATTCATATCGGTTACGCAACAAGAAACCTGACCCAACAGCTCAAACATATCAGAAACCTAACCATTACAATCTAAGATCACAGAATTCAAGCTTATAATAAGATTAAAATTGTATCCATAGTCATTTTAAGAGTATTCTGTGCATTAAGCAACACTGGAAAAACATCATTAACTGAAAACTTATTCAAACTTTCTGTACTTGTAATCTTTGTCATTAGAATTATGCTAAAATTTTAATTTATTTGTTCCACCCGCAAATAACTAGTCACATGGTGCTATCAGGCTGGCCATGGCTCGGTTACTTCTTGGATTTCAAGAATATTTTAGTGTTGTTGAGGAAGTTTCTTGTCACGCAGCTGGACGGTAACAAGAGACTCGCATATGCAGAGTGTAAGGTGACAAAGTATCTTAAAATTATTTTTTTGAATAATTTTTGTTAAAAAATTAATTAGATATTACTCTTGCTTGTGTTGTGTATACAAATGTATTAAATTGGTATGAAAGAAAGAAAAAGATAAGTGTGTAGTAAAGTGCCAGAATATCTATGGACAGTGGTCATCTATGGTAATGTGGTAATGTACCTGTATATCTTTGGACAGCGGCAAAGAGAGAAGGGAATATGGCGAGTTTTGGACGACAATATAATATATAGCTGCCACGTGGTTGAATAAAACAGAATGTAAAGAAGTGTATTTTGTACCAAGTGATTATAAATAAAAGGTGCTTTCGAGTGTTTCTTCAAAGAATATTATTTATTTGTTTCTGAACTGTGAATTGAAATAATCTGCCAGCTTCTGCAGCTAATATTACGGCTTGATGACGGGCAGATTAAACACATGAAGAGGAGCTAAGGTAAATTACCTAAATAAAAGAAGAGGGGATCTTACAAGCGCCTGATAGCAGAGACCTCCGACGTGTGCGTGAGTGTGAGCCTTACAGACTGGAATAAAACTCAAGGACTGAGTAATATTCTATTCTAGTTTATATCCGTACTAACCAATTCAACAGTGCAATAATCCTTAATGGACAGATCAAAAAACCAAAAAGTGAAAATATCTCTTTGACAATTATGTTTATAAAGAATTATCTAATCATTTATTTCACGTTACTAGTATTATCTTTGTATACGATGTATGTAGTTCAAAGGGAAATATTTGGGGAATAGATATAATGAATATTTAAGAAGCTATAATTTCATAATGATTAAATGTCAGAAAGTTTTTATGAGCTCTAACATTCATAGGACAGTAACTGCTAATTGTTTCAGAGAATACATAGTTAAATGAAGAAATTTATATATGTTGATTTAACTAAAATAGTTTCATTTTTTAATGGGGATTTAATAATGTAATAATGGAGTAGTTATGTTTGAAGATAATCATGTATTATTAGGGTATATAGTTGAGTTATATTTTTTAATTCATTCTCTTGGATGTTATAATTTGCTTAGGTTTGTATACTAACACATTCAAAATGTATTGAGCATTAATTGTGAGTCACATTAAAGCCAACATTGTCTAATGCGAATAACGTTATATTTTAATTGACATGATCCAATTGTTTACAGAGAAATTGTTCTTTACGCAACTTTTCTTACATACTTTCCACAGATTCAAAGACCAAATAATAGCAAACTGATTATTCTAAATAGAAACCAGTTGGAATAGATTATAGTCAATTAGGCAATGATTTAATTATTAGTTTGACGATTTTTGCATTTCATGTTTTGATTTATAATTCTATAAGCGTAATGTCGAGCAAACCGCTAGTTTAGAGATTATCACAAGTTTTGAAATCCCAAATGCGTGTCCCAGGAGATACACGGCTCTTCAAGCTGTAGGAGGAAATGTAGTCGATATATTTTAATTCTTTTAGATTCTTGTATTTCACTTCACCAAGTCTGAGCCGATGGCGTACGTGCAAGAAAACGCGGTTTCAATTAACGGAAACCGCCGGCGTCTGCTCTGCAAAAATACGCCACGCGTGGCAGAAATTGCACACGATCCGTATGTTCACCTCGGGCCAAACAATTTGTAACTTTTCCCACTTGTATGTGATCTGTGATGGCGGCAAGTTCTGCCTCGGGTCGACTACCAATCGATCACGCTAGTACCCGTCGATTCTCGTTCATATACCTGTCGGAGGATAGTTTCACTGCAGAAACCTAGCATTGCTGACATTACGTCGCATGAGGTTCGCAGATGTATTTCACTTGTAACAGGATTATTAAGTATGTTGCCATAAACTTCGAGTATAGCGACTTCAGTATTTTATTTAACTAGATTGTAAAACCCGTATGATTCTCCGATCCCATTCAAGTCCACAAAATTTTTATTTAGTTGTCAGATATTGAAGAAGACTAACAGTGTGGCAGAAGAGGAGATACGTCGCAAGTCTTAATAAACATGAAGAAAGCAATTTAGCCAAGTAAAGACTATACACAACAGCCACCAAGAAAACAATCATTACAAAGTGGAGACTCTGTCCAAACCCAATGAAAACAGAAGTCTGCGCATTTCACTTGAACAATAGAATAGCACGTCACCAGCTCAAAATCAATTTTTCCACCAAAGAGTCAAAAATAATTTCTGCCATCAATATCTTAACACCACCTTAGAGCGTTCCCTAACGCTCAAAAACCTGAAAAACACAAATAAGAAACTTAAAACACGGAATAACATCATGAAGAAGCTTGCTGGTACTTCGAGGGGAGGTGATGCCGACTCACTACGAACAACCGCCGTACCATGATTTACCCTGCGACTGAGTACTGTGTTCCAGTGTGGAAAAGTAGTGCTCACACTAGAAGAATCGACGTCCATCTGAACGAGTATATAAGAGTAACTAGCTGACCCGGTCACGCGTTGCTGTGACTTAGTAATTATAGTACGTTGGATTAATGTTATTCTAAACTTCCTAAAGTAGTCAAATTAATATTCATTAATAAAGACAAAAAGATTGTAGTCGATTTGGAAATTCAAATGTAATTGGTAAAGAGTTACGGAGAGTTGAAATTAAGGACAAACGATCATAAAAAAATTTAATTTGCATTTCTTTACAAATTAATTAAATGAAATTATATAAAAATTGATATTTATAACATAAATAAATAAATTATTTTTTATTTATATATATAAACTGAAATTTCTGTTTTATAAATGAGGCCTATGAAGTTGATTTTTAAACATTTTTAACAATTATTTTCATTATTTTAAATTATTAAAATTTATAATTGTAATTTATCTTAGCGCTATTTGGTGCACCATATTTTTAGTTAGCCTGTCTTTTGTTAATTAAAATAGATTTAATGGTTTCCCTACACGTGAGCTGGCGACATATAGTTGCCCATGGGAGAAACACTTATTTTCCAAATCCAAGCCGCAAACGGACATTGTTGGGCGTTAAGACTTATGTATTGTCATAGCGAAAGCCAAACGAATCGGAAATTAAGCCTTTTAAGTGGTATTGGATATTCTGTCTGTATCATTGGTATACGTGGCAACAGGACGATTTCTCCTTTAAACATTCCAGTCAAAATAGTTGCTTCAAGAACATTTCCGGTGATCCTTTTGATCACCAAACGTGTACCGTTGCATAATCTAGATAAATTCAAATTACGAAGAGGAATAATCGGTGAACCAATCTTTAACCGAAGATTGTGTGGTAGCATTCCTGTTATTTCCAAAGAGTTTAAAAACTCATTTGGAAAATTTATTGCTTCATTTTCATCTACAATAGTATCTATTGATTTAAAAGACATCAGATCACCTGGCAAAAACTGTTGCTGGAAGTTAATTTCGATGACATCAACATTTTTTGCTGCCAAAATAGCACGATTACTGATCCAATTATGATCTAAGTAATTATTTGATATATCCAGGAACACACGCTGAGTTAGTTCATTTTTGAGTGAACAACAGTGCAGAATTTGTCTGGCAATTTGATCTATTGTGTATTTCCATGCAGTTCTATTTCAGCTTTTCCAATATACAGCAATTGCTTACAAAATGCTTGTGCCGAAGGATCATTTTGCAACTGTACTCGCATGTTCATGGTCAATCAAAGTGTTTCTACATTCCGCCATAAAATCGATTGTTTTAAACATGCGTTAATCTCATCGGCAAAAGTAGAGATAGGAATCACTGGTAATGTCTGTAGGAAGCCACCACACAGTAGAAGGACAGTATCACCGAAAAATTTATCGTTACCTTTCAAATCTTGCACAGTTCTATGAAATGCATCGAGTGAATGTTTATGAGCCTTGGTACACTCATCCCAAATTATAATTGAACCCATTTGCAACACTGCAGCCATTCCACTTTTCTTTTTGATGTTTACACATTGCGTTTGTTTTGTTATGAATGTCTAGTGGCAGGTTAAATGCTGAAAGTGCGATTCACCCACCATCTAACAAAGTGGCAGCAATGCCTGACGATGCAATTGCCAATGCAATTTTCTGTTGCGACCGCTGGACCGCACCTTCGCAAGGATTAGCGATATTGCAAATATCTTACAGGTTCCACCTGGCGTGTCCAAGAAAAAAAAAAACCTGCCTTGTTCAGCATCAACAGTCAGCATAATCCGATTATAAATATTTTTTTGTTCTGCTGCCAGTAATGGCTCATTATTCGCAATAATTGTTGGTCGATCAGGTGATGGCATACCATAATGATTACGTGGCAAATCTGAAATTAAAATACATAAATCTTCGATTAACACTAATGCTTCATTAATCATTATACATCTCTGCTGTGAAATCTCCATTTGGACATTGGATTTTTGTTTAACTCGGTGTAGTATATCTTCAGTCATACTGTTTTTATATTTTTCCCACAAACTCGAAGATTGTGTTGGATAACATGCTGTCAAAATAATTGCAAACAGTTTGACCAATACTATTCGGCGTGGCTGTCAACGCTGCATCAGCAAGTGTCAGGTCCCAATGATTCTCGTCTACCAGCAGCTGCAACTCGCGACATGGATCTTGACATGTATTGAAGACTTGACATGTATTGAACACTCGACCATTAACTGTTCGTAAAAATTCGTAAGAAGTTGGTCCAGGAACATTCACCAATAACAAATGCTGAAAGAAACATTCACGTTGTTTTGGATGCACTGGGTTAAAGTCGTCCTAATGTCTTGGCCTTGAGTATGCCTGCGATCGAAGGATGTGGTTCTCCTTGTTTACCTAATTTGTTCCATGAAAAATAGCTTGGAACATCGGTATATAATAATGTTTTTTTCGATTTGGCGGAACACATCAGATTTTTGACACAATATGAAAAATTCAGTTTGTCGTTTTTGGTGGCTCAAGTACTCTTTGGAAAATATTTTCTTCGGTGAAATATACACGTTGACCGCTTTCAAGATGTATTGCAAGATGCTGAATAGAAGGGACTCTTTCATGGATGCGAAAACTAAAAATATGCCAGATAGCTTCATTGCTGCTGAATGATGTATCTACCTATTTGGTATAGTGTTATTTCGTCATTTTTATTTACATTTTGAATTTCAAATATGGCCAAATCACTGCCTTTATTAACATATTTGCAAACGTACACTCTTTGGCAAAAAAATTGACTGTCCGCGCCTGAGTCTAAGTCCCTTATTTCGCACAATGTGGCATCATTGCGCGTATTCAACTCAGCGCCATCTGTTATTCATTTCCTTAAGTCAAGCCTCGAACAAAGCAGGAAGACTCCGCCCGCCCATTGACGATTCTTCTTGGTAGTCCATTTATCATTCCCCACATTTCAGTAAAAAGCTATTGACCGATCTCGAAACAGGTAACGCATTTTCCTGTCCCTGCATTGACTATAATATTAGCCAAGATATCGCCGACCATACCTCAATCGGACGAAATTCGGTTCCAGCTACACTTTTCTTAAGTTCTGATCGTGAAACATATCGTTAAAGTTGTAATTAACAAGATTGCAATAAAGCGCAGTAAAAATGAGGTTCAGTTATACATTTTATTCCAAATAATTAGCGTAAAATTATAACGATATTTATTTATATATTGATGTGGCTAATTAGTTGCAATAATGCAACACATAATGGGGTGTGTGGTCCGAGAAGTGGGTGTAAATGTTCAAAGATCCAGAGTTTTTAGTTCTACAAAACTATTGAAACGATTATAAAGAGATTATTTCGGATAATTGTCTAATGCCAGTTGAATGTAACTGACTTCCGAGGCAGGATAAGGTTGTTTACCCACTGCACGAGTCGTCTGTGAACATGAGCTCCGTTTGCTTGTGGCTAACCATCTAGTCTTGTAAACGCGTGGTCCTCGGTTCGAGTCTAGTTTTTCCAATTATTTTTTTGCATTTATTTTAAACAAGTCGAACCTACAACTGCGTTATGCGTAAAATATAACATCGACTCTTACCTGCTTGCGTCAGGACATAACATACTTAAGGAAAGACTCGTACCTGAGTGCTTCTTAATAAACTGCACACGTAACTATGAAAGCTTTCACAGAGGTAACACTGAAAGAAATCTTCTCGGGCTTCAACATCGTAGAAATAGTGTCGTGTGGTTACGTTAGGTGGACTATAACGAGTTCGCACCATCTTCAAGGAGACGAAAAACTAAATAATATTACTATACCAATTTCTTATTATGCGTCTGGATTTACGATTCGTCGACTTCTAAGTCATTAAAGGTGGAAAGGGAATGGAGACAAGGAATGGGAAGGAATTCGGACCATGGGTTTTGGAAGAAATAATCCCGCCATTCACACGAAGTGACTTGGAGAAACGAAGGAAAATCCAAATCTGGATAGCCGGATAGGAATTCAAACAAGCTTCCTCTCGAATGCGGAGCCATAGCGTTAACGCTCAGCCATTAGGTTCAGTTTTTCAATATCTTTCGTATTTGATCTATGATGCCGTCCATAAAATTATTTAAAAAATCTATTGAAAAGTTAAAAATCGTAAATTAAAATATATGTGCAGAAGTGAGTTCATCTGATGAGAGCGGGGATATCAAAAAAATCTCTGAAATCAGAAACGCAATTCAAATTTCATTTTCTCTCTCTCTACTCTTTTCGCCCCTCTCTCCTTTTTTAATTTTTTTTTGCTAGGGCTTTACGGCTCGGCGACAGAAAGGTCATTAGAGGCGGGATCGGATTGGGGCAAGAAACGGGCAGGAACTCGGCCATGGCCTTTTCAAGGAAGCATCCGGGCGTTCGCCTGGAGTGACTTGGGGAAACCATGGAAAACCCAGATCTGGATGCCCGGACGCGGATTCAAACCCGCGCCCTCCCGAATACGAGGCCAGAACGTTAACCGTTCACGCACCACACCCGGTACTTTTTTTTAATCTTTAGCAGCTATCAAATTCAAAGTGAATATAAGCTCCCTCTTATATGGAAGATATTGTCATATTAATCCCGTTGTTTAATGAAGTAGTATTAAACCAAAAATGAAGAGCAAAATTGATCGGTTTGCTAGTAACCAAATAGATAACATTTCAGTCTTTTCGTAGAAATGTTAAAAAAAAAAAAAATCAATTCACATTCTAATTGAGCAAAGACCTCAAACCGGATGCTAAAACTACAGAAATTTGCAGTCTAAATAAAATTTGGTAAAATAAGAAATTTCAATGTAGTTATGATGTAATTCTCTATAATATTTTCTCATTTTTTTTCAAGTATGTCTTTCAGTAAAGATTAAGAGGTAGTTGGAATGAAATTATCACGCTGAGCAATAACACAGCTAATTGTTACAAAATTTTATAAATCGGCAGTACTACTCTCCGCAGCTAGAGTGTAATTCTAAAATATCATAGTAGACGGAAACGTAGTGTTTACAAAGCGTATAATACTGGTTTCCTTGTTCCTTGCCACACTGACATTCCCGCACTGAATTTCAATTTTATGCCTCAGTTTTCCTCCTACAATGTTCTGATTGAATGCCTATAAGACTTTGCAATATTTAAACTTACAAAAGAAATTGTTGCTCGTCATTCTGAGACAGACATTATAATGTAAATTATTTGGGTTGGAATAAAATATACAGTAGCTACAGTTTGAATTTTGAAAAAACCGTGCGGCAAGAGAATCAATTCTTATCACCGATCAAGAAAAACAAAGTTACTTTCATAGCGTTTGTTGATTTAGAAAAAAAAGCTGTTGGTGATGTAAGGCGGGACAAAATGTTCAAACTTTTTTAAAAAAGTCAGGTCTTACGTATCGAGATAGAAAAATATTTTATAAGTGATATAAGAAGTGGCTATAATAAAAGTAGAGAATCATGAGAGTCACCAATCAGTTGAAAAGTGTATCAGATATGGTTGCAGTTCATCCTTACTAATATTCAACTTATATGTGGAGGAAGCTACAAAAGAAGTAAAAGAGGAATTTTAATGTGGCTTCATGAAAAAGTAGTTTCAAATATTGCCCCAGGAACCAGAGAGAACTTTTTAAAACTGTATGTATGGAGCATAGCACCTTATGGTAACGAAGCATGGACTTCAGGAATACCTGAAAGAAGGAAAATTGAAGCATTCGAAATGTGGTGCTATAGGAGGATGCCGAAAATTAAGTGGACAGTTAAACCACGAAATTAATATGTTTTGTAAATGATGGCTGACGAAAGAAGTTTGTGGAAGAATCGTACACAAAGAAGAAACAGATTCGTGGGTGGTTTTTTAATACATTTGGGATTGGTTATGTATGAAGCAGATAACGGTGGACGTGTTTTAAGAGAGGTGTTTTGAGATGAAGGGGATAGTGCAAAATAAGATGGGATGGTGGTTTATATCAAACCAATCGAGAGACTGACGACAGTAAAATAAGAGATGAAATAAGACAGAAGGTGCCGGCCGATTGAGACCTACTCCCCCGAAACACATCGATGGGGCCGACAGCTTAGCGTCCAAATCCGGCGGACGAGTCACTGTCAGAAGTTCCATACGCGCTACAGAGAGGTTTGGGATTTAAACCAGGACTTTCGTGCACCATCTGATAATTAGTAATAATGCACCGCCACCGAAACATGCCCTAGTTCTAAAAAGTTCTTCAACCACCGGAGCTCAAATCAGGTGACGCCGCGCATCATCACGGAGCTATAATGACCCGAAACGAGGAAGTTGGCTATAGAAGTGTAGCATTTAAAAATCAACCTTTCACCTCCGTCACATGCTGTTTGGTGCAGACGCGTAAATTCCAATTGAGGTAGCTGACTCAATCTCATACCACTGCGGTGCAAGACAATCTTCTTATATCTATCACCTTAGTAATATATGAATTTTATGAGCGGAACCGAATATAAAGCATCCAGCATCTTTAATTCATTTAATTTATAAGCTGCTGAAATAAGATTATAAAAAAATGGAGAGAGGTTGAAAATGAGAGAGAGAGACAGATTTTTTTTTTTTTTAATTGTGTTTCTGATTTCAGAGATTGTTTTGGAAACTCACCCTCTCATCAAATTATCGCACTTCTACCGACATTTTATCATTTACGATTATTAACTTTGCTTTAAGTAGATTTTTAAATAATTTTATGGATGTAATCGTAGACCAAATACGACTAGTAATGAAAAAGTGAAGCTAATGGTGTCGCATTCGGGAGGAGACGGCTTCGAATACCTCCACCTATCGAGATTTGGGTTTTCCAAAATCACTCCAGGCAAATGGTGGTATAGTTCCTTTAAAAAGCCAAGGCCGAATTTCTTCCAGTTCCTTTTCCGCAGTCCTTCCCCGCCTCTAACGACCTCGACGTTGACGAAACGTAGTGCCATAAGAAGGAAAAAAATTGAATGGGAAGGAGTCATTGTTAGTCGGGTTAATGCAAGCTGCGACCACAACAACTACTACTACTACAGCTACTGTAAAACGCTGAAAAAACTCAGAAGTTCAATTCAGAAACGAAGAAGACGAAATGTAAGCAAGGAAGCAAGCATTGCTCACGACATAGCTGGTCCACACGTTGCTTATCACACCGTCGATCTTCTGCAAAACTTTGGTTGGAAAATAATCACCCACCCATCATACAGTTGCAGACTTGGCCCACAGTGACTACCACCTTTTCCTAAGCTGCGAAAATATTTGACTGACTTAGATATTAAAGATGAAGTTCAATGCTTGCTCAAAGACATGAGGCGAGCATACATTCTTTTCCCTTTTTTGCTTATGGTTTTACGCGTTGTCGACATCGAGATCATTAGAGGCGTGAAAGGAGTTGTAGCAAGGATTTCTCCAATGGCCTTTTAAAGGAACCTTTCCAGTATTCACATAGAGTGATTTGGGGAAATCAGTGAAACCCAAATCTGGATGGCCGGACGAGGATTCGAACCCGCAACCTCCCGAATGAGAGGCCAGCGCGTCAGCGCTTATTCCACCACGCTCCATTATTTTTATAAACTGTCACTGCATCTACAATAATGCGTGTGCCGAATTGTGAAGATGGAGAAAAAATAAATGATTGCTCAATCTTTCCAAAAGAGTCGATCGTGATAAATTATTACGTGTTATTTAGTGTTATAAAGGTATTCTTCTTGGCCGAAGGAAATAGGAAGTTGGCACTTACTTCCTCTTAGACGTTGCCACATCTACTTCTTCCAGTGTTGCCACGATTTCTGACTTCTGGCAGTGCTGTGGTAATTTCCTATTCAAGGAAACGTATCTTACAGCTAGGCGGTATCAAGAGAACAGACACATTGCCTAAATAGAAATTTACTTTCCTTCCCCGTCTATCTATCATATTTTTATTTGACTGATTATTTCTTTTATAACAGTTTGATTCTTTATATACATCATCATTAACTATTCAACTTTAAATGTTGTATCTTTATATATATATATATATATATATATATATATGTATATATGTTTACTTTTATTGTATAATGGACGAGGTAGGTTTATGTGTAATGCAAAATGGTTGAACGGTTAAGCATTGGCCTGCGGAGGTGAGGGTACTGGGTTCGATCCCACCTCAAGTCGAGCATTTTTACATTGACTATCCCCTTCTCACATGTTGTAAAATACATATCAACTACAACTCCTTTCACGCCTCTAATGATCTCGATGTCGACAACGCGTAAAACCATAAGCAAAAAAGGGAAAAGAATGTATACTCGCCTCATGTCTTTGAGCAAGCATTGAACTTCATCTTTAATATCTAAGTCAGTCAAATATTTTCGCAGCTTAGGAAAAGGTGGTAGTCACTGTGGGCCAAGTCTGCAACTGTATGATGGGTGGGTGATTATTTTCCAACCAAAGTTTTGCAGAAGATCGACGGTGTGATAAGCAACGTGTGGACCAGCTATGTCGTGAGCAATGCTTGCTTCCTTGCTTACATTTCGTCTTCTTCGTTTCTGAATTGAACTTCTGAGTTTTTTCAGAGTTTTACAGTAGCTGTAGTAGTAGTAGTTGTTGTGGTCGCAGCTTGCATTAACCCGACTAACAATGACTCCTTCCCATTCAATTTTTTTCCTTCTTATGGCACTACGTTTCGTCAACGTCGAGGTCGTTAGAGGCGGGGAAGGACTGCGGAAAAGGAACTGGAAGAAATTCGGCCTTGGCTTTTTAAAGGAACTATACCACCATTTGCCTGGAGTGATTTTGGAAAACCCAAATCTCGATAGGTGGAGATATTCGAAGCCGTCTCCTCCCGAATGCGACACCATTAGCTTCACTTTTTCATTACTAGTCGTATTTGGTCTACGATTACATCCATAAAATTATTTAAAAATCTACTTAAAGCAAAGTTAATAATCGTAAATGATAAAATGTCGGTAGAAGTGCGATAATTTGATGAGAGGGTGAGTTTCCAAAACAATCTCTGAAATCAGAAACACAATTAAAAAAAAAAAAAAAAAATCTGTATCTCTCTCTCATTTTCAACCTCTCTCCATATTTTTATCTTTTTAGCAGTTATAAATTAAATGAATTAAAGATGCTGGACGCTTTATATTCGGTTCCGCTCATAAAATTCATATATTACTAAGGTGATAGATATAAGAAGATTGTCTTGCACCGCAGTGGTATGAGATTGAGTCAGCTACCTCAATTGGAATTTACGCGTCTGCACCAAACAGCATGTGACGGAGGTGAAAGGTTGATTTTTAAATGCTACACTTCTATAGCCAACTTCCTCGTTTCGGGTCATTATAGCTCCGTGATGATGCGCGGCGTCACCTGATTTGAGCTCCGGTGGTTGAAGAACTTTTTAGAACTAGGGCATGTTTCGGTGGCGGTGCATTATTACTAATTATCAGATGGTGCACGAAAGTCCTGGTTTAAATCCCAAACCTCTCTGTAGCGCGTATGGAACTTGTGACAGTGACTCGTCCGCCGGATTTGGACGCTAAGCTGTCGGCCCCAGCGATGTTTTTCGGGGGAGTACGTCTCAATCGGCCGGCACCTTCTGTCTTATTTCATCTCTTATTTTACTGTCGTCAGTCTCTCGATTGGTTTGATATAAACCACCATCCCATCTTATTTTGCACTATCCCCTTCATCTCAAAACACCTCTCTTAAAACACGTCCACCGTTATCTGCTTCATACATAACCAATCCCAAATGTATTAAAAAACCACCCAAGAATCTGTTTCTTCTTTGTGTACGATTCTTCCACAAACTTCTTTCGTCAACCATCATTTACAAAACATATTAATTTCGTGGTTTAACTGTCCACTTAATTTTCGGCATCCTCCTATAGCACCACATTTCGAATGCTTCAATTTTCCTTCTTTCAGGTATTCCTGAAGTCCATGCTTCGTTACCATAAGGTGCTATGCTCCATACATACAGTTTTAAAAAGTTCTCTCTGGTTCCTGGGGCAATATTTGAAACTACTTTTTCATGAAGCCACATTAAAATTCCTCTTTTACTTCTTTTGTAGCTTCCTCCACATATAAGTTGAATATTAGTAAGGATGAACTGCAACCATATCTGATACACTTTTCAACTGATTGGTGACTCTCATGATTCTCTACTTTTATTATAGCCACTTCTTATATCACTTATAAAATATTTTTCTATCTCGATACGTAAGACCTGACTTTTTTAAAAAAGTTTGAACATTTTGTCCCGCCTTACATCACCAACAGCTTTTTTTTCTAAATCAACAAACGCTATGAAAGTAACATTGTTTTTCTTGATCGGTGATAAGAATTGATTCTCTTGCCGCACGGTTTTTTCAAAATTCAAACTGTAGCTACTGTATATTTTATTCCAACCCAAATAATTTACATTATAATGTCTGTCTCAGAATGACGAGCAACAATTTCTTTTGTAAGTTTAAATATTGCAAAGTCTTATAGGCATTCAATCAGAACATTGTAGGAGGAAAACTGAGGCATAAAATTGAAATTCAGTGCGGGAATGTCAGTGTGGCAAGGAACAAGGAAACCAGTATTATACGCTTTGTAAACACTAGACATACTTGAAAAAAAAATGAGAAAATATTATAGAGAATTACATCATAACTACATTGAAATTTCTTATTTTACCAAATTTTATTTAGACTGCAAATTTCTGTAGTTTTAGCATCCGGTCTGAGGTATTTGCTCAATTAGAATGTGAATTGAATTTTTTTTTTAACATTTCTACGAAAAGACTGAAATGTTATCTATTTGGTTACTAGCAAACCGATCAATTTTGCTCTTCATTTTTGGTTTAATACTACTTCATTAAACAACGGGATTAATATGACAATATCTTCCATATAAGAGGGAGCTTATATTCACTTTGAATTTGATAGCTGCTAAAGATTAAAAAAAAGTACCGGGTGTGGTGCGTGAACGGTTAACGTTCTGGCCTCGTATTCGGGAGGGCGCGGGTTTGAATCCGCGTCCGGGCATCCAGATCTGGGTTTTCCATGGTTTCCCCAAGTCACTCCAGGCGAACGCCCGGATGCTTCCTTCAAAAGGCCATGGCCGAGTTCCTGCCCGTTTCTTGCCCCAATCCGATCCCGCCTCTAATGACCTTTCTGTCGCCGAGCCGTAAAGCCCTAGCAAAAAAAAATTAAAAAAAAGAGAGAGGGGCGAAAAGAGTAGAGAGAGAGAAAATGAAATTTGAATTGCGTTTCTGATTTCAGAGATTTTTTTGATATCCCCGCTCTCATCAGATGAACTCACTTCTGCACATATATTTTAATTTACGATTTTTAACTTTTCAATAGATTTTTTAAATAATTTTATGGACGGCATCATAGATCAAATACGAAAGATATTGAAAAACTGAACCTAATGGCTGAGCGTTAACGCTATGGCTCCGCATTCGAGAGGAAGCTTGTTTGAATTCCTATCCGGCTATCCAGATTTGGATTTTCCTTCGTTTCTCCAAGTCACTTCGTGTGAATGGCGGGATTATTTCTTCCAAAACCCATGGTCCGAATTCCTTCCCATTCCTTGTCTCCATTCCCTTTCCACCTTTAATGACTTAGAAGTCGACGAATCGTAAATCCAGACGCATAATAAGAAATTGGTATAGTAATATTATTTAGTTTTTCGTCTCCTTGAAGATGGTGCGAACTCGTTATAGTCCACCTAACGTAACCACACGACACTATTTCTACGATGTTGAAGCCCGAGAAGATTTCTTTCAGTGTTACCTCTGAGAAAGCTTTCATAGTTACGTGTGCAGTTTATTAAGAAGCACTCAGGTACGAGTCTTTCCTTAAGTATGTTATGTCCTGACGCAAGCAGGTAAGAGTCGATGTTATATTTTACGCATAACGCAGTTGTAGGTTCGACTTGTTTAAAATAAATGCAAAAAAATAATTGGAAAAACTAGACTCGAACCGAGGACCACGCGTTTACAAGACTAGATGGTTAGCCACAAGCAAACGGAGCTCATGTTGTCACAGACGACTCGTGCAGTGGGTAAACAACCTTATCCTGCCTCGGAAGTCAGTTACATTCAACTGGCATTAGACAATTATCCGAAATAATCTCTTTATAATCGTTTCAATAGTTTTGTAGAACTAAAAACTCTGGATCTTTGAACATTTACACCCACTTCTCGGACCACACACCCCATTATGTGTTGCATTATTGCAACAAATTAGCCACATCAATATATAAATAAATATCGTTATAATTTTACGCTAATTATTTGGAATAAAATGTGTAACTGAACCTCATTTTTACTGCGCTTTATTGCAATCTTGTTAATTACAACTTTAACGATATGTTTCACGATCAGAATTTAAGAAAAGTGTAGCTGGAACCGAATTTCGTCCGATTGAGGTATGGTTGGCGATATCTTGGCTAATATTATAGTCAATGCAGGGACAGGAAAATGCGTTACCTGTTTCGAGATCGGTCAATAGCTTTTTACTGAAATGTGGGGAATGATAAATGGACTACCAAGAAGAATCGTCAATGGGCGGGCGGAGTCTTCCTGCTTTGTTCGAGGCTTGACTTAAGGAAATGAATAACAGATGGCGCTGAGTTGAATACGCGCAATGATGCCACATTGTGCGAAATAAGGGACTTAGACTCAGGCGCGGACAGTCAATTTTTTTGCCAAAGAGTGTACTTAATGGATTTTACAGAACTGCAAAACTCGGCATTAATATGAGCCTTATACGTTTTTGAAAGCAATGGTGAGTATGGTACCACCCACTGATTGTCAACTTAAACTTGGCTTCTAGAATTTTACATTCGCATTGTAAATGTTTGGCCACCATTCTCAACGTTTCTGTGGCGATACAACGGATAACCGTCGATATCCGTAATAGTATCATTCGTATATTCCTTTGGAAAACGCTTCTTACATTTTCCACCTTCCATGCATGGCGATGTCATGTTAAAAACACCGCACGGTCCGTGGATCAAGTGACTGGTAACAATATCAAACAATTCTTGATCAATTAATGGGTCCAATTTCTTCTGGACGGATTTTAACTTCAAGCCAAATCAAAATGTGAGAATGAGGCAAACCTCGCTTTTGCCACTCAATCGAATACAGATAGCAACGTGTGTTACCGAAAACCGAATGTTTTACGATGAAATCAATCAATGATTTTAATTTTTGTTTGAACACACGTGCCATGACATCATGACGATGCATTGACTGATGGCCTGGTAATAACAAAGTTTGTATTTCCTTCCAATTCTGAATACATGTAAATGTAATAAACAAATCTGGACGACCATAATGACGTACGTAAGTCATCGCATCTTGTATATATTCCTGCATGTTCTGTGGACTGCCGATGTAGCTTGAAGGTAAAATAAATGCATTACCGATATCATTGGCGTTTAAATTTTCATAAATATTGCCGATAACAGTATCTCGTAAGAGGATGTATTCCTCTGATCGCAATTTAGCCTGGTTGTATCGAATAAATCGCAAATGCTTGTTTTCAACCTTGGCGTACATATCGACGACGTATTGATGGCACAGTTGACCATATCGAAGGATATAGTTATCCTAATTAAGTCTAATC
The DNA here is from genome assembly GCA_031002005.1 of Vandiemenella viatica. Lineage (NCBI taxonomy): Eukaryota > Metazoa > Arthropoda > Insecta > Orthoptera > Morabidae > Vandiemenella > Vandiemenella viatica. The sequence goes on along the minus strand of JARYHS010012519.1, from coordinate 25,073,940 downwards.
ATCAGTCGGGGGGCGTCGTACTTCATTGAAGTAACTTTTTTATTTGTTTTATTACCTGAAAAAATAATAAATTATATAGTAAAAAAAAGAATAAGAAATCAATATAGTGGGCCCGCTATAATCCGGCCCCTGGTTGGAATACCGCGGGTCTACTGTACTAATAAAATAGCGAATTAAATAGTTGAATATTAAATTTACCAGCAACTGGATCACGATGTTTGATGTTGATGTGATATTCATTCTGCCCTTGCCAGAATATCAGTGAATACTGCAGTGCGTCATACGAACGGTGTAGATCCGAAATTATACTAACAGTTCTATCTTGACGTGTGACTTTAATCAAATGAGTCACCAACCATAAAAACTGCAACTTCATCTACTGTTGGTGCGTTGAACCTCCCAGCGTGTTCTCCTGATGTTAATTTGTCAGCTTTGATGACAATTTGATAGTTGTCATTTTTTAATTGTGGTGACACAATTGAATAAGTTGTTTATTATTTTCCAAAAAAATTTCCAACAATACCACAATTGCTGTCTCTTCTGCTTGTTCGATGAAATTATACTGGCACCTAGTTTTCAAGCGTTCCTCACAATTTCCAATAGATTTGGAGAAACTTCCGGTCATCGTTTGGCATCGGTATCAACGACCAAATCTTATGGTACACCTGGCCTTGTATTTTGAATTTAATTTCCAAAATGACGTCCATCAGATGTAAGATCGCAAATTTTTGCTGCCCCAAAAGATGTCATCTGGAAGCAAGAATTGAATTTTCATGTCTTGCACAGAAACAATTTCGAATCGTTTGATTCGCCAGCAAGAAGGATTGTAAATGTTTTGGCGGATTAGGTAATAATACAACTTTTCATGATGCACAACACATTCCGGCTGCTTCATTGCGGAATTTCAACGCCTGATAATATTGGCATATTTTGTTCATTGCACCGATTGCAATTTTAGAATGTGCATAGTAATCAATGGCTGGTGCATATTGGAACGCAAGACGAACAAATGATACACGTGTTAAAGCACGGCTGATTTACTGTCCCTCTCGTTCTCTTTCTCCAAATGTAGCTATGTACTGTTCTCGTGCCGCTCTTGTTCTCGATATATTCTGTCACAGACGTTCATCACTCTGTTCTTGAGATTCTTGCATACGACGCTCAGCTGTCCTGATTCTTTGAACTTCCTTACTTGCCGCGATTTGTGTTGCTGATTGATAAGCTCTCTCGTCGTGCGTCGTGCCTCTCTGCTACACGCATTGTCGAGGTTAGATTCTTTGCCAACATTTCATTGAAAAATATTTGAATTACAATAAAAAGTGCCTTTCTGAAAGCCTTAAAATAAGACACTATACTACAGTGGTGTAACCGGAGTTTTTGGGTCCATTGAAAAATAAAGTAAAATGGAAGTTAAGAACTAATGCGGAAATATATAATAACAGTGAAAAAATAACAGAAAAAGAAGAATGATATTTTTTTCAATACATTTATAGCATGGATGACACCAGGCTTTCAAAAGGTTTAGAAAGATTTGAAACGAAATAATACCAGTGAACTGTATGGAAAGAAAATTTTTTCGGTAGCAGACTTTGAACATGGCAGGATTCAAAGGTAGAGAGGAGTGCAATAATGAAGGAGTACTGGGGAGGAAGAAAGAAAAAACAACAGGAGAGGAATTGAAACTGACACGTGGTCTCTAACTGACCATAACAAAAAGAAGAAGAAAAATGATAAGCTAGCGAGAAATACTTACACTATTCGAATTTATCGTAACGTTTTCTTCAATGTTATATTCATGTGTGTAATTACTTTGTCGTTAGGTATAAAGACACACAAACGATGAACAACAATACAGTATAATTATAACACAATACACAGCACAATTCAAATTGAAGAAACTCACACATATGGCGTGGAATAGACTGTAGCATAAATAAATCGAAATACAACGCCATCTACTGGATGGATCGATAAATTAACACACCGCCATCTGTTAGGAATAAACTGTAGCATAAATAAATTGAAATAGAACGTGATCTACTGGATGATTACCCAACCTAGCTAACCAAGTGCTGTATTGATAAGTTAACACATCGCCATCTGTTAGAAACTTATGGAACTATAATAATAATTTCGTGTGGTCGTAATGACCTGGTGACATGGTTTCTACTGGCTGGGCATTCTGCCCCTATCGTAGCCGCCTTTACCTAGCCCGCCCATCCTACCGGGTACAGGGGACCTACATTTTAACATCGAATCCGAACCACAGTACCGTCCTGGCGTATATCACCTCACACAGCATGCTGCGCCGGAGGTTAATGCCGGGTTAAGTGTCTATAAAAATCTCAGCCGAGACAGGGACTCGAACCGAGGACCTTTCCATCTCCAGTCAGACGCCCTAACCACTGGGCCAGCAGCCCGCTTAGCCTTGGTGGCTTACAAAAAATTACAAACCATTGTTCTATGACAAACATTTAATGAACATTTATTTCGCGAATAATAAATATTGAGGTCTATAATCCAGATAAAAACTATCCTATCTTTTAAGTTGGACTAAATTACACACATTAAGCCAAATTTCTTCTAAATCGGTTATGTAGTTTCAGAGTTCATCCCGGACGAACATCGTGACACGAGATTTTTATATATATAAAGATAACAGGCACAGTAAAATCCACCCCTGTCCACTGTTTACATATCATCTGCAATATACCACCTCCAGAGGTAAGACGCCAAGACTCAACGGCACGTTAGTGGCTAAAATTACATCAACACGGCCCTTAATGACCTATCCCCTACTCATTCTAAATATAGAAATCTAGTTGACGTATCTGATTTCAATGTCACGGAAAAATGGCAACAAAGGTGGAACTCTGCATTTGTGAAGCATCAAGATATTGAAGATCCTACAACTGGACTTCAGGGATTCCATTTGAAGAGAGACTAGGGATTCAAACTAAACCGGGTAAGAACAGTACGCGCCAAATGTAATGCCATGCTCTATAAGTGGGAACTTCAGTATTCTCCTGCCTGTAACTGTGGAGATCCTTCCCAGAGTGTGGAGCATATCATAAAGAAACACCCACAAAGGAAGTACAATGGGATATTTCAAGATGTTTTCAGTGTTACAACTTCCTTAGTAGAGTGGCTGCAACAACTGGACATCAGTTTTTGAACACCACCAATGTTCTTGTCATTGTATGTATTGTAGATATTTAAATGTATTACATTAGTTGCTTAGCAATACGACAAATAAATAATAAAATAAATAAATAATCCTATCGTTTACAATGATCGCTTCGTTATGCTTAACGGTCGTGAGGATTAATCGGTACGATGAACGTTTTACTCTTTGTCTTAAAAATAGCTCACTGATGGATATACTCTGCAGCGAAGAGCGCTCGATTGCTGAGCTACCAGCGCGACTGCAATGTTACCGCGGTGACATAACTCCAGGAATGATATATCAGCTGAACGAATTATTTTCACTCAATACCGTCATCGAACTTACGAGAGAACGCTAAATCCAACGTCGTATGGTTAATCATTTGTTCATATTTCGACTAGAATCAACAAATCATAGTCCTGAAATTTTCTTTTCCAACTTAGGTCATTTACGAATGAATCAATAGGCGTCTAAAATAACCTGAATTCCAGCTGCAAAATAGCGCAAGACCCACGTGACTTGAAGATGTAAACTTTATCATATTTATATTCGTTCCCTTTCTCCAATGTATGACAAAATTCTTGCCGGAAAACGCAGGGTTGTTTAAGAAACGAAAATCGTAGCATTGCCACCTACTGTGTCTCCAGGCTTGATAAACCCATCTTGCCGAAGTTCCTGTGGGAAGTAGAACTCTTGACTCAACTATTCTGACATGAGGTAAGCGTATAACCACAAACTGATTGAACGAGTCAGAGAATAGCACGGCACACGACCAAGCAAGGGCGAAATATGTGTCCAGGGTGGTGGCGAACTAACCGACATTTCAATTGGCAAAGAGTGTTTCTTTTTTTTTCCTCATGCAGCAAGAAAAATGACAGGTGATTTCATATAAAGGCCTCTATAATTATATACAGCAGAAATTTATTTCAATGTTAAATACGTATTACAAACTGAAGAGGAAATAAAAACTGTATACAGCACGCATATAACTGCAGAAGCAGATTGTAATGAATATTGTGGAGCTAAATAAATTGGTTAAAGGTAGGGAGAGGAGAAGGATTGCCGCAAACCAGTAGAGAGAATGTTAACCAAAAATAAATCTGATAGTTAACATCAGTGCAATGAGTACGAAGTAAGAGAAGAGAATATCATAGTCCTGGAAGCAATAATCATTTCATCACAGAGTTTACTTGAATACTGTTATATACTGGCATTAACAAAGTTATGTAATCGTAGATTTTCCCGGCGAATCTAATGCCTGAAGATCTCTCGGGCATGCGGCCGGATCAATTGATCGTGGATGAACGAATTTTCGACGGCGTAACGTGCCATCATCTTCAGGTTGCGTCTGCTGGCCGGCGTGAGTAGCGCAGTCCAGGACGCGACTGCTGGGAGGCCTTGACATCATAACTGGGATAACCTAGGTCCCAGATTGTGGGGAAGTTTTTGAACTTGTGCGCATCGCCTTCCATATAACTTTGTGGTTATCCTGAGAGTGTGTGTCTTGTTGGTATTTGTCAATATCCGGTATCTTATTTCGTGGTCGGGGTCTGATCATTTTTTTACTGATGGTCCAGGAGATTCCTTGGCCATCGGAGAGTGTTGTCGTAAATCGGTTCAGCACCGACAGCCGTTATTAGTGGGTTGGTGGACTTTTGGTTGCTAGCTTTTCGAATCTTTGGCGAAGTGGTGGTAAACCGCTTACCTGATGGAGGACGTCTATCGTCGTCTCTCTTGGCAGGTGGTACGCATTCCTGATGGCCATGTTCTGGATTACCTGCAGCAGTTGAAGGTTGGAGGCAGCAGTGTTGACCCATACAACTGTAGCATACTACAGTATAGGTCTTACGAGAGCGATATAGAGTCGGATTCTTGGGTCCAGTCTCAGTTCTGATGTAGGGTTTAGGAGAGGATATAAAGTTCTTAGTCTCTCTGCAGCTTTTCCAGCATACATGGCTGAGCGGTCGGCGTAGAGAGCCTTCCAAACGTGAGCTGTACTGGGAGTGTCCGCCGTGTACAGGCTGTAGAGTATTGGTCCCAAGACGGACCCTTTCGGGACTCCTGCAGAGATATTCTTCACTGAAGAGTACGCTCCGTCCAAACAACCCGGAAGGTCCTTCCATCCAGATAGCTCCTAAATATTCTGGATTGGGAAAGTGGGACCTCATGCGCTAGTAGCTTCTAGACGAGGCCCTGGTGCCACACTAAATCAAAAACGCGGCTTACATCGAGCAAAACTGTACCAAAGAATTCTCTGCACTCCAAGGTTGCAAAGGCTTCCTCAGCGAGGCGGAGTGGCTGCTGAGGTGTGGAATGCTGTTTCCGGAAACCAAACTGTTCGTCCGGTAGCACCTCTCACCATCAATAATTCTGCGAAGCCTCATTAGGTAAATACGCTCGAACGCTTTTGATAGCGGTCGCAGGAGGCTGATGGGGTAATAGGAGTCTGGTGAGCTCCTATCCTTGTCCGCTTTTGGAATCGTAATCACCTCGGCGTGCTTCCATGTTTGTGGATATTGGCCTCATCGGTTTTCTCTGGGCGGATGAAGTCTCTTTCTGATGGTCCTTTGCATCCTTCGCCTCGGGTCGCGAGCTGGTAGGTGACTTGGTTAGCTCGAAGGTGGTACCCGGTTCCATCTCGGGATTTGGTGGCTCCGCGTCAGCAGACTCTGTCGTCTCCTCTTTCTTCTTCTGTTGCTGCTGCTTCTTCTTGAGCATGGCAATGTATGAGGCGTTGTTAGCCAACTGCCTTTCATTATATTTGTTGAACGCTGTGCATTTGCGATAGCTCACTACGTGATCACCACCGCGGGTGGCGCATTTGGGCTTGGCTTTGCCTTTCTTATGGGCACATTGACGAGAAGGATAATCGCCAGCGCACTTAACACACTTGGATGGCATCACGCAGTGGCGGGATACGTGTCCCACCCCTTGACAGCTATAGAACTGATGTGGTCCTCTAGTGCTGTAAAGCTTCTCTATGGTGACCACCACTGAGCAGAATGTAATCATTTTCAATATGGCTCTATTCTCAATGGTGTCTGATAGGACGACCAAGATCAAGGGAACCTCTTGTCGTGTTTTTGGTGAGCATAGTCTGACTACTGTTCTCGCCACCAATCCGAGCTCTTCTAGCCCTTCTTTTACATATTCCGTTGCAAAATTAAAAGGCAGACCTCTGATCGCCACCTTGAGTTTCTTGTCAGCCTCTGTGGGATAGGTGTAGAAGGGTATATTATTTTTTTGACGCATAGCCTGAGACAGCATGGTGGTCAGCCTTGGTTGTTAAGAATAGCTTATCCACCTCTCTTCCAGCTGGTTTTACACGGAATCCGTCCGCGCAGAGTTTCTTGAGTATTATTTCTACATTCCTAAAATCCTCTTTATACGAAAGGATCAGAGGGGCCGGTTTTGGCTCCCTGATGATCCTTGTCGGTTCCATTTCCTGCACTTCCATGACTGACTCCCCTTTTGTAGGAAGAGCCGAGAAGGAGTTGCTTGTTAGAAGTACCAGCAGAGTCGCTGGGGTTCAAATGTGCGGCGGGTGCAGTTCGGCGGGGGCTTGCGCCAGTGCTCTTCATCTTTGCTTGCCCTTGATGGAATGGTCTTAGAGGGCTGCCGCCTTTGATGTTGCTGTTCTGTTCGTCGCTGTTGTTGTTGCTGCTGCTGCTGCTGTTGTAGTTGCAGATGCGGTTGTAGATGCTGCTGTTCAGGATCTTCCTGGTCCAGTACTTTGTACTGGTTGCTTAATTCTATTCTGTCGGGGTCTGGGGTCCTGCTAGTACGATGTGCCAGCATATACCCCTCCCTATCGGGCTGAATTCCGGCTGATTTTGCCTTATGGTTGTCTGGTGATTTCTTTGCTGATGTGCCACTGTGCTGGACCACGGAAGTAGGTGCGGGGAAGCTTTAAGCTCCCACGAGTTTCTTCTTCCCCCGCCTTCTAGTCCTTATTGATTGAGGCAAGCTGTGACACAGGGACGCTGGCGTTTCATCCCCTCTCTTCACTCCATGGTAGCTTGAATTTATCGCCGAGGAGTGATGAGGTGCACCGCTTAGTTCTGCGAGGATCTTGACTGTGGGCAGGCCCGGTCGTCATTTGCGAGGTGTGTGCCGTCGGAGTTGTGTCCAAAGTCGAGTCCATATTCGGTTGCTGGGTCGTCATGTTTGCTTGCGGTGCCGTCCAATTTGTATCCAGGTCCGTGTCCGTTAGCCGGGTCGTCAACGTGGTCACAGCTGCCGCCGACAAAGCCGAGTGCGCTATGGCACTGGACCAGCCATCACACATCGTTACACAACGGATGTCAATTCAGAACTAACTGCTGAACCGGTCTGACCGGGTCGGTATTTATATCCTTCGAACCAACCCCACCACTCCCGCCGCGGCGCTCAGATATCGATGGTGGGGGCGCTACAGATACGTGGATGACGCATTTGTCATTTGGCCACACGGAAAAGAAGAGCTTCAATCTGTTCTGCAATGCCTGAACTCCATCCACAGCCAGATACAATTCACCATGGAGGTGGAACCCTTTTTTCAGAGCTGGCAAAGAGAATATCAGATGATTCATTAGGGCAGGAGACCCTAAGACTACTCACACGGACCACTGTTAACATGCCACTAGCTGCCACCACCCGTCACAGAGGGAACTAGAGCTAAATCCACTGGTCTACAGAGCACGTGTAATTTCTGACAAAGACAGTATGTCTGCGGAACTATCACACCTCAAGAACGTGTTCCAGAGTAATGGCTACGACAACCGCTAAATTCGGCGCTCCTTCAGGCGGAAGACCACTCAAGAACCAACTGAGGAAGAGGACAAGCTAAGAGCCACAGCCTTCATCCCATACGCCGGAATTGTATCGAGCAAGATTGGCAGAATTCTACGCTGACAAAACATCAAGTGCGTTTACCGCCCGCCGACCACGATTAAAGCATTACTTGGCTCGGTTAAAGATGATCTGGGACTTAGGAAACCTGGAGTATCTCACATACCGCACGAGTGCGGAAAAGCATATGTTAGGCAGACCACTCGCATGATCGAAGAACAGTGCACAGAACATAAACGCCACACCGAGCTACAGCAGCCGTCAAAATCAGCAATTGCTGAATATTGCCTAGAGACGCGGCATACTATTAAATATGAGGACACTGAAGTTCTGAGAAACACATCTCACTTTTGGGACTGTGTATACAAGAAAGCCATTGAGATCTGGCTACGGAATAACCTCATAAATAAAGATAACGTGTTCTAGCTAAGACAAGCTTGGAACCCAGCACTGAAGCGGCTCCGCAAAGACCACAGCGAAGGCACAGTGCGTGACGGAGGTGGCATACAGACTGATGGCCACTGTCCGACGCATTGGAGCGTTTCGCCCCCACAATCACTATCGGAGCACCGCGGTGGGAGCGGAGGGGATGGGTCAAAGGATATAAATACCAAACTGGCCGGACCGGTCAGTGGAATCGAGTGCGAGCTGCCAAGCCGAGAGCACGCACTCTACGATAGCTACGATGTCATACAGCTGCCGCTGTGCCTTAGAAATTATCTCAATCTTTCGAGGCAATGTGTATTGGAATGCCTACGACGCCTTCCCGCTAGAGAGGTGGGAATGTCGCCTCGAGCCCGGCAAAGATCCGTGGAAGGTCTTTGTTGCCGCCACATTTGGCCAAGACATTTTTAAATGGGAAATACCTACCACGAACTTCGAGATCTTTAAACAAACACTGACGGAAGCCAAGTTTGCGGCACAACATGCCGTACCGTCTAATGACGCAGACAAAGATACCCGCATGCCTTTTCCACTAATCTTCAGCCAAGATTTCTCTGTAGAAGACTATTGGAATGAAGTCAAGCAGCGCATGCCCCGTCCGCCACCAGAAGAATCGCCCCCAGCTGTAAACCAATCAGAGAGCAGCACGGAGCCACCGGCCAACGAGACTGGCGCCAAACCCGTCGACTGCAGCGACGACGAGCCGCCTATCGCCGAGGGCCCTGTGCAGTTACTTCGCCAGTGGACTTTGCAGCCCTCTCCCTCAAGATGTGGGAAATCACCGAACTGACCATTTTCACCTGGCCAGTGCCTGAGGGCCTACTGGTCAACTGTTCTTGCCCGACTGACCACGAGACCGTTGCGGCCCATCTGGAGGAGCAAGGCCTCAGCTACGCTGTCAGGAAAGCGGGCAGGCCACGCCGACTGGTGGTCCGCGGGCTGCCAGAAACTACAACGACAGAGGAGGTCGTCACTGGCTTCAAGGAGCACGGGGTAACTGTGAGGGATGTCGTCCCCATGGTGAAACCGGGCACCGAGGAGCGGCTCCCTCTCGTCGCCATCACCGCAGACCCTCCTGCCACAGCAGCACTCCAAGTGAAGAAGCTACTCGGCCAGGAGGTCCGGGTAGAGCCCAAGAAACGCCCGCCAGCTGCACTGCAACAGTGCTACCGATGCCAAGGGTTCTCGCACCAAGCCAAGAACTGCAGCGTCCGCTGTGGGCAACAGCACAGCGTCAAACAATGTAGCGAAGCGACGCCAACATGTGCCAACTGCGGCCTATCCCACTCAGCCGCCTACGCGGGTTGTGTCGCTAGGCGCAACCTGCGAAAGTCAGCAGCCAAGAAGAAGTGGCTCCATACGCAGCCCGCACCCGCGCCGACAGCAGAAGTGCCCGGCCGCCGCACAGACACCAAGCGGCGCGCGCAGCGCCACCCCCACCACCAACACCGAGCAGCCTCGCCCGCCGACCAAGCCACGACGAGCACTGCACGCTCCGCTGCTGGCCGGAGCGGGCGCCCTCCTCCACGGCTCGGCGCACGCCAAGACGCAGGTAGCCAGACAGCTATCCTGTAACAACTTGTCAGAGCTGTGTCCGCCCTGACACAGCTGGTAGCCACACTCCAGCCATTATAAACAGACAGCGAAGCGTCCCCCGACCTGCCATGCCCCCTGCCTGACCGGATAGAAAGAGAAGAGCTACATGAAGAACAACTACGCCAAATTTTAATAAAGCAGGGTGTAGAGGCGCACATGACGCCTAAAGCGCCCAGCGTCGTTGTGGGCATGCCCACAACGCCGCGAACCTCCGATCATCATCATCATCACCGGTCAGTGTCGCCACGGCCAGCCGTGGTGGCACAAACCTCCAGTCGACGACGACGACCGGTCCAGCAGTCGCGTCCTGGACTGCGCTCCTCACACCGGCCAGCAGACGCAACCTGAAGACGATGGCACGTTACTCCGTCGAAATTTCGTTTATCAATTGATCCGGCCGCATGCCCAAGAGATCTTCAAGTTACAGAAAGAATAATATTTTATGAGTTCAACTAATAGCAGTGCTCTGAAAGTAACCATCTTCGTTTATAACAACGATGACCTTTTTTACCTTCGCATGGTATCTTTGTGCTATATCCGTCTCCTGTTTGTCATGCAGAGGGGCAGTTTGTTAACATACAGCTGGCGACGCGTCTGCTGAAGCAGTTCCACGCGCAGCTAGTTGCCATGGCTACGGTGAACCAGCTGAGTGACATGGCGTGCCCCAACGGCCGCAGCCTCGTGGTGTTCAGCTTGCGGGGGCCCCTCTACAGTTACGTACTGACACGGGTGAGTAAGCGGCACAGTCAGTGCCTTCAAAGATCTCAAAAGATCTCATTCCTCGTAAACGAATTGTAGATCAACTCTTGACAGAAAAAAAAGAACATAATTTCGCAGCTAAGATTATAAAATCTCATTACACCCTTTTCCTGGTCGTTAATTTATTCGCAAATCGAAACTGTCACGTCCATTCTCTACGCTAGTCACTTCACCGTTTATAAGAGAACAATACAAAAAGATGTTCGTTCTGTTTAAATCATGAGTTAATCTGTAGATTCTTATTGATTTAGGTTATTTTTCCTTTATACGTGCTAAACTCAATTGTTTCTGGTGTAAACTTTTCCAGCTCACACATAAAGAAGATTTCTGCAGTTCAAAGTGGTTGCTTTTTCTGGAATATGGAAATGACATATACTCTTATCTGAAAGAACTTCATATTCCATTCAACTGCATTGTACTCATCGTCCGTAAAGTAGGAGACAGGTATCATATCTACGAGGCGTTCAACTTGGGTGAAAACACCGCTACAGAGATTTCATCCTACGGAACCTGGTCTCCTGATGAAGGGATTAATGCCGAAGCTTTTCATATTAACAGTAGAAGGAGAAATTTACGTGGCCGGATATTTCAGGTAATATCAATTAACGCGCAACACATCAGCACGTTAGTGTTTCAATATTATTTCTAATACTGCACTGAAAGTCATTTATTTTCTTCCGTACAGGCTGTATCATATGGTTCTGTCAATAACGTTTTGGGTGAACCGCTACTAAAGACCTTACTGAATAGTATGAACAGCACGTAAGTTTATGGAATTTTACTTGTTAAAGAAAACGTGTCACTTTCTAAACAATCCTTACATTAAATTTTCAGATTTTAGTGTTCATGTTTATACCCTTTTACTGTCTTCGGCCTGTGCTAGAGATGATTCTTATCACTGAGAAGGATGTCATACTCCCATAAGAACTGCATTGGAATTTCAGTGATTTCTCTTTGTCTTTCACAATGAATTTAATGTTATTTTTTGTTGCGTAGGTCATTGTTAGGGTAAATTGTTTTGAGAGTATTTTGTAAGAAGATGGGGGAAAAAAGAAATGGGAAAATCCTGAGCCCACGATTCACGTTGGCCCTTATTAAACACACCAAGATGAATCTCAAAGTTTAAAATTTTCATCATTAATTGTACTGTATGCGCTTCAGAAGGGTTTGCGATTCTATTTATGTAATATAATTGTAATAAACTGCACTTATTCTGCCCACCCACAAAACTAGCGAATAGTGAAAATTTCTCTCTCTTACACCAGGAATCGATTTTAATAGTTGCCAGCCTACCATGACAAAACATCCTCTAATGAAAAACTAGAGCGGAAGACTTTTCTGAGCACGGTAAAGGGTGTACTCTTTATTGAAATGTGTCCACTAACAATTGCAGCAGCGTATATTCATTATATCTGAGACATGGTTGTAGTAATGCTAAAGTAATAGTTGGCGACAGCGCTTAAAGATATTGTTACTAAATTTTGTATTTAGCAATATTTGTTTATATTTCAAAAGGGACTTGATTAATAGTCAATTTTTTGGCGGTTTCATCATTTTTAAGAATTTCATCCAGCAACATTTCTTTTGTGGCTAATATTTCTTTATATTTGCTTACACACTACTGATAGATCTGATGACAAAACTATCAGAGGTTCTAGTTATCTACTGCAGTTCAGAATCTATCGCCCACATCCTAAATCCAAATACCACCGAATAAACAAATAATCAGTTGAGGGATTGAATGGGGTCAGTATACCACGATATCTAGATCGTTTCCTTACATCTGGAAAACTTCTACGTCGCTCGTTTCGTTCTCAATCAACGGTTTTCTTCTATGTCATCATTTTATCATTAAAAAAAATTATTGTTAAGTAACCATAGTAAAGTCGTATGTGATTAAAGTTGAGAATGACCAAAACTGGACAAAATGTCGACATATATTCGTAGAAAAGAGAAGTTTAAATACAGGAAGTCTATAAGATTGGCAAAGTGTCTCACCAGCCGATTTATAATGCCCATGGTAACCCATGAAAAGAATTTAGCGATGCCGGGAACACAAAGAGGTGGCTTTTCCTGCGGCAGGGTGCGTCATTCTACGACACATCTACCGCAGAGAGTCAAAAGCGATGTCAGGGCCACATTTAGGCAGGGGCCCGCACCACTTACAAAGTAATAATGATAATACTTAAACATGTGCAAAGAAAGTTACCTATTTCCGAAACTTTTTGAGTACCGCAAGTCCTGAAACGCTCGTGAAAACCGAAAAAATGTTTTTGTATGCGCAAGTCAATGATTGGAAGTACGGGTGTACTGTAAAATAACATTTCAGTGCACCTATACCGAAAAGTAACAAGTCTGGGTCTCAACGATGAGGACTTACCTGGTATAACCCTTGTAACATACGGTTGCAGTATACTGTGACCGAGGCGTATTAATGTAGATTGAAGTCACTGTCGTACAACTATAATACGAACTAAAATTTCGTAGCCTTCATGTCCGGAAGGTTAGGCAAGATAAATTCATTTTGTCTACAGTGTAAACAGCGAATAGAGGTGAGAGGTCCAAGTTGTAAAGTTTTATTTGAAAGTAAGTATTTATAAAAACTTACATTCGTATTTGAAATAGGTAAGAATTCAATATTAATTCTGTTTTTTAATTACTTTGTATATAATTTGTTGTTTGATGTTATTTTTTATTTCTTTTAAAACCGATCCGTTGGCGTGGCGTGGCAAGGCTCTGATTAGAGGAGCGCTGTGTAAACACAGTGTAGTCGCTGTCTTCTGTAGACACGCGTGTGTGAATAAGGAATACCGTGTTTTTTATCTTTCTCTGTTGCATTCTTTGGTGGTCTTAATAATCTTTTATCGTTTCCTTTCTCTGAATATGTAGTTCTACTCTTTCATATTTATATTAAAAATTTTGAGTTTGTAACTCCGTGGGCTTTTGGTGAGGGTTTTTTGTTACAACAAAACAACTACATTAGGTAGCACCTTATCTGTCAAGCATCAGTCGAAAAATTCAACGTGCGAGTATCACTTGTTATCTTCGTTGACTTCAGTCTTCAGAAACGATACAGAAAACATTTTTGAACTTTCGCTTCTCCAGTAAGTTATCCTCCAATATTTTTCCTATCATTATATTATCCAATATTTGCATTGAAGTTTATTAATTTAATACTAAGTAATCCAATTTTTATTATATATATATATATATATATATATATATATATATATATATATATATATATTATTATTATTATTATTATTATGCAGCTATATCAGTTCTTATTTCAGGATGTACCCTCTCTAGGTCTAATGAGCTATACAGGGTTGGGCATTTAATATGTTTTCTGGAAATATTTCGGAAAGAAAGCATTTTAACAAACAATAACCTATATAAAAAATAATCGTACAGTAGGGGGCTACAATTATGTGATATTGGTTTTTTTCACAGGTGACGCTGTTGTCGTTACAACAAGGTCAACTTAATTCTTTTAAATAGAAACCCCTATTATTATTATTATTATTATTATTATTATTATTATTATTATTATTTTTTTTTTTTTTTTTTTTTTTTTTTTTTTTTTTTTTTTGAAGATTCCGATTCCTCATGAAAAAAATAAAAATAGTTTGCTTAACTCACTTTTCTGTTAGCCTCACAGATGGCGCTGTTATCGCGAAAAATGAATATTCGCCTTTTTTGTGTATAATTTTAATTATTGTTTAAATAATTACATGTAATTTTCATTCTGTAAACATGGAAGGTAATTTTAAAGAATAATGACGAAATTGATTTTTTAAATACTTTATCTTACTTATTTGCGGCCATGTCTACAGCAGGTGCTCAGAAAGGTTACCATTTACTTCCAGACATTTTCTGACACACTTCGAGCTGTTCAGGCATCATTTCTGCAAAGGGTCAGAAAATGTCTGGAAGTAAATGGTCACCGTTTTGAGCACCTGCTGTAGACATGGCTGCAAATAAGTAAGAAAAAGCATTTAAAAAATCAATTTCGTCATTATCCTTTAAAATTACCTTCCATGTTTACAGAATGAAAATTACATGTAATTATTTAAACAATAATTAAAATTATACATAAAAAACGCGAATATTCATTTTTCGCTATTACAGCGCCATCTGTTAGGCTAACAGAAAAGTGAGTTAAGCAAACTATTTTTATTTTTTCATGAGGAATCGGAATCTTCAAAAAAAAAAAAAAAAAAAAAAAAAATAGGGGTTCCCATTTAAAAGAATTAAGTTGACCTTGTTGTAACGACAACAGCGCCACCTGTGAAAAAACCAATATCACATAATTGTAGCCCCCTACTGTACGATTATTTTTTATATAGGTTATTGTTTGTTAAAATGCTTTCTTTCCGAAATATTTCCAGAAAACATATTAAATGCCCCACCCTGTATATTAGAATTAAATTATACGTACTTTTGTTGTAGTTCTTTCCAGGCTGATCGATCTTGAGCCACCCTCTTCCAGTTCACGCCTGTAACTCGACGTATATCCTTATCCCAGCGATCCGGGGGTCTTCCTCTTGCTCTTTTCAGGTTCCTTGGTATACAATCCAGTACTGCCGTAGTCCATCTTTCATGTATATAAATTTTCTAGGCAGGCCAAACTCAGATATTACAATACAGTGGTACTGCCAGAAGCATTATATGCATCAGAAACAACCACCATTGGGACTTCAGGAATCACGGAAGCGGAAAAATTTGAGCTCTAAATCCTTAGAATTTTTTTTGGGAGCAATATATAAAGACGGCGTATGGATGAAAAGACAACGAAAGAACTATACAAACATACAGATAGATTGACAGACATGATCAGAAGACGCAGATTACAAGTCTATGGACATTTGCAGAGAATGAACAGCAGTAGAATCACAAAGAGGATCTTTGATGTGTAAATGGTTCGCTCAGGAAAACAAATTGGTTCCATTAAATAGAAGAGAACTTAAATCATGCAGGGATCAGCAAGGAAATGACACAGGTAAAGGGACAATTCAAGATCAAAATTATGAACACAAAATTTAAAGTACAGAAGAAAACAAGAACAAAATGGACAGAACAAAGGAAACAGGAACACAGTGAACGTATGAGGAGGTTTTGGGAAGAGAAGAAGCAGAAGATAAATACAAACAAAAACTGAATAATTATGAATAATTTGAGTTAAACACTTTCATCAAGGGCAATAATGACTAATGATAATAATAATATATAAGGACCCGCACCACAGTTATAGCTGAGGGACCTACAGATCCTAGAAGGCCCGCACCACAGGTCCTAAATACGACCCTTAGCGATGTGAATACACCACTGGGTACCTGGGTTCCTAAACGAGATGTCTTAAATGGTGCACGGGCTGCAGACTGAGGCATGATCTGAGAGTTCACTGAAGGACATAGACTGGTGGTATAATTAAGGAAGCGAATGTAAAAGCACGATGTAACAGTACAAGTGGCTTGTATTGTTGCGTGTGCGATGGTTGGCACTCCTTCTCTGAGCCGGGTGAAGTCAGTCGCCTGGAGAGTCTGAACGTGTACTGTCGGGGTAATACAGTGCTAACATGAATAGTGAGCAGCAGACTGTCAATTAGTGCTCAAACGTGCTTTATACTTATAGAACCTGTAATCTGCGTCTAAAGAAATACACTTTTCTTGACTGATGATTTTATATGATAAAACTGACCATATTACACAGTTTATAGAGATTCATTTATTCTCCACTTTTTTAAAGAGATATATCCCGGATAGTACCAGTCTGGCAACCGAAATAAAATAAATTAATTAAAGTCAGTTTTTGTTAATTCCATTGTGCAAAAATCAGCAGGATACTAATTATTAAAAGACTGTCTAGTTTCAATGTAAAGTTACATTTACGCTACATGTTCGACATTAATGATGCGGACCTCCAAAATAGCCGATTAAGAGTTAAATAGATATGCAAGGGAGAAACTGTGTGTATGTTCTGTTCAGCCAATCCATCCAACAACTACTGCTGAGATAGTCCTAAGTCGCCATGACCGGCCACAATTGAGCTATGCTGTGAAGCGGTAAATGTGGAAACGGAAGTGCTACTTGGGAAAGGCATTAGTTCTCTGTTGGGGGCTGTGCCTGTGAACACCATTGGTAGGTGGGGTTTCACTAGGCATGGCCTACACCTAAATAGAAAGGGGAAAGGGAGTACTTTCTGAGTTGTTAGCTAAAGAACTAAGGGAGCCCATTTCCAGTCTACATCTACATCTATACTCTGCAATTCACAATTACTGTGGGTGGCAGAGGGTGCTAAGCACCAATCCCATTTTAGAGTATTCCAATTCCGAACAGAACGAGGAAAGAATGAATACATAAAGGTATCAGTACGGCATTTTATCTCTCGAATCTTATCGCTTCTGTCATTGCGACCTAAATAGGTAGGCGGAAGAAGTATTTCGTTGCACTCGTAAATTAGAGATTTTCGCATATTCTCCAACAAATTTAAACGAAAACGACGTCTTCTGTCCGCCAAACAATCCCAGCCTAACCCACGTATCAGCTCTGTGACACTTACATAAGGACTGTAACTAGCGGTCACGAATCGAGCGGCTCTCCTCTGTACTTTCTCTAACGTGTCAATCAATCCCTTGCGATACGGATCCCAAATTGCACATCAGTATTCCAAATGCGCACGCACTAGTGTTTTGTACACTATTTCCTTTGTATGAGCATTGCAGCTTCTCAAAATACGACCTATAAAACGTAGTTTAGAATTAGTGATGATGGGGTCAGGACTGTGCCTTTTTTAGGTTAGGGGCTGCTGGTGAAGGGACAAAAATAGATTATCAAAGTGATACTGATTGCAGATTCACGATGGGGAAAATTAAAGATGTTAAAGAAATAGATGAAGTGGCTGAAACAATAACTGACTGCGGTAAAAATGGGAAAGAGGATATAAATGCCGAATACAAAGCCGGTAATAAGGGTGTTAGTGGTAAACTGTAGAAGTATAATGAAAAATCGAATTTTCAAACTTATTAGAGATACACGAACCACAAGTAATAATTGGGGTAGAGAGTTGGTTAAAAGAAGAAGTACTAGACAGTGAGGTTTTACCTGATGGTTACAGAGTGTACCGCAGAGATAGAGGAGCAATTGATGGAGGAGTTTTCATACTAGTTAGCTGAAACTACCACAGTTCACTGGCGTTCATAGATAAAGACAATTAGTTAATTGGGGTACTAAAAAAGAAAAAATCAGGGTGCTGGCTGCTTACCGCAGTGGAAGAATGACAGATGAAGATGAGGCTCTTGGGGAGAAATTAAATTCATACTCAGATTTCAGAAGTGATAATACAATGGTCATTATTGGTGGTGATTTAAATTTACCAGGTGTAAACACGGAAGGAAATAATATTAATAACACAAGGGAACAGAGATTTTCAAATACCTTAATAAGGGATATATTCGTAATAAAGCCCGATGATAACCTTGTGGGAAGTCTAGTAACTGAAGGACTAAGTGATGGATATTAGAGCCAGCAGCCAAACTTGAAGGGAGAAATAGGTACAGTTATAAAAAGGCACAGATTTCAAATTTGAAGAGATATTTCAGAGAACGATTCAGCAAATGGGAAGAAGGCACAAGTACAGTAGAGTCAAGCTTGGAAGAGTTCAAGGAAATAATAAGAAAGGGGGATGAAAAATTTATTCCAAAGCAGAAAATAAAGAGAAGTAGAGAACCTGTGTACTATAATACTCAAGTGAGCAGGTTAAAGAGGTTGGTAAGAAGAGAACATAACAGAGTTAAGAGACAGCAGGGTAGTAGGGAATATTTAAAACAACTAAACGAGGACTTAATAACAGCAAAGAAAGTGACTAAAGACGGGTTTATGAAGAGTATTGTCATTGCCGGAGGACCCTTGATTAATGCATCTAGAAATTTCTATGGCTATATCAGGAAACTGAGGGGAAGGGAGGGTGTAGAGACACTTATAGATAAGGATGGAGAAGAAGTTACTGAGGGTTTGAAAAAGGCAGAGCTTTTAAGTAACTGTTTTAGTGAGAGCATTAGGGACAATGAATCAGAAATGGGAGGTCTAATTCGGAGAACGAGCTTAACAATACCATCAGAAATGAAAATACTAAAAAATTTGAAATTTATCCGGAGGAAATCATGAAGGAAATAAGACAGCTGAAAAAACATAAAGCGGCTGGTATAGATAATATTACTGCAAATATATTAAAGATAGCCGGATGTGACATTGTACCTTATCTTGAAATATTATTTTAATTGAGTCTGGATACTTGCTGCTTACCACAGGACTGGAAAAGTGCGATAGTAGTACCGGTACATAAAGGAGGGGTGAGAAATAGAGTTGAGAATTACAGGCCAATCAGTTTGACATCAGTGGTAGGTATATTAATGGAAAGATTGATATGCAACCACGTCAGAAATATATGTGAGGAACGTAAGTGGTTTTCAAGTAGGCAACATGGGTTCAGGCAAGGATATTCATGCGAATCTCAGTTGGTGGGATATATGCAAGATATTTCAGTTGAAATGGACAAGGGGGGCCAAATTGATAGTGTAGCACTAGATCTGTCAAAGGTGTTTGACATAGAGAACCATAAAATGGTAGTAAATAATGTAAAAACTATTGGAATGGATGAGAAAGTGGTTTGCCGGATAGAAGAATGTTTAAAAGAGGAAAATAGAAAGTTAGGGTAGAAAATGTAGTATCAAAAGAAGTGGAAGTAAAAATGGGAGTACCACAGGGTAGCGTATAGGGACCATTGCTATTCATTATTATAATGAATAATTGTGTTGATTGTTTGTTATCTGAAATTAGACTGATTGCAGTTGACATCATGCTATGTGAAAGGATCAAAACGGTAGGGGACTGTAAAAATTTTCAGGGTGATCTGGACAGGATATCTATTTAGGTTAGTAAACATGGGATGAAGATAAATGCAAAGAAGAGTCAGCTTATTAGATACACAGATAAGAAGCTAAAGTTGATATTGATTATAAAGGGGGGGGGGGGAGGAGGGGAAGAATTGCTTGTTGAAGACTTGGAATGTAAATATATGATAAAAGAACTGGAATGGGCTTCATTGGAAGACAGGAGGATGAAGATGGTCACGGAAGTGTACAAGGTGTATATTGATGATGAGGCATGGAAAGGTATTGGTGTAATAATTTAAAGTAATGCATGGAAGGGAAAAGATGACCATGACCACAAGCTGGCACACGATTTCAAGCACAAGGGTGTACGAAAATTCTCTTTTTTAGGTAAAGGTGCCAGGGATTGGAATAAGTTACCAAGAGAAATTATGAATATTTTCTCAATAACTTGTAAAGAATTTAGAGTTGAAATTTGTAGAGGGTAAATTTAGATAGGTGCAGGAAAAGGGGAAGATGGGTATGCAGGGTAATTACCACCGGATCGTTGGCTCCAGTACAATTTTATGAAATTAAGTTCAGACAGAGGTCTGTACATTAATAGTCTGCGCGAACGAAATTGCAGTTGCTACTAAAACAAGAACTCGCATCAAAAGTAATAATAGGTGATACGTCAAGCAACATATTCAACGGAGTCAATTATATGTTCTCAAATTTATTTGTCAGCTAGTAAAAAACTTCACAAAAATCATACGATTTTTACTTCTTAGTTTAAGGTTTTATGTTGTATTCCTGCCTAAGAAATTTCGATAGAGAATATAAAAAATAAATAAGAATCAACAAAAAGCTAGAAACAACAAAAGCAAGAAAGCAAAAAATAAACAGAAAAAATTATACACCAAGAGACCGTTTAGTTCCAACATTAAGTAATATTTACACCAACGATCAGCTTGAGCTGCGATTCAGTAAAAGTTTCAGTTTTTCGCACCAGCAGTGCAAGCAAAATAATTTGGAACATTGTAGGAGTCTGTAACGAGTGAAATGCCAGTGCACACAATCAAGTACCATATAACCCAGCTGAAACCATCACATTTTTGTTCCCCCCACAAAATAGAGGTGGTAAAAAAAAAAAAAAAAAAAAAAAAAAAAAAAAAAAAAAAAAAAAAAAAAAAAAAACATTATAATCACTTCAGAGGGTACAGATCCAGATTTCTGTCACAAATAAAAGCGCCATATCACACCGTCACTTACAAGAAGCAATTTGTGAACAAAAAATTATCAAGTTTCGGCCAGCAATAAGATCTTATGAAAGCTTACAGAGGCATTTGTAGTGCACTTCTTACAGTGTTCATCTCTGGCAATGTCTTATTCGGCTGCAGGATATTGCTGTCATTTTTGTTAAAAGGTAGCTAATGCCAAACTACTAGATGTAATGCTGCAAGAATGCAACAGACTTTTTACGGAGTAGTTCAGAGGCACATTAACCGAAAAATTACGTAGTATGGCTCTCACCGATGTAAGAAGATATGTAACTGAGAATTATCGAGCATGGTGGTTGAGGGTGTGACAATTATGCCTAACCCCTGGATATTATTTTTGCTATTGAATAATTATTTTGCTGCTAATTCCATGTGTTTATTATTATTTTGAATATAATTAATGTGAATATTTGTAATTAAATATAACATGGTTTCCACAGATAGCAGTGTGTATAGCGAGTGGAGTAAAGCAATACCTTAGTTTGTAAAGCATCTTTGGTTGAGAAGCTTTAGTGTTCGCTCGGTTTGGCTCGCGAGAGGGCGCCGCGAGCGATTGTTAATTTTCGTGGTGAATGATGTAAATTGAAATTGTTTTAAGCCGTGGTTGCTTTTAAAAGTATCAAACTTACGTAATTATGATTCGAGCTTTGTGTGTTTTCTTTAAAGATACGTTAAGAGATTCTTTCTAATAATCACGTGGCCATAATTGGTGACCCAGTGGTAATTATCATTAATTAAAAAAGATCTGTCAGCTGTAGTGTTAGAGTTGGATATAGGGCCAACCACTCACAACACGCCGTATCTTAGTTTGGATTTGGGATGAAATTTCGGTAGTAAAGCCGTTGGTTTACTACATGCGCACAGGTTCAACAGAGCTAATATAAGGGTTCAGCTATTGACTAAATTACGAAGAAGTCACATTCCAAATGGAGGCAGTTTCGATGCGGTAACGCTCTGGCCTCACATTCGGGAGGATGCGGTTTCGAATCCCCGTCCACCATCAAGTTTTAGGTTTTCCATGGTTTCCCCAAATCAATCCAGGCGAATGCCGCGAAGGTACCTTCAAAAAGCCATGGCAGAATTCCTTCTTGCCCACCAGTTCTTCCCCGCCTCTAGTGACTTAAACGTCAAGATGGCATAAAGGCATAGCGAAAAGAAAGGCTGGATATTAGAACATGAGACAATGGTTATCATGTTCAGAGATATCACTTTTTAGTGGAAATCATGAAAGCCATTAATCTGGCTGAGAAGTGGTGAAGACAGAACAAAACAAAACGATCTCAAGGAAGCAACAACCAGATGAATATGCAGAACAAACAACACAACACCTGTCTAACTGCCCAAAGTGAGCATTCTGTTCTTCGGAAGATATGCTTAAGGACAGTGCTAACACCATCTAGACTAAATAGTTCTGGTGTGCTATATTTTATTAACTTTAATCACTGTTCCCTTCAATCTGTGTTTCTTGTTTACAGGTTCTTGTGAATTTGTAGATTTTCACTTCTTATATGTCATAGCAACAAAGATTTTTGACACCATTTTGGAACAGCATCATAGAAAATCCTGATGAAACAATAATAATTTTGGTCTGTGTCGTGTAGTTCATAGTGAAGTGTCCCCTATATTAAGGAAGCGACTTATCGACCTCCCTGTGGGCATTTGCTACCTGTTATTAATTCCCAAATAGTATTAAAGATTTAAAAAATCTGGTGGGCGCCAGAGATCCCTATATTAGGAAAGCGACTCTCAAAGTATTATAATTGAAACATGAATTATTCAATTATTGAATTAACCAAGCAAAGTGACACATAACATGACTGGATGGGATCTATTGAAAACAAGGTACACAATCTGACTTTACGATTAACTTATGTATTTGAATTGTTTACTTGACAAAATTTTACAAAGATTAATTTTCTTTTTACAACACAAGGGTACATAACTTTCTCGCTGGAACGAGAGAGTTTGTCTCAGGTCGTTGACAAAGGCGAAAAAAAAATGACTACTATGCAAAAGTTCCTGTTTCTGACTGATGATTACCGTGCAGGCGAATCTAGTTGTGTAGTCGGCGGCTGGCTGCCACCTCTCCCTGAGGTATCTCCTTGATGTCACTCTAGTGGTCAGCTGAGCGCCGATCTACCCCTCTCGGTAGGCAACCAACAGGTCCCCTCTCTGCTCCGCGCTGCCTGAAGCTGCGTCGCTTTCCGCCTCTCTTGATGCAGTCCGTATTAAGGTCGGGCCACACCAGACCGCACCGCACCCGAGCCGCCCCGCACCGTCACTTTTCTTATTGTTGTCGCTCAGTCGATTGAAGTGAGTTCAAATGACACCGCGTGTCGGCCGACACACGGCCGTGAGTTGGCCCGGATAAATTTGGTTTATATTTTGACGGTGCGGCCCAGTGTCGGTCTGGTCGATATGGAGAACTGTATAGAAAGAGTTCGGAAATTTCCGGTCCTTTACGACTAAATATTGTTTTAACGTTACTGATTGCTTTAGAAGTGAGTCATTTTTTTTTTCAGCCTCACTTCAGGTTCATCAGATATTCGTAAAATGTAGTTAGAGTCCTTGCATGTTCGCATTAACAAATCAAATCTTTGCCAGTGGTAAAATTGCATCCGAGATCCGGATTTTGAACCGGGGACCTTCCGTACCCAAATCACTCGCCGCAAGCATCTGAATCTAGAAGTACTGGAAAATATGTATTCAATCATATAATAAAGTACATTTGTGTTTTGGCATGGCAAAAATAAATTATAAGTACGTTTATTTTATTATGTTTGAATAATAATTTTTAATTATAACCAGATTTGTCTCTTGTCTCAGAAGGTTATGGCGTACGATTGGGGAAATGAAAGTCCCTGGTTCAAATCCCTGTCTCAGCTGTAATTTTTATGGATCGTAAAATTGACATTCACCTCTGGAAAAGCTTTGATTTGTTAATGCTAAAATGCTAGGACGCTCTGTGTTACGAATTTCACGTTAATCTGTAGTTTTTCTTTTCAAATTAGGTGACAACGATAGAGTTGTACTGCGAAGCCGATAAGTAACTCCGTGACTGGAATTTTTAGATCACATGAAATTATTATTATTTTACGGAATCTTTGTGGTCTGCATTAAAATAAAAATGTATAATAATCTTATTCTGTTTTGTTAAAAAAAATACTGAGTGACTCGAAAAGGAACCTCAACCAAAACAAAGTCGTTAAATGTGAAGTGAGTGACGCTTGACATTTAATCGTGACTATATAGAATTACACGAAAATCTTTCAATACAGTGTGAAGTGTGACGACCATTTGTTAAAACAGTTTTGGAATACTATTTTTGTGCATAAGAGATCAAACAATTAGGAGATAACAGGAGACACACAAAAAAAGTATTTTAACGTACTTTATTAACTTCGTAGATTATAAAGTACAGTACTCTATAATAAAGTACGGGTGGTAGCCGCAGCTACGATACCGAAATCACTTTTAAGATAATATTTTAACATTAATTCCGTGAAACAGTCAAGTGTATACGTTAAAGGAGACCGAGTAGGAACCCGTCCGTCACACGGCCGTGCCACGGACCAGTGTGGACGCGAGGGGGGCGAGCCGTCACACGGCCGAGTGACGGTGTGGTGCGAGCCAGGTGTGGTGCGGTCTAGTGTGGCCCGACCTTTAGAAGGAACGCTCTTCCCGCTGGTTGGCTCGAGACATGCAATAAACCGCCTTTAGTTATAAATATCATTAAAAAATTTCCTCCATTGAATGTACTCCTGGCTCCGCATCACCCTTCATTCTCGGATACAGATTTCGTTTTTATTATTTTTTATTTGTTTACTGAAACAGTCCAGGCTCCGTCTTGAGCTGTGCCTTGTCACGGGACTGTTTTTGCCATAAGTAATGGCCGCCACTCAGGGGTTGATGTCCCACAGACCTCGAGCAGAGCCTTCCCCCAGCCCCACACACACACACAAAACACCCACACATGTGTTTCACTCTTTGGCTCCCGGTACATTACAATAGTAACTTTCGTGCTCTGCCAAAAATATTGACAGTTGTTGAGACAAAGCTTCAGCACATTGAAACGATTTCAGGCACTCCAACGAGCATCTATCATCATCTATGCCCACCTCGCTACGAAGATTACTAAATGCGTAATAACAATATATGACGCTCAGTCTGTGGTTTACTGGTTCGGACTCCTGTGATGAATATGTTTTCACCACCCGCAACTTGGTCATCACGGTGTCGAAATCTCTATGCAAAGTGTTATAAGTAGTGACAGTTCCTCCATTTAGTAAAGACGCTAAAATTTTAGAAGACCTAGCAATCTCGATCTTACATATTATCTTACATTATGAAGTTAGGAGAAATAACAAAATTTCAAAAGCCTTCGTAAAGCAACAGTTAACACACTCAAAGTGTATGTAAAACAACGAGAATATACAAGTGCGAATCTGGTTTAGATATACGTTTCAATTAACCGATCTGAAAACGAATAAGCAGCTAACGAAAAAAATCATATTCATGTTTCCCACGCTGGATGCAAAGTGGACTGACAATGACCTCTTTCCAACATTTACGAGCCAGCAGCCGAGAATCTTATGAGAAAAAATTTGCTCCAAACGCATGAAATTCAGTTAAAGTAGAAACAATCACATCGACTACGAAACACGAAAATTATGCTCGTAAACTTAGATGGGGCTAAAATATTAATCTACCACCGACGATTCGCCAGCAATATAGTTGAGACGTAGCCACTTATCTCTTCGAGATTCCGATAGCGCTATTTCACAGTGTTCCAAATATAAAAATCGTAATAAATTTCAAATAATAATTAAAAACTTAGAAGAAGTAAAACATGAAATAGAAATTAAATTACTTTAGTTTTTCTTCGCGGAGGTGTACCATTGCAAGCTTGTCTTTAAGTAATATTGTTGCAACACTTTACAACTTATCCACTAACATATATCAGCTCTTATTCCATTAAAAATAAGACACTGGTTGATGGGGATACTAAACAGTTTTCTAAATTGCAGAAAAAGTGGTTAAAGCTATAAAGGTTTCAATGGTTGAAATAATGCTAATAGTTCTACTTTGAAACCGACGATTTTCCTCCTCCCCGCCTAGAATATTAAGTTGATTGTGTAGCATTTTTTTATACTTTCAAATCGAAAAGGTTTTCTTCAAGTTTTTATGAAATATAATATTGTAACTTATATTTCTCCTTGTTCTATTATATTTATATGAACAACTGAGTGATACTGTTTCGAGATGCATCACTTAGTAAGGTTTGATGCATGTTTCGGAATATTAGTATTTGCCTTTTGTAAAACAGTATTACCTACTGAACCCTAAATATTTTAATCTGATACTTTCTGTGTCTGTGGAAGAATTTATTTACAAAAACTACGCCCTTTTTCATAAGTAATAAGATGAAATGTTTATTTTTATTCACGTCTTAACACTTAGTAGTGACCGAACGTTACCGCCTGTTCAATATAGGACTCAGTGCATAGCTATGTTTAAGGGGTTGTATAACCTTCAGGAGGAATTTCAGAGACGTATCACTAAGCTGATACGGATATACCAGACTGGCAAAGCGGCGTTTTTCTTAAGATATGAGGTTCTAAAGAACTTATTGGAAATTGGGCTCAGTAGTATCGGTCCAGAAAGGAAGGTAAACATATATGATTTTGAGCTACAGACTGAGAAGTACTTGTTAATTATAGGTATGAGAAATATAACATTTTGAAATTTATGTAATCCATAGTCTTCTGCCAGGTTCGTAATAACCGCTCCCAACTACTGCTTAGGTTCTCAGTCGTCACTAACGAGGACATGCTGCCAGGAGATGAAGATGGCCGGCACCAATGGAACGGTGTCATAGGAATGTTGCAGAGGGAAAATGCAGAAATCATTACAGACTTGATTACGATAACGTCCGCTAGGTTAATGGCTGTAAAATTTTCAATGCCAGCTACTAGAGACAGGTAATTAAAATTATTTGTTTTACGTCTATCTAAAATCATGGAATTCAAATGACGTCTTTCTGTTGGATATAAATGAATATTTTAAATTGATTATCTTGAATGTTAAAGTGATTTGAATGACAATTAAAATGCAATTAACGCCTAATTTCCAACACTATTCACCTTGTTCAACAGAGTCGCTTTGTTCATCACGTATGAGGAGGGAGATACGATCAACTGGTGGAATTTCATAGGGATATTTCAACCAAGTCTGTGGGTTGCCGTAGTATGTGCCTTACTTATTCATATTTTCTTCGAATTCATGATGCAATGGAGTATAAAAGTTGAAGATGTTGATTGTTCCTTATCTGACATCGCCTTGAACATATTTGGAATATTTTGCATGATGGGTAAGTATTGCAATAAACTATATATTTTTACATATATTTAAAGAGATAGGGAAGACAATGTGACCTTGAGGAAAGTAACTGGGTGACTGCATATTTCAGATTTATACAAGTATTGATTTGTAATGCAACATACCCTTCACGTACATTTCACCTACTATTTTAGTCCAGTTTGATTTATCTGTCTACGATTATAGAAAAAAATTATGGACTTAATGGATTAATAACAGAAATTCTATTGGCTCCCGTTTAATATATGAGATTAAACTTGACTCGGTAATTCCACTGAATGTAAGGTGTTAACTGGAAAATATTCGGGTCCTGACTGAGGGAGTCAATTCTAACTTGATAACTCTGACCCTTGTCAAGCTCATCTAAGTGAGAGAAGAAAGCGAACCTGCCGCTCGTAATTTTAACACAGCGCTACACACTTTTAGTGAATCGCGGAGTAATAGTAATACTAGTTGTTCAAGTATCCTGTTTCTGAAGACTGCTGAAACCTCACATCGTAAAGGTGAAGATAATAATTCCATGATGCAAGGAGCATTCCGCGCAATAAAAGATACTATCACTTTTTTGTATTCATTAAAAAATCATTGATAATCACTGCTGCACATTGCAGACAACAAAATCTCGGTCGCCGTGTTACCATGGGTTTCTTCCAAATAAAACAATTAACCGTTCATTCTGACAGTTGTTTTCTTTCCGAGCCAGCAGACAGACCTCGCGAGATGCAGCGATAATCGAAGCCTTCTCGCATTCGGGAAGACGCGGGTTGAAATCCCCGTCTGACCATCCAGATTTGAGTTTTGCGCATATCATTCCAAACTATGTCGGAATAGTTCCTTTAAAAGGCCATAGCGGAATTCCTCCCGGTTCTTTATTCCCCATTTCTCTCCTGCCTCTTATCACCACGGAGCCGACTAGTTGTAAAGCCGAAGACAGTAAAATAGTAACAATTGAGAGAACAGGAGGCAACTGTCCGCTCAGCAGGCGAGCCAACTGCTTGCATTTAAATTCCTCTGCACATTACACTAAACACGTACTCGACCTATACAGGGTGGGGCATTTAATATTTTTTCTGGAAATATTTCGGAAAGAAAGCATTTTAACAAACAATAACCTGTATAAAAAATAATCGTACAGTAGGGGGCTACAATTATGTGATACTGGTTTCTTCACAGGTGGCGCTGTTGTCGTTACAACAAGGTCAACTTAATTCTTTTAAATGGGAACCCCTATTTTATTTTATTAACCGACTTCAAAAAAAGGAGGAGGTTCTCAATTCTTCTGAATTTTTTTATTTTTTGGATGTATGTTCAGCGATATCTTCGCCAATTTTGAACCGATTTAAATGAAATTTTTATAGTGGATAGAGTATACCTTCAAAGTGGTCCCATATGAATTTCATTGAGAAACCACCCCTTCTACCCCTTTACACCCCTTAACTTTTATACAAACCCACACTTTTTATCCGATTTTGATGGAACTTTGGAAATGTATATTAAAAAACAAAAAGAAAAATACTGTCAACTTTAAAAAAACCGAACTCCTCTCCCCCTATCCACCCCTTAATTTTTGCCTATGTTCTTTATACAAAGCTAAAGTCGACACCATTTAACTGATCTCCATTAAAGTTGGCATGTACATGTAATTTTTCATGGAAAAGGTTCTGCCCCAAAAAAATAAAACAACACCCCTCTCTCCCTTTACACCCCTTAATTATTATACAAACCCACATTTTTATCCGATTTCAATGGAACTTTGGACATGTATAGTTAAAAATAAAGAGAAAAATGCTGTCAACATTTGGTTTGAAAAAACTGAGCCCCTCTCACCCTATCCACCCCTTAATTTTTGCCAATGTTCTTTATACAAAACTATAGTCGACATAATTTAACTGATCTCCATTAAAGTTGTCATATACATGTAATATTTCATATATTATTTTTATTTTTTCATGAGGAATCGGAATCTTCAAAAAAAAAAAAATTGTTTAAAAAACATAAAAACCGCCTTCAAAAAAAGTAACTAAAAATTTTAAAATAACTTTATACAATGCTTAGAAGAAAGTAAATCTAAATGGACAATATTTTACATTACTGTTATTGAAATTTTTCATTAATTAGTTATTTTTGGAGTCGGTGCCAGCTGTCAGATCGCGCAGATCGAATTACTGAACATTATTTGGTGTTCGAGGCGAACCGAGAGTACGAACAAAAATTCCAAATATTTTACAGCATTTCAGTGAGGAAGATAGTTTTATTGCGGGAAGACAGCTTAGGGAAACAAATTAAATGGCATGTTATCTAGTGGCTCGGCCTCATTGGTCATCCAGGCATATCTCTGGCGCTATAGTCTCAGTTGGTAGGCTGCATCATGCAGTAAACTATATATCGGTGTATCATCTATATGTTTCAGTTTTGTTGAAAAATGTTTCTAGCAATTTAATTGTAGGTAAGTAGTAACATGATTTTTTATGTATTATTGTTATTTATTATCGTTTTTATCTTTTTTTTCTTGTTTTGGCTGGCACCGACTCCAAGAATAACTAATTAATGAAAAATTTCAATAACAGTAATGTAAAATATTGTCCATTTAGATTTACTTTCTTTTCAGCAAGGTATAAAGTTATTTTAAAATTTTTAGTTCCCTTTTTTTGAAGGCGGTTTTTATGTTTTTTAAACAATTATTTTATTTTTAAATTTTTTGTGGTATTATTGTTAATTTGTATTTAAATATGCCGCAGCAGTTCTCATTTTGTGAACTTCCTGGTAGCTCAGTGGTTAAAGCGAAAGCTTTAAAAAAAATCTGTCTTTACAACAACTTTCAGAATGGGGAGAATTGGATGCTGTGTTAAGGAATGTTAGTTTACATTTTGATCCAGGCTGTGTTTCGTTCTAATCATAACATCTGCTAAAGCTGCTGCTCGATAATCGAAACATATAACATCTGGACATTAATACCTACTATATACACAAATCTGTCTCTGGAATATATCTGTTCGTTCCAGCATCACACAGAAAATATAGATATTTAATTGGTTTTCACAGCGTACAAGCTTGGGGTCCAAGTTGAAATCTGAAGTACATGTTGAGACATTAGGACACATACATTTTATAAATATTCTGCAATGACTTAAAAATAGCTTAATTGATTTTAACGGTACTTAAAACTGTGGATTTTGTAAAGAGCATTGGAAATTATAAACGATGGGGGTAAAGGAGAAGAGGGATTGGGCTTTTGTATACCAAATATAGACTGTCTTTTCTGATTGATTTAAAGTATACATTTGTAAATTTCTATTGATATCACATTACAAGTTTTAGGTGTGCATAAAAAAATAATTAGGGGGTGTGGAGGTGAAGAGTAGTTTGATTTTTGTTAAGGTAGTGTGGACAGCATTTTTCTCTTTGTTTTAAAGTATACATGTGCAAAGTTCCATCGAAACCAGATAAAAACTGTAGCTTTGTGTAAAGAACATTTATAAAAATTAAATGGTGTAAGGGAGTGAGCGGTTGGGTTTTGTAAACAGAATGTTTCTCTTTGTTCTTAAGTATACATTTGCAGTGTTCCATCGAAATCTGATAAAAACGGTAGGTATCTATAAAGAACATTGGAAATTAGGAGGGGTGGGGGTAGAAGGGAAGAGGGGTTGGGCTTCTTCAACCTAATTTAAACACCATTGTTATGTACTTTTTAAAGTATACGTCTGCAAATTTTCTTCAGAATCAGATAGAAACTGTGCTTTGTGTAGATTAAAGGGGTGGAAAGGGGGAGAGAGGTTTGGCTTCTCTAAACCAAATGCAGACAGTATTTTTCTGTTTGTTTTGAAGTATACATGTGCATACCTCTTTCAAAATCAGGTAGAAATGGCAGCTTTATATAGTGAACATTAACAGTAAGGGGTAGAAAGGGGAATAGGGTTTGTGTTTTTGTCAAAGTAATGTGAGTAGTATGTTTCTTTTTCTATTTGCTTTAAAGTATACACATGCTTAGTTCCACCAAAATCGGATTAAAATATGGGTTTGTACAAACATTAAGGGATGTGAACGGGGAGCTAGAGTAGTTTATTTCATTTTTGGTCAGAAAACATCTCCATAAAAAAATACATATATGTGCGAACTTTCATAAAGATCGGGCAAATGGTGTCAACTATAGCTTATCAAAAAGAAAATTGACAAAAGTGAAGGGGTGGAAATGGGGGAAGGGGTTCAGTTTTTGCAAACCAAAAGCTGAAATTATGTTTCTCTTTGTTTAAGAGTAAAAGTTTGCTAAGTTCTATCTAAACTGGATAAAAACTGTGGGTTTGTATAAAAATTAAACGGTTTAATGAGGATTGGGGGGTGGTTTTTATATTTTTTGGTCAGAAACCTTCCTCGTGAAAAAATACATATAAGCGCCAACTTTCATGATAATATGTCAAATGGTGGCGACTATAGCTTTTTATATATATAAGAAAAAACATTGACAAAAATTAAGGGGTTGGTAGGAAAGAGAGGGGTTGAGCTTTGGCAGACCAAATGTTGACAAGATTTTTCTGTTTGTTTGAAAGTATACATTTACAAAGTTCAATCAAAATCAGATATGAAATATAGGTTTCTATAAAATTAAAGGGTGTAAAGGGGGGACATGGGGTGGCTTTTATTTATTTTTTGGTCAGAAATCTTCTCCATGAAATATTACATGTATATGACAACTTTAATGGAGATCAGTTAAATTATGTCGACTATAGTTTTGTATAAAGAACATTGGCAAAAATTAAGGGGTGGATAGGGTGAGAGGGGCTCAGTTTTTTCAAACCAAATGTTGACAGCATTTTTCTCTTTATTTTTAACTATACATGTCCAAAGTTCCATTGAAATCGGATAAAAATGTGGGTTTGTATAATAATTAAGGGGTGTAAAGGGAGAGAGGGGTGTTGTTTTATTTTTTGGGGGCAGAACCTTTTCCATGAAAAATTACATGTACATGCCAACTTTAATGGAGATCAGTTAAATGGTGTCGACTTTAGCTTTGTATAAAGAACATTGGCAAAAATTAAGGGGTGGATAGGGGGAGAGGAGTTCGGTTTTTTTAAAGTTGACAGTATTTTTCTTTTTGTTTTTTAATATACATTTCCAAAGTTCCATCAAAATCGGATAAAAAGTGTGGGTTTGTATAAAAGTTAAGGGGTGTAAAGGGGTAGAAGGGGTGGTTTCTCAATGAAATTCATATGGGACCACTTTGAAGGTATACTCTATCCACTATAAAAATTTCATTTAAATCGGTTCAAAATTGGCGAAGATATCGCTGAACATACATCAAAAAAAAAAAAAAAATTCAGAAGAATTGAGAACCTCCTCCTTTTTTTGAAGTCGGTTAAAAACAAGGAAGGATAGTTGTTGCGTTGAGCAGTGGTAGTATATTATATTGGCGGTGATGTATTGGATTTGTGAAGTACCATAATAAAGGAAGTGCTGAATATTAATGTAATATTTATTTTTGTGAAGGATTTTAATAAAGGAGGTACTGTACATTCAATTAAAACATTATTATAAACATAGTAATATGACATGACTTTTACATGCAACGAGGACTGTTTAAATTCTAATAAGCGTTGTAGTTTGACAAGCGTTGTGGTGTTTAATGTTTTTGTTCTTACTCACTATTCCTCTCACACCGTTCTGAATTGTCCCTCTGAGTTTTTCCAACGCTTTACAGTATCTGTCAACATTTACTGTGGTTCAGTTAGCATAAAGTCGATTAACAACACTTTCTTCTAAAACACAGGCGCGGTGACTATACCGGCAGAATTTGTTTAAATTTTCTGGGCTTAGACGAAGATGGATATCGGCATTCGCGTGATTGTTGTTTGGTCTCAGGTGTAAAACGGTCACCCGTGACAATGGAGTTCAGAAATTTGTTCTTTTCCTGTGCATAGCTTCAAAGAAATTCGCGAAATGAATCAAATTTTTGTTGTTTGTGCTCTTCCGTCAGCATTCGCCAAACCGAAAACTGTCACTCGCCGGCCAAACCCTTCTGAGCTATCCCGGCCAACAATGCCATTAAAAAAACCCGGTGATGAGCATATTTCATCATCAGCCTACATCCCAAAGGCATTTCAGGAACCAAACATTTTGGATTTGTGACTAAATCATTCCTTTATTTGTATAATATGTATTTTTAATTAAATGCTTCCATTCCAATGTTAAATCCTAAGGACGAAACATGTTCTCCGTATTTCACTATCAACTCTCCAACTCAGCTTAAAATAATTTTTACATCAGTGAACTAAAAAAGCCCACTAAATTACTTTGAGTGCAGCAAACATTTTTCCAGCATAGAGTCTAACGTTCTGGTATCGCCATCTGATGGATACTGATTTTGAAGCAGGATAGGGAATGTTTTGATTAACTGATCTGTTTATAACTGTATATATCATGAGCAAACGAAATTTGCTGTCAAATTCAATTAAATTTTTAAAAAGTTTGAAAGTAATTTAACAGTAAATTTCGTAAGTACCTACATGGAAATAAACAGAAGATAATTTACACAGGAAAATAACAAACAAAAAAACACTTTTAGCAAAAGAATGTATTCATGAAGATAAATAATTATGTAGAGGATGTACAGAAATCAGGGGATGCGTCTTACAACGCTATACGTAAGCACTGCTACATGAGCACTCATAAGTAATGACATATTTCAAACTCCTAAAGGCTGAATGTATAGGTCACAGTTGTCGTACTTTCAAGGGTAGAGGAGATCTACCCATCAATTACAGCCAGTATTGAATATGTACCCAATGAAGGACTGAAATTTATTCCGCTAACAATATTTACTAAACTAGATACAGATAGGCCATACATCGCTTAGATCTCAAAAGCTATAGTTCCTCTTTACACGGTTTTTCTGATTTTCCCTAACCCGAGATCTCAAATTTATTAATGGCAATCGGGTGTTACAAAGCTACTTTCAATCACACAGATTTCTAAACGACACAAATGTGTTGTCAAACCAGTGTCTTAAGGAGATGACAACAGTCTCAAAGTGGAAGGCTCTGCATTTGCCACCATATATTGCTTCTGATCCAGTTTCTTCGTCAAGTGGATTCTACCGTCTGGGGTCAGATCTCCAAATACGCCTAGTTTCAATCACCATTTCAACCAACGCACCAAAGAAAGTGGTAAAGCACTTCTGCAGAAAATATTTTCAAACAAATTTCTTTAAAAAGTACAAAATTTAAAAATCTCTTGATCCTTTTTCTCTCTAAAACCAAATCACCATCATGAACTTGTTAGCTTGAAGACCTATTGTTACATTTTGTCCTAGATTTGATGTTCTTACGTCGGCATTGACTAGGGCATTGATACTAACTAGTATTATACACAAAATGCCATATGACTTCAAGATAACAGTTTGGTGTTCACTAAATACTATTTTTATTAATTATAGATAAGTCTACAAAAATATTTATATTTCATCATTGTATGGAAACGGTGTTGTGGCTTAAGTTAAAAACGCTTTAAAACAAAATTAATCTTTTGAGTGAGAATAACTTTTCCAGGTTCGTAACGCAAATAGTAACGAGATACCTTTCCCGTGGTTCATGCGTAGACCTCTAACCGCTTCCTGACACGGGTGTTGAAAATAGCCACAAAAAATGGATGTTTGGAATGGATCGAAGTATTTGGAAATCAGACAGTAATGTGACACCCTTTATCGAAACTTTATTAAAGGGCTTCGTCTTAAAGTTATAATTGATTCAGATCAAAGCAAAGGTTAAAAAAACTACCCCCTCCATCGATTGTGATTTTAATGAAAAGGCACTAAATTCTATTAGTGTTGTGGAACATTTAGTTGTGATTTCGAGGGATATTTTTTTTAAACATGTGAGCCCTGCTCACTAATTTTTCAATCACAGGACTACATCTACATCCATACTCTGCAAATCACAAGCAGAGGGTGCTAAGCAACAATCCTAAACCCGCGCATTCCAATCCCGAATAGTGTGTGGAAAGAAGAAATACATAAAAGCATCAGTACGGTGTCTTATTTCTCTAATCTTATCCCTTTGAGCATTACAATTCCTCAAAATACGACCTATGAATCGTAATTTAGAATTAGCCTTGCCTACGACGGAAGTTATGTGCATGTCCCATTTCATGTTGCTTTGTACTATCACACCCAGA
The DNA here is from genome assembly GCA_031002005.1 of Vandiemenella viatica. Lineage (NCBI taxonomy): Eukaryota > Metazoa > Arthropoda > Insecta > Orthoptera > Morabidae > Vandiemenella > Vandiemenella viatica. The sequence goes on along the minus strand of JARYHS010012519.1, from coordinate 25,038,455 downwards.
TACTTCACGGAACCAACCATGTCAACAGCTGTATTGTTTATTTTGTACTCGTGAACGAAGTGATTCTTTTTGTTACTTATCCGCATTACCTTACACTTTTTGCAATTACGTTTAAGCTGCCATATACGGTACCAATCGAAAATAGCATCCAAATCGTGCTGAATTTCTAAGCAATCGTCGGAGCACCTTATTTACCTATAGATAACTGCATCGTTGGCAAACAATCACAACCAGCATTTGACGTTGTCACCTAGATCGTTTATAAATATTAAGAAAAGAAGTGGTCCTATTACACATCTTTGAGGAACGCCCGAAGTAACATTTATCTTAGAAGAGGCTTCCCCTTCAACAACGACATACTGCGATCGACCAGTAAGAAAATCACGTATTCACTCGCAAATCTGAGCCAAAATACCGTAAGCTCGAATCTTCGCTAGAAGTAGGTTGTGTGGTACAGAATCAAAAGCTTTCTGGAACAAATGTCGAATAAATTTCAAAATGATAACACCTAATAAATATTTGTAACGAAAATTGTTTTGAGGAAGATATTTTGTTAAGTTTTTTATTTTTACAATGTTCTTTCAGACCAATATCCACTATTTTGGTGTTTATGTGTAAACTTGCGTATCTTCTAGGTTTTCTTTTTTTTTTTTCTTTTTGCACAATAGTTTGTTTAATGGCCAAAATTAAATGCAAAAGACATGGTAGGACTTGATTTATTATAAACAAAACTCTCACGTTCCCCATACGATTTTCCGTTGACAGTTATGTCACTCACATTGAAGTATATCTTCATTTTTAGAGGTTTTTTTTAGGTATGCTCCTTGTGTGTCACTGCTGTGGGGTTTGTGGGCAGGCAGCGAGTCCGTCGCAGCCCGCTGGTCGTGTCGACTCGTGCTCCTGTCTGCCTACCTGGTCGCCATCACGGTGCACGCCGCCTACTGCGGCACGGCTATCTCGGTGCTGGCGAGTCGCAACGTCAGCCTGCCCTTCAGCAACATCCGCGAGCTGCAGGCGCACGGGTACTCCGTCACCGCCGTCTCGGGCACTGCCGCCGCAGAGACCTTCAAGGTGAACTCTACAAAGGACATTATCCTACAAGGACATTGCTGAACACCCTGTCATTTTCACTATCTGCACTTACAAAACGCAAGTTTTGGTTATCTCTGACGTCATCTGTCACGCCATGGAGTCACTCTATGACATAGCACTATGACGTCACGCTTTTGTCTTTTTTTTGACTAATTTACGATCAGAGATGTTGTTCAAGGTTATAGACGTTATTTAATAACAATTCTATTTAGGTAAGCAACTAAAAAGACATTAATTGCCAGAACACTCCGTTAAACCCGTCATTTTTTACGGGTATTGTGGCTAGTTAGAAATTAAGTTGTGAATGGGTACAATAGTAAAATAGCATTTGCGTGAAACATATAAGCTTTAAATCTAAAATCTACTCCGAAGCACGGCAACGGGGCTACCAAACGTTATGGTGTCTTTGTGATGGAGACCCCTGTCTAGAATGTTCAGAGCTCGACGTTCTTATGAGCGCGCAGCCAGCTACTTTCTACATACGACACAGGCCCCGACACCAGTAGTTCAGGTCCACGTCAAAATTGTGGTATGCGTTATTCGGAAGGAAGAGTAATGTGATGTAATAAATTAATTTTAAAACATGGAACAAATTATTATTATTATTATTTTTCCTTTTCGTTTCAGCTATGTATGAACTACGATTACGCAAGTTCATTTCCTCTTCTGAGTTTCCTTCCTCCGTCGCCAGTACTCTTTCATTCTCTGGTTCACTCTTGCTTTTTCTTCTTCTGAAAATGCCCTCTTTTCCTTATTGGTTTTTCTTCAGTAAGATCCTTTACCTCCGCAATTTCCCCCCGAATAATTCCCTGTCTTGGATGTTTTCAATACTGATTCCACAACTTTTCAGGTCGTGATGGACCTCCGCCACCCATGGAACTTGAGTCTTCCTGTTCTCTTGAAAGTTGAGTATTTTCTTTTGTCATTCTTTCTGGTTCCATTCTCTTGACGTGACCATAGAAAGCTAAACTCCTTTTCTTAATTGCGTGTCATAGATTTTTAAACTTGTCGTATAATTCTTGCTTCGATCTCAAGCAGAATTTAAATTCGCTTCCTGTCACTTTTTTGGTCGCAAAATATTCCATAGTAACTTTCTATCTTTCTTTTCTATTTCCGTCAATCCCTTTGTGGCTAGAGTTACTGATGCGTATAAACATTCTGGCTTCACTACCTTATTATAGTGCTTGCATTTCGCCTGATGGGAGAGTAATTTTGATTTGTTTGTCTTTTTACAAATCGTGAAAGCTGTTTCCATCTCTGTCGCCATGTCTTCAGCTGCAACCTTTTCAAAGTTTCAAGAAGATATTTGAACTTTTGTGCTCTTTAAATATCACCTGTAGTGTCCCACTCGGTATGCTTCGGGATTTACTACATTGTTAAACAGTTTTATTAATTATGAAAAACCGAGCGTGGTGGTGTAACGGCTAGCGTTGTGGCCTCGCATTCGGGAGGACGGCGGTTCAAATCCCCGTCCGGGCATCCAGATTTGGGTTTTCCATGATTTCCCCAAATCACTCCAGGTGAATGCTGCGATGCTTCCTTGAAAAGGCCATGGCCGAATTCCTTCCCATTCCTTGCCCCCCATCCTTTCCCGTCTCTAAAGACCTAATAGTTATAAGAGACGTTAAGCACTAAAAAAAAAAAATATGAAAAAAATGATTGTGGGCGGTGTTCTCTTCCGAAGTGGTCCTTCACATTAGTACTAGTCAAACATAATATATTCAAAAGGAAAATTTTGACTTTATTAATCTTGATACATGAGAAGCAAAATTTTTTCTACATCTACATCTACATCCATACTCTGCAAATCACAAACAATTGTGGGTGGCAGAGGGTGCTAAGCACCAATCCTAAACCCGCCCATTCCAATCCCGAATAGTGCGAGGAAAGAAGGAATACATATAAGTATCAGTACGGCATCTTATTTCTCTAATCTTATCCCTCCGGTCATTGCGACCTAAATAGGTTGGCGGAAGAAGTATTTCATTGCACTCGAAATTTAAATTTTTTCGCATATTCTCCAATAAATTCGAACGCAAGCTACGTCGTCTGTCTTCCAAACTATCCCAGCCCAATCTATGTATCAATTCTGTGACGCTTTCATAAGGGCTGTAACAACAAGTCACTGAATCTAGCGGCTCTCCTCTGCACCCTCTCAACTGAGTCAATCAGAACCTTGCGATACGGATCCCAAACCCCACAACAGTAATCCAGATGCGGACGCACTAGTGTTTTATACGCTATCTCCTTTGTTTGAGCATTACAATTCCTCAAAATACGACCTATGAATCGTAATTTAGAATTTGCCTTGCCTACGACGGAAGTTATGTGCATGTCCCATTTCATGTTGCTTTGTACTATCACCCCCAGATACTTCACGGAATCAACCGTGTCAACAGGTGAATTGTTTATTTTGTACTCGTGAACAACCTGATTCTTCTTGTTACTTATCCGCATTGCCTTGCACTTTTTGCAATTAAGTGTAAGCTGCCATTTACGGCACCAATCGAAAATAGCATCCAAATCACGCTGAATTTCTAAGCAATCGTCGGAGCACCTTATTTCCCTATAGATAACCGCATCGTCGGCAAACAATCGCAACCAGCATTTGACGTTGTCACCTAGATCGTTTATAAATATTAAGAAAAGAAGTGGACCTATTACACTTCCTTGAGGAACGGCCCGAAGTAACATTTATCTTAGAAGAGGCTTCCCCGTCAACAACGACATATTGTGATCGACCAGTTAGAAAATCACGTATCCACTCGCAAATCTGAGCCGAAATACCGTAAGCTCGAATCTTCGCTAGAAGTCGGTTGTGTGGCACAGAATCAAAAGCTTTCTGAAAATCCAAAAAAACCGCATCAACTTGCGAACCTGCATCGATAACTTTCATTATGTCGTGGGAAAATAGGGCCAATTGTGTTTCACACGATCTCTTCTTCCGAAATCCGTGTTGACATGGTGTAAGTAACTCGTTCTCATCTAGAAACTTCATTATGTTCGAGCATATGACATGTTCCAGAATTCTGCTGCAGACCGATGTTAGAGATATGGGTCGATAATTCCTAGGATCACTCCGATCTCCTTTCTTAAAAACGGGAATTACCTGGGCTATTTTCCAGCTAGAAGGTACTTTTCTCTCTTCTAGTGATTTACGGAATATATCTGACAGAAATGGTTCAATATCCTCCGCGTATTCAGAAAATACTCTTACCGGTATACCATCGGGACCCGGCGCTTTACCCCACTTCAGGAGTTTTAATTGCTTTACAATTCCTACGCTATCAATTTCTATCGGATCCATCTCTAATTCCACACGATGTGGTAAAGTGGGGATGTTCTCCATGTTTTCTTGCGTGAATGAATTTTTGAATTCGGTGTTAAATAAGGTAGCCTTGTCCGCGGCTGTCTTCAACCTCCCGTCCGTCTTTTATTAGAACTGGCTTATTGTTCCCACTACAACTAACTTTTTTTACATACGACCAAAATTTCTTAGGGTTTTCAGTGAGGCTCTTAGAGAGAGAATTTTCACGAAAGTTATTAAATGCCTCACGCATCGCATTCTTAACACGTCCCCTTATCTCCTCTAACTTATCTAAATCAGTCCGATGCATCGTCCATTTTTGATCGTGCATGTATCTTCCTTTGCTTCTTGAGTAACCTTTTAACCTCCCGTGTGTACCATGGGGGATCGTTCTCTTCCCTGATTGTCCGTTTCGGTATATGCAAGTTCATACCTTCCCCGAGTATATGTAGGAATCGATGCCACCTCTCTTCAACGGTGCCTCCTGCTACTGAAGAAGGTGTGGTAATTATGCCTCAAATACGCTCTAAAAGCACTCTTTTGAAGCCTTTTCGAATCTGTAAACGATCCTCTCTTTTCTCTTTCTGCGCGTGGTTGTTAGTTTTACTGTAGCAATTACAGCTTTGTGATCACTTATTCCTGCGGTGGTAGAAATATCCGTGAATAGTTCGGGCCTATTTGTAACAACTATATCTAAAATATTTTCGTTACCGTTGAGGCATCGCGTTGGTTCAGTTACGAGCTGTTCAAGATGGTGATCTGAGAATAGGTCTAGAATGATTTCGCAAGCTGCTTTATCCCTGCCCCCAGTAACGTGAACGTAATTAGTCCAGTCGATATCTGGCAAGTTAAAGTCACCTCCTAGCATTATTGTATGGTCCGGAAATTGCCGTGCTATATTATTTACATTATTTCTCAAGGCCTCGGCAATATTTACGCTTGCATCGGGTGGACGATAGAACGAGCCTATCACAAGTTTTGTCCTAGCTACGTTGAGCTTGATCCATATGATTTCGCAGACAGTATGGACATCTATTTCGCTACATGGGAGGTACTTACTAACAGCTATAAATACACCACCTCCTTGGGAATGCAACCTATCCTTACGGAAAATGTTCATGTTACTATTAAAAATTTCGCCGAAACTTATATCCGGTTTTAACCAACTTTCTGTGCCTATTACGATATCAGCATCTGTACTACGAATAACGTTTTCGAGTTCAGGCTGTTTATTACAAACACTTCTGCAGTTAACTACTAGAACTTTTAATGTTCGGGATTCTTTTAAGCTACCCCTAACACGCGGTGCTGAATTTATCTTGGCTGTCCGCAACTGAATTTCCTCCTCAGGGTCATCCTCCCTCAGCCTAAAAAAAACCCCAATGCACTCCACACGGCCCCTGCCACCCGTGTAGCCGATTCCTGTGTGCAGTGAATCCCTGATCTATCCAAGGGATTCCTACAAGACTCAACCCCAGGACGAAGATCAAGGAATCTGCAGCCATGACTATCACAGAAGCGCCGTAATCTCTGGTTCAGCCCCTCAACACGGCTCTGAACCAGAGGTCCACAGTCAGTCCTATCGACAATGCTGCAGATGGATAGCTCAGCCGAAATCTTGCGGCCATGGCCACAGAGTTCACCCTTTCTGCAAGTCGCCCAAAGGACGAGAGGATAACCTCCGACCCTAGGCGGCAAGCATCATTGGTGCCGACATGAGCTACAATCCGCAGCTGGCTGCACCCAGTCCGTTCAATGGCATCCGGGATGGCGTGTTCCACATCTCGGATCAGACCCCCCGGAATACACAATGAATGGATACCGGAATTCATCCCCGACCTCTTCGCCATTTCCCTATGGGGTTCGATAAAGCGCCTAACGTTGGAGCTACCGACCACTAAAACCCCCTTCTGCAGTTGTCCAGACTTAGCGGGCTGTGGGGCTGCCAACTCACAGGCCGACGATTGCAGGACTGAATCAGATCCAGACAATGCGTCAAACCGATTGGACAGAGGTACAAGCTCCCCTTCTTGGGAATCAAGCTTGCACGACTGCAGCCGCATGCGCACTCGACGTCCAGACACCACACGCCAGCCACCACTAGGCGACGGCCGCATAGATTCCGACATCTCGGCCTGGACTGCAGGTTCGATGACTGGTATGGGAGAACCCGCGAGCCGATCAGCGTCTACAGGGTCACCAATACCGCATCTACTGAACTGACTTACGTCAGATTCCAGCTGCTTAACTCTTGTTAACAAAGCTGCAAGCTAGGTGCGCAGGTCAGTCACCTCAGCCTGCGTCTGCACACAACAACCACAGTCCCTACACATACTACCTTACCGAAAGAAAAACTAAGGAGTACACGAGAAAAACGGACTCACTGTGCGTTCTCAGTAGGAGGCCTTTTGTCAATAACCAAATATACAAAGACGAAGCTTACGCTAACTACGCACTTGAAATTTTTGAAGAAACAGTTACTTTGATGGATAAATGGTTGTTCCCTCTCAGGTAGTGGAATTTACAGTTCATGGGTTCTTTAATTTGGAGCTTGTTGTGGTCACTCTGTAGATGCTTAAGTAAGTAGGAGTTACCGTAATGAGCAGCGCAGGTGGTGCGTAATGTTTGCTCGAAACGAGAAGAGGTGTCGGCGACCGCGGCGAATCGATCAGATGGCGAATGTGCCGTAGGTAACAGGCACGCAGTGCGGGTGTCTGGTGTCTCTCATCTTCAACAGCCGGCAGGGTCGTCCTTTCCCCTGGAAACCGCACCAATGTCCGAGCCCTGCTCGTAGCGGAGACGGTCGGGTAGAGTTCACCATCCAGCCTCTGGCGTCCAGTCCACGCGCCGAAAATCAAGTGTCCTTCTCCGTTCATTCGGCTCTTCGCTCGTCACCTCGCTTGATGATTGGCCGAACATGTAACAAGCATAAACAATTTATTAGCAACCAGCGGGAATGAATTCCATTGGATGGAATATGTACCACCACCTCCGAGAATTCCCTGGGAGGTTAACCCCTCCATGCTGTCTTGTTTCCTCTCTTCTGATTTGCCTGCAATTCCCACGCACAAACAGTTCACTGTTAACGAATGTTTCTTTGCCATCTGCAAAGCGTATGACAACTCAGCGCTGGAACACTTTATTACTGGGGTTTGTAAGGAGTCTCTCATCGAGTATCCAGACAGACGAACTCACAATGTCACACTGTTTCCATTGTTTTAAACAAATCCCGTCAATACCCGAGAGCCTCTCCATCATTTCAGTGAACTAATGACCAAAAACATTATGGAACACAAGGGAAGTCTATTCCTTTGGATGTCAACCGGACCACTCTCTTGTCCACTGAATTACAACCATTATCCTTTCTCACATTTGACTAGTAAGAGCATTAAATATTCCTTGCGATAACCTTGTCGGTCTAGAACCACATTCAAATCAAATAAAATTAACTTATTGAAATTAAATACATTATGGCTGAAAAACGATTGAATCTAACAGCAGTTCTTGTTCCTAATAAACAATGATATTTACAGAATGGGAAATCTCACATACTTAGTCTTCATTGTCCATGTCAGGTCTTTTGCGTCTATGTTCATGTATTCCGTTTTCTCAAATGATATTTGTAGTCCTGCTTTCTCAGCTATTTCCTTCAAGGCTTCTACCTGTTTGATTGCGGTCTCCAGATCTTTTTCAAAGAACACAAAGTCATCCGCAAAAGCGAGACATTCAAATGTCAAGCCATTCTTCTGGTGTCAAAGTCTAATTCCGTTTATGATGTTTGACTGACACATCACTTTCCGCCATTCCCTGATGACGTTTACCAAGACGCAGTTGAACAATAGCGGGGATAGTCTGTCACCTTTCCTTACTCCCGTTTTGATCTCAAAGGGATATGATAATCCTCTTAAAAACTTAAACTGAGAACGGGTATTCGTGCTGTATTAGTGATATTGCCTTATCGTCTGTTCCGAATTCTTTCAAAACCTTTATCAGCACTTCACGGTCTACAGAATAATACACTTTCTTAATTCCACAAAAGTCATGATCATCTTTTTATAGCGAAGATCTGTTCCGCATAGAATCATCCTTTCCTAAATCCCGCCTGGTATTCTCCTTGTTGTCGATCTATATGTTTCTCTATTCTTCGCTGCAGTGCTTTGGAGAGTATCTTGTATGCCACAGGTAGTAGTGATATAACTCTGCAGTTATTCACATTTGATTTGTCTCCCTTTTTGTGTAATGGATGGATGACTGCGTCTCTCCACTCTTCTAGTATCTTAAGCCAGATTTCTTAGAAGAGTTTCTCATGTTGGTCTGTTACCATCTTTCCAGCACACATAATAAGCTCGGCAACAGTGGGGTCTTTTCCAGATGTCTTGTTGTTCTTAAGGCTCTTTATAGTTTGCCATATTTCCTTTTTATCTGACGAAGCTGAGTCTGGAAGTTTAATGCTTGTATGATAAAATGTCATTTTATTCTAGGGAGATTCACAGTTAAGTAGTTGCTTAAAGTATTAAGCCAGATGTTCGCAGTTTTCTTTATTGTTGAGAATTAGTTTCTCCTGAATATTCCTGAAGCAAAGATTATGCGGAGAGTAACCATGAATTCTGGTCTTAGGTTTGATAGAAATCTCTGGGGTTGTTTCTATTAAAGTTTTCATCTATTTCTTTTAGTTGCTCCTTCTCAAATTTGAATTTCACTTTTCTGATGATCTTAGCTGTTCTTAAAATTCTTCAAAATTTAGTTTCGTAGGGTTCCATCTCTTCCAAGCTACAGAAAACCTTTCTAGAGCAGCTTCACATTCATCGTTCCACCATGGGTGTTTCTTCTTTTTGACCAGGATATTCGTTTGTTTTGCTGCTTCGTGTATTCTCTGGGCTACTTTGTACCATTCATAAGACTCCGAAGTATCCAGTTCCTACTGATACATTCCAATTACTTTTTGTTGATTTTAAATTTTTCTATTCTATATTTCTGAATTATTTATTATTAATTATTTATGTTAGTTAATAATTCCGTGTATTTTATTATTAGGAAGCGGCGGGACAATAATATTTTCAAATAATTAAAATTAAAATTAACTAATTACAGTACATTATTTATTAACCCTCAAAAGAAAGAACCAAAGAAACAAAACTTGATTAGTTATTAAAACATGATCATGATTCCCAAATAGACGAATTATTGGGAGATATAATGATATTTTTGTGATTTTACGTAGCATTAAACTATATTGATTTTATAATGCATGAATTTTTATCGTTTTGAGGTTAGTCAAATCAGTTGTTTACGGAATGCGAGTTCGTTTAGATGGTAGACGGAGGTTTATCGTAGTGGTGTAACCGTTTCAAAGCTTATTCTCGATTAAATGAAGTCAAACTGCTGTTGACCATCAGCTGCAATTGGTCACCGGTCTTACTCCTCTCATTAGTCTTTCAACTCAACTGCGTCAGCCAGTACATCTGAACATGGTACCTGTGTCGTACTCGGCTGAGAAACATTGAGTCTCAACTGCTCTACTCAAAAGAACGACAAGAAATCCCCTCTGCACTTGACGTCTCTCCGAAATTTGCTCGTGATGCCACAAGTTTCTTTGGTAACCTTGGCGTCAGCCAGTCGGGGCGTCGAAGAAACAGCATTGGTCTAGAAAACCAGACAAAGCTCAACGTTAGTTTGTAAACAACGAAACTGCCATTCATTCACCGTCTGTCGTACCTTACAGACTGTCCACACACATTAACAATACTAGAATTGGCTAACATAAGTACGTGACCCTCGTATTTTCCCCGAACTTAGCCAGCTACTCTGTCCTTCTGTTGGTCTCATCACTTTTCCGCCCGTATATTCTCAATTTCAGGGACCTATCGGCTGGAGAGACATGTCAACTAACTCTGGAGTTCAATCACATAGTCTAATTTTCGTTATTTATACACTTTACAATAAATGCCTTTAAATTTTCTTAGCCTCCACCAAAAATAATACGCTACTGTCATAAATGCATATTGCAAATGTTTGTGACATATATTTACAGCAAGTGGACTCCAGCCAGATTTTGTTTTTACTGAAAAAAACTGAAGTTCAACAAACGAATAAAGTTTTGCTCAGCAACTAAACGTTCTCCCCAAACAGTGAAGAGTTACCATTTGTGATTCGCCGCAATTCACATTCGTCCTTCCATCAAATTCCAAAATAGTGGAATCACCTCAGATTTCGAATGGAATGAATGATTTTTCATAGACACTTTCTGACGATAATCCATCAGAAGTTTGATTATGTACACTTTTTACAGTTTTAGTACTTTATATTTAAATTCATGAGCTCACTGGAGGGGCTAAACGATTATTTTTAAGAAAGTCACACACTTGAGACATAATTGTATGAGCCAAACGGCTGTAACTCCTCCAGAAATAAATCGTATTAGCAAATAGAGAGTACGAATGTATGAAAATTCTCTCTTCTTAATAATAATTATCGAATAATTTCAGGGAATCTGGTGACATAGTCATTCAAAAAAAAAAAAAAAAAAAAAAAAAAAAAAATGATGCATCACAGCACTCAATTCCACCAGCTTAGTTTCCACAAGTACACTGAGAATTTTTGTGTAATACAGAAACATTACTGCCTTAGACTACAGAATACAATAGATTAATAATATACTATGATTATGAATGTAATATAGGATAATTACGAAATAATATCATAACTATGAAAAACTATACTTACTAAAGTAAAAACTTACAAACTTGAGTGACCAAAAAAAATTATAAAGCTGTACCTACCATTATTTCATAAATGTTCAATGTGAACGCCACGAGAAATTCTAAAGGGATCTACCTGGTATTGAAACTCATGCCGCATTCCTTGCAGCATGTCCGTTGTTTCCAAGGCTGCAGCTATTCTCGTTTTTAGTTTTATCAGGCAGTGAGGGAAAATCACTATATCAATTATGCACTCTCGAAGAAAAAAATGTTTGTTGTTAGATCAGGTGTTTTTGAGGCAAAACGACGAAGAACCTAGTCACCATTTGCTCTGCGACCAATTTATCAATGAGACAATTTTTCGTTCAACCAATAAGTATTAATCGGAAGAAAAACAAAAGTCATTAGCATGTCCAAATAACAATTTTCCATTAACAGTGGGCTCTTTAAATAAAATAATGCGCCGAAACCATTGTAACACACAAAAAGCATTCAGCTGGGTGGAATCGCGCCCGTGTCATGAATTTTTAACCCAAATTCATTGATACGAAACGTCGTTTCATCGCTCAAAGTAAGTTTAGACATAAACGAATCGTCTAGAAATTATTAAGAATGGCGTCTCATAAATCAATTCTCTGTTAATTTTCGCTTTTGGTAAGAACTTATATCAACTGTAACCTGTATAATTTGAAAAGCAATTCTTCCGACACCATTTTTGAAATCGTCGGTTGAGCAATTTCCAGTTTCGATTAACTTGTCAATTTTCTCGGGCTGCGGGTGAATGCTTGTTGAATCCGTTGCAAATTTCTCTCCAGACGCATGGCCAAACAGAATTTTTTATTTTGCAAACGCTTCCTATTTCATTAAACAGACGACGCGATACGCTCGAAGGACGAATTCCGTATTTTCAAAGAGTCGTAGATCGAACAGTCTTCAGTAAATTCAAAAACACAGAACAGCTTCTGTTATCACTTATCATTTTTGAGAAAAATAATAACAAACTATCGTAATGTGATGAAAGACACTCGTAGTGACATCTCTCGTCAAGCATATGAAACTGTACGTCTGCTTCTCAGTGACTTGAAGATTTCAAAGATATTAATAAACTGCTTTACTGGCGTCGACTTTTGTTACGTACCTATTACACTATACAAATATATAATTGAAACCAATAAGGCGATATTTCTTTCATTCTATTACTAACCCAACCTTACTATTCACTGTATTCGCGAAATTTTCGCATTGGTCGACCAGTCTTCCAAATTTCTTAAAGTTGTATTCTACCAACGATTACCGAGAAGCCCTTAGAGAATTAAATTATAGTGAAAGAGACAAACAATTATCGCACTCCCATCATTCAATTTGTTCGTAGACGTTAATAAAGACAGTTAGTGCGGAGCTAACCAGGTGATGACTATTTCACAATTGTGAAACTGAAGCAATCCTGTCACAATTTCAACACAAAAGAGAAATACTGCTACACGAATAGAAACGTTTATTAGGTGACTGGCCCTGGCTAGTGCCTATACAGGATCGTCCGCATTTACTTCGTCTACTCAGCCCTCAGAAAGAGCCCCTATTAAGACGGCTGGCCCGCAGTACGCTGCCTCACACTACCTTGATATTCCCCACCATCTTTCCCCGCGCCTTCCTATGAGACCCTTAGTACCAAATTCAGTCAGCTCAAGCATTGTGGAATGCGCATCATAAATGGGTAGTTTCATTGTTGCAAAACGTACTCGCTGTGCGTTTAACTTCTATTGCACAAACTCTGCGACAATAGTTTAGTGTAATTTTTACACGGAGGTGTTAAAGATACTACTAGTGATTTTACAATTTAAAATGTATGATCTTTTTTATAGGGAGCATAATATGCTATCGTATGAATCCATATCCTTGAAAATTTAAATCCATAATTATGTCACCAAGACGTACATACCTTTAGAATCAGTAGGGCTATTTTTTGCTCTTGCATAGAGATCTTATATCGTAATTCTATAAACTGTTCTTCAGTGTTTTTCCTTATATTACTGTTAATATTTTCATTTCACTCTCTTCTAATAGCTCTTTAGGTTGTTTTAGTGATATTTATGGATTCTGCTTCAGATACTACTAAAAGACTAATTGCAAATTTGTGCACTCTCAATTTGCTATCGAAAGTAATATTTTTTGAAGAAGCACAAAAGATTTCTTAGGTATCCCTATTTCCTTTTATTCTTGGTAAAAATACTGTTATTGATTTGAGTTCCCAAATAAATGTAGTTAATATCTTGTTGCGTAATTAAATTCCAATTATCTTGTTCTTTTGACTGATGAATTTTGCCTTCGGTACTTATAATCGTATCTATGTTATTACTGTATTAAACCTATGTAACAGCCTCTGAGACTTTGAGGGATATTTAAACAGCGAAAGAAACAGTTTTTAACAAATGTTAGTCATTCTGTATACCTGTTTATCATTTTAACATTTCTTCACGGATGAACCTCAGTGCAAGAGGACTCAGAGCATGTATTCCCGTGATTCCCTGATATTGTAGGTGTTTCTTAGCTTAATTCTTATTAAAATTCATCTGAGAGGTTCAATTTGTATCAGATACAATTGCCTTTGGAATCCTTCTACTTTTAATTTACGGAAAACACGCTGGATCGGGAAGGCACAACGGGTCCTGGCACGAGACCCAAGTTCTCGCCTAGTGGCCGACCTGACTGTCAGTTTTTCGCAGCTTTCCACGTGAATGACAGAACGGTCCCAATATCCGTCTCATAAACTAAATGTTTCATACAAAAAAAATACACTGATTAGTGAATACAGAATACTGTTACATATTTGACAGACAGTTGGTAACACTTCACTTCTTCTATTAATAGTTAGTACGACATGGCAGTAGATATAAAATACTTGGCGATAGAAACTTTTTTTTTTTACTGTCATCAATCTTCCGACTGGTTTCATGCAATCCTCCGCCCCTTCCTATCTTGTGCTAACCTCTTCATTTCTACAAATCGCTTACAACCCAATTCCTCAATTATGTGCTTCATGTATTCTAATCTATGTCTCCCTCTACAGTTCTTACCTTCGATTGTTCCCTCCACTAACAAATTAACCAATCCTGCATTTCTCGAAATGTGACCTACCAGCCTGTCTCTTCTTTCTGTAAGGTTCTTCCACACACTTCTTTCCTCACCCATCATTTCCAAAACTCGTTCATTTCTTACTTTGTATGTCCACTTAATTTTCAGCATTCTTCTGTAGCACCACATTTCAAATGCTTCAATTTTCTTCCTTTCTGGTATTCCTAAAGTCCATGCTTCGCTACCATAAAATGCTATGCTCCACACATAGAGTTTTACAAATTCTTTCCACATCCTTGTTCAATATTTGAAACTAAAAGATTTCTCTTTTTCATAAAGGCTCTTTTGCTAGTGCTATTCTGCTTTTAACATCATTCCTGCTTCGGCCATCGGTTGTAATTTTGGTTCGCATGTAGCAGAATTCACTTACTTCTCCTATTGCATCTGATTCTATTTTTATATTTAATGCAGCAATGGTATGCGGCCGTAAAATCAAAGCTCCAAATTTCACCGTCCCAAAGATTTGTCAAACTCATAAATGGCAGCCGACGCGTAGTATTGGGAAACGGTGGTGAAGAGTAACAAGACGAAACCATTTCTCATCCTGATTGTGTCAGAATTTTTTGTCAGATCTGAAAAAATAAATACACAAGGTTATTGTGTTGTGATCTTTACTACAACTTGTCTCAATTTGCAGTTCGAGTGTGCAGCTGACGTGCTACTTGCCGGTGTTCCTCTGCGACAGGAGCTGATCAGTGAGGCGCTGCCTCTGTCGACGGAGGAGGGCCTGCAGAGACTGTGTGCTGAGCGCAGGTTCTCCCTGCTGGCAGAGAGCAACACGGTGTACTGCTCCCGCCCCGCGTGTCGACCCGCACAGGTCCCGGAGTCACTACAGTACGTCTACCTCGGCTTCGCGCTCTCCAAGAGCAGTCCCTTCGCAGGCGTCATCAGCTACCAGCAAGTACCCAACTCTTACACTTGCCACTAGACGCTCTGACAGCGGGGTCTAGAATGCTGTGCTCAAGCCGGAGCCACACGCCATGTGACAGTGGCTGTAGAAAGGCACTGACGCATGCACACTTCGGTATTCTAATAAGATACACCTTCGACCTCGAACGCTAGGAACCGCACGAAAACATGTTTATAATCACAAGGCGGTCATAAACCAAACAGTGGTGTGTGTCATTTCCATGCAGAACTCCGCACTTGTCTGCTAAGCGCCAATAGTTATACTGCTTTCAAGAATCGCAAGGCAACTGCTGTTTCAAAAAACTTGAAACAACCTGTCCACTCATCTGGAGGCAAGCAAAAGTGGGAAACAGACTAAAGAACACATGAAACGTTCTCTAACTTCAGACCGAGTGTGGCGGTGTAACGGTTAGCGTTCTCGCCTCGCATTCGGGAGGACGGCGGTTCAAATTTGGGTTTTCCATGGTTTCCCAAATCACTCCAGGCAAATACTGGGATGCTTCCTTCAAAAAGGCAATGGCCGAATTCCTTCCCATTCCTTGCTCACCATCCTTTCCCGTCTCTAAAGACCTCGCTGTTGAGAGACGTAAAGCAGTTTAAAAAAAAATCTACCTTCAGTCCTTGGCGAACATGTAACAAATGAAAAGATCCTATTGTTGTGTGATTCCTGGTCAGGTCATACAGATAATACCCTTCTAGATGCAAATTTTCCAAACAAAGATGTTATGCTGAAGACAATGCCACCGAAAACAACAAAATATTGCCATCCCATTGATATTTACTTCTTTCGGCAAGATAAGCTCTATATCAGAAGGATTACTGATTTTGTAAGATTACAATGTACCAAACCGCAATTGAAGATGCGTGATCGTTATTTTATCATGAAACTTCATTCTAGGGCTTAAAATTAATTTGCTGCACCTACGTATTAGCCTATGTCGCAATATGCTTGGCAAAAGACAGGTTATGATATTGATATGACAAAATCATCATTTGAAAATGTAATCAGTGCCGCTTTTGATATTGGACTGAATGAATGCTAAAATGATTTGGAATGTGATAACGTAGTTTTAGTGAGGTGTCCACATTCTTCTCCTCCACTTTGTTTTAACCACTTCACCGAAATCCCGCATCTGCACTTTGCGGACTAATATAAGCACTATCAGGTGTGTGGTACTGCTGTATATGCGTGTTTTGCGCTATATTATGTAATTTAAGCAGAGAGTTTTTGGCACTGTTGATTGAAAATGTAATGATGTACTGATGTCATTGAATTATGTATAATTTCCTTCATACGGTATTGATATTTTTGTTACTTTATTTCTCTCTATTAAAATGTTACTTGAGGTAGAATGAAACGTTTTTCATGTAAATGACACACACCACTGTTTTGTTTATTTTCGTGCGGTTCCGAGCGGTCGAGGTCAAAAGTGTCCCTTGTAAGCACGCTTATCAGTTTTTAAAGAACATTTACCGATTTTTAAGTACAACTACCAGATAATTATACACAATAACGGATATACGTCGTTACGACAGCGACAGATATTGCAGGAGCGCAATAATCCTCATCGCTTCACACTAGAAACTATTTACACTTTAAAATGTGTTTTACTTCTGTTATAATCAGTTTACTAGTTTTTACTGGTTATTCGTTCATATATATACCTATTTGTCTGTATGAGTTGCATCTGTTGCCACTTTCACTCTGTTGTATTGCACGGTGGCAGCTAAGCACTACATTCGCGAGAAAACATATCACCAGAGACGGAGTGATACGAGTTGAGTACCCGCGAGTGTGGCTCGGTGAGGTGCTGCGGCAGGATCGAGTCCTGATCACCACGTACCTGCCTTCCTGATTGCGTTTTTAGGCGATTTTCAGCAATCAACGAATGTCAGGACGGTCCCCGATCTCCACCTCATAAACAACAAAAATACACTTAGCACACACAGTGCACACTTTTCGCTGACAGATGGCACCACTGTTTGCCTCAACAGAAGACGCAAGGTTCTTTTACAAGCTGGCCAAATCCCAAACACGTCGCTACCCTGAAATAGCGTAATAAGTATAAACAAGAATTTACGAACTTCTGTCTCTGTTTTCTTGATCTTTTTATTTCTAATTAAACTCAACGTGCATCAAATTTAGTGTAACCCACAATGCCGTATGCTTCTCTTCTGTCGATAAATTCATTAAGCTGTTATTTGGTGAAGTCGGGAGTTCAGCTGTGATATTCGTAGTGTGAACAACTATTTCCTGCTGGTTAACTGGAATCGTATTAAGGCTTTGCTAACTACCCGGACATTGATTGTGGACTACGATTAAGCTCAGTGACTGCAGATTTACCCGGCAACTACACACGGCGACGGATTGGACCTACGGCAACGGACACCTCGGCGCACGACACTGGACACGGACTGGCGGACTATTCTGCAATGAAGAAAATGGCAACAAGTGGGAGCGCGTCAGACATGGCAATGTCTGAAGCCCAATCCTACAGTGAAAGTGATAGTGAATGTGATATGTCAAACCCAGACCACATCAACAATATTCTACTCAGACCAGCTATCAGTCAAAACATGGATTTTTCCAGATTCACAGAAGTGAAAGGCAAAAAGAAACGCGGTGGCAGACAGAGTGGCAATACGAAGCAAGCAAGAAGCAACACGGAAATTCCGACACAAAACCGATTTACACCATTGGAGGCATTGGGAAACCAGGACAATAAGAAAGAAGAGGAGACATCAAATGCACAAAACTCAAGTACTCAGCCAGAGCAAAAGAAGGAAACCTTTCCACCTATTGTTATCGGAGTGGTTAAATAATTCATTCAAATGAACCAAATAATTAAAGAGAAGTTGCAAGGGAACGTAAAGGTTGTATACAGAGGTGACACGTTGAAGTACCATGTGGAAAATATACAGGACTACGAGTTTATTAACAGATTTTTTAAAGAAAATGGAATACCCTTCTATACGTATCAATTATCAAAAGACAGGCCACTAAAGGTAGTAATAAAAGGATTACCGCCAACAGTGAAAACAGAAGAGATAGAAGCTGAGTTAAAACAAAAAGGCTATGGAGTGCAAAGTGTGCACCAATTTAAGAAAAAAGATACGTCCACCAAGACACTGATCCCACTGGCGGTCTACCAAGTTACACTCAATACACCGGCTGACTCAGAACGTATCTACAACGAGCGAGCAATTTTATATACCAGGATACAGGTGGAACGATACAGAAGTCCCCTAGGTCCACCACAATGTATGAGGTGCCAAAGAATAGGGCATACTGCCAATTACTGTACACTCCCACAAAGATGTGTAAAATGTGCTGAATAACATTCCACAAAGGAATGCAAGTTGCCAGAAAAATCACCAGCCAAATGCGCCAACTGCCAGGGTGCGCACGCAGCTTCATGGAGGGGATGCCCGGTGTTCCAGGCAGCAATAAGACCACCGAGACCCAACCAAAATGCAAAAGACAATATTAAAAACGGGAAAGAGATGAACGACCCCGAAAAAGATACTAGTAAAACAAATATACCAGTACATACTAAGAAGACAACCCAAAGAGAACACCGGAATAGAAGATCCTACGCAGATGTGACAGGAAGTAGAGACGAAAAACAAAGAAGAAGAAATGAAGAAAGGGGAAGTGGCAATCAACCAGAAGACGACGCAACATCAAATGATTGCATGAACGCACTGAGAAATATGATGGAAAAATTGAAAAGACTAATTATAAATTTGAAAGAAGCCAGAGGCCCCTTCAACAAGGTAATGGCCCTGGCCGAAGGTGTAATAGCCCTACTGGAATAATGGAGAGGAAAAATATACAGAAGCTACAGGATATTAACATAACAATATGGAACGCGAATGGCCTAAAGGGAAAAAGAGAAGAACTGCAACAATTTATAAGACGATACCAAATCGATATCCTACTAATAAGTGAAACACATCTAAAATCTAGGGACCTATTCAAGATAGAAGGAATGGAGATCGCCCACATGCCAGAGGAGGAGGGACAGCGATAGTGATACGTAAAACTATTACACACCAAATCATCCATATGGCACCCCTTATAGAACTAGAGGCAACAGCAATCAAAATCCAATCAAGAGAAGGCAAGGTTATTTTAATCGCAGCCTACCTTGCACCGAATCGTACCCTTATGGAACAAGACATCGATGTTATCCTATCAACGGGTGATAAGGTAATCCTGGGCGGTGATTTAAACGCTAAGCACGAGTCCTGGAACTCCAGATACTGCAACAGTAGAGGCGAACAACTACTAAAAATAACAGAAGAAAGAAATGTGGAGGTGATTGGTCCGACGGAGCCGACGCATATACCATTTAATCACCAACACTACCCAGATGTTCTGGATATAGCAGTAATAAAAAATATCACACAACATGTCCAACTGGAGACGAAAAACGACCTTTCATCAGACCACCAGCCTGTAAACATCAAGCTTAGCAATTGGATAACATCGGAGAAACCGATAAAGAAAATAACAGAAATAAACTGGGAATATTTTACCCGCCTAGTACACAATAAAATCCACACAACACATGCAGTTAATACGCCAGAAGAAATAGATATAGCAGAAAAACATCTGGAGAATACAATTCAGACAGCCAATAGCAAGGCTTCTACGATTACAAGTTTTGAAGAAACAAACAATGCCGACTTACCACCGTTATTGGAAGACATAAGATACCTGAAGAATAGATATAGAAATCGAGACCCGCAAGATCGGAGAGAATATCACCGCCTTTCAAGACAACTAGAAGACAGACTACAGGAAAATCGAATAGAGAGGTGGGAGGACAAAATGAACAACTTGTTACTCACCAACAGAGATACATGGAAACTTATCCGGGCACTGAAGACGAAACGACAAGTTAAGTTGGCAATAATTGGACCTACTGGAGCCATGTTTACCCCTGTCGCGAAGGCGGAAATACTCACAGAAACGTTTGAGAAACATTACATGACACCGCAAAAGCCCTTAGAGGGAATAGAAAAAAGAGAAGAGGAAGAAATAAAGAACCGAGCCGATATCATTCGAACTGAACCAGCAATACACTCCCGGAATTGACAACGCCGAAGGAGGTACGAGGGATAATCACGAAGCTGGCCAATAATAAGGCGACAGGGCCGGACAATATAAGAAACGAACAGCTAAAACGATTACCGACAAAAGGGATAGTACTACTCACGAGAATAATCAACGCATCAATGATTACCGGCTACTATCCTGAGTCATGGAAAACGGCGAGGGTAGTGGCAATACCAAAAGTGGGGAAAGATCATACAAAACCTAAAAATTACCGACCCATTAATCTCCTTAGCGCCACATCAAAGGTTATGGAAAGGGTTGTCTACAAGAGGATAGCAGCAAATATATGGCAAAATAAAACAATATGAAAAGAACAACATGGGTTTCAATCAAAAGCATCTGCCGTAACACAACTCCTACACCTGGTGGAGGAAACAGTGGGAGCATTCAACAAAGGAAATTCCGTGGCGGCGGCTTTTTTAGATATAGAGAAAGCATATGACAATGTGTGGAAGGATAAACTAGTCGTGAAGATGGACACAAACACGAATATTCCCCGGTGCTATCCGAAACTAATAGGTAACTTCCAGAAACATAGGCAATTCTATGTGACTGTAGATGGTCAACAGTCGACAAAACAAACAATGAGGGAAGGAATACCACAAGGAGCAGTACTTTCACCGACCCTGTTTAACATTTACGTGAACGATATCCCGTGCCCGGAGAAAGTTTACATCGCTCTATTCGCAGATGATATAACTGTCTTTACCATAGGATACAGTCACGAAAAAAACATCAAAAGACTGCAACGGGCTCTCAACAAAATATTCTTATGGTGCCAGAATAACAAAATAACAATAAACCCTGGTAAATGTGCGGCTGTATATTTTACAAAAAAGAGACCAGACTTTGATCGCCTCCCAAGAATAAAAATAGCAGCACGAACAATCCCATGGGTAATAGAACACCGTTACCTAGGAATTATACTTGATCAAAAATTACTATTCCACCTGCACATAAGAGATCGATTCAAAAAGAGTCTCGCAGTGATTTTAAACCTCTTTCCAGTCCTCAGTGGCGGAGAACTGATGGTTGAGACTAAACTAAGAATCTACAAAACGGTCATAAGACCGTTTATGTTGTATGGATGCCAAGTCTGGGGAGTTGCAGTGAAATCAAACATTGAAATGTTACAGCGATTACAAAACAGATGTCTTAGGATGATATTAAATGCACCAATATTTACACCAACGAAACAATTACATGACCTAACGGGACTGCCTACAATTAAAGAAGAAATATATCACCAGGGCAAGAAATTTATACCAGACTAGACCAAAACAGGAACAACAACGATAATAGACTGAAAGAACTCGGCACCAAAAGACCCAAACCCTGGCATAAATACAAACTACCCCGCAGTACTATAGAATTAGAATATAGTAACTCGTAAAAATTAGAACAAACAAATAAATAAATAAATACATAAACAAGGGGGTTTCCATTAAGGCCGTACCGCAAGGTTAGGCCAAAGAAGGTTTATCCCCCGAAGCGAACAACAAACAGTGCACCCAAACAAAACTTGTACCAAACCAGTAAAACTGCTCAAGGTAGTGGGACTGTAGTATAACGACCGCTGAGGTCATGAGAGAAAAAAAAAAAATTTAGTGAAGTATAGATTAAAATTAACTAATTATCCTGCAAAATTTTCAGTGTTATAGCTGTCATAACAATTGACATTATTTTAATTAAATCCTGGATAAGTTTTCAATAACAATATAAATATTACATAGAAGAATTGAAAAATCCGTCCATAAACTATAATTCAGATTAGCAAATATAACAGCATTTAGGCTGATTATGTGTAAAAAATTGCCATACTTATATTTTCAGATGAAGCAACACTTAGAGATGGCCAGTACTTTCATAGTGCATCAGAATAAATTATTTCTAGTACTGAATTGTTCGACTAGGTTTTCTTATTGCAGAGATTCCGAAACTGGATGCATCTAGGAGCCCTTTTAGGTAAATAGCTACGCTGCTCTTTATGTTCACTTTTTATATTGGGTCTGTTGTGAACAGTGTGCGGGAAGATGATGTTGAAGTAGCTAAAAGCTGTGAAGAATGTAACGAAGTATGTTTTATGACGAATGAGGAATAAGTAACGAATATAATGCTGACTTGGGCAGTCCGCAATAGTTCATACGCACCGAACAGTGTGAAACTGTGAGGATTAGCAGTCTGAAGGAGGAAATACTAACCACTTACTAGCTGAAAACAACGTTTTGAGTTTTTTTAAAAATATTTTCCAAGTTACTGAAGTGAGAAATTATCAAATTTCTAATACACTAATTCATTTGATTTTTCACTAATTATGTTTTTTTAATGTAATTGAAAAATGCAATTTAATTTAAACTAATTCAGTTTATTAGTATCCTTTTGATTTGTATGTGATAGCAAAATACAAGTTAAGTATTTAATACTGGTAGGAATTCCAAGTTCATACATCTCTTACATAGAACGCAAAACTTTAATCTTGGGTTCCTAGTCTGCATGCAGATTAATTTTCTCAGGTCTCCATCAGTTACATCCTTGTCCAAAAATGAATTGTTCCCAGATTTTAAATTTTGAAATAGCTACGTAAACGATTCCTGTTCTTAATTCGTACTCGCCGATATCAATCAGAACTTTTTGCAATGTCAGTCCTTTCGACTTGGGTATACTGCCTGCAAATGCATCTGGAGTCGGAAACTGGAGCCTAGTGCATGAATGAAAGTGAAGCTTCCAACTGCGGAACTGGAGCTAAACCGTTCTTCACCGGTCCTGTGTAATTGTTAAATTGAACCGTTATTACTAATGGTTTTGAATTTGCTGGCGATTCACATCTTTAGTGCTCCGTTCATCAAGCTTTGTTTATATACAGACTATATCAGAGCATTAAATAACATGTTTTGCAGGAATAAAGCTTTGGATTAAACCCGTTCCCAACAGACGCTTCTACAGTACCAGGAAGCTATTGTGTTGTCTGCCAGATTCTGGTTTTCCGTACTGCCATTACTCTTAACTTGTGCTAATTGTCCTCTTTAAGCTGACTACTTTTTTATAAAAAAAAAAAGTCCACGCTACATCATTCCCTTGGTGATCATTTTAATTTGCTGCTTTAGCAAAGATTTGCTCCGTAAATTTTCGGAAGACTACTTAGTGAGTGTTGACGATAAACTTACGGAAAATAGATTTATTTTTTTAAATCTGTTTTGCTTTTACTTTTATTGGTGGATAATAAACATCTGAGAGATCATATCTGCTATGACTGATGACTAATTCAACAAAGATTAATATAATTGTTTTTTTTTTTCAACTATTGAGCACTACTCACAACTGTCAATTTTCTAAAATTTGAGTATTTTTTGCAGCATCCTGGAACCCATACAAATCCTGTATCATGATATTTATAGGTATTCCTCCTCAAAGTTTTTTTTTAATAAATCATGATGAATGTGGGCAAAAAAAATATTAGTTTTTGTCCTTCAGACCTAGCAAAGAGAATTCGGGGTTGAGTTAATATACTACACAAATCTTCAGGAATTACATGCTATGCAAAACATTAAACGATTAGTTTAAAAAAAAAAAAAAATAGCCTTATGTACATTTTCCAGCCCTCTGTGATGATTTGAGATCAAACTTTTATTTTTGGCCATAACGTCAAATAAAACCCGATCTAAGTATAAAGTACTAAAGGAATCTATGGAATACGTTACGTTTAAGATCTCGTTCATAAAAAGAAAAGAGAGAATTATCAATTGCTTCTTTCAATCTTATTTTTGGCAGACTGCGCCTATGTTGTGATACATGAATGTTTTCTGCAGCAACTTGGGCTTCGTTGAAAGCATATACACCAAACTACTAGATGGTATCATTTTCAAAACAAAACAAAAAACTCCATATAAACCTGCTCAAAATATTCCTTTTTTACCCTTCTGCCCCTATCTCTGATTATTCAGTGTCAATTTAGGCTATAAAGAAGCTGAGGAATATTATGCTTAATAACTAAACCAAATTTTAATTTGGTTTAGTTATTGACTTTTTTCAACAGCCTTTTGATCTTTTTCGGCCCCCTGGAGTAATGTAAGGTTGAACTTTCATTTATAGTCGCAACTTCAAGTCATACTCGGATTGTTTGTAAAATATCAAGAAACAAAAATGATAACGATTCTCGATCGCTTAGTCCAATGTTGTTTTTGTCAGATATAAGTAAGCGTCAAAAATGAATATACAAATGTTGTAGAATCACTTTTAAACATTTTAACTTAATATAATTGACTGCTTTTTAAATAGCTATCTTGAACTTCTTCCGTTACCCTGTGCTGATTTAACATGATATTTTTACTTTTCCCCTCAACTTCACGTCATGTTCAAAATAACAAACAAATCAGTAAAGTATTTTTGTTTAATATCTCTTTAAAAATGAAAATAGAAAATGTGACGTCTCATCACTTCCTTGAGTGTTATTTTGTCAGATTAAATTACTATGTACTAAGATTTAAGTTAATTAGAAAGCACTTCTCGTATTCAAGTGGACAGCAGATCCTGGAAATATTCGTCAAACATGAGAATTTCTTCTGCGTTTGACTAGAAGAAATGTCCCAGACGAGGGTCAAAATAGGTGTTTTAAAATTCGATGGCTGCCTATACAAACACAGTGTCGAAAACGTCTTACAGCATGCAGCAGAAACTTTGAGGCACATCGTTTTGGTAGTCGTATAAACCATGGCATTCCATAGCACTAGTAGCTACAATGATAAATAGGAATATTTGCGTCTTCTATCTTTACTAGCCAACTGTAAGCTACCAGAGATTTGGGCGCTTCTTTTTTGCCAATTGTATCAGAGACACCTTTTGCAGAGGGATCGTCTTCGGGCCACGAAATCACTTCATTTCGCTGCAGAAATCTATCAGCTTTTTTATGAATCATGCGTTAAAAAGAAATCCAAGTATAACCAAATTTTTACTGGACAGGCCGTTAAGCAGCTAGCTTCCAAGAAATAACTTAGATTTTAACATTAGTAATGAATAGAAAATTAAAGGCTGAAAGATTGTCACTAGCGGCGATTGCACGAGGAAAGCCTTTGTCATAACTTAAGTATTTTAATTAAGGCCAAGAAACCATTACACTACGTAAGCTAATAAGCACTTATTTTATCAGATTCTGGTGAATTTTATAAATAGTGACTTCAAATCAATGAAAATTTATATCAAGTTGATAAAACTTTTTCCTGCAGAAATCTCCTGACGCTATTACAATATTTTCCTTCTTTTCAGATTGGGAAGACTGCGCTCAAACGGAATTCTGGAACGTCTGAAGTCACGGTCCTGTCCGAGACCCGAAGCTCCGGACCAAAATAAATTCAAAACTGTTAATCTGAATGACGTAATTCCAATCATCACTTTGCTGGTCATTTCCTTCTTCTTCTCAGGATTAATTTTAGTCTTAGAAATAGCTATATTTTACACACGAAAGAAGAAATTAGCATTACAAAATATAAGTAATAAGTCATACATAGTGTAATGAAGATAACAATTAGGAAAACTCGTTAGCTGTATATGTTTCAAACAAATTACTTGCATCGTATAATATAAATATATTACACGTCAAATACTTTATTGTAATTCAATTTTCTGTCAATACAAATTAAACTGAGATATTTGTTAAAATTAAATTTGAAAATAAACCACTAGTTTGCACTGAACTCTGGTTTTATGTTAAACATACCGAAACTAGGAGTCTATATTAAAGAACGTCATTGTGATTGCACAGGAAAAGCCATTCACGTAAGCACATACCTGTCATAGCCTGCATACACATTCCAGAAAAGAAGAAAATTATGGCGCAAACAAACTTAAAAATACTTTGTCTACAAAGAGAGGAATTTATTTATGGTTAACAACCAGCTATAATCCAGTTTCAGCAAAAAAAAGTATACATTTTTCTTTGAAAAATAATAAACTTCGCTCATTTTATTTGTGACATACCATCACAGAACTGTTTGTCAGCGGTCTCTTTCAATATTTACAGGTTGACCAAAAGTGAGAGAATAGGAAGATGCAGACAGTTAGCAACACAAGTTACCTACCCTGTAGGGGTCACAGTCTCAGTGACAAGCCACAAAACACGTCGCATCCTGATAAAGCCAATCCAGGAACAAGGAAGAAGAAGAAGTGTCGTTGCTTTCATTTGTAGTCACGCGAGTGTGAAATATTTTCTGACGTGACCACGGCCGCACGCATGAATTGGCTAGTTGACTAAATTTGAAAAAAAAGGTTAATACTTTACCTTATATCTTAAATATTTTACTCAAAAAAGTATTACTTTTAAAAAGATCTAACATTTACACTATGTATTTTGCATTTTACAAAACGAATTTAAATGTACCGCGAAAACGATTAAGACTGTCATGGCGTCTTGAATGACGTCGCACTACCAGAACCAAAACAAAGCAGCCATGTCTGGATGTGACAGGTGTCAAGTGTTCTTTAATTAAAAATTATTCCTCGTTTTATAAGTACTGTATAGTGCCCCAGTGAAAAGACACAAAAATAAAAACGCCAAAATAAGTTATTTATATATGTTCCAAACAATGAACAGATATGGGAAAAGTGGTTAAAACTTGCAAGGAGGGAGGATGCTCATAGTTTATCTGCAGATTCAAGAATCTATTTTTTGCGAAGATCATTTTGATGTAAGTGTTTGTGCACAATATATTTCTAAATCTAAATAAAAACCTGAATTTTGCAGATCCGCCTTTTCAAGTGCTGACAATATAATAAGGTATGGATTGAGGTTGTTTTGGTTTTATGATTTATATTCTTTCTTTAGTGTTACGTTTAATATGAAAAAAACACTTTGGCAAGCACTATCATTACCGTGGTGCCAAAATTTGATGATAGATTCTTGTGCAGTTCGATGAAACATTCGAAAAAAGAATATTTTTTTTAATATCTCTCATGGTTCTCGAGATATCATAACTGAAAGCTGATGTTGTTAGGCTGATACGAAGCTTAGAGCAGGCTGGAAATTGTCAGTCCCATAGCTTTAAAATTTGCCACATCTGTTTTTGAGGATATACTTTTCTAGAAACGGTGTATATAAAAGCAAAAAGAAACATATCTAAAGCGTGATGCAACTGAAAAGTTACGATATGGGCACGGAACAGAAATAATAGTACCTAACAACAACCATATACAATGACATAATTAACGCCAAAGATAGTTTCGAAGCGAAGAACGAAATCTTTTGTTATTTCGCTTCGGTCTTCCTTCTGATTTAGGTATTTATCACTTGCTTATATTTCGTAAATGTAACCTCATACGAGTATCAATCAATTTACAAAACATACACAGACGGAAAAAAAAATCCCAACACCAAGAAAGACTTGTGTTAGATAAACGAAATTTGGTAGGCGTGTTTATACATCTGAAAGATGACATCGATTCAAATTTCGCGCTTCGCGCATAAGTGTGGCGCTAGTAGCGCTACTCAGAGCTTGCAAATCAGGTTTGCTTTAAATACGCGCTGTAAAGTTTGTGAACGTTATTTACCGCTGAGATTTGACATAGTGAGTTGATGTTAGCCAAGAATGCCTTTAAGAAGACGAAGAAGCCATTATCAACAGCTCACCGAGTTTGAACGAGGTCGTGTAATAGGGCTACGAGAAGGTGGATTTTCTTTTCGCGATATTGCAGAAAGACTTGGCCGGAATGTATCCACTGTGCATGATTGTTGGGTGCAGTGGTCAAGGGATGGTACTGCCTCAAGAAGACCGGGTTCCGGGAGGCCACGTGGCACTACTGAGAGGGAAGACCGCCGTATTCGGCGTACAGCTGTGGCGCATCGTACTGCGTCTGCGGCAGAAATTCGAGCTGCAGTTGGTACCACAGTGACACAACGAACTGTTAGAAATCGGTTACTTCAAGGACAGCTCCGAGCCAGGCGCCCTGTAGCGTGCATTCCACTGACTACAAGCCATCGCCGTTTGCGACTGCAGTGGTGTCAAGCCAGAGCTCATTGGAGGACGGAGTGGAGATCTGTTGTGTTTTCTGATGAAAGCAGGTTCTGCCTTGGTGCCAGTGATGGCCGAGTGTTGGTCAGAAGGAGGCCAGGGGAACGCCTGCAACCAAACTGTCTGCGGCCTAGACACACTGGACCTACACCTGGAGTCATGGTCTGGGGAGCAATTTCCTATGACAGCAGGAGCACTCTTGTGGTTATACCAAACACACTGACTGCAAATTTGTACGTCAGTCTGGTAATTCAACCTGTAGTGCTGCCATTCATGAACAGCATTCAAGGGGGAGTTTTTCAACAGGATAACGCTCGCCCTCATACCGCTGTTGTCTCGCAACGTGCTCTACAGAGTGTCGACATGTTACCTTGGCCTGCGAGATCACCAGATCTGTCTCCAATTGAACACGTATGGGATATCATTGGACGACAACTCCAGCATCATCCACAGCCAGCACTGACCGTCCCAGTATTGACAGCACAAGTACAACAAGCATGGAACTCCATACCACAAAGTGACATTCGAAACCTGTATGACACAATGCATTCACGTTTGCAGGCTTGCATTCAAAATTCTGGAGGTTACACCGGCTATTAATTTAACAGTATTTCACATTTGAAATGCATTTTCTTGAGCTTAAATTAACCTGTGATCTTGAAAATTTAATCAATTTAACATGTTAACTTGACACATGCATTGTCCAAATTTCATTACTCTACAATAATTTTTTCTTGGTGTTGGGATTTTTTTTCCCGTCTGTGTGTCTTGTTTACAAAACTGAAATCATGCTATTTAAGCTTATAATATATAATTGATACTTGTGTATAATTACGTCGAAGTTTTAACATTGCGGAATTCCGATGAGCAAAAGATGTTTGATGCGAAAGATCTGCCAAGTATTACGGCGTCAATTTTGGGCAAATTGCTGCTGTTTGCTTTGTTAAATCCCGGTTCCATAGCGAATTACACTTGTCTTTCACAATATAACTGAGAACAACGGTATTAACGTGACAGAAGTTCCTAAAAAAGAATAATTTACCAAGTAACCTGGTCTGTTCCACGAAAATGTAAATAACAACATCGCGGTTGGTGCGAGGTAATGGTTTCTCATTGGCGTTCACAGTCACGTGACTGAATGCCTGATATCGACGATTTTATTTTCTAAAAATAATAATAATCTTTATCTTTTATAATAAATAAGTTTGTTTTTTGTTATCTCCGTAGCATGATTAATTATTAAAAACTGCTATGCGCTGTAGCGAATCGTGTGGCAAATCCGCCACATAGCGTGGGCTCTATCAACGAGACTGCTGCCGGTTCGGTTTCAACCAACATTTGCATCATTATGTTGATAGACAACTAGCGGTTTAATTTACTTCTACAGTTAGCTAGACTGATCGAAGCAGGCAATGCACCTGTTACTCGCTGCTTGAGACAAGAAACAAGGTTACAGCTAAGCAACTGTCCGTTCGCTAGTGCGGCTTAACTAGACAAGTTACTTACTGGAGGAAACGACTCACTATTGAATGCTAATACTTTCATTCTTAACTAATGACAAGGTATTCTTGAAGGAAAACACACCTATCCAGTAAACTCTATAATTTATTCTATCACTTGATGAAAACATACAACATTACATAGATCATACAATAAGACAGTGCGGCGAAATATGTTATTGGCGGGGTATAGCAGTAGAATACCAACGCGATTGCCTTTGCTAACAAAACGTCATCTGTTGCAGTGCCTCTCCTAGACCCTTGATGTCATATGAATCGCGGTTCCAGCTGGTAAGAGCTGATGCTATGATTCGAATGTGGCGCAGATCCACGAGACAATGGACTCAGGTTGCCAGGTGGCGTGGACTGGAGCCTGAACACACCATTGACTCGAAAGGGTTATGTTCTTCCACCTGCAGACCGCTTGCAGTCGTTGATGACTTTGATTCCATAACGATAATGCATCATGTCACCGCGTCAGAATCATTTACGATTGGTTTGAGCTACATTCTGGACTATGCCAGCGAATGATTTAGTCACCTAGATTGCCAGACATGATTCCAATTGAACATCTTCTGGACATAGTCGAAAGGTCAATTCGTCAAACATCCTGCACCAGTAACACTCTGGTAATTATGTACGGCTGTAGAGGAAGAACGGTTGAATATTTTTTCAGGTTCTCTGGACGACTTCTTGAATCAATACCACGTCGGGCTGCTGCGTATCACTGGGCAGAAGGGGGTTCCACACGATATTAGGACACAACCCGGGAATTTTGGCAGTTCACTACTTTATATTAGAACTTGGGGTGGATTCAACCAAAATGAAACCAAATGAAATGTTCTCGGGTGACTAGCCGAGTTAAGTAAGTGTTATTGTCACACGATATTTCGGGGAACACAATCACTGTCGCCATCTTCTAGTGAACGTCCTAGATAGAATAGATATTGGTGGAATAATTCTGAGTGGTGTATGGAGCCTAAGTTGACCATGACCACAATCTGGCACTAGACTTTACGTGATGAGGCCTGAGTGGATAAGATATCCAAAAACCCACTTAGACCTAACAATTTACGAAAGTTCAAGTGTGGGTGCTATCTTCGGCGTAATAGATCTAGTGTCTTCACCTTTGGATACTTGTCGATGTGTGGGGATCTTCTATGAAAATGTGGGTTATGGTGTTTATTTGATGACCAAGTTAGCTAAGGGCATTATGGCACTTTTATCGGGGTTAGTTGGATGAAGCGCACAATTACAAACAAATGTTATACTTGGTCCTGAATCCGAAGGTTGGCGTCAGATGGGAACATTTAAACCGAATGGAGAACACTCCTGTGTCCTGATTGGTTGAAAAATAATTTCCTGGAAAAAAGGGGTATTTTCCTGGGAAACTGCAGTAGAACCACCTTAAGTGAACTTGGAATCCCTGCTACTGATTAGGAGAAGACTGTATGAGTTATTGGGTTACTTTAACGCACGAACAAAAGGTAACTGATCAGGGATTGTAGTGGGAATCATTGGAAAACAGAAGGAGGTTTGGGGAAGTGCGGTGGGTACGTTGGCGATGAGGCTAGGGGTGGAACTTGGTGAAAGAATTAGGAATAGTGCTTAAAAGACAATAAGTAGGAGCCGGCACTGGATTTCTTCTATAAGGGAGTGAATAAATTTTCTATATCTCCACCTTGGTCACAGGCGACGGTCTCAGGCATATTCTGTACTTAGCGTGACTCGATTTTTATCACATAGGACTGGCGTACTTCGATTCGACAGGGGTAAAATTAGTAAGATTAACAGACGGTATTTCGTTCCTGGAACATAAGAGCTGTGCTGTAAAATACAGTTAAAGGTGTCAATCACTGATGTATCACAAGGGATTGATTGGAATTTTAGACAAAGTGCAGCTAAGGACACTCAATTTGTGATTGCTTAAGAAATCATAACAGAATTGATACATAGATTGGTCTGGATAGACAGACGACAAAGGTTTGACCTGGATGGCAACAATTACGAGTGGGATGAGATATTTTATACCAATGGCAGCAGAGATAAGTTAGAGAAATAAGGTGTCGTACTGATGCTTCCATTCCTTGCGTTTTGCCATGGTCAAACTGGAAACTTTGATTTTTCTAGCCTTGGTGTGGGAAAGGCTTTGTCATAAATATTTTCAAGTGGACTCTTGTCCAAAGACAGGGTTGAGAAATAGGCTTGAAAAAATTACAGCCTGATTGGTTTGACATCATGTAATCACTTCAGAAATGTCTGTAGGGAAAGAAACTGGTTTTCAAATCGGCAACTTTGCTGTATTTTAGCGGCTCTCAATTCATCTTTGAGTTCATAAAGTATCTGTGTTCTCGGTCTGTTTCGTTACCCCTAATTTAATACATCCTTTAAAATACACGGAATGTAGGTGACACTCGTGAGCTATATTATATTGTACATAATGAATCCAACATGATGTGCAAAAGTGAGTTTGTTTCCCGTCTCTTCGTCGGTGAATTAATTTTTAATGTCTGCCTGCTTCGATGAACGGAATTTATGGTTTTCCCTACCTTCGACGGTGAATGTCTGTCGGTTTCAATGAAAGGACTGATGGGTTTTCTGAGGCTACGAATTTTGCTATACTTTATCGCAATAATTTAATTTTTTTTAAACGTCTCTCTAACAACGTGGTCTTTAGAGACGGGGAAAGGATGGGGGGCTAGGAATGGGGAGGAATTCGGCCATGGCCTTTTGAAAGAAACATCCCGGCATTCACCTGGAGTAATTTGGGGGAAACCATGGAAAACCCAAATCTGGATGCCCGAAACCGCCGTCCTCTCGAATGCAAGGCCAGAACGCTAAATAATTTCATGAAAACAGGTACTCATAAAATTCTTCCTCGGTTTTATATCTGGATTTTATGACGATTTTTTTTCATATCGAACGTTAAAAGGAAAAATATATGCTTTTTAACTCATTTTTTATTCAATTATAACAAGTCAAGCTGGCGCCATACTCTCTCGGCGTGGAAATTACGTAAATTTGAGGAGTTGGAACGGCTTTTTCACAAAACACTTAAACACCGCGGCCGGACTCGAACCTGCGACCTTCGGCACTCTAGCCACAACACTACCGATGGTCATTTTAATATGGACTTATTTTGTTTTTAGTAAAATTGCAATGATTTACAATTAAGTATATTTCACGATACAGAACCGAAGAAAATATTTTACTGTGCTGAAATATTTGCACCTTGCTGCGTACAGAGCTTTCGCAAGAGATAATGGGCTCTGCTTGTTGCAGTGTAAACGGAAATAACTCCATGGTTTCGAAATACTTGTCACATAGATATACCGATAATAGCAGACAGACACCAGGCAGGAATACCTGAAATATTTCTCTTAAAAGCTTGAGAAATGAAGCATGTCGCGCCATCTATCGGGAAACGGGATACTATGCACCTATGCATGGAAATATTTCTACAACCGCGTATCGAGCCATGCCCCGCCATCTATCGGTAACCGGGACACTATGTCCCGGTAGGTTTTGCAAGGCCAAAACGCCCGATGCCTTTGCTGAGCCATTCGAAACCTGTCGCAACGAGAGCGCAACTGTGTAAACACGCCCCGGGCGGCGGAATTTCTCCACTAGCTTTCACTCTCCTGGGGGAGTGGAATGTCTGCGCCGAAAGAAATTAAGCCCTTGGGAGATGCTGCCATCTGGGCGGCCGGTCAAGGAACTAACGGTCCGCCATCTTGTGACGTAATACGACCTTGGCCGCCATTGGTCCATTAGAATTTCCCGCCATGCAACTGTGACGTCACGCGAACGAGTGTAGTCTCTTTACGGTTGTCCAAAGAGCTTCTTTTCCTTGAAAACAGGTATTACATCTACTAAGGCAAATGATGAATAATTTACCAAAAACAAAAAAAAAAAAAAATTCTTAGTGGTCTTATGTGGGCGGGTACAAGGAAGCTGAAATATGGGCATGTAGGGAAATTACCAACGGAGCTTGCGATCCATCGCAATTAAATTAAATTAATTAAAAAAGTTAAACTTAAGGCATTGCCAATAATTTAACCTTGCCACTGGCAATTCAAAAAATCCATGAATTACAAACATCAATTATTAATGAATGAAATTGATTGTAAATGTTAAAGAAAATTACTTTAAATCATTAGTTTGAATTCAATACAGTATTTCTAAACTAACAAGTACATCCAAATAAACTGATGCTGAGCTAGCGTATCGATGTTAACGACTAAATTATTTAAAACAGAATTAAGGTTCGCCCTATATAAGAAGTGACGCACACTCCGGGAACCCGAAGATTGAGACCATCCTTCGGAGTTCCAACACAGCTGTCCAATTTTTGGTGGAGGTTGAAAAACCGAACGGATG
The DNA here is from genome assembly GCA_031002005.1 of Vandiemenella viatica. Taxonomy (NCBI): domain Eukaryota; kingdom Metazoa; phylum Arthropoda; class Insecta; order Orthoptera; family Morabidae; genus Vandiemenella; species Vandiemenella viatica. The sequence continues at coordinate 25,004,316 of JARYHS010012519.1, read as the reverse complement.
CCCTGTTTGTTGAGTAACCTTGCTATTTTTAATGTTAATGCTCCACAGAAAAGTAGAAATGCACGCGGCTTGTCTTGGCTCTGTTGTTTCTTCCGATGGTTGCACGTCGGATTTCGTGTTATAACCAATGGCACGAAATACGCGTTCCATGTGTTGCAGTTCCTCCTTTAAATGTTCATTGTCGGACACCACCTTTGCCCTATATACGAGAGTATTGGGAACTCCCAGTTTCTGAGAAGGATGGTCAAAACTTTGAGCATTAATATAGCGATCAGTGTGTGTAGGTTTTCTGTAAAAGTTGTGCCCTAACCTTCCATTAGGTTTCCGAGGCACTAGAACATCTAAAAACGGAAGTGATCCATCTCTTTCGATTTATAAAATGAAATTAACATTGGGATAAATCCCATTAAGATAGTTCACGAATTCATATAATGCCGGAATTCCATGAGACCACACGAGAAACGTATCGTCAACAAACCTGTAAAAACATTTAGGATTTAAAGGAGTTATATGCTCAAAATGTTCCATGTAGAATTTAGATACTGTGGGAGACAACGGGGGCCCCACAGCCACGCCGTCTGTTTGCTCGTAGTATTCGCCCTGGTACACGAAGTATGTAGACGTGAGGATGTGCCTGAATAACTCCACAACTTTCGGATCAACTGTTCACTAAGTAGTTCAACAATCTCCCCTAAAGACACACGCGTAAACAACGACGTAACGTCCAGGCTGACCATAATATCGTCACGTTCTAACCTCATTTCTTTAACCAACTCAACAAAGGCAGCAGAATTTTTAACATGACTCTGACCAACCAACGGATTTAACAAACGCGTGAGATATTTAGCCAACTTGTACGTTGGCGAACCTATAGCACACACTATTGGACGCATTGGAACAAGCTCCTTATGTATTTTCGAAAGGCCATATAATCTTGGTGGTCGTGGGACTCTGACACTTAGATACTTCACCGTTTCTTCTGCCAATCCCGAATCTCTCATTAGTATGTTTTTCTTCCTGATTATCCGTGCCGTTGGATCGCGGGGAATCAGACGATATGCGTGGTCATCTAAAACTTCACGTGTCTTTTGGTGGTAGTCAGCGCCGGTTAAGATCACAGTCGAATTTCCATTGTCAGCTGGTAAAACCATTAATTCGAAGTCTTCACGTAAAACACGTAAGCCGTCTCGTTCAGCTCTAGTGATATTGGGCTTAGGTGGTTTGGCCCTCGTCAGGATGCGCGTCGTTTCCCTGCGTACCTCTTCTGCTGCGTCCGTTGGAATATTCCGCACTGCTTGTTCCACTCCGCTGATGATACCCATGATATGTGCGGAACGTGGTACGGTGCGAAGTTCAATCCTTTTTTCAGGGCTGATATAGCACCTTCGTCAATTTCTTTCCCCGACAAGTTAATTACGGTTCATCTATCTTCCGTTGGCTGAGCATCGTGCCCATCCCGCGACAGGCGGTAGAATTTGCAGCACTGCTTGCGTGTAGCCGTCCTCAATGTTGAGTTTTGCTGCCCTGTGGTGAAGTTTTCGACCCATTCCCAATTCATCGGCGAGAGGGCAGCTGCTAGTTGCAATGGCATCCCATCAATTCTGTAACATTTTTAGCAAGATCACGGCGAGTTTGATGAATCTTCTCCCTCACAATTGCAAGGCTGGTGCGGCGTAGAATCTTCTTGATGGCAGTAGTGTTTGCCGGATGATTTACCACGGCATATCGTGGCACTGTTTCGGTATCTTTACACCGTAACAGGAAGGCCAATGAACTTAGAAGTTTGGCCTTCTTGCAGCGCAACTTCTCCAGATGTTTAACGCTTCGCGACATATCCTCCCCGTAGAAGTAAATTAGAAAACTATGTATGTTATCGTGGCGGCAATCTACATATATAAATATGAATGCATGTATGTTTGTTTGTTTGTTTGTTCTTCATACAAATCCACAGTTTTCATCCTATCTCGATGAAACTTTGCACACTTATCCTTTGAAACAAGGAGAAAAATACTGTCTACATTTGGTTTAAAAATTATCTGTACAAATAAAACATGTTGTCTCATAATTTCGAAATACTACTGAATGGCGATAGACAAACGCGTTGGATATGGACGTCTGTATATTGCTTTTCGTGTATCGGTCAGACAGCTCAGTGGTTCAGTTCGGTGCTAGCAGCCGGCGTGTACAGTCGTATAAACAGACAACTGCCGCGAAGCTCCGAGTTTACAGTGTTTAAGTGTTAAAGTTATTCAAGTAATATTCAAGAAAGTGATATTGTAAAAAGTTGAAGAATTACAGACATCAGGCAGGTCATCGGCCAAAGAAACAGAAGAGGTAAGCAGTGGCGCATGCGACGTTAACAAGAAAGAATACAGTGAAATTTGCGTTTGACCGAGCATATGTAAGACCAACTGCTTTTGAGATTCACGAGTGGCTATACGACACGGTCAAACTGAATGACGAAGAAATTGTAGCGATTCAGCTAGATTCTTTTCAGAATAGTGTTTTTGTGAAAATGACAAACGAAAAATTTTGTGAGAAAATAATTGATTTGTACTCCGGAAATTTGAAATTCAATCACTCAGATGGAAACCTTAGCAGTGTTAAAGTATCCAATACAGGAATGGGAATTAGACATGTGAGAATACTGAATCTTCCCTTTGAAGTAACCAGTGAATCAATACTACACGCAGTTAAACCAATCAGAACAGTAATAGAGATAATGGAAGATAAGTGGAGTGGGATCATAAGATACAAAATGTCAAACGGAGTGAGAATAGGAAAAATGGAAATATCTAGGCATATCCCCTCGTATATCAATGTGTGTGGTTTCCGTGCTTTGGTAGTGTATAATAGCCAGCCAAGAACTTGCGCTGTATGCAATTCCGTGGATCACATAAGAGCAAACTGCCCAAAAATTTAAACAACAACATTGCCTTTAACGTATGTGAAGCGGACAGCTGTTCAGGAAAACAACCACGAAAGCCATCGACCGTAATACGTACAGCAATTTCCTCTACTGCAGGAAGTTAATAGTCTAGGGGAAACAACAGAAATATAGTCAACATCGCGGCCACTTAAATACGTGAAGCGGACAGCTGTTCAGGAAAAACAACGGAATCGATAGACCGGAAAACTCACAGCAACTTCCTCCACTGCAGGAAGCTGACGGAATAGCAAAAACGACAGAAATAACACCACTGGAAAAAGACAAAACACGGAAAATCGGAGAAAAAAACCAAATAGAAGAAGATAAACTCCAAACGAAGGAGACGGAGAATCTAAACTGTAAAGAACAGGGAAATCCAATAACAATACAAAACAAACAAAACGGAAAGACTTAGTAGAAATACTTAAATACGCAAATGAAATCGAGGAAGCAATGGAATCAGAAAACGAAAGAAGTGATCTCACAAAGACGAATGACCCTCAGTCGACGGCCGATGAAATGGAGAGGACACAACTGAAAGTCGATAAGGCTGGTACAAAGATACGAGCAAAGAGGAGACCCGAAACTTACACTATACAAACAAGGATAAAGTTAAAAGAAGTTGAATGTAATGAAAACACCAGAGCAAAAGGGAAGAAAATAAGAATACAAGCAAAAGAAAAAATCCAACCCATGTAAATAGAAGAACTACCCTCAGATACCAGTGTGCTATTAGAAGGAGACAGAGAAAAAGCAAACACCTATCTAAGCTGGGTAGATCACCGACCACAAGGAGAGTCAACAGAGCGTAATCAAACGGGCTGAAACCTCAGATCATCCTCAAATAACTGAAACGAAGATACAGCAATAATGGCAAAAAAAACCTAAGAAGAAAACTATATCAAGAAACTGACAGCATGAAAAAAAGGAAATGCAGCAAGTACTGACAGAGATGCAAACATATTCCATAGCAACTATAAACCTAAATAGAATACAAGCAAAACAAAAACAAAATGTCTAAAAGACTTCCTATATGCCGCTGATGTAAATCTAGTCCTACTTCAAGAAGTTTGTAATACCAATGTCCTTGACATAACAGGATATGAATACGTATATAATCAAGGCATCGAAGCCGGAACTGCCATATTGATGATAGAGGGGATATATTACAAAAAACTTATCACTATAGAAAATGGCAGAGAAATATCAGTCACGATTGAAACAGTTACAATATGTACTATATACGCTCCCTCCGGAACGCACAATAGAAACGAAAGATCTAACTTTTTCAAAGAAGATATGCTACCTCTCCTACCAACAAATACCAACAGTTTGATATTAGGAGGTGATTTTAACTGCGTGCTACACCCTAAAGATCAATTCCCAAATTTTAACGCCTGCAACGATCTAAAGTTAATAGTCCAAGGACTCAGATTAAAACACACTTGGGAAACAAAACATGGAACTGACAAATCCTATACATATGTTACAAAGGACGCAGCAAGCAGAATTGACAGGATATACATAAGAGAAGATATCATTTCCGATGTTACTAGTGCAGAGGTCTGGCATGTAAGCTTTCAGACCACAGCGCCAACACAATACATATAAATATGAGCAGAAAAGAAATTCATCGAGGAAGAGGCTACTGGAAATTTAATACTATTTTTCTAAAAGATCGTGAACTTAATGAAATGTTCAAGAAACATGGCAAATATCTATGAGACAATATCAGAGATACAATTATAAACTAGATTGGTGGTTAAAAAGCGCGAAACCAAAACTACGCCGCTTGCTGATAGAATACGGAAAAGTAAAGAAGCAGACATAAGAAAACAGCGGAATTTTATTATGCCTGTCTAAGAGATGCTTACCGGAATACGGACAAATTAATTCAATACATAATAAAAATAAAAATAATAAAAGCGAAACTAGTAGCAATAAAACGTTCCGAACTGGAGCAAATTATGATTAGATCTAAGACCAAATATGCTGTACTAGAGGAAAAGACTTCGATATACCGCTATATGCTGGAAAAGAAAAGAGCCAGGATTAAAATTCTTAAAAACTTGAGAATCGGTGAAGACACCGTTGTAGCAAACAAAAAGGGAATTATAAACGAAGTTCATAAGCACTTTCAGGAACTATACCATGAGGAAAGTATTGAAGAGGAAGATTCCAATGACTTACTCAGTGTGGTGTGTAACAGAAGCGATGCAAATGACAACACACAACTGGAAAGTAGAATAACAGAAGGAGAACTAGAAGAAATTATAAAAACAAGCCCAAGGAACAAATCGCCTGGCCCTGATGGCATTCCAGTAGAAGTATACCTACAGTTCTGGCCAGCCATCCAACAACAACTGACGGAAGTACTTAATGATATGCTTACAATTCCTAATGTACCCAGAAGCTTCAAAGAGGGATTAATACTGCTGATACCAAAAAACGACGACAACAAAAATCTGGACGGAATGAGACCTATATCATTACTAAATTCAGACTATAAATTGTTCACTAGAATACTCACAAAAAGAATGATGCCTCTGATGAATAAAGTAATTGCGGAACACCAGGTTTGTGCAGTACCTGGAAGTACAATCATGGGGACATTAAGTGAGTACAGAGACATCATTGCGGCCGCAGCAGTAACAGGAATAAATGCAGAGTTATTGTTATCGACTTTAATAAAGCCTTCAACAGGGTCGGTCACAAGCACATACGAAAGACATTGGAGAGAATGGGATTCAGTAACTCTTTTATGGAAATTATACAGAAACTTCTCCATGAAGCAGAATCAAAAGTTCTGGTCAATGGCTTCAGAACAAAACAGTGAAAATAAAAAGGTCTGTAAGACATGGTGACCCCATATCAATGGCGCTTTTCTCAATTGCTCTGGAACCTCTGTTGCGATACATAAACGCCACAATATCTGGAATAAAATATGCAAACAGAAAAATCACTTGCAGAGCCTACGCCGATGACTTATGTGTAGTGGCCAGTAATGCCGAAGAAATAAAAATCGTCAGGGAAAACATCTTAAAATATTGTCGTGCAACGGGGGCAAAAATAAACTTAATTAAATGCAAGATGTTGCATCTATGTAACAGCATTCCATACCAGCAGCCTCACTGGATACAAGAAAGAGAAACAATGCAAGTCTTGGGAGTAGAACTGTACACGTGTCCACTAAAAATGATAGCCAGAAACTGGAGGACAAAGCTAAATTTGATTAGTGGAGCAGTAAGAGACCATTACACCAGGAACCTAAATATGTACCAGAAAGTGGATCTTGTCAATGGATACATAGTCTCAAAACTATTATACTTAGGCAGCATTTTCCCAATTCCAGCTTCAGTCGCCAAGAGAATAACCTCGTGCCTTTGTAACTTCATACTAGGATGAAACATCTTTAACATTAAATATGCAACAGTGACTCTTCCCAAAACGAAAGGAGGTCTAGGACTAATCGACATAGAGTTGAAGTGTAGAGCATTATTTATTACAACTATGCTGAAGATCTTAAACAGCCTACCACAAAGTATAACCAGCGTACTGGCAAATGAATTACAACCAATCAGCAAAACACCACCGGTGAACGTAGGAGGAATCCACTTCAAATTGAGTCATATAAAGCAATACCACCTAGAAATCAGCTACTTATCACAGAAACAAAGCCCCAAGATCAAAACAAGACACCTCCCAGAAGAAATGAATCGTCAAAACCAAAGGAACAAAGAAGAAGAAAAATACAAAGATTTCAGGTGGCAGCAAATTTGGAAAAATTTCAACAATAAAATGTTAAACCTTGCCGTTAAATCCACGTGGTAAAAAGTGGTCACTGATATGGTAAGCACTAAAGAGAAACTATATTCAATACATCTCAGCAATAGAAACAAGTGCAGCCACTGCCAACAAATCGATATCCTAGTCCACAGATTTGAGTGTGAAGAAATGAAATAAATATGGGAATGGACTAAGGAAAAAGTTGCGATAATAAACAGGACCGCAAAGAATCAGATCAGAATTCATAAGACCACAGAGGAGAGCGTATCCCGACACAAAACATAATGCCACAATGTGGCTACTAGGACACGCTGTCTACTACACCTTCTCAAACAAGAGCAAAACAAAACTAGAATACCAGAAGAATACAACAAACTGACACCAGCTCAAAATAAAAGCTCCTTTTCAAATTTTTTAATTGTTATAAACGAATAAAGTAAGAAAACATCAAAGCTAGCCATCACGAATGAAAATCACATTACGAAAAAGATTAACAGAACACCCCATGAAAAAAAAAAAAAAAAAAAGAAGTGGTTAACGTGCTTGCTTACAACTGGTTGAGTCGTGGCCTCGGTTAAGATTGTTAAAAATTGTTTTTGATTCTAAGAGTCACGCCTGGGCCGTAGGTTATTCGGATTGAATGTTAAACTGTAGATATCACAAAGTTAGGAGTGCAGTGCGAGGCAAATCGTAGGTAGTCTTGCAATGTTGTTGGTGCCCACTTTTTTACGTTATATTGATCCCTCAGGGGTTATTCGCTGTCATTGTGTTTGTGACATGCAGTAATCTACATATATATAAAGATGAATCTATGTATGTTTGTTTGTTTGTTTGTTAGTTTGTTTGTTCTTCATACAAATCCACAGTTTTCATCCTATCTCGATGAAACTTTGCACACATATCCTTTGAGACAAGGAGAAAAATACTGTCTACATTTGGTTTAAAAATTACCTGTATAAATAATACATATTGTCTCATAATTTCGAAATACTACTTAATGGCGATAGACAGACGCGATGGATATGGACGTCTGTATACTGCTTTTCCGTGTATCGGTCAGACAGCTCAGTGGTTGAAGCACTTGCTTACAAATGTTTGGATCGTGGTCTCTGGTTCAAATCTCCGTGGGGGCTAAGATTTTTAAACATTGTTTTTGATCGTAAGAGTCACGCATGGGCCGTACGTTATTCGGATTGAATGTTAAACTGTAGATATCACAAAGTTAGGGGTGAAATGCGTTGCAAATCATAGGTAGTCTTGAAATGCTATAGGTGTACACATTTTTACGTTATAATGATCCCTCAGTGTTTGTTCGCAGTCAGTGTGTGTGTGTGTGTGAACCGCAGTAATAATACTATAAATACGGAAGTAAGTCTCTGTCTTTTTGTTACGTTTTGACGACTAAATGGCCATATCGATACTGATGGAATTTGACAAGAAAATTTGTATGAAAGGCACAGGAAACTTTTTCCAGTATGATTAACAGTTGTAGTCGCGAAATTTTGAGACCTTATCGAATGCTGATAGAAATATGTTGGAAATTGATTCTCTTCAAGAGACAGGTTCGACGGTAGAATGATATAGTGATAGCTTTCCTGTCATATTATGCCAACTCGTTTGTTGTTTGGGACCAATCCTTCATTACCAACAACTTTCTATATCCAATTATGGCAAAAAAATTAAAAATCTTGATCCACGCGTACAAAGTCGCTGGTACGAGCTAGTGCTTTATAAAAACTTCTCGTGCCTTCTAGTGCCGAAAAGTATGTAATCGTAATGCGAAGCTCTACCACCGTGAATACTGAGGAAATTGGCTATAACTCTGGGTACCCCGTTCCCATCATATTAAATAACAATGATTCTGGCTATGAGTTACAGTAGGCGTCACTGTTATGTCGCATTCGAATATTCTTTTAAATTTCGTCAATAGAGTACAGTTTGTTTTGTATACGTAATGGTTATCAAGAAAATAGGAGTATATATGATAAGCTGCTGTAGCAGCCCTCAAACCTAGACTTTAAATTGAATTGTGTTTTCTGAAGCCTTTGTAGCAAACTAAAGTTTGATTGAATATGATCTTGTATGTTGTCTTGCAGTTTACTATAAATCAGCGTAAATGGATTTTGTTTTATGAAAAGAAATTATTTAAATACCATTTAATATGTTTAAGGACAGAATTATGCAAGAGAATTGTTTAAATGTTTGTAATTTCAAGTTTTAAGGTGAGCTACGATGTTTAAAGGGCGATTTACTACAGTGTAAAATGATTTATGTGGATAATTTTGTGTTTAAGTATCTTTAATTGAGCCTCTTGTAATGAATGTAAATGTTTATGTACTAAGTCTGGTTATTTTTAATATGTTTTCAACTGTTTAAGCACTGTTAATGTTCGAGAAACATCTGTCGGAAGCCTTTTTAGTATTCTAGAACTTGTATTAGAGCTCTTGCTGGAGGAGGGTGGAGTGGAGTGGTGAATGCCGAAGATCTCCACCTGGACCAACCTTACCTTCTCACCTTCATATTTTAACATGAAGTCTAAATATTAAAAATGGTTTTAATTTAATGGTTGCTACAAGGTGAACTAGAACCATGTACTTTACACCAGAAATAAAATTTGATTTATCGGGTCTTAAGGATGATACAATGCCAGGTAACATTTAACTTTACGTTAATCATATTTCAAAGGCAACAAGCTATACCTGACAGTTACATTCATAGGAAAAATAAAACATAAAACTGAATTAACTATTTCAACAAAGAACAAATGAACATATTATCAAAACGGCAACACAGGCCATCAGATTGATGTTAACGTTCACAATGAAAGGGGAAAACCCAGGGCGCCAGTTTAAAATGAGAAGCACTTTCTTGCATTTAACACAAACCTGCAAGGTGCTAAAATTGAAACTAATCATGAAATCAGCTATCTCAGTGATTTAGGACGGTAGTAGAGTCTGTCTCAGGGCCGCTTACGGATTCGCAAGTCTCATCAAAAACCCACCGGAGTGTGACCGTATGCGGCGTTACTTTACCATGCGTCGACGCGAAGAAATGTGACACAGATAATGCCACAAAAGCTGCGAAACCAGGATGGTGGTTTCGCCACGTTCCACAATAACCCTCAGGCTATGGCAGGCTTGCCATATAATTTCCCGCTCGCCTGAGCAAGAAAGTACAAGTCAATGTGACCGGACCCAGTCACTCATGGCCGGATGTGAGCGTGTTGGTTGCAACACGTCTGCTCGGTTGTTGGTCCGGACTGCAAGTGCCGCTTAAGATGGCCTCTTCCTTCTTCCTCGGAAAGTCGTCTCTCCACATGTAACAAACTCCCTAGAATTAGTACTGTGGACCCTTATGACATTCACGATTGGCGCATTGAAACAAGTCCGTCGTCAGGAGTTTTTATCGCGCCCCCCCATACGCTATCGCCGTTCGCGCACTTTTCGTAGCCTCGAGCCAGCGTCAGAGGAGGGAGCAAGTTCACTGTCCCTAACGGGTTTTCCAGCGCGTGCCTGCATTGTTCAGGGGTAGGCGTCTCACTGTCGCGAAGTCTCAACGACTTTGTCTGGCCCCAGACCGTTAAAATGGCAGCTTTCAGCTTCCCAAACCAAATGTTACTGAGCACTAAGTTTTTACAGAAATTAAATTATAGTAATAATGACTTTGGCTGCCTGGGTTGAATATACAATTATTGCCTATGCGATATCTCTATTATCTACCATATTTTCGATCTACATAATTGAATATCATAACGAAATCTGAATATTACAAAAAAATCTGAATATAAATTAATTATTTAATTATATTCATTGTGGGTGACTCTGTCATACCACAAACTTATGATGGATCTTATATAAAGCGACCTCCAGAGACTCAGAGAGATATTTACAGACTCAGTTTACGTTGGCTAAGGACAGTGTTGAATGAACATTTTTGTCTTCGGAAGAAGTGACGAATGGAATCGTTGGAGATTTGTGTTAGTAGTGCGGGTTTGCCGATCCTGGCGAGAAACCGGAAAAACCCATGACGTCACGAATTGAGCAGCCAATCAGCGTTGAGGTGGTGGGGGGGGAACCTCCCTTGGCGGGCGTTCAAACATCAATTTAGTTCCTTTACCGGCCGCGAGATGGCAGCATCTCATTGGGACACTGGACCGTTAGTTCCTTGACCGGCCGCCCAGACGGCAACATCTCCCAAGGGCTTAATTTCTTTGGACGCAGACATTCCACATCACGCACCATTACAATAAATGCCATTACTAGCCGGCTCGCCCTCAGTCCCCGGTCGACGCTCGTCAAGTGCAGTTCACTATGGCTAGTGAGGTTCTCCTGTTTTCAACATGCTACAAGTTAAACAGTAGTGACACCAAGCGGTACACTGTTGGTTTGTCACCTAAACTGGAATTTAATCCAGTAGTTGTACTCGAAAAAGTTGGGTACAATTAAGTTACTCTCACACATGATTAGTGGGATGTACCGAGACAGCTGGTCTACACAATTGGTGGCTTTTTCAACAACACTGAGCATCTACAAACGAGTGTCTCACTCGGCAACCACACCACCTCTTCCCGAACCGTGGCTGGAGCGAAAACTATATGGTTTTACAACAATGCTGTGCCTGCCTATGATGTGTTTCTCGGCGAATCAACATGGGACAACATGGTCGACGCCTTGCCTGCAGTCGCCAGCGCCATTAACACCATGAAGGCCTGGAGTTATCAAGTTACCAAGTACTACAACGGGTTTGTGAATACGTTATCAGTGAAAGTGATTCGTGACTTCCCCCGTTGTTCTGTGAATGGTCTGATAGATTTGCATTTTGATAGTGTACATGTCAATGAAGTGTCATACAGCCCCTGTTCAACACTAGTCTATGAACGTTTAAAGTTAGAAATTAAAGCACATAAAAAACTGTTAATGACGATGTTAAACGCAAAGTTGAACAAGATTTAAAAGTAACTGATGTATTTAGAAGAGTTGTTAGTAGAGGTGGTGATGACATATGCGGTAATAATTAGTGTCGCAAGCCATCCCTCAGTCCATAGTTCTACAATTGACTTTGTGCAACTAAAAAAAATTGATTGTACTTGAATTGTGAGTAAATAAAATCATTTTACCAGATTTTTCTTTTGTCATTTCACCTATCCTAATTAAATAATAAGATAGTAAATATTTTTAAAAAATCTTTTATTTCGCCCACCAATTGGCGATTAAAAATACATTTTCAATTGCACACATATTATTACAAAATATATGTAAGTTACAAAGTTTTCTCAAATTATTTTTCTTGAGTTCTCGTAGTGTTGTGCATCCTAAATCTTCTATATTTTAGCATACTTTCTTCCTGATGATTTTCTGTAGCCATCTAGCCTTCTCCCGTCCTTTAACGTAAATGATTGAATCATCCTCATTGGTTATTGCATGTAGTATAGAGCACATCGTGCTGAAAGAAACGCCATCTGCGTTCCAAGGTATTCCATGATAAATATGTGTTGCCATCTAACTGATGGTTCATTACCTCCACGCGATGGTGATGATACAGAAATACAATGTGTAGCGATAATTTTGTCCGAGCGTACTATGCATAAAGCAACTTCTTTGAAAATAATCCCTCCATCCTTCTCCGTGAAGCCCTGTGCGTCCAGGAATACGGTCAGCATGGTAATGGTTGACAAGACTGGGTGCTACTTGATTTTTTGTCAGCTTACACACGACACATGCATGATCAGACAGTATGCAGCGGTGTAGGCAGGAAAATTCTCATTGCTATCAAATCCATACGAATGTAAACAGGTCCTGTCTACAATCTTAAGCAGCCCTAGCTTTTCTCTTTCACCTATTTGCAAATGAGGCATCACCCATGCCAGTTTGCTGATGGTGAATTTACTTTACTGGATTGGCTTGTACATATGAATTTGTATCGTCCCTAGCTCGAATCAATATTAGTTCTTGTTTTACATTTGCAAGTATCTTTTTAAAGTCTTCACAAAAACCAAAGAGCATACTCAACGGTATATGTACATCAAAGTAACCATTTCCAGGAGCGCGTTGACCCATCCTGCATTGATCAACACGCCCATTTGTGGGGGGCTTGCAGAATTAAACGTTTTCAATGTGTTTGTGATACTAACATTTCTATTTCTGTCAATTTCTGTTCCATTGAGTTCATACCGAATTTCTTCAAACAGAAAAGCGAATGCATTGGATGTGATAATTGAATTTGTTACTGCTCCATCCGATTTCATGAATCTTCCTTCAATATGCAAGTAGCTTTCGCATGGTAGTGTATATGTATCTCGGTTTTGAATCGGTATTCGGATTTCATCATTGTTATTAAATGTGGCTGTCGTATGCGGTTGGTGACTCAAATACTGTTTTCGCGTCACCGACTCGTCAAACTCAACACTGGAAGTTATGTCTAACACCTCATCCATGATTTTTAACTGTATAGCCTAACGACTGTAGGAAGATCACGTTCTGAGGTGTTAATCGTTTCACTGTTGGATCACGACTGACAGCTTTGTGTGGTTGACGCTTCTTGTTATAACGAGCGCCCATTCTTTTTAATATGTAGTCTGAGAGTGATGGTTTCTCCTCTAAAATCCACTAAATTACCGTCTTGATCGACAACTCTAACGTTGATGTTACTGAGAGTTTTCACTGTGATGGGTAGATATATGACATTAGCGGGTAATTCCACAATCTTGTACCCTGGTGGGACTGTTGGAAAAAACTCGTGTAGTGTATGCCCCAGCTTATCGTTGACGTAATTTCCTGTACATATGCTGCATTCTATTCTTATAGCGTTAATTTTGCAAAGTGTAGTCTGATGTATGAAATCCAGGTTTTATCACACGTTTCGAAAATCCGAGCAGAGATCCAATTGAGTTTGGTTTAGCGAAGTCAATTTCCCCAGGTGTGTCTATCTCACACTTGAGTGAATTGTTGTTTGCTCTAATTACAAGCTTGATGTTTTTAGTGTGTCGAACCAAATAATTCGCCAAATCGTCAATATCGTAAGATCCTGTGGGTATGACTATCACTTTATTCTTCGAGTAATGAAATTTACAATTTGATTCGTCTATATTTGGAATCGAATTGTAAGTCTGAAAGTCAACCAAACCGACTGTGTAATCACCTTGGCTCAAATCTATTGGTGGAAAGTAATCACAGCCCAAGACTGAACTGGTGCCCGACAAGCAGAGTGTTACAGACATGAGTTATCCTGTTCAAGGTTCGTTCAAGACTGATGTCATACATTTTCATACAGGAATTTTAAACACAAATGTCCACAAACATGTGTACCACACTTCTGGTGTTGCTGCAAACTGTAAAGTATTCTGTTCCCTGCAAAATATCGCTGCAGTTCCAACGGAGGAGGTAAGTCACCGAAACTGTCGAAGTATTTAACTACACCATCTTTGTACTTGATACAAGCAACCCAATGTGTTCCAGCACTATCCAAGTTCATGATTCCACATTCACGTTCACGAATTCTTTTGGGCAATGTGTCACGCATGAAAACACCACGAAAATAGGGTATGCGCAACCGCTTAATATGTTTACGTATGTAATCGCCCGTCAGCGGCTGAACCGACTTTTTTTTAATCCAGACCCATCTTTCATGTATGGTTTCAAATATAAACCTTTACCCTCATTGCAAGTGCCTCCATCGTTTTGTTGTGTCGTTTCTCCTCAGCCAACTGCTTATTCGCCTCTTTCGCTGCTTTAACAGCTTTGACTACATTAGCTGCACCGCCTGCTACAGCACCAGCAGGTGACAAGCCAGCAAATATAGGTATTAATGGAAGAATACCACCCTTCTTTTTTTCTTCGGTTTCTTTTTCTGAACACCTCCGCCAAACTTTAACTTGGCACGCATGGTCCTGATTAACCAAGAATGCCGCTGCACGTTCACCAAACTTTGCATCTTTAGCCTTCATTCTATCCGCAGCCCTCTCGACGAGTATCCGATCTGCTTCAGCTCTATCTGCCCCCTGCGCATAAGCAATATCGTTTTCCCTGCAGGCTGCATCTAGTGGGTTGATACCCTTCTGCCCAAGTGCCAACCGTTTTTCCAGTTTAGTACCGGGACCACAAAACTTGGTATGTAGGTATATGCGCCTCAAAAGGCATCTTGTCGATGAGCTTGTTTAAAAAGCCACGGACCCTTCTTCTTCTTCCTCGTAGGAGGCATTGTTACCTACTAACATACTTTAGTTGTTCGCGCGCCTATATATAGCCGGAGCAACCACCTAACCTTGTCTAATATGAAGTTAGTCAAACAGCGAGACACATTGCCCGTGAGTAATGTTGATTCTGTTCGGCAACAATACTAGACGGAAGAAGAACGGACCTCTGTTCCCTGAGACAGTGAGGGCAATAGTGTGTGGGCCCATCAAATTGTGGGAAAACCAATCTTGTGCTGTCCCTGCTGGAACACCCCTAATGGTCTTAGATTTGAAAATGTATACGTGTTTTCCAAGTCGTTGTACCAGCCAAAGTATCAATTACTAGGGAAAATATTAGAACCCATTAAAGAAATTCAGTATTTGACATTTAGTGATAATCAAAGTGTACCTCCTCCAGTGAAGCTCTACCTAATTCTGTGTTTGTGTTTGATGATGTTTCATGTGAGAAGCAGAATAATATACGAGATTACTTTTGTATGGGAAGGCACAGATCAGTCGATTCTTTTTACTTGTGTCAGACATATAGCCGTATACCGAAACAGTTGGTTAGAGGCAATGCTAACTTGATCGTAATCTTTAAACAGGACGATATGAATCTCAAACACATTTACAACGACCACGTCAACACCGACATGACGTTCAAGGAGTTTAAGAACCTATGTGGGTACTGCTGGAATGATTGTAAACATGGATTTTGGTCGCAGTCAATAACCATAAATCCATGACTGCGACATGTACCATGGAAGATATCGCAACGGATTTGATTCATTTTTGAATAAATAGCTGCGCACACTGTCTTCTGACATCATTACAACCATGGACAAGTTTGGGAGAACTTCAACGACACAGAATAAGAGAGTGTTTGTGTACCCACCACAGAACATACTTCTTACGAATGATGGTAACTTGGATTGCCAGGGTAAAGTTCTCAAACGTGTAGCCAAGCCCGTCAGAGACGATGATGTTGCAAATAAAGGATACGTTCAAGCCATGCATCGGGATGCCATTGATAAATCCTTGCGTATGGTTGTCGATATGGAGAAGAAACTTTCATACTCAGATGAAAAATTTCGCTTAAACCAGGATTTATTTTCCTTACTGAATGAATTAAAATCAGCAAGTGCAACCATCGTGGTACCTATTACCCCCACAGGTGAAGTGCTCGATGAGGCTATTGTATTAGAAGGAGGGTACAATTATTATGAAATTCCGACTGATGGAACAATCGTTTCCATGACTGTACCAAAAGGCATACTCGCTAAACATAACTCACGTGAATATAATAAAGATATTCCACTCAATGTAAAACAACACGATAAACTTAGTTTCCATGTTAAAACGTCCGACTCCCATGTATTAGCCGAACTCAGAAAGCCGCACCCTGTCAATCTCAATGTGAATGTATTTTTCAAATATAAAATAGTACAGTAAACACACACAAGCTTCATTCGGTGTGTAAACATGGACCCAACAACAACACTAAACGTGGTATCATAAAGGCTCGCAATGCAATTCGGACGAAAGTTACTCGG
This sequence comes from Vandiemenella viatica, assembly GCA_031002005.1. Taxonomy (NCBI): domain Eukaryota; kingdom Metazoa; phylum Arthropoda; class Insecta; order Orthoptera; family Morabidae; genus Vandiemenella; species Vandiemenella viatica. The sequence goes on along the minus strand of JARYHS010012519.1, from coordinate 24,987,878 downwards.
AGCTGAAGACGGGCCAGATTGACTCCGAGAGATTCTTCAAGGATTCATTAAGACCTGTGACAGATACTATGGAAAGAGTTTTCTTACCTCAGCGACATATACAGCAGCAGTCTCCTCTCTTGATCAAAGACTATCTTGAAGTCACTTGGTCGAAGTGAGCGAGATTATGATTCAGTGTATGGCAGTTCGATGGAAGAATGATTCACTAATGATTGGAAACTCACCTGTTACTGTTGACGAAAATGTGATTGTAATCGATGGTGATGAATATGAAAGAACTAGAGGATTAATGAGAGTTGTTGTTTTTGAAAAACCCAAAACAGTATACTGCCAAGGACTTGAAAAGCTACTTTGAAATATTAAACAACACGAGTGCCCACAGAGTAAAATTTAGTCCATCTGGTAAAATTCTGAAACCTGCTACCAATATTAAGTATAAAACCATAGTCTCTAAAATTGCCAGTCAGTCTGGTTCTGGTCTTCGTCCCATGAAGGAAATATGTGTATTGGGACGATCCGAATGAACTCGTTGAAAGACTGAAGTTACTTACCGCATCGACATCAGCAGGACATACGGACACACTCCAACGAAATTTTATCAGTAGTTGAAGAACTTCGTGAAAGAGACATTATATTGTAACATGGATCAAGTTGTGGCTGAACTCCATCGACCAGGCAAGAATGAAATTTCCCAAGACGTCATGTAGTAATCAAAGGACTTGATGATCTGTGGCAAGCTGATATTGTAGAAATGATCCCATACTCTCGTAAAAACAGTGGCTACAAGTATATACTGATGGTGATTGATACTTATTCAAAGTTTGCTTGGGCAGTACCCCTCAAGAACAAGACAGCTAGTGTGGTTGCTGATGTTATGAAGAAAATACTAAGAGGTGGTCGTGTTCCTAAAAACTTACAAACTGACAACGGAAAAGAGTTTTACAATTCCAAGTTCAAGAATCTCATGACTAGCTATGGTATTAATCACTACTCAACATATACCCATCTTAAAGCATCAATAGTTGAACGATTAAACAGAACTATTAAGAATGCAATGTGGCAAGGAATTCAGCAGACGTAGTTCACATAGGTGGATTGAACTTCTTCCTCAGTTAATGTCAAATTATACACAAGTGGCACAGCACCATCAAAATGAAACCTTGTGATGTAAAGGACAACTCTTTACTTTCTACAGTGTACTTCCGTGTGAAGACTACCACACCAGCAAAATTCAAAGTTGGTGACCATGTTAGGATTAGTAGGTTTAAAGGAAAGTTTGACAAAGGCTATCTGCCAAACTGGTCAACTGAAGTGTTTACCATCAGAAAAGTGAAATTATCAAATCCTGTAACTTATTTACTTAAAGATTATCAGGGTAAAGATATTGCAGGAGCATTTTACCAGCAAGAATTACAATTAACAAAACATCCAAGTACATTTCTTGTTGAACGAGTAATAAGGAAAAGGAATGAATATGGCATTAGTGAAGTGGTTAGGTTTTGATAAATCACATAACACATGGATAAATGTAAAAGATTTATTTAAATTATGATTCTTCAATAAACATCAGTACAACATATATTTGTTGTTTTTTTTCTCTCCTCACCATAGCTAATAGACTATTTTTTTTACAATTTTCTTTGACAATATAGAGACTTTGAGTCAATTTTACAATATAGAGGCTTAGAGATCATTTTACAGTAGTATGACTAATACTAAAGTACAGTGCACTGACAAAACCCCAGAGAAAATATGACACTATTTACAAGACATTAGACAGATGAACAACACTTCATCAATTTGCTATTTACACGTCATGATCGACATTAGACAACTTCATCAACAGCTATTTACACATCATGTTTGTCACATTAGACAACTTCATCAATATATATTTACACGTCATGATAGACAGATGAACAAATCTTCATCAATTGCTATTTACACGTCATGATAGACATATGAATCAAAACTTCAGCGCTACAACTATTTACATCCCACCCTCCAGTGCACTGTAATATATATACAAGGGATAAACGCTATATTTAATCTTCATTCACACATATATTTACAAAATAGTTACACACTATCATTCACTCTGGTACAGACTTGTGCCCCCAAGGTAGGGTTCCAATCCCGTCGGGGTAAATATAGCGCTTATCATCCAATCTAGACAGACCCAGCTTGGATACTTCAACAGTAGTAATTCTATGTAGATTAGACTGAAATCGATGTTGGTGTATGAAACTTAGATGGAGCACCATGCAAACATTCTATATAATCTTCTATTGAAAGTTTTTTGGTGACGGTGCGTGCCCAGACCCTTAGCCCGCCTTGAGGTCTGGTTGGATTCTAGTCGGAACGCGTACATTTTCGACCTAAGACCCGCGAATTCCACAATCAGGGAACCATTCGCCTCATCCTTCATAACCCCAACTACCTTTTCGTTATAGGGTTCTATACCGAAAACGATTGTTGGGTTTATAATCCAGGATGTGTCGAATTCCTCCCTGTTGCGTTTCATCACTTCATATGGATCACAGCCGTTCACCAAATAGATGAAACTGTCTGTGTCCATATAAAGTAATTTCGGGCGTATAAACTGCGGAATGGCGAATTCATAGTGAAATCGGTACATCCGCAGTTTAGACAGATCGAGAATGCACATCCCGACGTAGAGCGGCTTGTTGAAAAGTATCCGCACTTTCGCCATCTCCAGAGCCACAAAGTCTTTCTCGTAAATTGTCATACGCCTTAAAGTGTGGTGAAGCACATGCTTGCGGGCACCGCGGCGGCCCGGCCAACCTGTACACAATTTCACGTTCGCGGTGTTTTCTAAGGTTCTCCATTGTTTTGCCGAAAATTGAATTAGTTCATTAAGTTTGAAAAAGTCTCTCTCAAATTCTGATTTGGCTGACTGACGAGAACGCGTGTTGAGAGAGATGTATTCTTTCAACCACGGTGACTGATTGAAAGAAATTACCCGGTGTACCGTGCCCAACTTCATCCCCAAGCCTACACATTGCTGGAGGACTCGGTAATGGAGAACATACCGAACCTTATCCTCCAACGTAGTCATCAGCTTGGGGAAAGTAGATCCAGGGGCGGCTTTGTGGTCTGGACATGGCGGTAGGTCTGCTAGAATTGTCGTGTATATCCTGGGGAATCGTCAAGTCTACCTCTAAAACGAAACCCCTATGTGAGTCGGCTGCTACACTCATGAAGTCTATGCTAGCAAATCTGCTCGGCCGATAACCATCGAAACCCTCCAGAGGGTAGATACTCCGACATGGCCCAGCCGTACAGATTGTTTACATCAAAATACATGATGAAATTTTCAGGTGCGTCGTGGTTGTACTCCGCCATGTACCGGTTATTTGCCTTGGCGTACCTATGGACGCACTGACAAATACCACCACGAATTCCACGTTTCGAAAAAGAGAAGCATGTCGATATCATGTCAGAAGATCCAGCTCGACACGCGTTCTCTTTAACATGGCCTCCACGAAAGGCCTGGAGCTGTGAAATAGTGGGCGGGGTCCAGGGTGTACTTGTCCAAACATACAGCCCTAAATTTTTCAAACAGATCCGCAAGTAGCCGTACATCTGTCCCCATGTACAGACTTGCGTATTCTTCTAAATTCTTGATCTGGAAAACCCGCCACACTTGTGTCTCGTGTTAGTAGTCATCGTCCGAAATATCAGACTCTGACACCGAACTATAAAATTTAGACTTTGGAGGGAGCGTGGTCCTCTTTGAGTTTATCCCACGAATCCATGTATTCGTAAGGGAAGACTCCTTTTCGCTTAACCAGTTGACACTGCTCGGGGTCCGTGAAATGCTTACTGGTAATGTACATAAAACGGTCCCTCAAGGGTTCCAACCAGCTTATCTAATGAGGACTGCATGAACACGGTATGAGTCCAGGAACCTCAAATGTGATGAATGTACCTTTAATCTTTTAGAAAACGAAATATAACGTTCAGTGTTGATGGGTAGGACATCCATCCCCATCTTCGTCGAGGTGTGCTAAGGCCCTAACAATGAAGTGCGCATCATACCCAGACAAATTATGGAAAAAGACGGGTATGTACCTTTGATTCTTGTACTGTAAATTACAGTTATTGTGTGCAGCCCCTCTGAATGCACCTGTGATGTGGCAATGATCGCGGACCTTAACGGCTCCCGGCGCAAAGCCGTCACCACAGATGTGGCATACCGTGGCACTGGTATATTTTGCCTCATCATCAGCCGACATTTACAAGAGGTGTGATCACCTTGTAAATTTTATCAACATCATGGGCCAGGTTCACGAGTTGTTCCACCAACCACGTCTCAGGGTTTTCACCTGAGAATGAGTCCAGAAATGCTGCAGGCATCTATCACAAAGGTATGTTTTATGTTGATGATTAGATATTGATGACCCAACTAACTTTGACAAGTTCTTGATCCAGCAGTAGTGAAACTTGTCTTCACCCTCTGTAATCAACAACATGTTGATATGGAAACCGCGTTTGACTGCAGCATGCTGGAGGGGGCCTGCAACTCTATGTTTTCTACCTTCTGGTTCCAAGCCGTAGACATTGATCGAATATTCATAATTTTGCCTCTTAAATTTAGAAATGTCTGTCAATTCTACAGGGAAGTCTATGCCTTGCAA